>OX336390.1:70694928-71894928 GCA_946902985.2 Meconema thalassinum
AGTATTGGATCAATTTAAGGTAAATGTAGAACTAAGGATGGCCTGGATCAGAGTTTAGGACACATGTTGTTTGAACACTATGCTGTTAAGGAACCATAAACAAAATTATCACCATCATTTTACATTGAGTTTGCAAAGAAATGCTATGAAACAAGGACAGTTTTCTTCTATGTTGAATTTTGATTGAATTAAGTTTTTGGAATTTCTCAGATAATCCCAGATACACAAGCACGGTGTGAGCAGAATGTCAAGTTTTAACCATCGAGATACAGCTCTCCTGGCTGTTCCTCACAAGGCCAGCTACTGTATATATTACTTGGTCCTGCACCGAACTCATCAATATATGCCCTCAATGGCTGCACTCCACTGGTGGCTTTTGTTAGTGCTAAGAATAATTGCGCCCATTATTGGCAAGCATGCTAGTAGTTCATTGAGTGCTCATATCCACCGCTAGGTAGCGGAAACTTACTTTGTGTGTTCCATGTGACTATCTCGCGAAGTTTGACCGCGTGCACGACGTGCTTGTATGAGCTCCGTATATAAACTCAATATGCAATTAACCACCAAGTGTTCAGAACTAACAGTTTTCCCATGTTACAAGCTCACCTCAGTAATGCAGTGGCTCCTGATGGCTATGAAAGCAACCACCTTACCCTCTGCTATGAGTAATATCAGAGCCACCAGAGTTGTTTCTGCTGCACAGGTACAGTTTGGAGTAAATACCTTGACAGCACTACAGTACAGTATATACATTGGATCCAACCGTGCGTTTTGAAACACATGCCGAGCAACCAGATGAAGTCGATAATGAAAAGAAGGAAATTTACGAGCCTACAGTCACTTTCTACAAAGATAAATACTGCTTTCAAGATATAGAAGTTATTGGGATATTAGTGGGGGCCCAGGGAACAATACCTTCTCTCTTCGCTACAACATGTAGAAAATTTTGGATCTCCAATACCACCATAGCAGTAACAGCCCTTAAAGGATGTATTAGTATTTTGAGGAGTCACTTATATTCATGAATTAAGTGCATTTTAAGGTTGAACAGCTATTTTAATTATTTATTTTAGTTGCGGTTTGCCCACTCTTCTTACTTTCTTCTTCTTCTTCTTTTTCTTTAGCGTTTGTCCCACCTTGTGGCAGGGTCCGCTATGTGGGATCGTAGTCTCCATTTTCCTCGGTCATGGGCCATGTCTGGATGAAGATTGACAGCCTTTAGATCATTGTGCAGTGTATCGGCCCACTGTTGCCTTGGTTGCCCTCTGGGCCTCTTTCCAGCCACATCCAGTGTGTAAGCTGCTTTTGTCATTGTGTCGCCCTCTGCGCGCAGCATATGTCCAAACCATCTCAGACGGTTTTCCTGCATTTTTTTTCCGATTGGAGCAACACCAAACCGATTTCTGATGGCATAATTTGAAATATGATCCAGCCTAGTGAAACCTGCTGACCATCTAAGCATCTTCGTCTCCATGACACATAGGCGACGTTCTGCTACTCTTCATACTTTCATACCTTAGTATTTTGTAGACCTTGAAATTTTTTTCTTTCACCTCAATATGACATTTGTTAAGCTTTCTATATTAGGAGCTGTGTAAGTCGAGAAAGCATATAATAGTACAGTACATTATGCAACGAGCCTATGTTGTGTTGTTTGAGTCTTCAGTCTTTTGACTGGTTTGATGCAGCACTCCATACCTCCCTGTCCTGAGCTAATCGTTTCATCTCTACATAGCTACCACACCCTACATCCGAGGCAATCTGTTTAACATATTCTAACCTTGGTCTACCCCTACAGTTCTTGTCCTCGACCCTTCCTTCCATAACTAAGCTTGCTATTCCTGGGTGTCTTAGTATGTGTCCTACCAACCTATCTCTTCTCTTCATTAGCAGTCGCCAGAAACATCTCTCCTCTCCCACTCGCCTTAATATCTCTTCGTTGGTAACCCTATCTACCCATCTGATCTTCATCATTCTCCTGTAACACCACATTTCAAATGCTTCAATTCTCCTCTTTTCTGCTGCACCAATAGTCCAAGTTTCACTTCCATAGAGTGCCACGCTCCAGACAAAGGCTTTCAAAAATGACTTCCTAGTACCTAAATCTATATTCGATGTCAACAGATTCCTTTTTTGTAGAAAGGCTTTCCTTTCTTGAGCCAACCTACATTTTATATCCTCTTTGCTTCGTCCATCACTGGTTATTCTGAATCCTAAGTAACAGAAGTCTCCTACTTCCTTCAGCTTTTCACCTGCCAATTTGATCTCCATAGAAGTTTCTGATTTATTTTGGCTGCATTCCAGTATCTTTGTTTTACATTTATTAATTTTCATCATGAATTCCTTCCGTAAGACGGAATCCATACCATTCAAAAACTCATTCAAATCCTCAGGCTTGTCGGCCAAGATGACGATGTCATCAGCAAATCTCAGAGTTGAAATTATTTCTCCTTGAATCTTCACTCCCACTTTAAATTTTTCTCTAATTTCCTTCATTGCTTGTTCAATGTAAAGATTGAAAAGTATGGGTGATAAGTTGCAGCCTTGCCTTACACCTTTCTGAATACCAGCTTCTCTCTCATGTCCTTCAGCTCGAATGACTGCTGTCTGGTTTCTGTATAGATTGTATATCACCCTCCTATCCCTGTACTTTATTCCAATAGATTTCAAAATGTCAAACAATTTAGTCCAATCAACGTTATCAAAAGCCTTTTCTAAGTCTACAAATGCCATGAACGTTCTCTTATCTTTCCTTATTCTACCTTCCAAAATCAGCCTAAGACTTAGTACAGCTTCCCTTGTTCCTACATTTCTCCTGAAACCAAACTGGTCTCCACCCAACTCCGTTTCTATCTGGCTTTCAATCCTCTTGTAAATTATTCTAGACAGGATCTTTGAAGCATGAGTAATCAAGCTGATAGTACGGTAATCTTCACATCTGTCAGCTCCCACTTTCTTTGGTATAGGGATGATAACATTCTTCTTGAAATCAGGGGGTACCTCACCTGTCTCATAAATCCTACACACCAAGTGAAATAACCTGATCAGACCTTCATCTCCTATGCAGCGTAGCAACTCAATCGGTATATCATCTATGCCTGGTGCTTTGTTCCTGCCTAAGTCCTCTAATGCTCTGTCAAATTCTGATCTCAATATTAAATCTCCTTTTGCATCCTCATCAATTTCCTCCTCCCTTTCCATTACATGATTCTCAATCTCCTTTCCCTTATACAAGCACTCTATGTAAGCTTTCCATCTCTCAACCGTTTCTTGCCTATCTGTTAGAGGCTTTCCATTTGTGTCCTTATTATTACAGCACTTAGTCTTCTTTTCCCCAAAAGTATTCTTAATCCTTCGATAAGCTGTGTCTACTTTTCCTAATTTCAGACAATTTTCTATACCTGCACATTTCTCTTTCAGCCATTCTTCTTTCGCTTCCTTGCACTTCTTGTTAACCTCATTTCTCAGACGTCTGTATTCTGCTTTCCCCTTTTCATCTCTTAGATTCTTGTGTTTCCGCCTTTCATCCATCAATTGTAGTATATCCTGAGTGATCCACGGTTTTCTACCTATTCTTTCTTTCCTACCAATGTTTTCTTCTGCGGATTTTGTTATTTCATTCTTCAAAAGTGCCCATTCGTCTGCAATTGAAGTCGGTTTAGGATTTTTCATTAGTCCTTCCGTTATACTCTTCTTGAATCTTTCGTTTACATCCTTTACTTTCAGTCTGTCTATTGCCCACCTTTTTGGCTTTTGACTTTTCTTCAGTTTCTTCAACTTTAATCTGCATTTCATTACAACCAGATTGTGGTCAGAGTTTATGTCAGCACCAGGATATGTTTTACAATCCAAAATCTGGTTTCGAAACCTCTGCTTGACCATAATGAAGTCGATTTGGTAACGCCCTGTATCTCCTGGTCTCATCCATGTGTATATTCTTCTATTGTGGTTATTGAATAAGGTGTTACCTATGACAAACTCATGTTCGGTGCAGAATTCCATCAGCCTGCTTCCTCGATCATTCCTTTCACCTAATCCGAAATCTCCTACTATCTTCCCTTCTCTCCCTTTTCCTACCACAGCATTCCAATCTCCCATTACTACAACATTTTCATCACCTTTGATATACCTCAGATTGTCATCTATTTCTTCGTAGACCTTTCCAACATCCTCATCATCAGCTTGACTGGTAGGCATATAGACTTGTACCACTGTGGTGCACGTAGGTTTAGTTTGCCTATAATGGCAATAATTAAGACACGAGTATGTTTATAAAATGAGCGTATAAGAGTTTTATAATTTCTATACGAGTGTCTTAATTACCATTATAGGCGAGTTGCATACGACTGTTTATGTTCGACGATAATTATTATAACTATTTTATGTTCGAACATAAATATTCATAAATATCTGTCGAGATTTCGCCAGTTTCATGTACTGAACAGAGCGCATGGGACGCAGAGAATACCTTGTATTTGACCATGGCCTCCTCGATTACCCCACTATGACACTAGGCCACACAGTGAAATTTAAATTAGAAGGCCTTGGAACTCAGCGCAGATGCGATGCTATCCTTACCTAATTGGTCAAACAACTGTTTCTTGAGCTCTGATTGGTGGGAGGAACTATCCCATAATGAAAACTTGTACTATAATGAGCCTCATTATAGTACAGTTTTCTGACGTATAATACTTACATTTCGTAATCGTCGAACATAAAATAAAATAAATTCATTGCTCCTTGGGTCTTACATAGGCTACCTATCAATGACCAGCAAGCACAGCTGAAAATAAATTGAAGTTCCGTAAATAAGAAACCTATAAAATCCAGCAATTCTTCTAGGTTTTTGCTGTGTCTTTTGTGGAGATTCGCCTAAGTGCACCAAGTTGGGTTCATCAGCGGGCTCTCGATGACCCTGCCCAGACCGTCACTGGGGTAGGGAACCATTATAACTTTCTGCAGGAACTGAGAGCTCTCACAACAGGGAACTTTTACTTTCTCCTTATCGCTTTAGGTAGCTAGAGACAATTACATCATTCTTTTCTACAACTCACCTCATTTATGTTTCAGGTCTTCATAGGTTTTGGGGATATCAACAAAGATCAGTTCTACCTCCAGACTCTTCCATGAAACTACAAGAAATACATCGTCCCTTGTGTGCAAACGATCGTGGACATTTTCCTTGTTCTCAGTGTGGGAAAGTATACAATTACCGATCTAACATGAGGAGACATGTCCGTGATGAGTGTGGACTGCCACCAAAGTACCAGTGTCCATTTTGCCCACAGAGAATGACTCAGAACTGCAGTCTTCAGAAACACATCAGAAGAAAACATGAAATTATCCCATGATAATGAAACTCTATATTTTATCAGTTTTGTTTGAAGTATTATGAGAATTAAGCCATGTAATGAATGACAATACACTCTTTTATCCAAAATTTGACACACTTCATTTGTTATAATAATATCGTATGGCCTCGGTGCAGGGTGCAAGCTTTGTTAATTGACACCCAGAGGGTAACTTGCATGTCGAATTTTATCGCTCCTTGAAGCGCTATGAAAGTCATGGAGGTTAGATATCTAAGCTCCTTGACACTATAGTGCTTTCTAGTAGAGAAATGAGAAACTTTGTGTTGGCGGAAAATCCCGGGATTAATTTTGCCATTATGAAGACGGCCTACTGAATTCAAATGGGTTCTTTAACGTGCCAGCATCGTATGACATGCGTATCGTGATTGTTGTCGCCTTTCAAAAAAAAAAAACACTTACCACGGCCAGGAGCGAACCTGCAAGCTTGGGGTTGGCAGTCCGATACGATAACCACTCACCACCATGGCAAGCGTATTTAATTTTTTGTTGCAAGCAGACTCTATCCCAGAGTAAGGGGCATACCCAGGAGCATTATCGAGTGGAAGTTTGCTTCAGTTATATGATGCCAACCAGTGATTTAATCTTCAAGGGGAACTCTTCCTAAGGTAGAACAAAGAAGTGGCAACTTAAACTGAGTTTGAGATTGTTAATACTCATTTGTATCTGGTTCCTCTTTTTCATCTTCCATACCTGATCTCCCTTGGTCAACTCTGCTTCTCTTCCAATCCAAATCATTAGTTCTAACTTTTTTTTTTTTTTTTTCACGGCCCTCTCAATGGACATCCTTATTCTTTGAAGAACAAGACTATTTTGGTGATGACGGTATCAAGAGGTGGGATACTGAGGTCATCTTCCTCTAGGGTTATCAACTGTCCAGCTTTTTCCGGACATGTCCTGCTTTTCATTCATTTTGGTTATGTCCGGCCGGCATTTCTAATTTATTGAAAATGCCCGGCATTTATTGTTACAAGATTGCTGATTTAGGTTTTAGGCTGAAGACAGCATGTTATTGTATCGTACATCAACTTCTCGTGATCAGGGCACTACTTCCAGCGGTGGAAATAAGTAATCAGAAAGAAAAGGAATCAGTGAAAGGAATGTTACTTATGAAGTCCAATTTCAAAGATATGTCGTGTGAAGAATTTTATAAATTTTATAAATGTTATAAATTTTTATAAAATAATTTGTATATTCTTTCAAAATAGGTTCTGTTGCAAAATACAGCCTCAAAGAAAAGAACTGCAGCAAGTTCTGATCATTAAGTAAGATATTTTGTTTTGTAAAAAGGAATGTGTAATACCGTATATGAATAATTTTGTTATCGATTGATTTTGTATGTCCTGCTGAGTAATGTCCTGCAGTTGGAAATTTTCAGTTGGTGACCCTATCTGTCTCTCAAGTAGTTAGTTATCGTAGCTTTAAGGGGTGTAACAGCGAGGTCATCCGAAGGAAGGCATACTGAGGGATTTTTAACACTATCTATGATGATGATAATTGTTGTTTTAAGGGGCCTAACATCGAGGTTATTGGCCCCTTAGTTAACATCTATATGTCTCGTAATTCTTCTAACTTACATAACATGACCGAAGAACTAAGAAACTTTATCTGGTAAGTAATTTTTCTGGTGAGGATTCGTATTCTTACTCAAGAAAAGGACAAATCGACTGAAATGTTCGTAACGCTGTTCAACAATTAAATTTTTACAAAAACAAAAATACCAATCTTTATAGATTTTGGTACACAGAATTTGAAAATGACAATAATTTTCGTTTTTTAGCTCCCATTTGCATGCTATATGAAGTTTGTTACGTTCTTATTTCTGTTTTAGCTCTTGTTTTTTCATATTTCAGGAATGCCAATGTTTTGTTTCTAGCTTAGCCTACACATTCTAAGATTGCTTGTCTTCCGTAGTGATCCATTGTGTATCGTGACACGAGTTACTGCGTTACTGTATGGAATCTAAACCGCTCCATACTTGTGACTTTTACGTGAGTTTTTGAGTTACTGTGTGGAATCAAAATGTCTGTTATGATACCCTGCAGATATGCTAATAACCCCAACAATGTTTGTCCCATTATAATATGTGAAGGTCACAAAAGTTTCAATAACTTCCAAACCTGAGCTAATCTAGATTTTTAACCGTCGTTTTCAACCTCAGCACACTCAAATACATATAAATCAGCTATTTTTGCCTTTGTAAAAAAACAAAGAATTAAAATTTGTTGTCTCTAGTGTAATCAACAATGCTTCAATGTTTCAAACTTTAATTGTGATTCCTTCAATGACAACATTTGTCTTGATCTAGGAGTCTGCCATCCCCACTCCTCAACCACCACCCCCATTCAATATGTTCAGAAATGATGTCAGCAATGGCCTGTTTTACAAAAAAGGGTGCTACATGGTATCTCTCTATTATTAACTGGAACTATTACAGTGAGAGCCATCCCTACGAACGGAGCTTCGTCGGCCCATGTGATGCGCGAAGAGTGTTGAGTCAGTGCCAGATAACTAGCATCTACTGTTACCCAACAGCGAGTTGGGAATCACCTCATGCGATCATAGCTTGATTACATTCCCAGCTGGCAAGATACCTTAGTTGAGAGAGTTAAGACTTGTGGTTTATTTATTCATTTATTTATTTATTTTGCATATGGCTTTTAGTGCGGGAGTGTCCGAGGACATGTTCGGCTCGCCGGAGGCTTTAGCTGCTTCATATAGACACCCATGGGGTGAGCTACAAGTTCTGTTCAATTTGAAGTAGTTCCATCCTTTGCTACCAGATGTCACTGACATCTAGTGGTGAATGTTGGAACTTAGATAGAGCATTTAAAAATCTAACCTAGAAATTTAGCTTCACCCAAGTTTAGTTAGTGGAAGGATCTTTTACATGCCATAAATCTATGACATGGGACCGCCAGCTTTACTTCCCCTCCGAAGGAAGGCATACCGAAGGATTTTAACGCTCTTAAAACATCCGATGACTTCAGCCGGGTTTGAACCCGTGACCTTGGGCATACAAGCTCAGCATGTTACCAACTACGCCACTGAAGCCGCCTCTATGAAAGCATAGTAGTTGTTGTTTACTTTAAGGACTCAGCCATTGCCTTAAAGTTTGCCAGGAGTAGAAGTGGGAAGCCACCAAAAACTTCTTCTCAATTTAGCCTCACTAGGCTGAGTGTATCCTGTTTCAACCCTCAGACCAGGATTACAATTTCTTGGCATACGGTAGCTGAGAATCAAACCCAGAACTCTTGGGACTTGGAGCAGTTGACCTCACTGTTCTGTTCCTTAAACATCATCATCATTATCATCTCTTGGGACTGGATGAAAAGTACATACCAAACTGCTTGCTTTTTAATATTTTATGTTTCAGTATGTTACATTAATTAACTTCCTGAAAACATTCACCATAACTAAGATGTGATGAACTGGAGCCTTCATTCACCTTAGCCAGACCTCGTAGTTCTGCCCCTTAAAACAAAAATTAGGCATCTGAGGTGAGCATGGAAACCAATTTATCACTTGTGGGAGATGTGGTATGCTTCCCTAGAAACAGTTGAGACAGTTGCCTTAGCAACGGCATCTTGTATGTTCATAGCAACAGCACATAAACAGCTGATGTACAATAGGCCTACTCTATTGTCTTAAGCAAGGTTATGTTTCTGTTTAATAAAACCTCATATAGGGGCAGACTTGATGATGATTGTGCAGCTGTCTAACCAAAGGAGTGTACCGGTATTTACTATTTCTATTGAGCTTCTTCAATAGAATTGATCTGGGCATTGTTAGCCAAGTGGGAATGGTTTACTAATCGATGCCAACATTGATGCATGTCATGAGTTTCAATGTTAGTTAATGTAGTTTTAAGGGGTGGGACAGTGAGGTCACCTGTCCCAGTTTCAATGTTAGTGGCATTACAAAGGAGAGACTGAATTGAATGCAGAGCATCCAGAAGAACCATTTCCCACTGAGTCATTTTCAACTCTCTGGGTTACAATGCCACAGAAACTATTTTCCAAATTATTCCATTGTAGGCCTACCATTATATTTGTCCATCACCCTGTGGGTTATAAGGGATTGTTCTGCTAGTGGCAATTCCATGCGAAGTGATGAAATCATTCAAATGCCTGTTCTCTCTCTAAATGAACTTAAGTGGGCTTTCCAAAGGTTGTGAATAGATCTGTGAGGTGCCTAAACACAATTGAGACTTTCATTTCCACACATGGAAAGGTATAAGGAGACCTGGAGTTCTCATCGGTAACGCTGAATGAAGATAGAACGAGCGATAAAATTCTCTTCAATACATGAATTAGCCAAAATACCTTATGAAACGATGAGAAATAAATCAGGGAACGTGATGTTTTAATAGATATTTCCTCCTCCGCTGTATGTCACCCACCCAGCCATTCCAAATAGGATCACGACTTATATAGCCAAAATTACAGCTGTGGCTGCCATTAGTCCAAATCAATCATTATCGGTTGCGATCGTGAGTATTCGGGTCTCTTTGTTAGCCCCACTGGTCCGATGGTCTGTCATCAAAACAGTACTGCCAACCTCGTCACTACGGTACTAAGTAACACGAAGAAGTGCCCAGTTCAGTCTCTAGTGCGCAGCACTCAGTTCACCGCTCTAATTAGGCTAGTGTGTGCAATATTTCACTCCTCTGTAATGATTTTTTTTCCACGACTGAAATAAGTGTTTTCTTTTTCTTTCATAGTGAAACTTATTTAACTGTTCTGTGATTAATGCGTGCAATATTTTTCTTTTCTGTGATGAATATGTTTTTTTTCTTCTTTCCACGGCTGAAATGGGTGTTTTTTTAATTTTATCTGCTCTGTATTTACTATGCAGTATATCGCTCCACTGTAATAAATATTTGTGGTTTTTTTTCTGCACAACTGTGGTTTTGACAATGGTTACAGCCTAACGCGCCAGAATCAATTGTTTTGTGTCAACCGTGCCCTCCTAGCTGCGCGCGGCCATAGGCCGCACCTACCTCCGACCTTCTAACCTTCATTTTGTACAATCCATTAGTTTTTGACAATGGTTACAGCCTAACGCATCCAGATCAATAGTTTTGTGTCAACAGTGCCCCGCTAGCTGCACGTGGTGAAGGTCACACCTACACCCCACCTTCTAACCTTTGTTTTGTCCAATCCAATGGTTTTTTACAATGGTTACAGCCTAACGCACCCAGATCAATGGTTTTGTGTCAATCGTGCCCCTTTAGCTGCGCCCGGTGAAGGCCACACCTATACCCGACCTTCTAACCTTCGGTTTGTCCAATCCAATGTTTTTTGACAATGGTTACAGCCTAACGCGTCCAGTTCAATGAGTTTTAACAATGGGTACAGCCTAACGCGTCCCGATGAATATTTTTTTTGATCAACAGTGATTTTGAATCTCACATGTTGGCAACAATGTGTGTGCCTCGGTGCGTGCCGCTAGAGTGCACTTTGTTGAGAGTTGAACGAGATGAAAGCGCTGTCGAAACATGACACCCGTTTTTAGAATAGCAAAAAATGAAAACACATATTTACGAACTTTAGCACATATATGAGGTTCAGTAGTGACCAGGGTTCCTAATTTCAATACGTAACATCGCCCAGAAGATGAAACAAGGACACAAGGTATGTAAAAGTCACATTCATATCTGCTGCAAGTGTATAATCCGCGTTCTACTTACATTCATAATTAATGTTCTCATCTACAATATTGAATAGCCTATGTCTCAGATGTAATTGAAGGTATAGATCCTTTGTAATCTATATTGAAGGGCAAAGTGGCTTGGAATAGAGTTCTTTGATTTTTGTAGAAATAAGGTGCAAGTTCTAGGCGTTACCTAAGAACAGAGGTTTTTTTTAAATTGAATTCATTGGTACATTTTATTTGTACTAGGATGTCATAGCTCATCGTGTTAGTCGAGGTTGACATTGAACCAGAAACTTAGGACAGGTCTGTAAATAAGCATTGAGGATATAAAGTTCAGTCAATAACGTCCAAGGGGACAAAAAGTCCAATTTGAAAGGTTAATGACAAAATATTCATTGGTTCCCAATATGCTTCAAGTCCAGTAAGTTGTCCCAAATTGTCTACATAGACAAATTCATCGTTCATTATGTCATTCTTCAAATTTCAGAATCATCAAATCCTAAAGGCAAGGCCTTTTCGCTGCAACTACATTTGTCTCTCCTCTGCTAAACGTTTCAAATCAGCATCATCATCATCATCATCATCTTGTACAGTTTCCAGCCCTGGCTGGGTCTGCTTGGAAAATAAGCCTCTCCATCGTTTTCTATCCTCCCACCATCTTTCACTCCTCACCCTGTCCCACTCCTCTCCTCTTTTCTGCACTCCTTCCTTCACACCCAAAATCCACATATCTCTTGGCCTCAAATCAGCATAATCCTAGAGGTTTTGGTGGCGTAGTTGGTAGCATGCTGAACTGCTGTGCCCAAGATCGCGGGTTAAAACCCGAACCAATTCATCGGAGCATTAAAATCCTTCAGTATGCCTTCCTTCAGAGGGAAAATAAAGCCGACAGTCCCATGTCATAGATTTATGGCATGTAAAAGATCCTTCCACTAACTAAACTTGTGTGAAGCTAATTTCTAGGTTAGATTTTGTTGTAACGATCTATCAAAGTTCCAATGTTCACAACTAGGTGTCAGTGATATCTGGTGGCAAAAGTTGGAACTACTTGAAATTGAACAGAAATTGTAGCTCACCCTATGGGTGTCAGCTTGAAGCAACTACAGCCTCTGGCGAGCCGAACATGTCTTCGGACTCTCCCGGCACTAAAAGCCATACGATAAATAAATAGCATATTCCTGGAAATGTAGTCTGTCCATCACAGAATCCAGATACTTCTTCCTTGGTCTTCCTATTCCCTTCTTCCCCAAAACCTTTTACTCCAACACGATCGTTAGAAAATTGGTATGGCATAGTGTGTGGACAAGGAATTTTATTTTCCTCTTTTCTATAGTGTTGATCACCTCCCTTGTTTCATCTACTTCTGTAAGGACTTTTTGGTTTGACTTTTTCTCTATCCACCTTATTTTCAGATCCTCCTCCATTTCCACACTTCCAGTGCTTCCGGATGTTTTATATCTTATTTCGCTAAGACCCATGTTTCACAGCCACACAACAAAACATTTTTTTGACAAAATGATTCCTAATTTTAGTGTCTATGGTATATTGGCTTTCACGGCCAGTGAATTAAAACTCAGCAATTCTTCTAGGTTTGTGGTGTGGGGTTTTGCCTAGGACACCAAGCTGGCTCATCAGCGGGTTGATCAGAAGAAATGCTGAGTTTTTAGTGTTTATGTTTTTGTTTGTCAGAAGATGTTTCATGTTATTGAAAGCCTGTTTAGCAAGAGCAATCCTCCTCCTGATTTCTGATTTCAGAATACAATATAGAATTAATATGAATCTTCATCTTCAGAAACTTTATTTTATTTGACACTGATCTCAGGTAAATTAGGGCAGGATATAAATGGGTGGGGTGTTTTAGATGGATTGTAACATACGATTCCTCAATTGATATTGCAACTTTTCAATCGGTTTACACAATATCATTCCAGTTACTGGGACATGTGAATAAAAAATATATATATATACTAGCAACCCGCCCCGGCTTCGCCCGGGAACAGTTATGAATGCATTATGTGATAAGCTTTTTTTCTTTTCCCCACTGTCAATGAACAATGACCAATATCCATTTTACGTCCAGGCATGATGGGTTAAAATCACTGACCGGACTATTAGTTATATTATCATGGAAATGCATGTGCAACAAATTCTTGTCTGATGTAATTTAAGAATGGCGAGGGGCATGAAACACAAATCCCCTTCCGTCCAATCTTAACTTGACTGTGAATTTTGCAGAATGAAAAGTTCACAGGCGAAATGAAGAAAAGCCGAGTTGCACTTCCAGGGAAACTCCAAACACAACCACTCTTCTCTAAAGTTTTTAACTCAACACGACTCGACAGTTTGCTGCTGGCTGTATCTGGGGCAATAAGCTCATCCGCTAGCTAAGCTGTAACTGGGGTGATAGACTCGCCCCTAGCTAGCTCGTAAACTGTCGCCTCAGTAACTGAATGGAGATTGTTGGTAGAAATGAAAACGTAAAAACACTTATAGTAGGCGATGTATTGAAGATAGAGATATGCTCTCACGGGCTTTTTTGTAGAACTTTTCATGCTGAACAATCCTTACACTCATAGTATATAGTCATTTTTAACGGTTTGCCCAGCGTAAGCTTAAAAAGCGCACGGACACCAGTTTTTTCCGACCTTTTCACTGAAACCGCTAGTGCTTGACTTCCTCTGGTCATAAATAAATTATTTTCTACAGAAACCTTCCTCGAGAGATCCTTTACAGAATGGTGGAAACCTCATCAAAATCCATTCAGTGGTTCTCGAGATTACCCGTGACATCCAAGAATCGGGGACTTTGTTTTATACTAAGTAGAGATTATACACCAATCAGTATAATTTAATATAATATAATCCCCCTTCCGTCCAATCTTAAATTGACTGTGAATTTTGCGGAACGAAAAGATCACAGGCGAAATGAGAGTTGCACTTCCAGCGAATGGCGAGGTGAGTGAAACTCAAATCCCCCTTCCGTCCAATCTTAACTTGACTGTGTTTCACAGGCGAAATGAAGAAAACCCGAGTTGCACTTCCAGGGAAACTCCAAATACAACCACCCTTCTCAGAAGTCTTAACTCAACACGACTCAACGGTTTGCTGCTGGCCGTATCTGGGGCAATAGGTTCGCCAACTAGCTAGGCTGTAACAGGGATGATACACTCGCCCTTAGCTAGCTCGTAAACTGTCACCTGAGTAGTTGAATGGAGAAGGTTGGAAGAAATTAAAACGTAAAAACACTTATAGTGGGCGATGTATTGAAGATAGACATATGCTCTCGCGGAATTTTTTGTAGAACTTTTCATGCTGAACAATTCTTACACTCATTGTATTTAGATATTTTTAACGGTTTGTCCAGCATAAGCTTATAAAGAACTCGGACGCCAGGTTTCTTTTTGACTTTTCCACTGAAATTGTTACTGCTCGGCTTCCTTTGATCATAAATAAATTATTTTCTATAGAAATCATCCTTGAGATATCCTTTACAGAATGGTGAAAACCGCATCAAAATCCATCCAGTGGTTCTCGAGTTTACCCGTAACATCCAAGAATTGGGGACTTTGTTTTTTACTAAGTAGAGATATATTTGTTATGGACTACAGAAGAGAGAAGGATCGAGGGTTCAAACCTGGCCGAAGTCGTCGGATTTTTTAAGTGCGTTAAAAATCCCTCACTATGCCTTCCTTCGGAGGGGAAGTAAAGCCGGCGGTCCCTCGTCATAGATTTATGGGATGAAAAAGAACCTTCCACTAACTGCACTTGTGGAAGCTAAAATTTGTAGGTTAGTGTGATAACGCCATATTAGTTCCAACGTTTGCCGCCAGGTGCTGACTGCGATGGCATTTAGTAGCCATGTCCACAGCTAGGTGTCGTGAATGGTAGCATTTGGTAGCAATAGTAGGAACTACTTCAAAAAATTAATCGTCTGCAGTCCTTCTACCTCAGTCACAGATAACACACACTAATACAGCCATCACAATTAACACCGGTTATCAGATGAATTCTACACACACCCAAAGAACACGGGGCTACATGACCGTGTTGTCGCAGCCCCTAAACTAAGGAACCAACAGAAGAGCGAGAAAACTAAGGGAAGATGAGTTTCGCTCACCAAGCGAGCATCATCAGATCTTAATATACAGGACAAAATAGCTCTACCAAGCCTACAATGACACCCACAAATGGTCATGCCCTCCAAAAACAAATAACCCCTCAAAAACTTAAAAAGTTTGGCAACTTGTACTGATAAATATTAAAGCATTAAGCATTTAAATAAAGAACTATTTATAAAGTATACCTACTATACTCTTTTAGTTTTGAAAGCAATGAATAATCCATTACGGGCTTGCTAGGCCTGTCGTAACTTCACCAGAGCCCCGTTAAAGCTGGTTCACAATTGGCCCGGGAACGAGAACCAGAACGAGAACGTAAATGACAACATGAAGCTTCCCGGGGCCCCGGCTCACAATTAGTTCGGGAACGTGAATTTGTGCATGCGCGCGCAATCAGCTATAGTGTAATAATATTAAAACAATCAGCAAGCGCCCACTAATAAACACCAATTACTCAACTGAAATGCTTCAGAGGGTTATAATAACTTTATTAAACACACATTGTGCGCTTTAGAGAAGCAAGTTTAAAAAGCGCATTCACAGGTTATGTTTACATCGCTGGCTACTCCTTCCGTACTGCGCATGTGCATGTACAACGTTTCTGATTGGCTCCGGGAAGCTCCGAGAACGTCAAACATGAAACTTGACCATGTTTCCCGTTGGCCTTCCCGAGCTACTTTTAGCTTCTTGTTCCCGGAGATTGATTGTGAACCGACCCATAAGTTAGCGTGCATTTCAACTTCCTTCTCGTTCTCGTTCTGGTTCTGGTTCCCGGGCTATTGTGAACCGAGCTTTAGCCATCATTTTTCAGGGTTCCTCTAGAGCCTTCACAGCTACCATAGCGGTCCAGGGCACACAAAGTCCCCACTGTACTTCACCCCTACAGGCATTCCCCTAAAAGCTCAAGTAGCCTTTCACCTCTCGCAGTAAAGAAGCGCAGCTGTGCTGGAAGGTAGTGCACAGTTCGCTACTCCTATGGGGGTCCGGGGCACGGACACCAAGAGCCCACTGATGAGCCAGCTTGTTGTTCCTAGGCGAAACCCCACACAAGACATGGACGGCATAAACCTAGAAAAATTGCTGAGTTTTAATACACCTTAGCGTTTTATATACCACGTGAATCAGCTGCCCCTAATAATATTGTTTTATGCAGCTCAACTAGTGCATGTCGTCAGGCAGGTTAATTTATTCTCTGCTTGCACCCCATACATTACTAATGCACTGCAAACGATACTGAACACTATTATTTTTCCCTTGTTTTAGTCTGTAGACACATCGAGGGAAACATAATCTTTTAATCTATGATAAGAAGCTTTGCAGATGGTCAACAAAAGTGTACCCATTTAGATTGTGCGGGGCATCACACATTTTTTTTTTCTTTCCATATTTTACGCCCTCATTGGAGCACTTTAATCGATACAAATACAATTAAGTCTAATAACGGTATTTGGAGATTAGCGATTCAGCTTCAGCTTCTTCTGCGCCCAAAATTTCTTCATTCTATCTGACCTGGCTGCCCGTTGTTCATCTGTGATGGTGTAGTTCAAATGTTGTTAATGTGAATCTTAAGTATTTATTCCTTAAATTATTCGTCTCTTCTCTATTTTTAATTTGGAGCATCGTTAAATTAAATTCATCTAAATCATGCTGGATCTCTTTGAACCAGTTGTTCTTTGTTTTACTCTTCCAGGAGTAACTAAACACCTTTTTTATCAGTCTGGTCTCTGGTAGGCGTGAGATATGGCAGAAAAAAGAGATTCTCCTTTTCCGCATTGTATCTATTATTGATTCACTCTCTCGATATACCACTTCATTGGTCATTTACTTGGTGTTTTTTGTTATATTAAGTGTTAAAATAATTCTTGTATTTTATTTCAGGCAATTCCCTGCCCAATTAGGCAACATTGAAAAATGGTTTCAAATATTTCAATATTGTTTTAAATAAGTTCTAATTGATAGTTTTATTGTTGAAAACTTCAGAAAATGATGCAACTTAATTATATAGTAATGTTGCAGCTTTGGAGAACTGAAAATATCTGAAGGTGGGCGAGTAACATTCTGAGTTATTTTCTATTCTTATTTACTTTGTCTTTGTATTCACCCAAGGTTGCAGGATTGAATCCTGGAGCAGTCAGCTGGTATTTGAGGGTGAGCAAATGCTGTGTCAGTAAATTTACTGGCACGTTGAAGATCCCCTTCAGGGTAAAATTCTGGCACTGCGGTGTCCCTGAGAGCTGTAGTCGTTAAAAGGGACGTAAAACCAATAACATTATTATTATTATTATCATTATTATTTCTTTGTACCATATTCATTTAGGTACCTTAATACTCACTCACTCTCATTCAGAAGATGGGACATGAAGATCCCGCGCCGATCTCACAAATTGCCTCCGCTGAACTCTGTTTTGGGCGAGTACTTGCCGGTTGTGCACATTCAGATGTCTACTAAGTTTGGAGATTTCATTTTTCCAGGAACTTCGTGGTCTTCCTACTGACCTTTTTCCCCTTGGTTCTTCTTTAAAGATTTGTAAGACCATCCTAATCCTTAGTAAATGACCAGCCCATTGAAGTCTTCTGGAGTTAATGATGTTGAGTATTGCTGTGATGGTGAGTGTATGTCTTATTTGATCTTTTTTTCTAGCTTAGAGATGTGGAGTCAAAAAATGGTACAAAACTTTTCTTATACTCGTACACTTTATTTTTGAAAACCTACAACTGGTGTTCTTCCTGTTTTGTTTAGCTCCATGATTCTGCACCATTTGTTAAAACTGGCCTAATGATGGTATTGTATATTTTCAATTTTATATTTCTCATCAAAAATTTTGATCCCAATAAAAACTGCAGAGAGTAGTACACTTTCTTAGCATTCTGTATTCTAACTTTAATTTCCACTTCTCTATGATTCTGTTCCTCAACATTGATTTGTATAAAAATAATCTATACATTACCCTGGAAATTTGTTTTATTTTCAGAGCTATCGTTACCCTACAAACTCTACATTACATTGTAATGCTGATACGGGGACCAATGTACTGATGGTTTCTTGTAATAACAATTGTCATGTATATCTTTGTTTCAGATTCGTGGTCCCAACCAGGACTTCTGGAACATCTTAGTTTGCAGCAGTTGTTCAGCTCACGTTTGGGTCCTCGTGCAAAAAGAAACAGGACTGAGTCCTTAGTTATAAAGCCTAATTCCTGTGGCTCATATACCTGTCCAAATTGTGCCAAGATTTACCACTGGAAGAAGACCCTGCTCAGACACATGCGTCATGAGTGTGGGAAGGAGCCTCAGTTCCAGTGCCCATATTGTCCACAGAGGACCACTCAGAAGAACAGTCTGAAGAACCATATTCGTGTTCGCCATCCACAAAGCATTAAATACCTTTTCTCAAGTGCATAGAAAGTTCACTTAAATACAGGCTTGTGCAACCTATAACATGCCAACCAATTTATTTCTTCCTTTAGTCCTTATTAGACATAGCTCAATGTAGATGTTTTTTAGTATTAGCTTCAGAACAGTCGGTCTTGCCTGCTCAAAATGGGTTTGAGAGTTGATCCTTGGCAAGAATACACATGGGTGTGTGTAGAATTTGTTTCACAGAACAGCACTAGTTCTGTTTTCTGATTGATTTCATGATAATTATGTGACTTTATAATACATTTTGAGCTGTTTGTATCCTAATGCATATTTTACATGTTTAAGTACAGATTTAGAATAGTGCCTACATTGATTCATCTTGAGCCAGTGGTTCTCAGTCAAATGTCGGGCTCTGACTGTTTTCTGATTTATATACGGAGGTCGAGTCATAAGTCATGGCAACTATTTTGTTTTTCGTGAACAGGAGACAACACGGAAAATCTACAATATGCATTTGGAAACGTACGGTATGTACTTGCGTAGGATGCCACTAGATGGTGTATGTAAACAGCAATGTGGGTCTGAGCGTGCCCCCAAGTCCAGTGTGTGAGTGAGAGCGTCACACAATGGAAGTCAACAAGCAGGAGCAACGATCGTATATTAAAATCGCAGTTCTCCGCGGCAGAAATGCACGTCAATGCTATGCAGAGCTGTGGGAAGCATTAGGTGTGCATGCCATGCCCTATAGAACAGTAGCGAGGTGGGTGAAGACATTCAGACACATGCAGCGAATGGTATTCAGTGCCTGCCCCACTGCTGGCAACGCACAGTAGACACCTTGGGTGATTATTTCGAAGGTCTGTAACCAGTGGAGACCTGTCCTTTGTACGTAGTCTTGTGTATTTTCTGTCTATACTATAATAAAACAATGTTTATTAACCTTTCACGAATTGATTGCCGGTGGTCGAGATGGGAACTATTCCTTGTTTAGTTATGTCACACGTCAGCCTGCTTCGTTGACAGGTACAGTTGCGCGAGTAGGATATGACTCACCTCCAATAGCCTCAGTTATCGTTTGACTGTCCGTGGTGACATGAGCTCCTGTGACACGCAATGCTGCTTGTCTTATGTGCAGAATGCACTCTTGTCATCGCTGTGTTCCCCGCTTCGTCCCGCGGGGCAGCTGCTACAATCAACAACAAACACTGGCGCAGCCAGGCTCAGCGGCAATCAAATCTTAAATGGGTAATACCAATGGCCTGTGTTCTGTCACTTACCTACGAGCATTTCCTGACATCAGAATTTATCTTCATGCACTATGCATACGTACATGCCCTATATTTCCAAATGCATATTGTAGATTTTCCGTGTTGTCTCCTGTTCGTGAGAAAAAAAAAAGTTGCCATGACTTATGATTCGACCCTCGTATGATGTGGTCCCACTTGCTACTATGTTAAGTATGTACCAGGCCAGTTGTGGGAGCAGATGCCACACATCATTGTTATTTATTATCAGTCAGTCGAAAGGAAAAGGATGATAGAAACATGGATAAAGGACAAGCAACCAGCTGCTCCACCACCTAAAGCGTTGTGTAGCGAGACCCTCCACCCCAAAGTGGATGGATATATGTTTCTCCCTTTAGCCTCTCCCTTCGCCTGCACCGGCTTGTCATCATGTTGTCCTCAGGGGTGTATAAAAAAAAAATCGGGGGAGGGGGGGGGGCTGACTATCCTGGAAAATTGTGAGTATTCTCAGGGGATTGTCACCGCAAAATACCCAGAAATATCAACCAATACCTTAGAGCATATCACTTTGTGTAATTATTTTAGATAAGATTCAAAGTTTATACAGCCTAGAATTATTACTGGCAACACAAAAATAGTTGTAAAATACAACACAACACACAAATAAAATTTTATACTTTCTATTATGATCTATGGAGTATGAATGGCAAATATCTAAATATTTGTCAATTTAATAAGCAGAAAGGTAAACAGTTTTTTTTTTACATGTTTTTCTCAAAAAACATACTGTGGAATTCACAGCTTTACCTCACAAGGCTGAGTGCACCGCGTTCCAGCCCTCAGACTAGAATTAAAATTTCTTGGCAGAGCCGGGAATCGAATTCGGATCTCCGGGGCAGCAGCGAAGAATGCTACCCACTACACCACGAGTTAGTATAATTTCAATTTTAATATTGTTTATAACTTAGCCGATAAGTTAAGATTAGGGTACAACCAAATTTACAATTATTTTATGCTCTTACCAAAGCAGCAGTTTCTTAATTTTTATTGGCTTTTTTTCGGGGGGGGGGGGGGGGCTGGAGCCCCCTCAGCACCCCCCCCCCCACTCTTATATACGCCCCTGGTTGTCCTTTATTTGTGTTTTATCATCCTTTTCCTGTCAATTGATTGCATGTCATCTTCATTGTGTTTTCCTATATTCATTTATTATTATTATTATTATTTATATGATTTTATGCCAGTGATTCCTCTGGATGAAGTATGTGCCATAATCCAACTTTTAAATGGATAAAATTAGATTATTTCTTTAGTCAATTAGACTTTTAATGTACATTATGGTTTATATAGTAGAAGGACTCATTTTTCTGTCTAGTGTTAATGAGTATACATTTGCAATTTTCAAATATTAAGCTCTTATATCAAGCTGAAAATTGTCATTCGGGTTAGTTACATGATAACTTTCATACAACATTCTATATTTTATTGAGCCAAACCCCTTGACATGTGATATTTTCATCTTAAAATGTGGTCAATATATAAACAAAAATAACATCTAGAAATGTGTGAATAGACTAAAAAGTTTGCTTGATTTTAAAGCTGATATGAAAGAAATTGGAAACTATAAATTTGCACGTGCTGTATAATAACTGAGAAGGTTATGGTATGAGATGAGGTAAACATTTTTACTCCTATAATTTAAGAAGATGGAAAGTAGTACAGTGGAGTCCCGAATATTCGACCTAAATGTTGATAGCGCAAAATCACCACTGTCGAGCCTAATTGAACATTGACATTTTTGTTGAACTGAGAAAAATATTTTCATTCTAATTTCATTTGCCATGTTTCTCACAAAATAATATTCCACTGAGAGAGAAAAATTCAATGGAGAATCTAACACATAGACATGGAATAAAAGAGCAGGGAAGCAAAATATATTCCGAACACATTGTTTGCCCCTACATTTGGAATTTTGAACGGTGATAAAAGGAACTACTAGAAGTACACCTATGAGATGTCTGAAAACCTGGTAACTACAAAATCAACATGGACGTTATTCGCGATTAGTCAACCAAACGCAATGAAACTTGGTACAGTATATGTTCAATTGTTTACATAACCTCAATATGGCGGCTGTGCGAAATATTTCACCGGCATTCTATATTTCTGAAACTATTACCGGTGTCACCATGAAGTTTTGTACGGAGATAAAGAGCACTACTGGAAGTTCATCTATGAGACTTTCAAATACCGATTTACCACAAAACGAACATGGCGGCCAAGCGAAATTGAAAGTTTTAAATAGACTTTTCTCGCTATTTAATGAACCAAACACAATGAAACTTCGTGCAGCAAATGTTTATACACATTGTAATGCACTGGTATCTAATTTAGTTCAATTGTTTACGTAACCTCAAGATGGCGGTTGTGCGAATCTCGAAAATTAAGTTTTTATTTCTGGTGTTCTAATTATGCAATCGACATCAGCATTTGCATAATGAACGTACACAATAATCATCATCTAATAGTACATAACTGTATGGCCTTCTTCTTAAGTATTCAATCCATGGATTGGTCTGCGGCAGTTCTCCAGTCGGCTCTATTTATAGCTTTCCTCTTCATCTGTTCATAGTTTCTGCATCCTACATCAGACATGATTTGCTGTACATATTGTAGGCGTGGTCTTCCTCGACATCTTTTGCCTTCAACCATTCCCTCCAATACCGTTTTCAGCAGGCTATCGTGTCTCAAAATATGTCCTATCAGTCTAGTCCTCCTCCTCTTTATGCTTTTCCATAAGGTATAATTTTCCTCCACCTTTTTAAATACTTCAGCATTCGTTATTTTTTCTGTCCAGCTAATTTTTAGCATTCTTCTATAACACCATTGTTCAAAAGAATTTATCCTCCTTTTTTCTTCTTTTCCAATTGTCCACGTTTCGCAACCATAAAGGGCAATACTCCAAACATACGCTTTTAATAATCGTTTTCTGGTTTTAAGATTAATAGAATTTGTTGTGAATAAACGTTTCTTTTTGTGAAATGCTAATTTGGCTTGTAAAATTCTACATTTGATTTCTTTCTTGCTTCTTCCATCTTTGGTAATTTTGCTTCCGAGATATTTAAATTCTTGAACATTTTCTAGTGTTTTGTTGCCCACCACTAATTTTATACTTGAGTCTGCCTTTTTATCGCAGACCATAACCTTCGTCTTTGACTTATTTATTTTCATCTTGTATTCATTAGCCATGATTTCCTCCATTTTTACTATTATTTGTTTGAGATATTGTTCACTATCTGCAACTATGGCAATGTCATCTGCAAATCTAATCATATTTATTTGTTCCTTATTCCTAAATTCAAATCCTCTCGAACCTTATTCAATGCATCCTGGATGTAGGCATTAAAAAGCATGGGAGACAAAGCACAGCCTTGTCTAACTCCTTCCCTATTTTTGCTTCCTCTTGTTCATTTCCAATTTTAATTACTGCAATTTCATTTTTGTACAAATTCCAGATTATTCTTCTATCTCTATATGGGACTCCTATGTTTTTGAGAATTTCAAACATTTTTATCCATTGTACATTATCAAAAGCCTTTTCAATATCCACAAAGCATAAATAAGTTCTTTGGTCTTTTTCCAATCTTTTTTCAAGTAAAAGTCTCAATGCCAATATAGCTTCTCTAGTACCCTTACCTAGAACGTAAAACAAACTTTAATGTGGGAATGAAGCAGTGGTATCACTTGTTTTCGACCAACCGATGGCTGGACACAGACTGCGTTGTAATTTTCTTTTCAACCTCCATGACAGTTTTAAATACAAGGCATATTTAAAAATTTAATGGCAAGGCTTGCCATAAATGACATCATTTGGAAACCCTGAGAAGAAGATCTATGGGGAAGGGTGTGACACCTTGAGTTACCCCACAGAGTGACACCTTGAGTTAACGCAATGGGCAACACCAACGCTAGTGATGCCACTGGAATGAAGTAGGATTATTTCATACTCAAGTTCTTGGTCACCATCTTCATTGGTGGATTAGTGATAGAGTCTGACTCATGATTCCCAGATTGTATATGTCGACTCCCACCGGTGGATGTCAAATTTCTGATTAGTGGAAAAGTTCTATGGTAGCCTATTCTGGGTTGTATTATTTTAGCTCGTAAAAGATACCTTGTATCACGTTGAGTGACTACTGGACCAAATTAAATCTCAACTACACCCCAATAAAGTTCTAGTTTCTGTACTAGATAACAGTGCAAACAGAATGTCAAAACTCATGAGTAGATGCCTAGATGGCACCACCTCAAAGATGATTAAAACTGAGCTCATAATATTGCCGTTTTTATGTTGCTCACCTTTAAGAATCAACATTTAAAATTAGTTTTTGTTCATTATTAACACAAATTAATAGAAATAGAATACATTTGCTAGATGGCTCTTACTCTCTGGAGATCTCACCACCCACTCGCAGACCAAACACATACATGCTCGGTACAATTTTGTCCGAGAGGCACTCAGGTTGGTCGAAATTCAACTGGACGATTTGCTGAATAACCAGATCCCTGCGAATATCTTGACGAAGGGTTGTTGTTGATGCTTATTTTAGGGGCTGCGACATCGTGGTCATATAGCCCCATGTATTTGGGTGTGTTTGTGAAATTTGTGTTATTGTAATGGCTCTACTAGTGTGTGTACTTGTAAATTGGGGATAGGATTGGGAAGGAGGCGGCCGTGGCTTACAGAAACTTATCTAGTAAGGAAACTAGAACTTTATTGGGGTGTGCTTCGGTGGCGTAGTTAGTAGCATGCTCAGCTTCTATGCCCAAGATCGCGGGTTCAAACCCGGCCGAAGTCGTTGGATTTTTTAAGAGCGTTAAAAATTCCTCAGTATGCCTTCCTTCGGAGGGGAAATAAAGCCGGCGGTCCCATGTCATAGATTTATGGCATGTTAAAGAACGTTCCACTAATTACACCTGTGTGAAGCTAAATTATAGGTTAAATATTTGACAAGCGCTCTTAGGTTCCTACGTTCGTAGCCAGGAGCCGACTGCGGTGGCATCTGGTAACCAAGTTCTGAACTAGTAGTCGTTGACGGTGGCGTTTGGCGGCAAAAGTAGGAACTAGTTGAAATTCAATGCCTGCGGTCCTTACTTGAATTGAAAACAGATAACACACACTAATACGGCCATCACAATTAACACCGGTTATCAGACAGATTCTACACACACCCCAAGTACACGGGGCTACATGACCACGTTGTCGCAGCCCCTAAACTGAGGAACCAACCAGCCGGGGTGTGGTTGAGATTTAGTTTTGTCTAGTAGTCACTCAACATGATACAAGGTATCAGCATTGGCATTGTCAGTAGAGGTGGGAAACCACGTAAAGCTACTTGCAGGATGGCTGAGGTGGGAATCGAACCCTCCTCTTCTCAGTTTTGCCTCAGGTGGCTGAGTGTACCCCGTTTCAGCCCTCCCACCTGAATTAAAATTTACTGATACCTGTTAATGCTATTATGTATTAACAGCTGTCATCAGCAAATTTAATTAACTGAGCTGTTAATACGTATACAGTACTTAACGCATTAACCATTATGGTTAATGTTTTTGCTTCATATTAAAATTTCTTGACAGAGTCAGAAATCAAACCCAGACCTCCGGGGTGACAGCCAATCTTGACGAAGGGACTAGCGAAATTAAAACACTGAGTGTGTTTGCATATACTTGGGCACCTTCGGTGGCATAGTTGGTTGCATGCTGAGCTTCTATGCCCAAGATCGCAGGTTCAAACCCGGCCGAAGTCAGCGGATTTTCTAAGGGCGTTAAAAAATCCCTCAGTATGCCTTCCTTTGGAGGAAAAGTAAAGCCGGAGGTCCCATGTCATAGATGTATGGCATGTAAAAGAACCTTCCACTAATTACACTTTTGGAAGCTGAAACGTGTAGGTTAGTTTGATAATGCTATATTAGTTCCAACATTCACTACCAGGTGCTGACTACAGTGGTATTTAGTAGCCATGTCTGCAGCTAGGTGTCATCGGCGGTAGCATTTGGTAGCAAAAGTAGGAACTACTTGAAAAATTTAATCGCCTTCAGTCCTTCTACCTTGAATCACATATAACACACACTAATACGGCCATCACAATTAACACCGGTTATCAGACAAATTGTACACACACCCAAAGTACACGAGGCTACATGATCGCGTTGTCGCAGCCCCTAAACTAAGGAACCAACCAACCAACCTGCATATACTTGGGATCAAGGAGTTGGAGGAGTGTCACTGGTCCAGTCATCGAGGGGGACAGTTTGAATAATTTTATACCGTATTTGTATTCCCAGACTTAACCGAACAGGGTGCCGTCTATTGGAGCATGTTTCTCCAACAGTGTTCTTTCTGCCGTGCCATTTGTAAGTATACCCGCGCTCAATGTGTGATTGATAAACCTCTTGTTCCCGTGTCATGTTATTCTTGTTTGCACTACATTATTGACTCTCTCTGAGACATTACTAGTCTATTATTTCAATTAAAATGGTACCGTTTCACTGTTTGAGTCAAAATCTATTTCATGAAGACAATTTCTCCAGGATTGCTTGGATTTCCCCCAAATATACTGCACCCTTGTGAACTAATACTGCACAAACATTGCAAAGTAAGGATATGTCCATGATGTAAACTACTTACCCATTTTAGATAAAATGGAAGGCCGGGTAGTCGGAACTCAACTGTACTTTGATCATGAATGTTCTGCTCAGTGAGTAGGCTAAAAGTACTCATCCTAGAAGTCTAGTCTTCCATATATTGTATGATAGTCCTACTTATGATTAATGCTCAGAAATATTAGTGTAGACTTGTTTTGGAGTTTAAGAACAGTACAAATTTTGAACTAATCTAGAATATGTTTTAAAGAATGATTTTTTAATTATCTTTTTTTTTGTGATAACCAAAAGAAATGGACATAATTAATATTGCGTGAGCCATAAGGCAAACTTCAGATTTTTGCTTATTAATAAATTGTACACATGATTCAGTAAAGTTTAGCAGTTGTTTGGAATTATTCTGAGGAAATGGAGTGGATAGGAGTTGTAAGTGTGCTGTTGGCTGAACTAAATTAAGACTGTGTTATGCACAATAGGTTTAAAATTTTTTGTATATTGTATTAGTAAACCAGAATAATGTGCTTTGGAGACACACAGACAATCATCCTAAACCTTCTTTTAGCATTTCAAATGATCTTGTCGACTTCGTCGTTATGCTTGGGTCTAACGTTATGCGTTACGGTTACGGCGTGTATGACGTCATGCAGCAGAGAGCACCTCCCGCTCCCCGTTCCCCGAGCGGGAAGCAAGTGCGTGACGTCATGCAGCAGAGTGCACCTACCGCTCTCCGTTTCCCCGTGCGGGAAGCCTACGCGCTAGCTGCGTGAAACTGAATGACTTGCAACTTGTTGATCATGAAGTGTTTACGTGATTCTTGCTATCTCTGTACTTGTGGGTTCGTTCGTTAAACTTGCTTACTTACAGTTTACAATTTGTGCAGAGTAGTAAAGTGTGTTAATAATGGAGTCTGTGAATCGTTCGTTAAACTTGCTTACTTACAGTTTACGTAAAGAGTGTTAATAATGGAGTCTGTTGACAGTAATAGTGCTATTATATCTACTAAAGTTAAATCTCATGCTGTAATGGAGTCTGTTGAAAGAGCCCTCCTGAGCCTTTCTAACATAGCATTTGTAGCATGCATCATTTGAAATGATATAAAGTCTAGTCTCTCAGACTGACTGTATCTTTTATTGTTGACTTTATCCTATTTAATGCCAGGGTCTGCTGTTATGAACTCCCCTTTCCACTTAATGCGGACTTGTGCATCTTCAGATAGACTTTTGCCACATGCATATCCCCTTACAGAGTGTCGATCCAGCGCTTCTTTGGTCGCCCTCGCGGTCTGTGGCCTTCAGGACTATATTGCCCTTCTTGCAACTGAACAACCGTTTCTTCGTAGCATATGGCCAAACAATCATAAGCAATTTTCTGATACCAAATTCCATGACATGCAGCTGTTGTTTGTGTCTCTTTGCGAATGGCCATCAATCAGTTCCAAACAGTTCCATTGGCAGCTTGCTTGCTTTTTGATTTCAGACACACCTTCCGATCAACAACATCTAATATTCAGTCTAAGGACAGGTTGGTTGCCATGGAATGGTTCCAGGTTGTACATTTTTTTGCACTGGTATCTAATTTAGTTCAATTGTTTACATAACCTCAAGATGGCGGCTGTGCAAATTTTAAAATTAAGTTTTCATTTCTTGTGTCGTAATCATGCGATCGAAGCGAACGTTTGAATAATGAACCTACACCATAATTTTCCTTTAATGGCACATGACTCTATGGCCTATACATATAACAATCCAACATGGCGACCATCCAAAATATTTAGATGGATCTCAATATCAACGAATCTATTACAGCAATCAAACTGAATTTTTTAATGTTCATAGGGGCTATGAACATAAATTCACCTATAGGACTTTCAATAACCTGGTGATCGCAAATCCAACATGGCGGCGACGCGAAGTATAAATATTCACATGGTCGTTTCTCGCAATTTAACCATCCGAGTGCAGTGTCACTTGGTACAGTAAATCCTTATACAAATGTTAATCCACTGGCATCTAATTTTTTTAAATTGTTTCCATAACCACAAGATGGCAGCTGTGCGAAATTTTAAAATCTCGTTTTCACTTCTTGTGTCCTAATCATGCGATTGAAGTTTGAATACTACACGTACACAATAATCTTCATGTAACAATACATAACTCTAAGACCTACCTATATAAAAATCCAACATGGCGACCATCCGAAACATTAGACGGTTCTCAATATCTATGGATCTATAACAGCATTCAAACTGAAATTTTGTATGTTGACAGAGGCAATTAACATAAGTAGGATATACGAAAATAGGCCTTATAGTTCTACACGGAACTACTTGCTATCTTTTACCTTCTTCTTCATTGTTAGATTTCCATTCCTATGTCTCATAAGATCTTTTTAATAAAAGATTTCCTTGGTCTTCCCCTAAACTATTGGGTAGTCTTCTGCAATATTGTAAGGCATGACCCCACCAGGATAGGAGATGTTTGTGAATAAATTTCAGCAGCATTGTCTTTTCGCTGACTCTCATCGTTGTTATCTGTATAACATTATTTTGTGACTCTAATTTCAATGTGTTTTTCCTTTATTTTTACTACTATGCTACTAAACAATTTTCTTATTTCACAAAATTAGTTGAGAACCATACTCACTCATGAAATGTCATAAAGAAAATTCACCACAACTTACCTTTTAAATATTTTAAGTGCCGTAGGCGCATTTATTTGATATTCTGATGCTATTTTGGTCTTCAGTTTCAAAAGCTTAGCTACCATATTTGAAAAATCAAATAGATAACCAAAATATGACTAATATTTAGTGCATACAAGCACATTTTTAAAAGATATTGTTCTTATATTATTCAACAGAAAGAGTATAGCAACATACCGTATGGTATGCCAAAGAAAGATCACAATCTATGGCTAGCAAACATTAGGCCTTACAATGATACCTACAGCATGTATGGTAAACTTTACTAATTGCTGGAATATATATACTTAGTACAGTCATTAAGTTCTGAGACTTGAGGCCACCACACGACTCCGTATGTTGCACATGCTGCTGCATTACCCGCGTACACCTACGCAGAACCACATCCACCCTCAAAATAGTCGCCGTTGGCTGTTATGCACTTTTGCCAACGTTGGTATAGCTGCTGGAAGCACCGCTGAAAGCAATTGGCAGGAAGGTCCCATATGGCTTCTCTTGTGGCCGTCATGACCTCTTCAGACGGCCGAAATCTGTGCCCACGTAGGAGTACTTTCAGGCGGGGAAAGAGAAAAAATTGCATGGTGCGAGATCAGGTGAGTACGGAGGGTTGAGCGAAACTATCCCCTGTTGCCTTGCAAGTTCCTCTTGGACAAGGATAGAGCGATGTGCAGGGGCATTGTCTTGTAGCAACAGCCAATTCTTTCTACGGCAAATTGCATCGCGTAAACGGTCAAGGATCTCCTTGTAGCAGTTTTTTTACCGTTGCTCCATCTGGTAGGAATTCCATGTGAACGATTGCATTTGAATCAAAAAACAATTCCAGCATCACCTTGCTTTTTGACCTGTCTTGTCGTGGTGTTTTCTGCCATGGTGATGATGGCGTTTTCCAGGTGGCTGATTGTCATTTCAGTTGCGGATCGTAAAGGAAACACCATGTTTCGTCTCTCGTTATTATCCAGTTGAGAAACGACGGATCATCGTCAGCACTACCGATGAGGTCACCACAAATCATCATGTGATCCTCATGTTGGTCTTTCGATAGGATTCGTGGCACACTGTGCTGGATAACACGAGATATGTTGAGGTCATCCTTCAGAATTTTGTGGCATGTCCCATGGCTGACCCCTACCGCTGCCACGAAAGCGTCAAAGTATTGGGAGCGGTTAGCACACACCAACATAGCAACTTACTGGATCTTGCGTTCCGTTCAAACTGTTTATGGCCGACCAGTACGCATATCATCTTCCAAACTGTCCCGTCCTTGCACAAAACTTCGGTGCCACCTGAACACAACACTGTGACTCACTTCGTCCTCACCCTACACCTGCTGCATCATTTCAAATGTTTCGGCAGTGGTTTTGCTTAATTGCCGGCAGAACTTAATATTTGCCCTTTGCTCTAACTGTGACATGTCAAGGTCCGACTGGCGCATTCAACTGACCATCACAACAACGACCATACGTCTGCATGCACTCAACTGTCTCTTGCAGGGACGAGAGACTAACTGACATAGCACCATACCACGGCGCCACCTATGCGCTATAGTGCCCCACAGTGCCGTCATGTGGTCAGTCTCAGAACTTAATGACTGTACTATGTATATTTATGGACTGGTACCAGGTTGCACATTTTATTTTATTTTTTACCTCCCTCTTCTTTGATACATAAATGTCTATTCCTATGCCTCCTAAGATTGTTTTAATGAAAGAGTTCCTTGGTCTTAATGGAAAATGGAAAAGATTTGTGTACCAACTAACTGTGCCCACACTGAGGTAGAAAGGGAGCAGTCTTCTTATATTGGAATGAGTTGTGACATTGCCAATTTGCCATTATAATCCTGCATCTAATAGTCCATGACAATATATATATATATATATATATATATATATATATAAATATATATATATATACAGGGTGCCAGGAAATGTTCTCTGCTAAATGCTGCTACGAGAGGTAGCATCAGCAGTTTAGTTGGCAGCATGATGTGTAGTGGTACAATGAAGGCTACACGTGTGGGCTGTAGCCTGTTGGAATCCTCAGTGTGTATTGCAGTAAGCGAGCGTTCAGATAGATTATTGGAAGAGTGCAACAGTATACAGGCGATAATGTTTACTACTGAAGAGAGAGCTTTTTGTTTGGAATAGGTTTTTCGCAAAAGCGATCGGTTTGCTGAAAAAGTAAAACTAAAATTTCAGGCTCGGTTTCCTAATTCAAAGTGTCCAAACTGGGTTACCGTTCGGAATTTGATAAGTAAATTTCGTGTGACCGGCTCACAAACTAATCCAAAAATGATTGATGAACTTGAAGTGAATATCATTAATTATTATGTGCAGTCCATTACGCAAGAAACTTTAGCAGCATGTAGCCGCTGCGGAGACCATTCCCTGGCACCCTCACATATTCCAGTAATTGGCATTATTTTGTGTTGATCAACTGAAAGTTACAATATTAATTGTTAATATGGCAACACTGTAAAATGGCTTCAAATCTAACTTAAGTAAATAATGTTCACTGCTGATTTACTGAACTGTTTGAATTGTTTTGGAGAAGCAGTCACAGATATAATACAAGATATTTTAAAATCATTCTAAAATTATTTGTTATGTCTAAGTTAACCTGTGTAGTAGATAGGAAAGTACTGGGAATTATAAAATTTGTGGAGCTCAAAAGTGGCAAGGTTGCACAACTCTGACTATTTCAGTCAATTGGGCATTATTAGTCAAAGTATGGTAACAGACTGAATTGTAGACACTAATCATTTTATCAGAAATACCGGTAAGGTCCATTTTTATAAATATTTAGATACATCAATTGTCTATTGAAATTGAGCTACGGTACTGTAACTGTATTGATTTGTCATTCTTTAGGGTTTTTACCATGTTGAAATGTTAATATTAAATCCCTAGACATCTTGCAAGGAATCTTGCCTAGAGAATATCATAAAATATTTTGGACTGTGACAGCCTTAATCAATGTATTGGTTTGAGCATATCAGTGAACTAACTACACTCATCAAAAAAGGTTAAGCATATTCTGTTGTGTTCAGATGGACTGATTTTATTTTAAGTTAAACTGAGAATAGTAAATACAGTACAATGAAAACATGCACTTCTTAGTAACTTAGTAACTATGAAAAGAAACACCCAGTAAGTGACTAAACCAAACAAATTAAGGGACCTGTTCAGTTACAGTAGAATATCACAAATTAAATATATTTTTCAATACAGTCACATGAGTCAATAGTGTTTTAGTCTATGAGGGACTCTTCAATGAGATGGGTTATGATAAAAATATCATTGAGCATTCCCTCAGGCAAACGATTCCACTGCTCGATGGTAGCAATTTTTAGGGCCTAATTTGTTAGTAGTGGATGTTGACAGTTGTGAGTTGAATGACCCTAGCTGTGAAGAAGACAGGGTTGTCATGATTGAGCATAATACTTACTATCTAGCCATAAATGAAAAATAATGTTCCTCATTGGTGGGTAAACGATAAATATACTTAACTTTTTTATGATGAGTCTAATTTATGTAGAATTTATGTGGAATATAGTTGTTGATGTTCTTAGTTGAGTGAAATAAATGCTTTATAAGATACAGCCCAATACTCAGGTTGCTAGAACAGAAACAGGATGGATTGTCTATAAAATTACACCTAGAGAAAGTAACAATCTATCTCTGTGCTATTCAAATGGGTTGTAGGTGGCTCAGTGGCACTACTTCTCAATACACAGTTTGCAGAAGTATTTTTGATGGCCCGCCATAAAGAACCCCACACATGAAACAGAAAATGAAAAATATTAATCATGGAGAACATGTTCCTAAAATAAGAAGCCTTTCTTACAATAGTTGCAAGATAAGTACACAGTCTTACTTAAATGCTAGTTGAGAGTTTGTAAGATGTAACCTTCTGACCCTGTGCCCGTTGAGAGCCTTAGCCTACCAAGTGACTGCTGCTGCTCAGCCATATGGCCTGCAGATTGCAGGGCGATGCATAATCAGTGCATCATGTCCCCTCAGCCATTAATCTTGGTTTTCTTGACCAGGGCCACTGCCTCTCGGATCAGATAACTACTCAATTGTCCTTGCATGGCTGAGCGCACCATGTACCAACTCTCATGTCCATTCTAAAATCTCGGGAATTGAACCTATGACCTCCAGGTATGCTACCCTTGCAACTGTAAAATTTATTTAGCTTCTTTTTCCTTAATTTGCTTCGTTATCATTGGCAATTCTGTAATGGGAACAATGATGTTCTAGAGGGGGGAGGACAAAAAAATCAAGAAAGTCTAGTTGACACACAAGGACAAATGATTTGTTATTTTTATACAATTTTGTAAATCTAAGACTATAAATGTAAGTCCATATAATAAATGAAAGTAATAAGTGTGGAACTTGATTGGTGCAGTTGTATTCATGTATCATATCTTCTCTCCTTCAAGTGTTGTGACATGCTAATGGACGTGATTGTAGAATGTACAGTTGTCTTACTTCCCTGGACAGATTTTCATATTTATATCAGCAAGGGTTCGTTCCAGCATACAACACTCATGTTCGTGATTTAATTCCAAGTGAATTTTATTCTGTATGGTTTCTAAATGAAACCAACCTCTTGGTAGAAAAGAGTGAAAAATTCCCTCATTTTGTAGGGCTGTATGGTAGGTTGGTTCCTTAGTTTAGGGTCTGCGACAACGTGGCCATGTAGCCCCGTGTACTTTGGGTTTGTGTAGAATCTGTCTGATAACCGGTGTTAATTGTGATGGCTGTATTAGTGTGTGTTATCTGTGATTGAGGTAAGGACTGCAGACAATGAATTTTTCAAGTAGTTCCTACTTTTGCTACCAAATGCTACCATCCACGACACCTAACTGCGGACTTGGCTACTAGATGCCATCGCTTCTAGCACCTGGCAGCGAACGTTGGAACTAATACAGCGTTATCAAATAATCTAACCTACAAATTTTGGCTTCACACAGGTTAGTTAGTGGAAGGTTCTTTTCATGCCATAAATCTATGACATGCGACCGCTGGCTTTACTTCCCCTTCGAAGAAAGGCATACTGAGGGTCTTTTAACGCTCTTAAAAGATCCGACGACTTCGGCCCGGTTTGAACCCACGACCTTGGGCATAGATGCTCAGCATGCTACCAACTACGCCACCGAAGCCGAATAATGTATAACTCAGTAGGAATGCATTCTATTGCCATTCCTTCCAGTAGTTATGACCCCCATAACAAATGACAAACTGTTTCACGAAGCTTACTTTATTTGTAGAGAGTTGTCCTAGAATAATCTTTAGATTGCCGATACTCAACTTTTTCAAAGGACAAGAAGCATATTTCAAAATTGGACAACATTGGCTCTGGTGGCATAGTCGGTAGCATCCTTAACTGCTATGCCCAAGATCGCGGGTTCAAACCCAGCCGAAATCGTCGGACTTTTAAGAGCGTTAAAATACTTCAGTATACCTTCCTTCGGAGGGGAAGTGAAGCCTGTGGCCATGTCATAGATTTATGGCATGTAAAAGAACCTACCACTACAATTGGTAGGTTATATTTGGCTAGTTAGAAATTTCCAACGTTCACCGCTAGTGTTAGTGACAGTAGCATCTGGTAGCACAAAGTTCGAACTACTTGAAATTGAACTTGTTGGGAGCCCTCGGGCGTTCAATTAAAATACCCTGGTATGGCCATTGGCTGCAATTCATATATAATTACATTTGACAACATTGAGTTATAACAAATAATGACATAATTTGTTGATAAGTGAAAATGAACTGTAATCAAGAATACTGTAGTTGCTGCTGAGCTGTTGATTGGCATAAGGGGTAGATTGTTAGGATCTTGTGACTTTCAACTATCTTCCACAAACTAGGCATTAGGAGAAGAATGTTACTTATCTCTTCATTTATTTATTGATTTATTTGGTCAGACTGTTCTTGTGAATGTTGTATGTACAAAGTTTCATTATGTGATTAGTACAATGGTTGCAAATGAAAGAGTAACCAGGAGTCATGGTGGGTGTGGAAGGATAGAAATACAACTAATCTTAGTATAGATGGAGCGCTAGTTCTTGGTCGGTGCACATTTCAAATGGAAGGCTTAGGGCGAATTGCTTTCCCTGTTGGTGTGAGGAGCACCTGATGGGTCAGGCCATTTGCTAGACCTGGATTGGACATTCCTAATGGTCTTCTGCCCCTACTCGTAAATATCTATCGCTGCTTCCCACCCTCCTGGCATAAACCATCCTGTCCCACCCTGAGACTGTGGAGGGTGAAGATAGGCCCGATGGATAGACCGGCCAGCATACGGACCGGCCAAGAACTATCGTGAGATGTATACATCCTTTTAGAACTCAGCAATTTTTCTAGGTTTTTGCTGTGTGTTGTGTGGGGTTTTGTCTAGGACACCAGGCTGGCTCATCAGCGGGCTCTTGGTGTCCCCACCCGGCCCCCACAGGAGTAGCGTACTGCGCGCTACCTCCCCTTTTTTGAAGCGCACCTGCGCCTCTTTACTGCGAGAACTAAAAGCTCAAGCAGCCATAACCTCCCTATGAAGGCTTCCAAAAAGATGGTTTATTGGCTTTCACAGCCAGTGAATTAAAACTCAGCAATTTTTGTAGGTTTGTGCCGTGTCTTGTGTGGGGTTTCACCTAGGACACCAAGCAGGTTCATCAGCAGGCTCTTGGTGTCCACACCCGGCCCCCACAGGAGTAGCGTACTGCGCGCTACCTCCCCTTTTATGAAGCGCACCTCCGCCTCTTCACTGAGAGAACTAAAAGCTCAAGCAGCCATAACCTCCCTATGAAGACTTCCAAAAAGATGGTATATTGGCTTTCACAGCCAGTGAATTAAAACTCAGCAATTTTTCTAGGTTTGTGCCGTGTGTTTCTTTTAGTTTGCTCATTCTTCCTTGAATAAAGTGTTTAAAGCATCACATTTAAGTTTTTTCCCTCCTAATTTGCCTCATTGCACATGGTCTCTGTATATGTTCACATACTGTAATGTGATAAACATATTATGTTATAAGTCTATTGGAAATAAGTGAGATAATTCATAGGACAGAGAAACAAGAACAAAGCCGGTGAAAGTAGAGGGGAAAATAATCAAGACATTAATGATTGTGTAAACAAATGCTGATGCAGGCTACTTTGCTGTGAGAATTAAAACATCTGCTGTATTAACTCAGTTATTAGAGCAGTGGCTGCCAAGCCAAGAGTCCCAGGTTTGGTGCCCCATTTTAATTATCTACCAACCATCTGTATTGACGTTTTGTAGCTTTGCAGTCGGTCAACATGGTTGTGCCCAATTAATGGGTGGGGTACAAGATACAAAACACACTCCTGGAAAATATTACATGTATTAGTTAGTATTCACAATTAAATTGGGCAATACAATACATGTAATTTTTTCCAGGAGGGTATTTATATACAGGGTCATTTAGAAAGGTTGCAGCAATTTCAAAAAATAATAGCTCAGGAACTATTTGAGATATTAAAACGAATTTTTGTTTTGTTAAATTCACCATCTCAAAAAGTTTTTTTCATACCTTATAATGTTCGAATTTTTGTTTTGTTAAATTCACCATCTCAAAAAGTTTTTTTCATACCTAATAATGTTTCTATGTATGCTCCCTTGGTTCGTCACTCGTTCTGAGGCGTCTGGGGGTCTTCTTCACGTCAATGCTGCCAGTTTCCTGAAACTTTTCATATTACCGTGTAATGCTATTAGCATGAGGGGCATCCCTACCATAAACACGTCAGAAAGTGCGTTGAACAGTTATAGCAGATTTAAACTCCGCTAACCACAACACACACTGTGCTTTCTGCTGAACTGTCGCCATTGCAATCACACTCACTACTGAAACAGTGACGTGGCAGCTTCCTGTCGCGCACTCATTCTGTGCATCGGCCGAAGGTCATGGGCGGAGCAGTCACATCTAAAACTAAAACTCGATGAGTTCCTGATTAGTTTTCAGGTAAAATTATTAATTTATCTCACTTACAATGGGAGATATGATTTTTTTTTAATTGCTACAACCTTTTTCGATAACCGTGTATTATCTTGTACCCCGCCCATTCATTGGGCACAATCGTGTTGACCGACTGAAAAGCTACAAAAAGTCAACTTGTATTGGCAACACTGAAGAAAAGAATGGCTTCAAATCTCTACAAACCATCTGTATGGTTTTACAACACACGATGTGTTAGCTGTCAGCCTTCTTGTTCATTTATTTATTTATTTATTTATTTACACTGTTTATGCCCACATTGGAGCACCAAAATCAAACCTTATATACAAAGTCTTCCAATATTTCAAATAATAAGTTCAGTTCTTAATTCTTGATAATTTTTTCCTTTCCCAATACTTCTTCATTCTGGAAGATCTTGCAGCTCGTTCTTCTGCTGATATAACATATTTCTTACGCTGTGAAATTTTGAATGTTAGTCGAGTGTATTTGTTATTCAGAAGCCGTTTCTCCTCTCTATGTTCAATTTGATGTTGAGTTATTTTCAATTCGTCTAAATCCATTTGTATTTCTTTACACCATGTGATTTTTGTTTTACTGTTCCAAAAGAAGTCAAAAAGTTGTTTCATGAGTCTAGTATTTGGCAAGCGGAATAAGTGTCCAAAAAACGCGATCCTTCGTTTTCGCATCGTGTCAATGATAGATTCATTTTTCTTGTTCATTAATGCAATTGTTAAATTCTAATTCTTCGAGACTATATTTTGGCTTTCATTCTAAGGTGTACCAAAGGGTAAAATAGATCAGATTCAATCCACCCCTTATTAATCACTGAACATCTGTACACTTGAGTTGCTATAAAGACAACAAAAAACGTTGAAAGAAAGGCAAGAATCCAGCTGAGCTATCATCCTTCCATATCTGTCATGACCATCCAGAATGTAAATATTGATTGTGTAGCTATTTGATCTCAAAATCTGTGTGTGTATTGATGGTGTTTAAAATGAAACAGTGTGTGTGTGTGTATCTTAAATGTGTTTCTATGAAGATTGTTTTAATTGCAAAATTAAAGTGTGTTTTAATGTGGTAATCCTCCATCTCTTCTTTAACCCGTGATGTAAGGTGTAGTTTTATAATCTTATATCAATTACATAAACTTCATCAACCCAACCAAGGCCTCTCTGTCCATTTAATACAACATCTGTGGATGTATGTTTTGTACGAGGATTGGCTTAGATAGTCATCTGAAACAGTCCGGCTCCGTGGCTAAATGGTTAACATGCTAGGCTTTGGCCCGATGTGTCCCGGGTTCGATTCCCGGCTGGGCTATCAGGGATTTTAATCTCCTTGGGTTAATTCCCGTGGCTCGGGGACTTAGTGTATGTGCCGTTTTCATCACTTCATCCTCATTACGACGCGCAGGTCGCCCACGGGCGTCAACTAGAAATATCTGCACTCGGCCTCTCCGGAGGCCACACGAACATTCATTCATCTGAAACACATTCATGAACTGGGATAAGATTGGAAACAACCATCAGGAAGAACATTACAACTAATAATGATGTGTTTATTATCTGAATATACAGGTACCAGCTAATTAAGGTTAAATGGAAAATGGTGACTTGTCAGGTTTTATTTTGTTAAATAAAACTTGAAAATTTGACTGCACTCGTGATTCAAACCTGAACCTGTGCTTCAACGACAATATGTTTTCAAGTTTCATATATCATGGCGCTATTGCGGCCGCTTCTGGAATGACTTAGACATCTCTTGATGTCCCAGATGACATACAGAGACACCTGAGACTAATTCATCCAACTACACGGTGCTGATTACCAAGATGTCCCAAGCACCTAAAATGAATTAACTACAAGAAATTTTGGAATCATAGAATAGCTCTATTTAATTGAACGATTCAGTACACCTTGACAATATGATTGCATCTGGGATTTAAACCTGGACCTGTGTCTTCTGTATGTCATCACGAGATGTTTACGTCATTCCAGAAAATGCCGCAATATTATTTCTCTAAGATTTGAAAATGTATCGTTGATATTGCATCTTTTCATTCGGGGACACAATATAATCCTAATTACTGGAACATACGACAAAATAACCTGAAACAAACCACACGTGATTGAAATATATATATTTATATCATCAAATCTTTATCGTGTTGGAAGCCACTTTTCAGTGTTGCCTTAGTAATCGAAATTTAACGTTTTTCAGTCAGTCAACACGATTGTAGGTACCCAATTGTGGTTCCCTAATCCTGAAATCAAAATTTAATAAATAAATCCAAGTGTATTTACATGAGTTTAAAAAATAAATCAAAGTGTATTTACACAAGATTAATAAATAACTCCAAGTGTATTTACATGAGAATAATAAATAAATCCAAGTGTATTTACATGAGAATAATAAATAAATCCAAGTGTATTTACATGAGAATAATAAATAAATCCCAGTGTATTTACATGAGAATAATAAATAAATCCAAGTGTATTTACATGAGATTGATTAATAAATCCAAATGTATTTACATGAGATTAATTTATAAATCCCAGTATATTTACATGAGATTAATAAATAAATCCAAATGTATTTACATGAGATTAATTTATAAATCCCAGTGTATTTACATGAGATTAATAAATAAATCCAAATGTATTTACAAGAGATTAATTGATAGGCTACATGAGATAAATAAAGCCAAGTGTATTTAGGCTACATGAGATTAATAAATAAATCCAAATGTATTTACATGAGATTAATTTATAAATCCCAGTGTATTTACATGAGATTAATAAATAAATCCAAATGTATTTACATGAGATTAATTTATAAATCCCAGTGTATTTACATGAGATAAATAAATAAATCCAAATGTATTTACACGAGATTAATAAATCCAACTGTATTTACGTGAGATTAATTTATAAATCCCAGTGTATTTACATGAGATTAATAAATAAATCCAATTGTATTGACATGAGATTAATTGATAAATCCCAGTGTATTTACATGAGATTAATAAATAAATCCAAATTTATTTACATGAGATTAATTTATAAATCCCAGTGTATTTACATGAGATTAAAAATAAATCCAAATGTATTTACAAGAGATTAATTGATAAATCCCAGTGTATTTACATGAGATTAATAAATAAATCCAAATGTATTTACATGAGATTAATTGATAAATCCCAGTGTATTTACATGAGATTAATAAATAAATCCAAATGTATTTACGTGAGTTTAATGTACAAATCCAAGTGTATTTACATGAGATTAATAAATAAATCCAAATGTATTTACATGAGTTTAATGTACAAATCCAAGTGTATTTACATGAGATTAATAAATAAATCCAAATGTATTTACATGAGTTTAATGTATAAATCCAAGTGTATTTATGTATTTTTTTTTCAGGATTAGGGAACCTCCCATTACAATTGGGTACAATCATGTTGACCGACTGAAAAACATTACATTTCGATGATGCTTGCTTGACAAGCGAAACATTTCATCCTCTAGTTTTCACATGTAATTCTTTTTTTTTTCAGGTTGTTATCTCAACCTTGTGCACAGCAGGCACTGCACGGATTATCACTTTTAGAACATTTTGGAGATAATCCTGACAATGAAGATCATTAAAAATACTACTCCTCAATAATTATCATTACGTTCAAAATGACCACAATTTTTTAATACAGTATTTTGTTAGTTAATGAGGTTTTAAGGGGTGGAACCGAGAGGTGATCTGCCCCTTAAATATTTTGTATTGTGTCATTTTATGCACTGATGAGTTGTGGCAAATACTGTAGAATGCGCACTTGATGACGAGCTGGAGTTAACTTAAGGATATCGTTCTATATTTCTTCAATTGTTATTCTTTCTAACAAAAATTGCAGCGGTGAAAGGAAATAGAATTTTATGGTGTTCATCTCCATCAATATTAGGCCTATATACTGTAATCTTATAGAAGTGGAAAATTGTTTGAAAAGGCCGCAGAATACTGGAGCAATGTGATAACTGTCTTGCTTTGTCTCTTTTCAGGTTTAGAAAATGTGTCAACAATGTTTATGAACAGTACTGCAGCACCATTTCTACCACATATGAGTCGACAGTTTACTTGCTGGAGATGTAAGAAGGCTTACAAGTACAAGCGCTCTCTGAGGTATCACATTAGAGTGGAGTGCGGCCATGGACCACGATTCCAGTGCCCGTTCTGTCCGCAGAGAACTACTCAGGAGAGCAGCCTCAAACGACATATAAAAAACATGCATTCACAGTTGGATTTATTTCAGCAGTTTGTGTAACCCCTACAGACATCAGTGTTATATCCTAGTTGCTTGACTATAGTATAAAGCCATGTACAGGGTCTTTCATATAAAGCAAGAACGCCAAGCGGCGGGTTTGTTATCCGCTAGTGTGGTGGCCTTGACCGAGCTTGTAGCGAGCCGTGGCCCCCAGTTCTAAGCGTGTGTACAATCCTCTATGAAATATTACCTTATAAAAGTTGCTGGAAGTGTCATCCTTCCTGGGTTATACAGGCATTGTATCTGGTAACCACATTTTGGCTGACGCGAGTGAGTCATGCCACTGTATTCTTTGTGATTTTTTATTTTGTGTTTTTTTATTGAGCACTGAACCAGTAGTGTCAAAGTTATTTGCAATTACGTGAATCTGTGCTAGTGAAGGTGGCACTTCATCAGGAAATTGCTGAACAAATGCATCACGTACCCGCCGAGCCGAATCGTAATTAAAATAAATTTTACATACAAAAAAAGAACGATGTTGCAATGATAACTGTCTCAACATGTTAGCAGCTATGGTTCAGACTGGCGACTGACAACACCTGCACGTTTATTGCAAGGTCAAGTTTGTACAATGCACGCACTTTCAATACTACAGCAGGGGGCCGTGATGCGTCACATGCTCGGCCAAGCCGGCTTCAGCACCGAATGCGCCGCGCGCCGTTCTTACTTTATATGAAAGACCCTGTATATCTATGATGTATGTCATTTTTGTCCATATTGATTTAAATACAGTATATTATTTTCCACTATTCGATATAAATTTCTTTTTACACCTTTCACAATTTCATTGGTGCATGTTTCGGTCCTTAGTGACCATGGTTGGTTGGTTTCTCGGTTTAGGGGCTGCGACAACGCGGTCATGTAGCCCCGTGTACTTGGCATGCGTGTAGAATCTGTCTGATAACTGGTGATAATTGTGATGACTGTATTAGTGTGTGTTCAGGTAAGGACTGCAGATGATATTTTCAATTAGTTCCTACTTTCGCTACCAAATGCTACTGTAAACGATACCTAGCTGTGAACTTGGCTACTACTAGATGATATCGCAACTAGCGCCTGGTGACGAACGTTGGAACTTAAGAGCATTAATCAAACCTAACCTACAAATTTTGCTTCACACAAGTTTAGTTACTGGAAGGTTCTTTTAAATGCCATAAATCTATGACATGAGTCCGCTGGCTTTACTTCCCCTCCGAAGGTAGGCATACTGAGGGATTTTAACGCTCTCAAAAAATCAAAGACTTCGGCCGGGTTTGAACCCGCGATCTTGAGCATAGAAGCTCAGCATGCAACCAACTAAGCCACCGAAGTTGCCCAATGAAAGTGTTGGTTGGTTCCTTAGTTTAGGGGCTACGACAACGCGGTCATGTAGGCCCGTGTACTTTGGGTGTGTGTAGAGTTTGTCTGATAACCGGTGTTAATTGTGATGGCTGTTTTAGTTTGTGTTATCTGTGATTCAGGTAGAAGGACTGCAGACGATTAATTTTTTCAAGTAGTTTCTACTTTTGCCACCAAATGCTACCATCCACGACACCTAGCTGCGGGCGTAGCTACTAAATGCGATAGCAGTCAGCACCCGGTGGCAAACGTTGGAACTAATAGAGCGTTATCAAACTAACCTACAAATTTTAGCGTCACACAGGTGTAATTAGTGGAAGGTTCTTTAACATGCCATAAATCTATGACATGGGACCGCCGGCTTTACTTCCCCTCCAAAGGAAGGCATACTGAGGGATTTTTAACGCTCTTAAAAAATCCGACGACTTCAGCCGGGTTTGAACCCGCGATCTTGGGTATAGAAGCTCAGCATGCTACCAACTACGCCACCGAAGCCGCCCAATGAAAGTGTGAAAGGTGTAAAAAAAAAATGTATTGAAAAGTGGAAAATAATACATTGTGTATAAAGCCATTTTTTGTCCATCATATCTCATTGTAGATGAATGTAATGTTACATGAAGATAAGCCCTCTTTTAAGATTAATTGGAGGATTATCCATTTCACAAGGTCTGTATTGACGTGTACAATAACAATTCTAATGGGTTGAGGGGGTCTCCGCCCAATCAATACAATTGTATTGATTGGGCGGATACCCCCTCAACCCATTAGAAGCCCTCTTTTGGCAAAATTCACACACTCCATTTTCATTGTTTTTAACTGTGATAGTAAATGGTTAATGAGGAATGGTGTGTTACAACAACTTCCATGTAGTAATAAAATGATTTTTTGTAGGAAGCACGACACTCCAGTGGGAGTACATAACAAATGAGCATTGTATCCCTGATGTTATAGTTGGATGTATTGTTGGTTTTGAAGGAATATTGAACCACTATGTCTTATTGTTTAACTTATGACATATACTCAGTTCTTTCCCATATCATAGTTAAATACACCTTATATCTCAATATAAGAAAGAACTAGATGCCATTTGTCAATATGGTCCATATAATAATAATACAATAGTATGACTAATAATACCATGAGTAACTTTTCCAAAGCATTAAGTCAAAAATGGTCATTTTTTTTAGATTTAGTTTTCTGAAGTATTGACCCAAGGGCCTTGGAACAGCATAGGAAAGAATTAAGTCAACCTTCTGTTTAAGCTACACACAAAACATTTACATCTTACCAGCAGGAAAAAAAGCACGGAAGCTTACTGGCAAGACAAAATCCATCACAAAGCAATTTGTTTTGTGTATTTATGCCAGAAACCTCTGATACATGTAGTGCGATCTTTCAGCACCGTATTCCGTACTTAATATTGGCCGCACTGCAAGATTCCCGCGAGTTACAGTGCTATTGTAAATTACATTTGTATGGGGTTTAGGTGGTTTTTATGATCCAAATCCATTTTAAAATAAAATATCATGTGAAATATTCATTCTGGATGACTTTATGCTGCACTAAATTGATCACGGAGCTGAAAGGCATTAAGTCACGTTTACAAAATTGATTAGAAAGATGTTAATTAAAATTAATATTCCGCTAACAAAAATATAACCTGAATAGTTGCTTCACAACATAGATGACCAATATAGTGTGTCTGTTAAGTTTTGTTCTGTCAATGACGTTTTATCTGTCTCCTGAAAAGTAGTAAAAACTGACTTAATGCTTTTTCAGTTCCGACCGATTCAATTGTTACTAAAATTGGTTGAGAATTCATCTATCCTTTGGGATGTTATTTTATTATCACCAAGTATGGCCATGAATGTCCATTTATTCACTACATGCTATTTTTTTTTTTTTTTTTACCTATGTTCTCAGAAGAATGTTCAGTAATGGCCTGTTAATTTTTACTTCTTGAAGATCGTTGTGTCATGTGTAATTTACTTGAAGCAGTGGTCGATTTATAAATATTTGTATATGTTCTCATGAACATAATTAGCCTCAAGTGGCATAATGTCAATTAAATAAATTGGTAAATCAAACCCAGTGTATTGATATGTAAATGCTCATTTTTAGTGGGTTTAGTTTATAAACTGTTGCTTGTATTGTGAAATATTGTGACCATGACTTAGTAAAGGTAAATTCGTTGCAACAGATTGTTTGGAGAAATAATGTCTGATTTATAGGGTAAGCCATTGTTTCATTCATAACAGGCCAATCATGGCATGAAACATGCAACCACACAAATTGCATTAAATGGTGAGGACAGACATGGTTGAGCTTGTCACTTGGCCTCTCTCTCTTTCAAACCGGTATCTAGTGGTGATTCCTCCATTTAGGACATCCTACAGCCAGCTCTCAGCTGTAACTGTTTTAAATTATTTTTTTTGTAAAAAAGTATTTGGGGCTACCTTGATAAGCTCTGTCTTACTGTCAGTACTTGTAACTAGTTGTAATTTTCACCGCTAGATGGGTGAAGTGTGACCTTCACCGCCCGGATTAGAAAGCTGAGGGAGGAAGCCTTGCATCCTCAAAGCATGTGTTTATAGCGTTAGAAATGTATGGTAGCCCTTGAGGGGGAAGGGGCAGGTTTGGATGTTTAATGGCGCCGTGAAGACATCTACTGAGATCCTCAAGTCTCACTATTGGTTGAATTGAAACCAATACTACGGGCTTATATGTTACGATTTCGCGCGGTCAGAATGGATAGTCGGTTTTCAGCGTGTGCACATCTTTGAAGTGGTATTCGATTGTATTGTGTAATGTGTTCGTAATAGTGCTGTGCGACTGAATAGTTAATATTAGACTGAGTCTAATATCTCAATTTAGCCCAGCTATAATAATTCTCTCAAGTTAATAAGTAGCCTATCCTATTACATCTTACACATAATAGAAATCAGGAGTCGCGACTGATGGTAGCAGTAGAGAGATGCTTCCCAGGTTTGTGAATTTATACCAGTCATCTTCATGGTGGTTTTTAGTTGCCTCAGAGCAAAGTTCGCCATAGAGAATTTGGTGAGGAAGCCTGGTATCATTCATATGACAGACATGTCCCATCCATCTTAGTTGATGATTCATTATTATGCTGCATACCAGGTACATAAAGTTATTGACTTTTTGATGTTGTTAATTCAAATTAGAGGTTTGCGACACCGTGGCCATTAGCCCCATGTAGTTGGGAGTTGTAGTGCCTGTAACTGTATTAGAGACTGTGAAGAGGTAAGCTGAGACTTGAAGTAAGGTACTATCCCAGCATTTATCTGGAGGGAGTGTGGTAAAACCTGGGGGAAAATCCATACTCAGGATAGCCACTGTCAGTGCTGGGATTTGAACCTGAAATCTCCGGACTTGCTACAGCTGCCCTCACGGCTGTGGTGCACGATTTAACGAGCACAGTTATGTCACAGGACAAGTTATTGTCTGGTTGGTTGCTCAGTTTAGGGGCTGCAACAACGCGGTCATGTAACCCCGTGTATTTTGGGTGTGTGTAGAATCTTTTGATAACCGATGTTAATTGTGATGGCTGTATTAGTGTGTGTTATCTGTTTTTAATTCAAGTAAGGACTGCAGACGATAATTCAAGTAGTTCCTACTTTCGCTACCAAATGCTACCATGCACGACACCTAGCTGTGAACCTGGCAACTACTAGATGCCACCGCAACCAGCGCCCGGTGACGGACATTAGAACTTAACAGCATTAATCAAACCTAACCTACAAATTTTGCTTCACACAAGTTTAGTTAGTGGAAGAATCTTTTACATGCCATAAATCTATGACCGGTGTTAATAGTTATGACTGTATTCGTGTGTGTTATCTGTTTTCAATTCAAGTAAGGACTGCAGACATTGAATGTTTTCAAATAGTTCCTACTTTTGCTCCCAAACGCCACTGTCAATGACTACTAGTTCAGAACTTGATTACCAGATGCCACCACAGTCGGCTCCTGGCGACGAACGTCAGAACCTAAGAGCGTTTGTCGAATGTTTAACCTATACATAGCTTCACACAGGTGTAATTAGTGGAAGGTTCTTTAACATGCCATAAATTTATGACATGGGACCGCCGACTTTACTTCCCCTCCGAAGGAAGGCATACTGAGGGATTTTTAACGCCCTTAAAAAATCCGACGACTTTGGCCGGGTTTGAACCCGCAATCTTGGGCATAGAAGCTCAGCATGCTACCAACTACGCCACCGAAGCCGCAGTGAAAAAAAATCCACAGCCTGCTTCCAGTCTCCGACCGGGTCAGGAATGGAATGAATGAAGCCCCCATCTAGCGGCGAGGATATGGACTGTGCCGGCTGCCGAGGCCTGACGCACTCCTCTGGGGCAATGATTAAATGAAGGACAGATGAAATGAAATGATAGTGGAGAGTGTTGCTGGAATGAAATTTTGACAGGGAAAACCGGAGTACCCGGAGAAAAACCTGTCTGCCTCCGCTTTGTCCAGCACAGATCTCACATGGAGTGACCGGGATTTGAACCACGGACCCAGCGGTGAGAGGCCGACGTGCTGCCGCCTAAGCCACGGAGGCTTCCGAAGCCGCAGTCAATATTTTAATTTATGTTTTGGGACAGAAGATCCAACCGTAGATTTCACAGATTTTAAGTAAACAATAAATGTTTTTATGTTGATTTTCAGGGGTAAAAAATAAGGTATTAGCTTAAATAGTTTGGTCAAAGCAGTTTTTCGTCATTTACTCGGTTTCGTTTATAATGCGTTTACAAACGGACTACTCATATGTTATGGACTATAGAAGAGCGAGAAAAGTAAGGGATGACATGTTTCGCTCGTCCATCCATCCTTGCGGTGTCGAGGTTGTCCAGAGGGCCCTCCAACTGATTCTGACATGCGTCAGTTACTTCACTCACCTCCATTCTCCTTCTCTGGCTTTCACAGCTACCTTCACGTCTTCCTCCCATGTCCTCGGGGCCACCGAGAGGATTTAAGGGTCCCTATGCAATGTTTTGCTTGGGGTCCCCTTAAAATTAGCCTACTTTTAATTATTGCTATCCACTACTAGCTATTCCGGATAGACAATGACATTTTGAGAAAAGCTTCTGATGCACAGTCATAATTTAGAAAAACATACAAATCTTGTTTCATAGAAATCTTTTTAGCATTTATTTTATGAAGTATAGTTTGCAAAGTGCACAAAATGATTTGGGATTTTTGAGTAATTTTAATACATTTAACATGCAAAGGGAAATATTTTGCAATTCTGTAAGTCTTCACTTAAATTACCAGCACCAGCATTTATTAAGTCTGCATTAGTTTGATAGCAGATTATACCACATTATTTCTAAACAGTTATAACTCCTAACTCAGAGTCATACAATTATAAAAATTTTATTTTTTTAATTTTTGGGGCAGGGACAGACTTGACTACCCTGCTCTTCTGGGGGTGGAATAAGGCAGGCCTACATTATAAAGGTTTCCTTTTTTGTAATTTGCAGAATCAAGGAATTTCTTCTACCAAATGATCGCACTGTCATATGTGCCTCTGAAGTGTTTTCTGCCTTCTTTGGCAGTTTAAAGTTCGGTGACATGAGACAACTTCTTGCAGAGCTGTAGACAAATCGACATCCTTACTCTGCAAAGCCTCGGACACGTTGTAAGCTATAGACAACGTTTTACATAATATAAAGTAGCTACAATAAACGTAAACTAACGGGGCCCTCATGCTTACAGTGCATTTGTCCCCCTTGCCCCTCCCTCTCGGCAGCCCTGCATGTCCTTCTAGGTTTCCCGTGTGACCTTGTTCCTTGCATTCTGGCATTGAAAGCTTGTTTATCTATTCTCATGTCTTTCTTTCTTTCTTTCTTTGAACATGTCCAAATCATGCTTTAAAGAAGTATGGAATAAAAACACTGATCTGAAGAATGGGCATATTTGATAGAAAGGTGAAGTCTGTTTTAAAAGTCTCCAAGAATTATACACATATAATTTTGATCTTTATGAATCTTGAAAAATCACTTGAGCTGTTTAAATGATACGATCTTGATGTTATGTTGAAAACATGAACAAATTATCCTGAACAAAGAAGATTCTACATAAGATTAACAACCATTACTTTAGACAGTTGTCGAAAGGAAGTCCCCAAGGGGCTCAGTACCGTTAGTGAAATGAGTTGTAATCCTGACAGTAAATGCAGTTTTGTAGTATGTTGTGGGACACTACTCTACTGCTTGGACATAGCTTTATTAGTAACCATCAACTGATGCTATAAATCTTCACTTCTCACATTTTGACTGCACTCACTCTCATCATCTATGGTATATTGGAATTTCCTCTCTACAAATATAAAATCTGATGAATAGGAGCATTGGATATCCTGTAATGGTACAAACCCAAAAGATTACAAGATGTCTAGTATTCTGGACTGTGAAAGTCTCAATCAATCTAATAAGAGATTATTCAGAATGAAATGTTAGACTACAAAGTGTAAACATTTTTTTTAGGAATAAAGTCAGGAGCATTTACTTCCCTGTTTGTTTTTTAGTTCTAGAATTATAAAATTCTAACAAGACATTATAATTGTCTCACATTTTAAACTGATTTGGAGAGATATTAGAATTATATAAATTTCAGCAAAGAAAGTTTGTGACCTCTTCCACTGTATGTAGTGTCAAATAAAATGTTATTGATGTTCTTGTTTCAGACTCCGGGGATGCATACACCAGACCACTTGACGTTACACCTGTCTTTTCTGCAAATAACTTAATTTTTCAAGCGTTCGATGAAAATTCTCATATCACAAGGACTGTTGGACAGCAAAACATTATGATGCTAGCTGCTTCAACTGGCTCATATCCTCAAGGAGCAATGTTACCAAAATATTCGGATGCTGCTGAAATATTTCCATGTCAACGTTGTAATAAAGTGTATCGCTACAAGCGCTCTCTGAAGAAGCATGAACGCATGGAATGTGGCATAGAACCTCAGTTCCATTGTCCACATTGTCCAAAGCGGTGTAAACAGAAGAGCAACCTCAAGCAACATATAATGAAGAGACATTGCAATCTGTAGCTATTTATTCCTGTTTATTGTGACTATGCACTTTGTTTCCACTACGTATCATTTCAGAGTGCTTCTTTCTTATGCATATTACTTCTTGTTTTTTACATGTTATGTTTGGAGAATCATTAAACAATTTTTATTAATTTTTCATTAATTGTTTCATTCAGTAACTGCCCTGTCATGTTTTTAAAATTTCATTTGCCTCTGCCTGCTAAATCTTCAATGCATCAGTTTCTCTCATGGAAGACTAGTCAGCTCACACTAGCATTTTAGTTTTTGACCTGTGTTTTTGCAGTGCAAGCCATGTGATTGTCCCTAGATTACTAAGCTTTTGTCTGGCAGACGACGCATGGGCACATTAGTAGCTTCCCTTCGCCCACCGGCAAAGGTATTTGTCTCGTCTTCACGCTAGCTTCCTTTGTGCTAGTCCTGACCTTGGAGAGAGCAGTTGTATCACCGTGCGTTGCTTCACTGTGTTTTTACAGGGATCCGTCGTATGAGGTACGAATGCTTAGTGACAATGTAATTTTTTTCATTTATCACTTAGTTCACTACCAGTATTTATTTGTTTACTCATTCTGCATGCTTCTAAATATCAACAATACGTTGCTGGACGCTGTAATAATGAGTATACAGTGTCACTAGCTGTTTATTGTATGTGTTGTAATAAGGAAGCCATGTGATTGTCCCTAGATTACTAAGCTTTCGTCTCACGGACAACGCGTGGGCACATTAGCAACTCCCTTTTGCCCTCCGGCAAAGGTATTTGTCTCGTCTTCACTCTAGGTTCTTGTGTTTGTATAGATAATGTATCATGTTCTGAGTTAGGTATTAAGTTTCAAAAAGTGTTGGTTGGTTCCTCAGTTTAGGGGCTGAGACAACGCGGTATTGTAGCCCCGTGTACTTTGTGTGTGTGTAGAATCTGTCTGATAACCGGTGTTAATTGTGATGGCTGTAGTAGTGTGTGTTATCTGTTTTCAATTCAAGTAAAGACTGCAGATATTGAAATTTTTCAGGTAGTTCCTACTTTTGCCGCCAAACGCCACCGACTACTAGTTCAGAACTTGGTAACCAGATGCCACCGCAGTCGGCTCCTGGCGACGAACGTCGGAACCTAAGAGCTGTTGTCAAATGTTTAACCTATAATTTAGCTTCACACAGGTGTAATTAGTGGAAGGTTCTTTAACATACCATAAGTCTACGACATGGGGCTGCCGGATTTTCTTGCCCTCCGAAGGAAGGCATACTGAGGGATTTTTAACGCTCTTAAAAAATCCGACGACTTAGGCCGGGTTTGAACCCGCGATCTTGGGCATAGAAGCTCAGCATGCTACCATCTACGCCACCGATGCCGCTTTCAAAAAGTGCAATTCTGGGAATAGTAAAAGTTTTATTTTCGTAGTCTCATGGACGAATGCTTAGTGATAGCATACGTTGATATATAACTAGAATAAAAGAATTATTCTTGTAAATATGGGTCTGCCCAGTCAATACCGTCCTTTCTTATGCATATTACTTCTTGTTTTTTACATGTTATGTTTGGAGAATCATTAAAGGTATTGACTGGGCAGACCCATATTTACAAGAATAATTATTTTATTCTAGTTATATAATCTCGTCAATACGGAACAATGTCAAACGTCGACAACCCTGACGTTAACATGTCTTATAACATACGTTGAAAAAGAGCTTAGTAATCTAGGGTTGAATAAAATACTTTTTTTTTAAGTTTAGTTCAATGTTGTCGTTGTTTACCATTTGGACTCCTCTCAGCATATGTGGTACTGTGGTATCTAGGATAATAATACCTGTCAATCACATATACGGCTTAAAGGAAGTTTTCGTCACCCCTGTTGTTGTCTCTGTGAATGGTTTAGTTACAAAGGACTGGGAAAATGCAAAGGAGAAACTTGGCTTGAAGAGAAACTATATGCAGTTAATGCAAGTATAATACATTAGGTTCTGTCTCATCAGTGACTTGCTCTGAACATCTTGAGATCCAGTGCTATCATCAGTGTCTTTGGCTCGCAAGAAGTCCGACGGTGATGATTTTGTATTTGTATGTAAATTTCATATATAATAATAAAAAAAATACACGAGCCTTACAGTAGTCGCATATGATGTGTAGGGCCCAGATGTTGATGACATGTCATCTTCTTACTGAACTGTCTAAAACAATGCTGAATTACATAGAAACTCCGGACGGGCCACCGTCTTCAAATATATTTTTATTATGCATCTTTTTGCATTATTTTTTGTGTGCTATTTTTCCATTTAAAGAGCATTTTTTTAAAGTTTGGTAGATTTTTTGGTCATATTTTAGAGTAATCAGCCTTTTAAGGTAATTTTTTGTCCAATTTAGTCATATCACAGCTTTATATGAGGGAGTTACGTCTCTCAGAGTTAAGAAGAAGCTAGTAGCTGTGAACATAAACCTTTTGTTAAGTGCTAGAAATCTATTTTGATTGACTTTTCAGTTTGAGTTTCAGATGTCATTTTTGAAATATTGGTGAGTTTATTTTTATAAGATCATTTTCTCTATTTTATTGTGCATTTTTCGAATTTTTGAAATATTGGTGAGTTTAGTCTATTATTATAAGATAATTTTTTCGATTTTTAGGTAATTTATTACAGTCATTTTTGAAAATTTTAAGTGTATTTTTTTAACTTTTTTACGGCATCAACATCCGGGCCCTAATGATGTGTAACATCTGACATGTTATCCTACCTTGAAGTTGTTACCGTTTTTATTATCCTTGACATTCATCAACACACAAAAATACTTTTTATTTTTTACACTCTCATAATACGTAACAATTCCAAGACTCTCTTTTGTTTCTTCACTGCCTACTTGATATTTCTACTCTTGCACTGCCTTCTTGATACTCTGCTGTTACAAAGTAATCCGTATATGATAATCATTCCACATGGTACCACTGCCAGCTGGATGCGATCCAGTGCGTCTTACACACTTCCGTCCCATTTTTCAAATTCACTCCCACAAAAATGTCCAGCAACCGAGTGGAAAGATGTTACACATCAATAAGCAGTGAACCCATGCGAGAACTCTCACTTTTTAAACAAATTGCTGATATTTATGAAATCAGCCTGCAATTCACCACTGTTGCAGGTAAAGTCTCTTTCTTTTGAATGCTCATTTTTTTTCAATCAGTTACTTTTGAGTACCTCATGTGTATATACCACCTGCCTGGCTTTACTGTCATGCAGGCTTTAGTTATTTAAACTCACTAAACAAATATATTTCCATTGACTTTTCAAGAAATGCAAGACTTTTCCTGGACTATTGAGACGATTTGGACGATTTTGGCACAAACCGCCCCTTCTTGCTGTTGCACATCTGGTTGCTGTGCCCGATCCACCAGCTTTCGTTAGAAGATGGGACACCAAGAAGAAGATTTTTTTTCAGGTGTAGGAAACAACACCCGTTACAATTCGGGTACACTCGTATTGAATTATTTAATCTGTTTTGCAGCTTCCGCCAAATCAATACAAATTGTGTTTGCGTTGTTAAAACACTAAGTACGGTACATGTTTCGAACCTTACAAAAATCGGTCCTTCATCAGCCACGACATAGCACATGAATGGCAACACATTAAAAACACTGAACAATATCAAAAATAAAATGCATGCACACTAAGACATTCATAAACACATATTAAAATGTTCCATTAAAAACTGTACACATATTTAAAACACTGCAAGTCCATTTGACTCATTCAAACGTCAACATTTCAGTGTGTGACGTTATGGTTGGAGATCTTTGTCCTGTTCCATTGGATTCTTCTTAATTTCTTGTCTAAATGTGCAATGACGTCTTTCATTTTGCGAAGGGAATTCTGCTATCATGTATAGGGAACACAAAATGGACCAGTAGTCCCATTTGAGTAGCTCCAAAATGAAAACCTTTGGGTTGATTCCCGACAGCACCAAATAGTCCTCTGTTGCACATTTAGACAAGAAATTAAGAAGCATCTAATGGAACAGGACAAAGATCTCCAACCATGTCACACACTCAAATGTTGACGTTTCAATGAGTCAAATGGACTTTCAGTGCTTTTAATATGTGTACAGTTTTTAATGGAACGTTTTAATATGTGTTTATGAATGTCTTAGTGTGCATGCATTTTATTTTTGATATTGTTCAGTGTTTAATGTGTTGCCATTCATGTGATATGTCGTGGCTGATGAAGGACCGATTTTTGTAAGGTTCGAAACATGTACCGTACTTAGCGTTTTAACAATGCAAACACAATTTGTATTGATTTGGTGGAAGCTGCAAAGCACATTAAATAATTCATATTTGTCAATACGGACCAAAAATGGCAACTAGCCTTCCCATTACAATCGTATTGACCAACTGAAAACCAATTAAATTTCATAAGCTTTAATACTTTGGCACTTGCCTTAATCCTTCTTCTTTAGTCTGCATAAGTTTTGAGTCAAGATAATACAAATATACATGGTAAGTAGATTTGAAGATTTGTCATTGTCCAGTTTTAACTGGAATGTACTGCGTTCTGTGGTGTAAATTTCCATGTTCCACGTTCCACATTCCTGCGTTTGATTCCTGGCTCTGACAAGAAATTTAATTCTGGTTTGAGGGTTGGAACGGGAAAATTTCTGGCTCGTGATGCAAAGCTGAGAAGAGATGGGTTTCATTCCCTCCTCAGCTGGTTTCCCCTTTTCTACCCCAAGCAAATGCCGGGATGGTTCCTAACTTAAGGACACTACAGCCTCCTTCCAAATCCTAGCTTCAATTCCAAATACACACACTACTAGAGTTTACGCCACAGTTTTTGACCGGTCAGCCCTGGTTTCGCGGTCGTGCAGTCGGTGAGCCTCAGGAATGTGCAACTGATACGTGAGTTGTCAGTTGGGCGGAAAGTAACTCTCTTATCAATTGCGCACGCTTTAGGCTCACTGTCATCACAATTACACCAGTTATCAGAGAGATTCCAAGTACATGGGGCCACATGACTCCGATGTCTGAAAGCCTCTAAATAAATCAGCAACAAACTAGAATATCTCTGTAACGAGAAGCCGGGAACCTGGCATTGTTTCATTTGGACACACACATATACAGGCTCATTGAGAAAGGTTGCAGCAATTTCAAAAAATCATAGCTCAGGAATTATTTGAGATATTAAAACAAGTATTTTTTTTTGTTAAATTCACCATCTCAAAAAGTTTTTTTTACTCCAAAAAAATACTGTGTGCATGTTCTGTGTGCACTTGACTGTTTCGTCACTGGTTCTAGGGCGCCGGGGGATTTCTTCACGTCAACGCTGCCGTTCATACCATCATCTGATGCTATTAGCACGAGGGGAGAGAGATGTGTCCACCTGGATTTGAGTTTCCTCGGAAAACATGGACAACCCTCAACAGGATTCGTACGGGTCATGGAAACTGTGCAGACTTCCATTATAAATAGAAAATTATTTCTTCACCGAACTGTGTTTGTGGTGACCCTAAGCAGACCATCCAGCATATCATCACCAAGTGTCCAAAAAGAAAGTACTGTGGCAGCATCACTGATTTCGCTCATGGATCACCAGAGACAATTACCTACATAAATAATTTAGATATAAATATATAGTTTGTAAACTAATTGAGTAATTATCATCTGTGTACATATTGTATCTCTTAAGCCATACGCTAAATAAATAAATAAATAAGCACGAGGGGGATCCCTACCATAAACACGTCGGAAAATGCGCTGAACAGTTATAACAGATTTAAACTCCGCTTTCTGCTGAACTGACACCATTGATATCATACTCACTACTGAAACAGTGGCGTGGTAGCTACCTGTCGCGCACTCATTCTGTGCAACAGCTGAAGGTCACGGGCGGAGTAGTCACATCTAAAACTAAAACTCGATGAGTTCCTGATTAGTTTTCAGGTCGAATTATTAATTTATCTCACTAACAACGGGAGATATGATTTTTTAAAACTGCTGCAATCTTTCTTGATGATCCTATATATTGTAAGCATGTAATGTGTAGAGCATATTTCTTTCTTTTACACCACTTAATTCTAATACTTAATTGTTTCTCTATGTTTCAGGGAAGTCGGATCAGTTGGATAGCTTTATTCAGCTCGTTAAGTTTCCACTGACAATCATGCATGGCTCCTCAATGTATTTAGAGACAATGAACCTTCAGCCAAGAGACTATGAAAGTTATTCGCCAAGCTATAGCATGGAGCCGCTCCAACAGCAGTGTCAGTCAGATGTTGATGTGCAGCAGACTCCGAGTTGTGACCTGGATATTCCAACTCTGCAGGGTCAAGAGAAGTCCAAACCAGGCTCTTATCCGTGTCACAATTGTGGCAAAGTGTACCGCTGGAGGAGGAACCTCTACATGCATGTTAAAGTGGAGTGCGGCAAAGAGCCTCAGTTCCAGTGCCCATATTGCCCACGGAAAATGAAACTTAAAGGCAACTTACAGAAACATATTGTGACACAGCATAGTATAACATTAGAGTAAATTAGAAGGCGTATTGAAAGACAAATTAAACATTATTGAAAAATGAAAATGTGAATGTAAAAGGAGAAAGAATTCAAAAATGAGGAACCTAATGAGAAACTTCTGATTTCCCTGTGCGAGTGTTGCGATTTATTTACTACTAGTGTGTTTATATAGGAAATGTGTCTGATAACGTGTGTTATTGTGTTGGCTAGAGGTGTGTAGAATTGTAATATTTGCTCTAGGATTAGGCTAGGTGTTCTGGAACATGAAATAAGGTTTCTAAACTGGCAAAATTTGAATTTTATTCCACTTGTCAATACAAGTTAACTCCAAATTCAAGTTACATGTTTCTATCATATGACCTTCTTCAGCCAACATTAACAATCTAAATTCTCATCTGACCCATATCTGATTTTACATATTAAAAATAAACAATCTAAGGTAAAAAATTTTAAATACAGTTTGAGCACTTACAAATGAAATATTGGTATGTACATTAAAATCAGCATTCTAGAGTTGTTTTTTAGCACCACTATACGTAGATGGTTTCTACTATGAAATAGCGAACCATGTTCTATAAGTAATATGCTTGTCAAATGAAATACTTTATTTTATTTACAGTCTAGTAGATTTGTCTTGAAGATAGAAATATAAACTTTTTATTTCCCTGTGTGAGTGTTGTAATTTATTAGTATGTATGGAAAGTGTTTGATAACCTGTGTTATTGTGGTAACTAGGGGTGTAAAGCATTGTAATTGGTTCTAGTAATATGCTTTGGGTTGAGAAAACACAGTGCGAATGGTGAAATTTAAAGGATTTTTTATCTTTATAATTTAGTACTAGTAGAATTAAGATGCTTGGTAATTTAAAGAAAAAATGGATACATTTCTATTTTGTAAAAAAAAAAAAAAAATTGTCTAATGGAGCAGCGATCATATGGAGTTATTTCTGTCTGTCATTATACACGGCTTATAAATATTGTTTTTATCTGAAAATGGAAATTCAGTATTTATTTTTTATATTAAAAATAATAGTCATTTACTTTCAGAATTTTCCAATATGGTAGTTGGTTGGTTGGTTCCTTAGTTTAGGGGCTGCGACAACGCAGTCATGTAGCCCCGAGTACTTTGGGTGTGTGTAGAATCTGTCTGATAACCGGTGTTAATTATGATGACTGTATTAGTGTGTGTTATCTGTTACCATCGAATTTTTTTCAATTAGTTCCTACTTTTGCCACCAAACGCCACTGTCAACGACTACTAGTCAGAACTTGACTACCAGATGCCACCGCAGTCAGCTCTTGGCGACAAACGTCGGAACCTAAGAGCGTTTGTCGAATGTTTAACCTATATATAATGTAGCTTCACACAGGTGTAATTAGTGGAAGGTTCCTTAACATGCCATAAATCTACGACATGGGACCGCCGGCTTTACTTCCCCTCCGTAGGAAGGCATACTGAGGGATTTTTAACGCTCATAAAAAATCCGATGACTACGGCCGGGTTTGAACCCGCGATCTTGGGCATAGAAGCTCAGCATGCTACCAACTATGCCACTGAAGCCGCTCCAATATGGTAGTTAGTTAAGCTGTAGTGCCACAGGGTTTGGGGTTAGTTAAGGACTTAATGTTTTTTAAATAAACCGCCTTTTCTATTTTCAAGACCATAGTTTCAGTATATCAATCCAATCAGCAGACATGTTTATTGGCGCACTTTTCTTGGCGTCGACACTAACAGTCTCATTGTGCATGTGCTCCATTCTGTATCTCGTTGCTTTCTATCTTTTACTTCTTCACTTATTATAATTAAGTACAAGTTTTTCGGGCTTGTAGACCGTGGTCCAGACAGGATATCTCCAGACGTTTCACCGGAAACTGCGTCCGGCCTTCCAGCCGTTAATTCATCGCCAAGATCCACCCAACCAACAGTCATATTCAAGCAACAATACCCCACTACAACCGTTACCCATTATTTCAAGCCTCTTCCTCATTCCACTGCTGACCAGGAAAGGAGCAGAACCCTTGAAAATGCTGGAAATTGTTGTAAAAATGAGCCAATCTCCTGTGAGTGAGAACATGATTTGTTTTTGAGACCTTGGAAATATATATGGTATTCTAGTGATTTTGGTAACTTTTATTATTATTATTATTATTTGTAGTATTACTGTAATGTGATATAAGTGTTATGTAAAATAAGTTTGCACCATTAACACACAAGTATTTTGTTAGTATCTCTACATTGTATAAATCAAAGTCCCCGATTATTGGATGTAACAAGTAATCTCGAGAACCACTGGATGCATTTTGATGCGGTTTTCACCATTCTGTAAAGGATTTCTTGAAGAAGGTTTCTATAGAAAAGAAAAATCATTTATGCCCAAAGGAAGCCGAGCAAGTAACGATTTCAGGGAATCAAGTCGAAGAAAAACCTGCTGGCCGTGTACCTTTAAGCTTACGCTGAGTAAACCGTTAAAAATATCTATATACTATGAGTGTAAGAATTGTTCAGTGTAAAAAGTTCTACAAAAATGTCCCTGAGAGCATATCTCTATCTTTAATACATCACCCACTATAAGTGTTTTTACATTTTCATTTCTTCCATCAATCTCTCAATCTCCATACAGTGGAAAATTCAATTACTAGCTTCAGAGCGAGGGAGCCTATCACTCCTGCTTCGACCAGCATCAAACTGTTGAGTAGTGTTGAGTTAAGACTTCAGAGAAGAGTATAAGTTTTTGGAGTATCGCTGTTCACCTCGGCTTTTCTGAATTGCTATCTTTCCACAGACTAAATTTGTGTAAAGCTAAATTTCTAGGTTAGATTTCATTGAAACGCTCTATCAAAGTTCCAATGTTCACTACTAGGTATCATTGATATCTGGTAGCGAAAGTTGGAACTACTTGAAATTTAACGGAACTAGTAGCTCACCCTAAGGTTGTCCGCTGGAAGCAGCTACAGACTCAAGCGTGCCGAATATGTCCTCGGACACTCCCGGCACTAAAAGCCATATGATAAATAAATTTTTGGTTCTGCTGCCAAATGTTTACTAATGGTCATAAATGAACTAAGTAAGTCTTTATTTGTATAGGCAGTCATATTAGTAAAAAATAAATAAAAAATCAAGTTTCTATCTATAATAAAAGCTGAACTGTGAGTGGTCAAACAAAAGCTTGCAAAAAGCAGGAACTGGGTTTGGCGCTCAGCAGTAAGGAAACCATTATATCATGTGGCGGTCAATGGGTTAATATGCATATTTCAGTTCTAAGTTTTCAAATTTGAGGGTGCACAAATGCAAGGGAGCCGTGTCAATAGATTTACTGGCACGTTAAAGATCCCCTTCGGGGCAAAATTCCGGCACCCCGGCGTCTCTAAAAGCCACAGTAGTTAAAAGGGACGTAAAACCAAGAAAATTATTATTGTTATTATTAAGTGTTCAAACAGCTATGATGTTGGCTGAGGATGGTCACATATCTGCAAAAGTGGGCTGTTCCTTCTTAATCGGTACATATTATGTGCCAAGTGGTGTCTCCATGCGCAGTGAGCCTTCGTACATTTGTGAATAATGCAAATAAAGTGTGCAACGTGTCCTCGGCAGTGCATGCGCATATTCAGTGATCTCAGTATTCTACTCGGGCTTTAAGAAGAATTCTCACATGCTTACGACTGGACCATCCATACTAGAAAACTTGAATTTGGACTTAACTTGTATTCATAAGTGGAATAATGACAAGCTTCAGTATGAAATAAGATACCAACCTGGCATCTTGGAGTGGGTGTGTAAGATGAGATGAAAACCACAATCAGTATGGTCACTGTCAATGTTGGGATTCAGAACTCAGATCTCCAAACTGCAGCTATAGAGCGTGACATAATGTTCAAGGCTACGCTGCTGGGTGCGGGGACATGTCAGAGCTGCAATAGGGAGAGGGTGCATATAGCACATGAAATTGGGTATTGCTTGAGAGCTAAATGACAACCTCCAGGGGAAATAATCCCTTGTACAGGATCATTATCTATGTGCGCTCCGATAAACACTGGCGTGCTTACCCGGTTCAGCAGGTGGTTGGCGCGCAGTTTCACACTTTTACCAAACATGTCCAAAAATGTGTACTTACAGTGCTCATAGGCGATGCTGAAAAAGTCCTCCATCTCTTGTAACACACACCTGGCATCTTCTGATGAAAGAATGTCTGTCAACTCTTTTATTCTTTAAGGAGCCTGTTTTCTTGAATTGTTGAGCGAGTCTCCTAATCGTACTGGCATTAGGCACAGGTCTTCCCGGAAACTTGTTTCGAAATTTCCGTCTTGTTTCAGAACAAGACTTTCTGATTTTCATATACGAATTATGGATATACACACATTCGCGCACTGTGAATTGGTGTCTAGGCATGACCAACAATCACAGTAATCACAATACTCACCAAACGTGCAACACTAACGTCTAAGCTTTGCAGATACACGTCCATATGAATAACAAAACACATGTGAAGTAACAATATGAGTCAGCAGAGCGCGCCAACCGCCGGCTGAACCGGGTACGTGCCAGTCACAGTCGGCTTAGCTTGCCATGTTTACTTGCGCGCACATCAATAATGACCCTCAAATCGATGGCATGTGTCATTTTCGCCTATATTGATTGCGTACAGCATTTTTTTCTTTTCCCCCACTTTTCAATACAATTACTTGTATTTTTCCTTTTTGTTCATTGCAACTGAACACACACAGCTTGCATGTATTGTAGTAATTACTTGACAAACCATTCACTTCTCATAAAACAAGTTGTATCAAATTAAAAATACCATTCTGAATGAATTCCTGTCCTCCTTTTCCCAAGTCATAGCACCTGATCCAATGGCTGCGTCTTGGTTGGTTCCTTGGTTTAGGAGCTGCGACAACGCGGTCATGTAGCCCCGTGTGCTTTGGGTGTGTGTAGAATCTGTCTGATAACGGGTGTTAATTGTGATGGCTGTATTAGTGTGTGTATCCGTTTTTTAATTCAAGTAAGGACTGCAACTTTGAATTTTTCAAATAGTTCCTACTTCTGCTGCCAAACACCACCGTCAATGACTACTAGGCCTAGTTCAGAACCTAGCTACTAGACGCCACCACAGTCAATTCTTGGCAACGAATGTAGAAACCTAAGAGCGTTGTTTACATTCCTAACCTATACAATTTAGCGTCATACAGGTGTATTAGTGGAAGGTTCTTTAACATGCCATAAATCTATGACATGGGACCGCCGGCTTTACTTCCCCTCCGAAGGAAGGCATACTGAGGGATTTTTAATGCTCTTAAAAAATCTGACGGCTTCGGCCGGGTTTGATCCCGCTATCTTGGGCGTAGAAGCTCAGCATGCTACCAACTACGTCACCGAAGCCGCCGATATTGGTTCTTTCTAGTTAACTAGTGCACATATGCCACAACAATGTCTTCTTGGTAATTCATTGTTACTGTCTTTCCCTTAAAGCAATGTTTCTGCCTCATGTTGATATTGCACTTAACTCCCTCCTTTGTTAACATCCACTGCTGATCGTTGTTACTTGTATTCTCATGACTGGATTGGACAGCAAAAACTCTTTTGAAATATTAGAAGCCATTTTTCAGTGTTGCCAAGTAATAGATTGTTAGAAGCTTTGTAATGATTCCTTTACTCGTGTCTATTTGCAATCAACTCTTTATTTATTTAAAAGATGTGCCAACATAACCAGTAAGATGTATTACCAACATTTATAATTTACACATATGATTATTGATGCACATTGTTGAACTTAATATGTATGGAGAGTTTTGATGCTACACTAATAGTACAGTACAGCTGGAATGGTTTTGTTCCAAAAACCGTGCTATGGTTGGCTTTTTGTAAATCGTTAGAAAAGCACAAAAAAAAAAGCTTAACTCTAAATTTCTGAATAATTTGTATTATCATGTTGTCGGAAAACTCAAAAAAAAAAAAAAAAAAAGTGTTTTTCTCTGAATCTACGTACTTTAAAGAAAAGTTTTTTAAACAAAAAATGATGAGGACATTGCCACCTACAATTTGTCTCATTGAGGTCATGTCATACGTTTTGAAATGCAGAAGCTAGGTGGCACCAAAGTTTCCAAAAAACTTTTTTTTTTTTCACTTTTTGTCCTAGAAAAAAATGTTTTTTCACAAAAGAGTGAATCAGAAATTTGTTCCTCTAAAAATTGTCTGCAACATTTATTGAAACGTTTGTTTCCTCTGACTTACCGTTCCAAAGTTACAGTGCAGCAAATGCAACGCTGCGTAGTCAAGGCTACTATTGTTACTGCGGAGAGAGCAGTGGGCATAGTTTAGACCGGGACGGTGTCGGACAATTTTCACACTTCGGCAGACTATAACTTTGGAATGGTAAGTCGGAGGAAAAAATTGGTTAAATAATTTTGTAGACAATTTTAAGAGGAACAAATTTCTGATTTGCTCTTTTGTGAACAAAACATTTTTTCTATGACAAAAAGTGAAAAAACACTTTTTTTGAATCTTTGGTTCCACCTAGCTTCTGCATTTCAAAACGTATGACATGACCTTAATGAGACAAAATTGTAGGTGACAATGTCCTCTACATTTTGTGTTTAAAAAACTTTTCTATAAAAACGTAGATTCAGAGAAAACCGCTTTTCAAAAAGTTTTTGAGTTTTCCGACAAAATGATCGTGCAAATTATTCTGAAATTTAGAGTTAAGCTTTTCTTGTGACTTTCTAACGATTTACTAAAAGCCAACCATAACACGGTTTTTGGAACAAAAAGGGTTTCTTCTGTGAAGCTGTACTGTACTATAACTTTTTTCTTGCAGAATACTGTAGATTGCAACTGAGAAATCACTGCATTGGCTACACCTCGACTCTATTTCATTCCTTATACTACTATCCTGAGAGAACACACAGCCTAAGTATTTAAAGTGGTCCACCTGCTCCAATTAAGTTCCTCCTAACTGGCATTCTATTTTCTTGTGTTCCATACTGACATCACCTTTGTGTTTGAAATGCTGTTTTTCATTGTACGAGGGCTGTTTTTTAAGTAAGGGGCGTTTCTTCTTTAAAGCCCGTAGTTAGTGCGCACGCCGCAACAAGTGTGTGCGCTACCTCCCGGCATCCTTTGCCAACAAGCAGCCGTCAGTTGCAGCTGTGTAGCTAACCTGTACGCTGAACTGTGCATCTTTACAATGTTCAAGATTATTGATTCGCCCGCCGCGTGTGAGGTACCATCTGTGATACGTTTTTTGAGTGCAAGAAACATGTCAGCTTTGTGAGGTGTATGGTGATAATGCAATGAACATTTTCACAGCCACTTTTGAACTCGCGTACCCATTTTCGCACTTGACCGTCACAGCGCAAGATCATGGCAAGACCTCACACTGCTGCCCGGACTCGGGAACCGATTGACTCTTATGAGTGGGAAGTTTTGGATCACCCACCGTATAGCCCTTCGTCATCTTGGTGGGAAGCGCTTCGCCGACGATGAAGAAGTGAAAGCAGCCGTGAATTCTTGGTTGTCAGAGCAGGCGGCAAACTTTTATGCAGAGGGATTTCAGAACATAGTTTTAATGTATGACAAGTGCCTAAATAAACAAGGCAACTATGTAGAAAAATAGAGGAAGGTATGTAAAACGTGGTTTCAAAATAAAATGTTCGGTTAATTTTTTAAAAATAAACGGCCCTTACTTAAAAAACAGCTCTTGTATGTATCTATATAGGAAAAACAATGAGGTGTGCATATACAGGGTCTTTAGCTCAAAGTGGGGCCGGTCGCGCGGCGCTTGGAGGGACGGACGAGCACATGGCAACTCACTGAGCGCCCGTACGAATCGCATGTAAATAACAAGCACACATAATAACACATCATCGAAGTCACATGTCACAGAAGATGTCGAAAATGTCCTCCACCTGCATCTACACATTTCTGGCATCTTCTAAGGAATTTTTCATTCACACGCATTAGTTCATCTACCGAGATAGCCTCAATTTCTCTCGTGATATTTAGTTTGAGTTCATCTAGAGCAGTGGTTCTGAACCCGTAGAAGTCTGCGGACCACTCAGCGTGAAATTGAATCATGTACGGACCACCCCAAGCCCTCCCCTGCAATACACTTTATCAGTCGTAACCCTTCCTCAATAACACTTATAACACTAAAGATATTTCAATTTAAAATCTGATAGTCATCGCCGCGAATACATTCGGACGATTCCCATTCAACGCACATCGTTTTCGAAATCACCATTTATTGGCCACTTTTTTATACGTGCTGGTGGACCCTTTTATCCCGCGGACCACTCCCGAGGCACTTGCGGACCACCGGTTAAGAACCACTGATCTAGGGTTTGAGGGTGTGTTGAATAAACCTTATGTTTCAATTTCTCTTATAAATAAGAAGTGAAGCAATGGGCTTTAACACTTAGTAATAACACGTTATAAAATGTTGAAACACAACAATTAAACAATAACCATGTACACACGTTATAAACTTAAAACACGTGTAACTTAAAATAGGCTATAAACGAAATAACCAAGTCAACCTTACTCGTCAAATCCTGCGTCGCAACTATCTCAGATCCGTGTTGCAATGTGCTCATCTGACCTTTGACTCGACCTTCTGCCTGCCAGCTGTGTGGCTGGCCCCGCTTTGAGTGAAATACCCTGTACAATCAATCATTGGACATACTGTAGATAGTCAAATTTATTTACAACAGCTTGTTGGCCGCTTGTTGAACTGACTGAGATATGTCGTCACAAAAGTCTAGTCTGGTGCCTCCAGCGAGATACAGCAGACTGCTTGTTGATGTTTGGCGCCCTCACTTCGACTTTGGTCTGCCTCCTCGGTCGCCCTTTCAAACTTCTTCCCACGGTCAAGAGGCGTCAATGCTCCCTTGGCATCTTTATGCCAAAAGATGCCAAGATGCAGACTGCTTGTTGATGTTTGGCGCCCTCAGCTTCGACTTTGGTCTGCCTCCCCTGTCACCCTTTCAAACTTCAACCCACGGTCAAGAGGCGTGAATGCTCCCTTGGCATCTTTATGCCAAAAGATGCCAAGAGCTCTTTAGCATTCGCTGCTTGGCTTAGGGTGAGAGATCTGTCATCAACCTGATATCCAGTTGATGGATCTTCCATTCCTTCTCAACTGCAACTGCCATCAGGGTCCGATTTGATTTTCGCCACGGGCAATAATGCTACTTTGTAGTCGACACCTTCAACTTGTTAATAGCCCCAGCCACCAGTCTTACCTTGTAGTATCCTTGTCGAACTTTTTCTTGAACACCCACTTGCACTTCACTACACGTTTGTTAGCTGGCCTCAGAACCACCATCCATGTCTGGTTTATTTCCATTGTTGTCCAGTTCGTCAAGCATGACAGCTCTCCACTTGTCCCCGTCAAATGAGTATAGCGCTTCTTCCACTATGATTGGGTCATCTGGCTTATCACATCTCTTAACTAGGTTACAAGTGTGACACCTTGTCTGTTGTAGACCACCTTGCTTAATTGCCAATAATTGGCAATTATTGCTCTGATCTCCTTGGAATTTGTCTGATTTCAGAACATCCATGGATGGAAGCAATGTCTTCTCTAGCCAGTCTTGGCACTTTTCTCTCGAAAGGTGGAGCATTTTCATCATTGTTTTTGTTGGCCTGGGACAGCCCATCATTGTTTCTCCTGTTGCCATCCGTTTGTATCCCTTCTTCATACATCTCACCAAGTCAAGTTCAAACTCAATGGTAATATCATCATTAAATGTCTTTGCCACAAAGTCATCAACGAGTTCCCTTACTGTGGTTTCGCAGGGGAAGCAGTTTTCATCAAAGTGACATTGTGGCTTGCAAAGATGCAGTCTGTCTTCACGCCACACAGTTTATGTCCATCCAGATACCCTATTAGATTGCACTCAATCACTTTTAGGTCCAGCTTGCTTCTTCATCATTGCTCAGTCTCTACTTTCCAGGTGTTTCATCCATAAACCCGAAGATGGTCCAGCTTGACTTTTCTAAGCCCGAGTTCCTCAGATGTCTGGGCACTTGTTCCTGAATTCCTGATGTGACAAGCAGTTTGGAGCACATCAGCCTAAGGAGACTTCATGCCCCCTGACTCAATCAATAGGCATCATGTCAAGTCAAGCAGTGTCTGGTTTATTCTTTCGACAACACCATTTTCCTGAGGCATGTCTGCGACAGTCAACTGTCGTTGGATGCCATGATTCACCAGGTAGCTATCAAATTCGCTACTTAGGTATTCTCCTCCTTTATCACAGTGTAACCGACAGCAGTGGCTCAGCTGGCTAAAGCGCAGCATTAGGTCATGGGACCAAGCTCTCTGCTGACTCGGTAGACGCGTGGGTTCGAGCCCCACCGTCGGCCGTCCTTGAAATGGTTTTCCGTGGTTTCCCATTTTCAACACCAGGCAAATGCTGGGACGGTACCTTCTGATAGGCCACGGCCGATTCCTTCCACATCCTTGCCCAGTTGCATTCATCTTCATCCATTCCATCTCTCATCCCGACGCGCAGGTCGCCCACGGGCGTCGAATAGAAAGACCTGCACTCGGCCTCTCAAGAGGCCACACGACAAAAAAAGAAGAAAAAAATCACAGTGTAGGGTCTTGACGGTTGTTCCATGAAGGTTCTCAGCTTCATGCTGTACTCATCAAATTGACTAAGTATCTCATTCTTCAACTTCATGGGATACACTGCAGTAAGACATAAGTAGTCGTCTACAAATGTCACCTCTTCTTCTTGTTCTTTAGCATTTGTCCCACAAATTAGCAGGGTCTGCTTTTTTTGGTTCTCTGTCGCCATATTACACGATTGTGTGCCATGTCGGGATGAAGTCGGGCAATTTTTAAATCGTCATGTAGAGTGTCAAGCCAACACTGTCTCGGTCGTCATATTGGTCTCTTCCCATCTATCAGCAATGCCAATCCTGTGTGTGCAACTGTTATTTCAGCAGCCTGTAAGACATGGCCATACCAGTGGAGACGGCTTTCCCTCATCTTTTCAGCAATTGGCGCTACTCCATATCGCTTGCAAATGTTATTATTGCTGACATGATCATGGAGTGTCAAGTTAGATGCCCACCTGAGCATCTTTGTCTCCATCACACCAAGTTGCTGTTCCAACTCCTTAGTTGAAGGCCAGCATTCTGCCACATAAAGAGCAACGGGACAGACCACAGAACGATAAACTTTAGACTTTAGCCAGTCTGGAATCTTCTTATTACATAAGACACCGGACAAAGAGTGCCACTTGAGCCAGGCACTGCTCATCCGATGTGATATTTCAGGTCTGTGGGTTTCATCTGCATTAATAGTCGAGCCAAGATATTTAAATGACAATGTCTTTGGAAGGTCAACACTATTCATTCGAATCATAGTCGGATCATTCAGATCCGATGTCAAATACTCAGTTTTCTTAATGTTGAGCCGTAATCCAAATTCTGCAAGGGGGTTGGCCCATGCCTGACCTTGTAATTGCAGATCAGTCTTATCCTCAGAAGCCAGAAGCACATCGTCAGCATATAGCAAGGTCCAAGGTGCAGATTTATGTAGATCCCTTGTAACAGTATCCATGACTAATGAATAGGAGCTGAAAGTACAGATTTCTGATGGATGCCAACAGAAACTGGGAAATCACTAGATAATCCAGCCACTTGGCTCTTTGGGTTGTCATATAGAAATTTGACCTAATCTATCAACACTTCAGGGACACCATGATCTTGGAGAGCATGCCAAATCCAGTCATGTGGAACAAGATCAAATGCCTCTTCAAGGTCGAGGAAAGGAATGTGGAGGTGGCTTGATATTTCACGATGATTTTCGATGAGCAAGTGAGCAGCATGGATAGCATCTATTGTACCAGAGTTTTGGACAAAACCGCACCGGTTGATGGTGAGGTGGACAAGTTTTCTGATTCTCCGATGATTAATACGCTCAAAAATCTTAATTGTGTGAGACTAGAGGCGTACTGGGCGATAATTGGAACATTCAGCTGGACTACCCTTCTGTTTCCAAATTGGGACTGTTGTACTAGACATCCATTCAGCTGGTATCCGTCTCTCTTCAATTATCTGATTGAAGAAACATGCGAGCCATTGAGCTGAGTCCTGTTACTTTGATTTCCAGAGTTCGGCAGGAATATCATGCAGCCCAGATGCCTTCCCACACTTCATCTTTCCAATCGCTTCAGCAACTTCTTCCATGGTGATTGGGCTAATGGGTCCTTGTATTGGTGTACTTAAATCCTCCTTTAGAAGTTGGTGTGATCTTGCCCACATCAGAATAGATCAGCTGGACTGGAGCAGTGTCTTTGGTCTCATAGTCAGTTGGAAATGCATTGCGTCTTAATTTTCCAAGAGTGTCACAGTTCAATTGCATTCTCTCATCTACGCCCAGCTTCTTCACGGCCTTGTGATCGAGATCTAGTTTCTTTGCCACAAGTTGTCAAGATTGGCTCTAGCCAGTCTCATCAATGGGGTAGACTCATCCACAGCATACCGTCTTCCAATTTTCTATGTTGTAAGGAAGGCCTCTCCATCCTTATCTGCTACAATGACCAAGCCATCACTTGATTTGACAGTATGGCCTATTTCATCGATTCATCCCATGGAAAGCAAGTTATCGCCCGGGTCTAGAACTTGGAGAACATCAAGTCTTTGTCCACCTGACTGAGTTTGATCTCAACTCATTAAGTTCCACTGACCTTGATGGCCACCTCAACCCTTGTTTCACAATGTTTGAAGTTGCTCATCCTTTCTCTCGATGATGTCATGTGATCAGTAACTCCACTGTCAATATACCAAACACATGAATGAAAATGGACACCCAATTTTTTGCACATTGTACAATGGAATCCTGTCTTTGCTTGTTGTTTCGGGTGCTTATGGATTCTCCATTATCTTAAGGGCAGTTCCTTGCAATGTGACCAAAATTTTCACAACAGAAGAACTTCACAAGTCAGTGCTGGCTGTCGCTAACTCTATTTGGGTTTGCTTCCATCCCATCTTGTTTAGCCACTCCTTCTTGCTTGGGTGGTCTCACATTATAATGCTTCCAGCTAGGTTTGCTGTACTGTTTAGTGACCAGCACCTTTGGTTCTTCATTATCACATCCTCTTTATTCATCACTATGGGTCTTCTGCTTTTCTTCAACAAGTAACTTTGACATGACTGTTCTCTATGTGAAGTTTTGAAGCCATTTTCTCAGTGTTGCCTGCACAAACTAGCAATTTATGCTTTTCAGTCAGTCAACACGCTTTTTACTCAATTTGATTAGGCAGGGTAACTATATTTATAACACACTATTTCTGATAAAGGGGGGAAATTGAGGATTACGCACTTCAACCGTCACACGGTCATCTTCCAAAGGGTTGAAGTTTAATTTTATATAATATTTAGAAATGTGTTCGTGTTATACTTAGTATAACTCGTCTAGTTAGTTACGATTTGCAGTGTATCTCGTAATTAAAACTGTTTAGTCTATGCAATGTTTGATTTATAGGTTTGAGTTTTTCCTATGCGTATTCTCTCTCTCTATTCGTTTGGCCGATTCCGACTCTCCGTGACCCCATGTACTAAACTACGCCAATTTCTTCTGTCCTGCACTGCCTCTCGAAGATTTTCCAAGCTGGAATTTAGTGCTTCTGTGATGCCATCCATCCATCTCATTCTTTGCCTCCCTCTTCTTCTTGTGCCTTCTATCTTCCCCAGCATTAAGGTCTTCTCTAACGAATTATGTCTTCTCATGATGTGTCCAAAGTAGCCCAGTTTTTGTTTCAGGATTAAGCCCTCCAAGGAACACACTGGTTTAATTTGCTGTAAAACTGACTTATTGGTTCTCTTCGCAGTCCATGGAACTCTAAGAACTTTTCTCCAACACCATAATTCGAAGGAATCTATTCTACGGCGTTCAGCTTTTCTTATGGTCCAGGTCTCACATCCGTACATCACAACTGGAAAAACCATAGCCCTTACTATACGGATCTTTGTTGTTAAGGTTAGATCTCTACTCCTTAAGATATTGTCCAGATTTGAAAATGCCTGTCTACCAAGTAGCAATCGTCTTTTGATCTCATGACTGCAGTCACCATCGGCAGAAATCTGTGAGCCAAGATAGTTAAAAACAGAGACTATCTCCATTTTTCTCCTCCTACTTGCCATGAATTGACAGTTGTAGTTGTCATAGTTTTTGTTTTCTTGACATACAACATTAGTCCAGCCTTTGAACTTTCCTCTTTCACTTTCAGTAAGAGATTTTTTAAATCTTCTTCAGTTTCAGCCATCAGGATTGTATCATCTGCATATCTCAGGTTGTTTATATTTAACCCAGCTATTTTGATTCCTGTTTCTTCTTCATCTAACCCAACATTCCTCATGTGTTCTGCATACAGATTGAAAAGGTAAGGTGACAATATACAGCCTTGCCGTACTCCTTTTTGAATCTTAACCCATTTTGTTGTTCCATATATGGTTCTCACTGTAGCTTCTTGATCAGAGTATAAGTTCCGGATGAGGTTAATGATATGTTCTGGTACTCCCATGTATTTCAGTACTTTCCATAACTCATTATGATCAACACAGTCAAAAGCTTTAGCATAATCAATAAAACAAAAATATACATCTTTCTGGAATTCTCTTACCTTCTCCATTATCCATCGTACGTTGGCGATTTGATCTCTGGTCCCTCTTCCTTTACGAAATCCAGCTTGTTCTTCAGGTAGCTCTCGGTCTACATACTGGCGTAGTCTATTTTGTAGGATTTTAAGCATGACTTTGCTAGCATGTGAGATAAGTGCTATTGTTCGGTGATTCGTGCATTCTTTAGAATTTCCCTTCTTAGGAATTGGGATGAATACTGAACTTTTCCAGTCTTTTGGCAATTGTTGGGTTTTCCATATTTGCTGACATATGGAATGTAAAATTTTCACTGCACTATCTCCAACTTCTTTGAACATTTCTATTGGAATTCCATCATGTCCACTTGCTTGACTTCAGTTTCCAAAATATCTGGTTCTGGTTCGAAGGGCACATGAACTTCATTATCCATAATACATGGTTCTTTCTTATACAGATCTTCTACATATTCCATTCATCTTTCCTTAATGTCCTCTGCTTCTGTTAGATCTTTGCCATTTTTATCTTTTACCATCCCAAATTTTGCCTGAAATTTTCCTTTCATATCCCTAATTTTCTTGTAAAATTCCCTCGTCTTTCCCATTCTGTTATTTTCCTCAACTTCTTTACATTGATTAGTTATAAAAATATTCTTATCTCTTCTAGCTAATCTTCTAAACTCTGCATTAAACTCAAACAGTGCTGATCTATCCCCTTTAATTTTTGCATTCCTTCGTTCTTCTGCAATTTGCAGTGCCTCATCCGATAACCATTTGGCCTTCTTCTTATTCTTTTCCTTGGGAATGTATTTTTCTGCTTCCTGCTTAACAGCAGCAGATACTTCTGTCCACAACTCTTCAGGGGCTTTGTCTCCAATCTGCAATGCATTAAATGCGTATTATGTATGCGTAAATAGTTCAGCAATACAACAATACAATATATTACAGCATGCGCACTAGCTTCTACTATGATAATGTTACTTATACATTAGAATAAACAGAATAGTCCAAATCAAGTGTGGTCATTGCACAGGTGTTCAATTGTAACTAGGCACTACCTCACTTGGGACTAGTCACTACATGACTGAATGCTAATGGGCACATCATCCTGTCCTGACTTTGCAATGTCTGGAACTTTCTCATTACTAGTGTAAGCCATTAAAAACACTTGCCACAGCATAGGCAAAAGTCCATACGGTGTATGCTTGCAACCGGTCTTAAAAGTGAGGTAGGACACTACAAAACTGCCTACCTGAGGCCTTGGTGTGCTTAGAATAGGCACAGAGTGCATCCACCTTAAATAACATGCTTCCCTAGTTATTCCTTCCCATATGCATTGACATTTTGTAGAGTCCTATACGACTTTTAACACCGGCTGCAAGCATATATGGACTTTTGTCTAATCTCTGGCCTACAATAGTAATGAGAAAGTTCCAGAATGAATAACATGCACCACTTTGCAAAGTCATTCCAGCCTCAGAATATTGTCAACATTATCGTCTAAGTTAGGAGTTTGGTAGTCACAAATTTTGTCAACAGAGACCGGTTATCGCATGCAAGACAGGACAGGATGACACACCCATTTTTGTTCAGTCACGTGGTGGCTCATGACAAGTGAGGTACCGTAGTGCCTAGTTACAACTGAACACCTGTGCAACGACTGTGCCTGATTTGGATAACTCTGATGGATAGATAATCATGATCATAGTAGAAACTAGTGTGCATGCTCTAATATATTGTATTGCTGAATTATTTACATGTGCATAATAACCATATTAACGGTACCGTACCCGTAAAACTCCAACCTTTAAACCAACAACATGAAATAACAAAACAGTTTCCAAAACGAGTTTCACTGCGAATCATAATAGCCTACTGACTAGACGAGTTGTACTAAGGATAACAAGGACACATTTCTAAATACAGTACCGGTACGGTATTTTATAAAATTAAACTTCAACCCTAACAATAAGGATTTGGAGATGATCGCGTTACGACCGGAGCGCATGATCCTAAATTTCCCCCATTTATCAGGGAATAATATTAATACAGGTAGGCCTACGGTAATTTTCTTCTAGAAATAGTGCATTATAAATATATTAACCCCACCTAATCAAATTTGGCAAAAAGCGTGTTGACCGATTGAAAAGTATAAATTGATGTTGACTCACTTTGTCGTGAGGTCGTCTCCATCTTATTGAAGGTTGAGTAGACTATTAGCAATTTCCGGTTCACACGCTTCAGGAAGCCCCATCAGCATCGCCTAAGCAACTTTTCGGTTACCGTACTGAATCCATGGTCTGCACTTGTGGATCTCCATCAGCCGCCCAACGTATGGTATTTCTTCATCTGCTCGCCATTTTTCATACCGTAGTGATACCGGTACCGGTATTGAAGAAGTCCGCTATAAGATGAATTGTGTACGGTAGGCCTATATCGTATTTAGAGTTCATGTCCCTTAACGCTTCCCAATCTCCTATGATCTGTTACACATGCCAATAAAATCGAGGTAGTTGTCATCAACCACGAGAAACAGAAACATTAGCGCCTTGTTAAGCCTTTCCTGCTCATTTATCAAAGCAGCAGCGGTGCCGAATCCCTTCTGCACCAGTGCTGCTCTCGCACGAATTGTCCACACCTGGTAATTGTCAGATTACAATTTCGGTAAGTTTGACAATGGAGTGTCTTCGAAATACCAGTGTCTTCAAAAGTCTGTTGTCACTTTCGATATATCGAAGGAATGAGCGTCCTCTTCTAGAATCGATTTATACTCGATATATTGTAGAGCGCTACCGATACGTTCGATTATCGAAATTTCGTTCACAGAAATGGCGCGGAAGTAGTCAGCGATACACGATTCGTTGGTTGCATCGTTGGTGCCGAATTGAATGTGAAATTTGCATACCGGTAGATTTAATTTGGATCTGCGCGGTGCCCCGCACGCCTCTTTCAGGTTGGTGCACGGTACCGGTACGTCGTCTATCAACAACCAAACAATTTCATTGAATAGTCTTTCCACACATTAATTGCTCTAACGTCGTTTCTCTCACACCACGTGGCTTGTTTTAGGCTGCCGTTTTTTTATTCTTTATTCCAAAATGCAACTCGAAATCGTCGTCTTTCTCTTGCAGTGTTTATATTATTCGTCACCTGCGCTCATAACCTGTTAATTCTGGGCATGGTTAGTTAAGTAGGAGCTCACACACGCATTGCGGTCACTTCACGCGGTATTAGCTGAATTATGGCCAGAGGCACACCCGAGGTAAGTTTGATGCTACATAGCGGCAGATGTATACAGCCACTGCACTAGCACTCTTACCACTAGTGGACGCAATTGTTCTTAGCACCAACACCTCAAATATATCAGGTTATAATGTAGTCCGCATCACCTCATATAAGCTACCGTACTGTACTAACAATGTAATTTCACCATCTGTTATTTATTGTATAATTTCTTGCTGTTGTGTTGAATCAGGGTTGTATTCATTGTTGCCACTTATGTTTCAAAATCAAGTTTGCTGACCATTTGCAGGCACTGAAACTGGCACTTGTAATGTACCGTTACTGTACGGTACTGGTAACTTGAAAGTTGGCAGCATGAGCTGATTGTCATATATGTTGTGACATCATTCAGATTTACTAATCTTCACATCATTAGCCAGATTACAGAAGAGCAATATCATAATGCAATGCGTATTGAAGAACATTGGTACCGGTACATTTTCACTTCATGTAGATGCCATATTTTGCTATGTAGGCTACAATATGTATTAACAAATACTAAATTATTGACACAAGATTATGTTACGGTGCCGGTATCTATAGTTGAACTACAGTTACCGGTTATTGCAGTGTGATTGTATAATTGTTGGCTTCAAAGTATAACAACGGTACTGGTAATTTGATATATAAGGGTTAAAGTATGATGGCTTTGACTACCTATAGAGAAGTTATTCACCTTCTGGATTGGTCTAGGAGAAAGAAACACTAGGCTATGGCTTTTGTTTCTAGCATGGGGCATGTGGAGTGTTAAAAATTAGGTCCCTTATTTTTACTGACATCCATTATGTAAGATGACTCTGTGGCTAATATTGCACCTTGATTGGAAGATACCTCCAGTACCCATTTCTACAGCTGGCTGAATTGACCAGGAGCTGCTTGGAAGGTGGGAGAGATTATGAAATCCCTTCTCTTAGCATAGGCCTACTTGGAATTGAAACCTGTAATCTTCTAGTTGGCAATCTAAAGCCTTACATTGTTAAATATGACTGTTTTTCATGAAGATGTCGCACATTCTCAATCCCCAGCCCAAAAAGAGATTCAAATCCAAAACCCTTCCTACTTAAGCCTAGCATGCTAACCACTTGGCCAAAAGGCCAGATATCCTATTGAGCCAATGTGGCTCATGTCTGTTTCTTACCTTAAGTTAAAGATCTTTGGTTTTTGTTTTTCATTTAGTGGTATTTATAGTGCTGAGTATATTAAGATCAACTTTTGAATCTTGTGAAATTTAATTCATTCATATGATATTAAATGTACGAATGAATAGACATAAGTTATTTCCTTAGCACATCTATAAAACCTCTAAATTAAGATTTTTCACTTACATAAGTTAGTTATAAAATTACTTTGGACAGAAAATAGGTACGGTATTAAAATTACATGTAAGCTGAGGTTTATATCAATCTGTGAACTTGGCTTTCTCTGTATGTAAAATAAAATTATAGTGCTATTCATCTGTAAAAGTCTTTATGTGACCTGGTGATTTATATATCTTCAAATCACCATCCTTCATCCTTCCCAACCATGCAGCCTATAGGGTGCACTTGCCAAATAAGGAAAAAAGTTGGCATTTTGATTGCATATTAGCTTTCATGGCCAAGTGATAGAAATACGGCATTTATTCTTGGTTTTTGACGTGTCTTTTGCAAGGCTTCGCTTAGGTGCATCGTTAGGCCCTTCAGCAGGATCTTGGTACACCCTGCCTGGACTACTGCTGGGATAGTGTAGCACTCAACATGTCCCATATACAGTATGTTAAGTGCACCACACTTCTTTTCTGCAGATGGAGCTGATGACCAAGATGTTCCAAGCCACTCAAATATATTACCAACCAACCTTTGCTGCAGGAACTGAGAGTTCCCTGTAGACATACCAACATATTGGCATTATGGCCAAGTAATGAAAACCCAGCAGTTCTTCCATATTTTTGCGGGGTTTCACCTAGGTGCACCAAGTTAAACTCTTCAGCAGACTCTTGGTACACCCTGCCTGGACCACCCTTGGGGTAATGGACCATGCATTGTGTCACATATAGCCTATGTGAAGTGCCCTGCACTTCTTTACCTGCAGGAACTGAGAGCTCCCACAACATAATCTCCTCCCTATGGAGGTACAGTAAAACCTGCCTAGATCGGTCCCTTTATATACTGGAAACCTGGACAAATGGAGAATAAAATTTGGAATGGAGGTAATTCTTATGTAAAATGACACTGTAAGCCGGAAAACTGCCTAACGCGGAAACGGAAAGAAATTCCGGAAATGTAGGCATAAATAACCTGACTAACACGGATTATCTTATCCATAATACAAAGCTATGTACTAAATTTTGAGTACGACTGTACTTGCACCAAAGTTCTCGGAAACATTAACTCTAATATTTCCTCAAGGATGCAGCAGGTATACTACATTTCACAACATCTGTAAGTAAATGGAATACACAAAATTTCCTTCTGACAAATGAGAGTAGAAGAAATCCTGCATTTATTTACGTATTGTAATTCAGTGACAATAACTTCTAAATATACGTCACTTACACTGGAGGAGAGTTATTGAAGAACACGAGAAAAACAAATGTCTAGGTAAAGAATTAACTGTGTTGTTTAAAGTGGGAAAAACTCAAATTATTTCATAGTAATCCTATGCGATAATACATTATTTCTGTGTAATGTATTTTGTCTTATTAATATTCAACCCTTTGTAAAACGGAAAAATAAATCCTGAACGGTTGCGTTCCGCATTAGGCAGGTTTTACTGTACCAACAAATGGCATATTGGCTTTCACGCCCAAGTAATAAAAATCCAGCAATTCTTCTAGGTTTTGGTGATGTCTTTTGCGGAAGAACATATTTATAACTGTTGTCATCATGCCAGAGGCTACAGGTGTGAAGTCAAAAGAGCAGGCAGTTGTAGTTGAGGAGTTTGACTCTGGTCTCCTCATTTGAGATGTCCTGTGATACGCATTGAATAATAGGCAAGTTCCCCACCAAATATTCTCTTTATAGTATATTATGCGACGAGCCTATAATGGCAGTAATTAAGACACGAGTATGTTTATAAAACGAGTGTATGCGAGTGTCTTAATTACCATTATAGGCGAGTTGCAAACGACTGTTTATGTTCGATGATAATTATTATAGCTATTTTATGTTCGAACATAAATATCTGTCGAGATTTCACCAGTTTTATGTACTGAACAGAGCGCATGGGACGCAGAGAATGCCTTGTATTTGACCATGGCCTCCTCTATTACCCTAGTATGACACTAGCCACGCAGTGAAATTTAAATTAGAAGGCCTTGGAACTCAGCGCAGGTGCGATGCTATCCTTACCTGATTGGTCAAACAACTGTTTCTTGAGCTCTGATTGGTGGGAGAAACTGTCCCATAATCAGAACTTGTACTATAATGAGCCTCATTATAGTACAGTTTTCTGACATAAACTTAATATTTACATTTCGACATCGTCGAACCTAAACATGATTATTATACTGGTAAACCAAAGGATCATTTGGATGTTAAGAGTTATTTATCTTGACGTTTTTACTTAATCAGTGAAAACTCAATTTATTTATTTTGCTACCATTAATGCCACTTCATTTAATTAATTAATCTACCAGTCAATCATTCTGATATTTTCCAGTGGGGCAGTTGTGTTGGTGGTAAGCACATGTGTATTCCAATTGAAATGGGAAAATATGTAATAACATCATTGCAAACCCTACATGTTCACACTCTCTCTCTTTGATCCAGTTCTTGCGACAGCTAGGCTTGTCATTTCATAAATGCAAGGGGTAGCTGGAGGTATGGAAATCAAGAATTAAATTCAGATTGTTTGCAATAAAGTTATGACATTGCTACTGTACAACCCAAATATTCATTCTGAAATAAGTCTTATTACCCTTTCACGAATTGATTGCCGGTGGTCGAGATGGGAACTATTCTTTGTTTACTTGTGTCACACGTCAGCCTTCTTCGTTGACAGGTACAGTTGCGTGAGTACGATATGACTCAGATCCAGTACCCTGGTCATCGTTTAACAACTGTCCGTGGTGACATGAGCTCCTGATATGCTTATCTGACGCAATGCTGCTTTACTTATGTGAAGACCTCATTCTGTCATCACTGTGTCCTCCGCTGTACCGCGCGGGGCTCCTGCTACAATAATCGACAAACACTAGCGCGGCCATGCTCAGCGGCAATCAAATGTTCAATGGGTAATAACAGGCATCCATGTGCCAAGTTTCACCTGTTATAGCATACTATTTTCTGTGAGTTTGCATTCACAAATTCTCATAGTGTGTTTCTTTTGTTTTTGTATTTCTCATAGTGTTCTTCTTTTGTTTTTGTATACCGTACAAGTCAAATGTACTTTTTTTTAATATAACCGTCTGTTTTCCGGTTATGACCAATGGATGTCGGTGTTTGTTTCTTCCCCCATCAATTTGGAGTTTAGAACTGTATTTAGTAAACCCTTTTTACTAATTATTTTATGACATTTTCAATTTGTCTGATAAGGTTTTATGTTAGTTGATGAAAGATTGGCTGTGTGACATTCACTACACACTACTTCCACTCCTGTTATATTAGGGAAAGGAAACTATTGTCTGCACGCCAGGAGAAGTCAGTTCGACGTGCTGCGACGGGCAGCTGGGTTTCGGCTGTCTGTCTATTCCTGACCAAGATATATTGAGTCAGTCATTGTGCTTGTTGTTCATCCCGCTTTAAGTATGTGGCCTGTCACTGAAGGCCCCTTTCTACTTTTCCCATTTGCAGAGCACAGAATGCAAATAAAGACTAAAAGGAAGGCATGAAGCGACTAGCTTTATTTTTATTTTTTTAATGTACGGTACTGTATGCAGTATATGGGGAGGCATCTGTAGTTCAAACCCAGCCGACTTCTCCTGGCACGCAGACAATAACTTGTATTGCTCTTACTGTCAAAACAAGAATCAAAACCCATAACATGTAAAACACTAGTTCAGTTATATGCAGGGAATTAAAACTTTATATTGAACTGTTGAACAGTTCTTAATTCAGTAAAGGTTATTTTACTGTACTATCTTCTTCTGGAGAGGAACACTGACTTAATGAACTATATTACACATGTTCTCACATATTTAAGAGATGCACTTCTAGATGTCTTTTCCTGTAGTATCTTTCCTTTATTTTCATGCCCTTTTTTTTCATATTTCACTTTTTTTCAATCCCTTTTGAAAATAATATTAACTATCCAGATTTTCAATAATGCAGCTTTGAGGTTTTTAGGTTGAGATATAAATATAATGCACTGATGTGTTCAGGAACAACAGCTTGACCATATTCAAGTTTAATGTTACCATAGACAGATTTTTGTGGTTGGTCAAAGAACCAGTTGGTATTAACTGGATATATATACAGGTGTTAAAAAGTATGGCATCCAATAGGAGATTAAAATATGCATCAAAACAAAAATAAAATGTCGGCTTGACAAGAGTCCTTCAATGCCTAACGAGATCTGAACACTTGTTGGTGCAAAGCACCATAGTTAACACCCCTAGCATGGAGTACTGATATGTTACAAGGAATAATGACAACAAAAATTATGGTTGTGAATATGAGCCAAATTGGCAACTGATCAAACAAGGGCAGTTGTGTGGTTTCAATTTTGTCATTCTAGTCATCTCAGTGTCAATCCCTTGCACTATACAGCCCATGACGGGCTAAGGCCGACCAAGCGACCGCCATTCGGCCTGCAGATATTGGGGTGACGCGTGATCAGCGCGTCGGGTCCCCTCGGCCGTTAATCTTCGTTTTCGTAATCGGGGCGCTGTCTCACTGTCAGACAGCTACTCAATTGTCCTCACGAGGCTGAGTGCATCCCGTTCTAACCCTCAGTCAGTTTTAAAATCCCTGACGGAGCTGGGGATCGAACCCGGGGCCTCCGGGTGAGAGGCAGGCGTGCTACCCCAACACCACGGGGCCGGCCGGTCATGTCAGTGTAGGTTACTCTTAACTCAGGGTATGAACCAGGTGTCTTACTCACTTTGAAGGGCAGAGAGATGTTTTTCAATGAATGGACATCACACTGAACATCTGTGAACAAGTATTCAGATCTCAGTAAAACCCATGTTTTATCATTTCAAATGATCTTGTCGACTTCATCATTATGCATTACGGAGACGGCGACCGCGTGACGTCAGCAGCCGCGTGGGAAGCCTAAGTTAATGGGTAATGGACGGCGAGTGCGTGACGTCATGCAGCCACGCGGGAAGCCTAAGTTAATGGGTACTGGAGTCTGTTGAAAGAGTCCTGGGGCTTCGAGCGAAGCGAGAAGGCAGTTGTAGCATGCATCATTTGAAATTATATAAAGTCTAGTCTTTCTTTTTTCAGACATTTTACTTATGATGCATACTTTCACCTCCTAATAATAATGTTAGACTTTTTTTTAACACCTAATATAGGGTTCCATGTTGTAGTTAGTAAGTTGTTGGTCAGACATGCAGGAGAATCTCAATGATGGTGGAGAAACATTTTAGGCACTTAAGTCTTTAACAATCAGGGAAGTCTGCTGTAGCTAAACATACCATGAGAATGATCTTCAAATTCTTTTTGATAAAACATCTGTTATCTGTATGCAAAATATATTTTATACCCAGGGTCATTTGAGAGGCAAGAGAAATATCTAATTTAAACACCAGAAAAACTTTAATAAGAGGTGATAGTTATCCTTTGAGCAGATCATGGCTGCCTTGTAGGCCTATAGTTAGGTTACGGTAGCATCTTCCTCGACTCAGGAGGCCATGGAGTAATGAATTATATTTTGACATGGCTTTCTATCTAATACAATGTAATCTATGGAGGTGACATGTCATCTTCAACTCTAACCTTGATAACAGGGCAAGCAGCTGTTCTGAAACATGTCAGAGTTTAAGCTATTTATACATTTCAACCTAAAAGCTACTTTATAGATATAAATGGTCATGGAAATTTTACAGAACAGTGTACTCGGATTTTATTGATTGACTCTGGTAATAATAGTACATCACTGGTGTTGCAGGTTCATCTGATGCTTGGAAACAGCATCAACGATCTTCCTCTTGGTCAGCGCGAACATCATATCAGAATCTGCTCCACTCTGACTCACAGGAAGCCTTTCTAGAACAACAACGTAATTCAAATCATACAGATTCTTATCGGCAAAATGTTCAGAGTCAGGAGAGATTGGATTTTTCCTCGACATACATGAAGCAACGTCTGAAGAAGTATCAGACTGGATCTGTAAGCTCCATGTCAGGCTCATTCCCTTGTGAGAAGTGTGGGAAGGTTTACAAGTGGAGGACTAACCTGCTGAGGCATGTGAGACTGGAGTGTGGCAAGGAACCACAGTTCCAGTGTCCCTATTGCCCTAAGAAAGCAAACCGTCACGACACACTGCTGAGCCATGTAAAAATCGTTCATCGTGTCACTCCTTGAAGATAATCCACTGATGTAGAGGTGACATTTGTAAGCTAGAAAAATAAAAATATATAAATGTGGTGGTGGAAATACAGTAGTTGTTTTAAGAGACAGAGGAAGAGTAACTTGCAATCTATTGGAAGCATACTTAAAATGTCAGTTAATTAACAAGGGTTCTACAATGCCTACTTTCTGAGATCTGATTACTTGTTTATAGGAGGCACAGAGCACCATAGTTAACACCCCTGGCATGGAATAACTGATACATCGCAAGGTATAATGCAAACAGAAATCTGGTTGTGAATATGAGCTGATGCAATGAAACAATTTGTTAGATTCTGTCTTCCTAGTCAATACAATTTAATTATCCTTACTTTATGGACATGTTTCGAGCCTTCTTTTAGCTCATCTTCAGCAATATATCTGTCAAACATTAAAATTCTAAATTCTTTATATAAAAAATCCTAAGGTCTCCCTTATAAATTAAAAGAGTTTAAAATGTCTGAGTGATAATCTTCTCAACACATTTCTTGAGGTCTGGAAATTTTTAACAGAGAAAAAATCCTTAGGTGTCCCTTATAAATTAAAAGAGTTAAAGAAGTCTGAGTCATAATCTTCTCAACACATTTCTTGAGGTCTTGGACATTTTAACAGAGAAACTACTGATACAATGATGCAATATAGTAAACAAATCAAGTTTCCTTTAATTGAATTAGACATGCTGACTAACCATAAGACTATAGGTACGGTTTGGCTACGGCGATGATTGCCGGGCGCACATCGCTGGCGATCTTCGTTGCTTTATGAACGCATGTAAACAAATGGGACTGGTTTCCCTACAACGATCTGCGCTGGCGTCAATTCATTGCATTTTGGCAGCGATGATCGCTGGCCATTTCGTGAACAAAAGAATAACGATAAAGCTCTCATCTCTTTGGGAAACAGTATCATGGCTTCCATACAGACAGTATTTTGTAATTTCTCAAAATAAACTGATGATTTTTAATCTCTTAATAAATTATGTTGCTTGTCACAGAAACGTGGTAGTAAGTGTGCTTATTTGTTCACCTGTATTTTAATACATATTATTTAGGACAGACACTCGGTAACATAAGTTATCATGTAACACATGGTATGATGATTTCATAGCCCTTATTCAAAGATGTCATCAATCCAAAGATTGGTTCTATTCAAACTTAAAAACTTCATAAGTTTAATATTTTCATTAATTGGTTCTGATCACTCCCCGAAGTTACGCCACTGGTCTTGAGTATTCCTTAAATTGTATTTGATCATTAAGCAGGTGTCTATGAATCAAGGCATTGAAACACGCTTCTGTATGCCTAGTTTTGTACATGTTATTATTTATTGGGTACAGAATGTAGCTCTAGGGGGGACTATCCGTTACAAACATCGCTCACCACTATTAGTTTGGAGTCTTTTCCGCTCCGTGTACATATACCTAATTCGATCAGTATCTCTTCTTCCTGTTTTAAAAGAAGCAATATTAACGCTGATGTAATTCTGCTTAAGGTCATTCTGGCAACGTTATATTATTTCAGACTATGATCAGCTGATAAGTATTTACTCCACGAACCTGTATAAGCAAAGAGTAGACCACTGAGCTGTTGAGAAGTGAAAGTGATCCTGTTGTAGGAGGCAGTGGACGAAGGACGATGATCGCTGGCTAGGGAAACCGATTTTGTGACTTTGTGCGCCGAGCGATCATCGCCAGCGATGTGTGCCGACGATCATCGCTGTAGCCAAACCGTACCTTAATATGTAAATAAATAGTTAAATGTTCAAGACCTCAAGAAATGTGGTGTGAAGATTGTGATTTTTTTACTATTTTAACTTTGATTAATCATTAATTTTTTACAGAACAGTATACCCTGATTTACCGGTAATAATACAGTAGTAACAACATGATGTAATTATTCATTGACAAGTCCATTGCAACCTGGGCTATTAATGGTCTGTGGTTGAGGGAGTCTGCCGCAGAGGAATGGAAAGCAGACAACAGTGCTCCACTGTTGTTCTAACAGATTTGATGAAACAAAGTGGTTGTTCGTTGCCATGTTGTGGACTAGATATCGCTCTATGATGTCACATTTAATGGCTCTGTACTGGAGTGTTTGGTTCTTTTACTTCCACTGCTTCTGCACTGTTACATCTCATTTGAAAAGAGGGGTTGCTGTACAAACCTTCTCAAGCTCTGTTGTTTGTTTCTATTGCAACTTTATTGTCCACCAGACATTGTGAATCCTGAAGGAAAGTCCTTGATACTTTACATTTGGTTCCTCTCCTCCCCTCTATTTATACAGGTATGCTAACACAACACTTCAGATGGCACTGCTGGAGCCATACCCAGCTTTCCATCTAGCCTACGTGTTCCTACTATTGTTACAGTTTTATCAACAGGGGTGTGCTTATTCTCTGTCTGAATTTTGTTCAGTTATTATTCACAATGCTGTATGCCTCCAGGTTGCTGATCATCTATACTTATAATTATAATAAAGCTGAAGAGTTTGTTTGTGTGTTTAAACGCACTAATCTCTGGAACTACCAGTCGGATTCGAAAAATTCATTTTGTATATGATAGCCAGATTCCAGAGGAATAGTTTAGGCTATATAGCAAGCATTATGCTACACCTCTCAGGTAACCTTAAAGATTGATTTTTGTTCAGTAAGTCGGAAGAACAAGCGCTCCTGAACAGCTTCAATAATACCTAAGTCTATTGTTGCCAGGCAATAAGGGCTGCATCTCGTCCTCCCTACCAGTGTTCTGGTGCAGAATTGCGAGCTGCTTATAAATTGCAGTCACGGGGAGTAAATAGTGCAAATAGATTTCTTAGGCCCCTTAAAACAGTTATCATGACAATAGTACGATATGCTTCTGTATAAGGGCGATTGTGTTGGTGCAGTGTACTGAGGTTATCAGCTGCAATAAGCGTTGGTGCTTTCCGATCCTTATCCTCGAGCGCTCCAGTTCTGTAGTCTTCTTCTTCTACGTTCTTCTTCTACGCAATCAGGCCCAGTGGACCGCGCGCTGCTACAAGTTTCCTTCTCCATCGTCTCCTATCCATAGCTGCCAACTGTCTACGCGTATCGCTGCCTGTTGGAGATCTTCATGGAGTCCATCACTCCACCGCTTCCTTGGTCTCCCTGGTGGTCTTCTTCCTGTGGGGATGAAATCCAGTAGCTTCCGTGGCCATTGGTGGTCTTCCATCCGGGCTACATGTCCAGCCCACTGCAGTCTTGTGGTTTTGATGGTTCCAGCTATGTTGGCATCATGGTACAGGTCTTCTACTTCATGATTGTGTCTAATCCTCCATTCACCCGTGTGTACATCCCTCACCGGTCCGAGGATCTTCCGAAGAACTTTTCTCTCAAAAACGAGTAGTTTATGAAAGTCCTGTTTTCGGATACTCCATGTCTCACATCCATATAGTACAACGGGTTGGATCAGAGTTCTGTATTAGTATTCATTATCATCCATAAAACAAATAAATCCACCGGGCTAAGCCGGACACTACTGCTAGTTCTTAATACACTCCCTTCCTTCTTAATGCCTTAGAAATACTCCACTATGGCATAAAGCCTGGTTGCTATACACCGGCTGTTAACCTTTCACTGTTGATTCATATAGCAACTGACCTCATGGATCAGTTAACTATAATGAGGTTGTGGAATAATATTCCTTTCAAACATTTTATCTGTTATCAAGCAACAGAACAAAGCAGCCTACCATTGCTGATTATAAATTATATATTAAAATTTAAATATGGTTGACCAAATGCTGAAAAAATAAGTTTACTGTATTTAGACACAAATCGGTAATATATTAAGATTTTGATCTTGCTGATTACGAATTTGACTTTATAATTTACAGTTTGAAATGGCAGACAACATTTGAAAAATTATAAAATAGAGCAAAAAAATGTATTTTGTGTTTCATAAGCTGCAAGGTGTTTCTCAAGGCATGTAGGCTCCTTAATTGTAAATACCTACAGTATTTACTTATTAAATTATATATTAACAATTGGTTTTGTTAATCAACATAATACTGAAAGAAATAATCATAAAATATAATGGAAATTGAGAGATAAGCAACGTATTGCGGAGCATTGAGCTAAATTCGAATTCTCCAACAAACTACACATAACACAAAGTATATTTTTATAGTGAGGTCAAAAACCTAATTGTACCAATTCTTGTCTACATTGACAAAGATTTAGACTTCTGTCCACATTTTTGTCAATCCATCCCACTGCGCAATGTCAAGCTTAGTCAAACATACCGTATTCCAAAGTCTCCCATGATGACAGCAGTGCCATTCTGGAGCCAGTGCATAAATGTTCTGACTCTTCAATGCATTGTTTCAAGTATCCTTTAATACCCTCCTTACCATAAAAAGAAAAAGAATGGGCAGCTAAGGTATGATGTAAGCTACCGGAGCTCATTATGATTTTCTAGAATTGGTAATAATAATATACAATGGCTATGTTTTCCAATATTTTTTCAACACTGCATCTTATGTGTATCCACTGAAATACATGGCATGGGAGTTTTTTGGTTTTATGTTGTATGAAAAAAAAACTGTTTATACTATTAGCTGTAAGCAGAAACATGTAGCCTTTCTGGCAATAGATATGTTATCATGTTACATCATTTTGAAGAGTGGTGGAGCAAAGTGATCTCCTGGAAGTGCCAAAAAATTGTTTTTAGAGAAAAGGAAAAAAAGAAAGAAAGACCACACCTGTCTTGTCTGTTAAAGTTTAAACAAATGTAACTTATATCTATAAATGGCTTGCTGTCTTGAAGACCATCAGTATCAACAAAATGAAAGTTAAAAAACAAATAAATCAATACTTTAGAAATGTATAAGTCCTTCTGGGTAAGATCTAACTTAAGTCTTTAAGTTTTTGGTATGAAGTAAATCAGTCTAATGCTTTGTTAAATTTTCCTATCCACTAAAAAAAAAAAAAAAAAAAAATGCAAAGCCACTCTTACTACATAGGTACGTAAATCTGGAAGCATTCAACACTATGCAGGTATCTGTAACTGTGAGTTGTGACAATGGCATGCATGGAAAACAGGTCACTATGATGTGCAAGGAGTTCATGGATATAGCAGGTTTTAAAAACAAAGGAGAGGACTTCTCTATGATGTATAAATCAATATTCTCATCATTGGCATATGCATCACTTTGGAAGGAAAATCTGTTGAGGCACTTAGATCACTTTGTCCTGCCACACTCTAATTTCATTGATAGAACTATATCAAAAGTACTAGTTTCCAATGTTATGTTTCTATGCCTGTTTCTCAGGTAGATTGTGTGCTGTAATGCTCAGCAGTTTTATATGGAAATCATTTACTTGTAATTAGGAAATCAGAAAGGAACCTGAATATTTGATCAGGTTATGGGGTGAAAAAACTCTTGACAATTCTTTAAGATAAACACACATAAAGTTAAGTAGGTTATGGTATAGGAACAAATGGAATTATATCTTCTACAAGAGTAGTATATGAACTGAGAAGGAATATTTTTCTGATGTTTCAAATGCATACTTTGTATATGATTTACTGATTATTCTAGAGAGAGACATTTCCATAATGGGCATTAAATCTTGATGGAATCGTAAATTTAAGAACAGAAAATTAAGCTTTTGAATGTTCTCCTATTATTAGTGGCATTTAAACTGGTGGCAGGGTATAAATAACTTATTCCAGTCCCAGGGATAATTTTAATGGATAGATGTGTGTGGTCCTGTCAAACATCAAAATTTGATTCGCTGAAATGTTGTTGTTATGATCAAGTGTGAATGTTATATTCAAAAAAGAAACAAACAGCTAATAAAAGTGAAGCACTCTAATATAATTATACTTTGTATATATTTCCTTGTACATTTGTATTGTTATGTAGCCTATTTATTTTCATCTTGTAAAGGGAATTGATGTGTTGTAAGGCTGCTGATCTTACGTTTACTTAAAGATGTTCTACTGTAGATGGAGCATAGATCTTGCCATTTTTTCTGTATAGGTCAGAGACTTGTCCGTTTCTCAAATACCTCTGAATGTACCATACTGATAATAATGCCATATATCATGGGCTCCTCAACACTGTGTATTCAAGTGTACCAGGGACACCGTTATTTATATATACACTTAAAAAGGAATTATAAATTTTTTGTAGGTATATTTGAATGAATGTAATAAGACTTATTTCAGTTGAACACACCAACATTAAATTAATGATGTCTAATGATGAATAATTATCTTCCAGGCTATTATTCCTCTGGATATCAGCCAATTCATCAGTATAAAATGGAAAGAAATGTATTGAATATTTTGAAACCCTATAGTTAGTCTAGATGCTCTAGCAATGAGCTACTGATCCCATCAATCCACATATGGATTACTAACAAGTCAGTGGCAATTTGGGTTGCAGATGGCACAGACCCTTGCAGGGTAACAATTAGGACTCATAACTAGAGAGATGATTTATATGGAGAAAATAATTTAACAGGAATGTGCTGTAAAATATGAATCTTTTAAGGCAAGTACATGAAATTGTTATGAAAAAAAGTATTCTTCTAGAGTAATTTGGGACATATGGAAGTTAAAATATTTGGTCTAGTAAGAGGGTCAGGCATGGAGGATGGAGGGTCTTGAGTCAATAATTACCTACATACCAGCTAAATTTCAGGAAAGGAGGATCTTAGAGTTTCTAAAACCGCAGTATGTTCTATAAATTTTATTTTTACGAGTCAACCATATGTCATGTAGTTAACGATGAATGGAAAGAATACTCTCTATATGTATGATGTGCAAAATTGAGCCATCTCCCCAATTGAACACTAATCAGATCATTAAATATGTATCCAGGGGCATTGAATATGGATGGTTTTAATGGAAATTTGAATCGCCTCCAAGCTTGAATTTTCACTATGACTTGCAAATTTTGCCTTAAAACATTAGTATTCACATATTATTGGCTTATTGCCTTAGGTATTGCTATGAGTGGTTGAAATTTTACAGTTACAAAATATGATTTTATTTTTCGTTATTAAAAATAAAAGAGGAAGATATTTGAAAAAGATAAGTGAAGTGTGGGAAAATAGGAAATTTTTGACAAAATATGAGGGAAAATCAAAATCTTCACAATCATTGGAATTTCCCTCTATTTGAAACAATTACATCTCTTTAATTCAAGGTTTAGAATGTGAAATTTCATTTGCTCTCTGCTGATAACCTTTTGCTCTGATAGAAATTGCCAAAAGATGTTGCAAGACAAATTCCTAGACAACTGGTTGCACTAATTCATCCAGCAACCTATTAGAGAAGAATAAAGATGTATTCAAAATAAATTGTCTGACCTTGAGAATAAGGTCGACCATTAGGATCCACAAATATAACATAATACAGCACAAGGTGAAGATTTGTTACCTTTGGAGAGTACAGAACTTGTTATGTTACTGTCCACAGCCATGTTTCTTATTCTCTTTTTATTTTGTATGTGAAGTGTATCCTAAAATATATAAACCAGCTGTTTATTTGAGTTGAAAACAAATTGTTTACTAAAAACTAACAAATACGTAACAAATTGATTTCTATAAGAGGATCAGGACATGTGTATCCAAGGGAAGGGATTGTTTGTATACCTTTCCCCAAAACTTATCATTCATTGCAACTCGAGCTCGAGAAGTGAAAGATGAAATTACGATACAGTGAAAATTTTCACCTTTATGTTGTAATTTCATGGCCATTCCTTCGTTGAACATTAGTCACGATTGAAATAAAAAATCAATCAAATGTTTTTATAAAGCCTTCCTAACAGTTTTTGTAAAGATTGTGATTTCCAGAAATCCAGGTAATTATTGAACACCATCCAGTGTACATACTGTATGAGCATAAATTATTAATTTATAATTTTCATTCAGTCAACATGGCAGGTTAAAACAATTCCTGAAAATAATTACATGTTTTATTCACTGACAAAGGTGGGAAATTAAATCCTCAGTGAATAATATTAATACATGTAGTTGCCCTGTCTAATCAAATTGGGCAAAAAGCATGTTGACCAACTGGAGAGTAAAATTTGATAGGTTTATACAGGCAATACTGAAAAAATGGCTTCAAAACTGCACATAGAATAGTACATTATGCAACGAACCTATAATGGCAATAATTAAGACACGAGTATGTTTACGCTCGTTTTATAATTTTCATACGAGTGTCTTAATTACCATTTTAGGCGAGTTGCATACGACTGTTTATGTTCGACAATAATTATTATAACTATTTTATGTTCGAACATAAATATCTGTCGAGATTTCGCCAGTTCTATGTACTGAACAGAGCGCATTGGTTGCAGAGAATACCTTGTATTTGACCATGGCCTCCTCGATTACCCCACTAGGCCACGCAGTGAAATTTAAATTAGAAGGTCTTGGAACTCAGCGCAGGTGCGATGCTATCCTTGCCTAATTGGTCAAACAACTGTTTCTTGAGCTCTGATTGGTGGGAGAAACTGTCCTATAATAAAAACTTGTACTATAATGAGCCTTATTATAGTACAGCTTTCTGACATATAATATTTACATCGTCGAACATAAACATGATTATTATACTGGTAAACCAAAGGATCATAAAGTACATTATTCAATGTTTTCTCAAACCATGAAGATAATCAAAACCCTTCCAGAAAAATTCATTAATTAATGCCATTACCTCATGTAATACTACTTTATCGAAACTGTACCACGACTGCTGTTTGTGTTTTAAAAATATTGTAATGCACTAGTACTGCACACTTCTTTCCATCTTGTAAATGGGTATGTAGAGTTTCTGAGACCTGAATAAAAATAGGAATGTGTCATGAAGGTAGTAGTAGCCTGCTACAGTTTACGCCACAGTTTTTGGCCGATAAGCGCCAGTTGCATAATCGTACAGAGGACATTGATACATGGATATTCAGTTGCGCAGAAAACAACTAACGTATCAATTGCACATGCCTGAGGCTCGCCGGAGTTGACCGGCCAAAATCTGTGGCATGAACTGTAGTGCATCAAAGCTTTGTATAATGTTACATGTAGATAGGTGAAACAATCCTTCCAATATCACAGATTGTATTTTGTTTATGCTAAATGAAAATTATGATATGGATTAATATGAAGGCAAATAGGTATCTTCAAGCTAATACCTATATTAATGTATATTTTTGCTGTAGATTGACTCGTTAAGGAAAACGAGCGTGCTTCACGCAGCTCCATTTCTATTTACTTCAAGAACCTGTGAATAGGATCTTAGTGTTGAAAAGTATTTTCATTTTAAAATATTGTGCTACATTTTGCTAATTCACCGGAGTATGCTACCATAATTTTTACAATGAATGGCAGCAAGCTTGGTGCTAAATAAGGTTGAGGAGGCTCATTTTATCCAAGATTTTGTTATCCAATTAAATTAACTGTTGAATTATATCACTGTTTTAACTATTAAGATCTATTGGTTTTGTTTTCCTCACACTTCCCTTTATACCAAGTTATTTTTAGAATGTCTGTAGCCTATGTATTCATATTTTGTATTTGATATAAAATAAATTAAATATAATCAAAGTAAGAAATGCATTGTTCTTTATGAGAAGTACATGAAATATTTTAGCACATCTTAAGTTTGGAAGTCATCATCTCAACTTGATACCTGACTCAGTAATGGAAAGGTTATTAGACATAGGACAAACTTCCATTATAGATAAAGTTACCAGTACCACCTTTACTAAGTGACTTATTATGGGTTTCAAGGCAGGAATTATGAAGTATGGTGATTGAAAGTGACTTAAGCGTGTAGTCTCTCTTTAAGACATATGATACTTGTAGTGTAAGATTTTAAAATGAGACAGCCATTAGAACTCAAATCCACTGTATTCTGACAGGTGCAATCAAGCTTTAGTCATTGACTGTATGGCACTCCATAGTTTCAGCCATTAGATTTAGAGTTTACAATGGGCTGTATTGAGGCATGCACTGTTTGTGGGTGGTGTCATTTTCTACTCTCACACATTATTTCCATTATGTGTTAAATTTGTTCCTTGTATGTTTCTTAAGTTCAAACAAAGTAAAATCTCCACGACAAATGAAACATTTCTTTTTAATACACAGTTTTATAATCTCATGTTTGGTCTTCTTCATTGAAGTTCATTAATCACACTAGGAATGTCACACATATCCATACTTTATGTTAATATGTGTACTGTGGTAGGGGTCTTAAACAAATTAGTTGACCCTTATTACTCTACTGTTGACGGTCTTTACATTTCAAGAGGTAGCGATTATTCACAAACTAGCTTGGCATTACACAAATAAGACATTTGTTTGATAAATTACTTCTTATGATGTTAGTCAAAAAAGTAAGATTTGTGTACAATGTAATTTTGCTTGTTGTTAACTTGGCTCTATCTTCGTAATAACCAGTACAAAATTCAGATTTCATGTCAATGAAACCTATTGTGAATTAAGTCAATGCTAGAAGTGAAAAGAATTGAATTATTTAAATATTCTATCTAGACAATACAATAGAAAACAGTGTTGACCTAAACGATCTATTTGTTTCAAAGAACTGTTTAGTTCTTCATCAGCATCAAGAATTAAAAGATACAGCAAGCAAACAAAACATAATTTGAAGGAAGATTTTTTTTTTTTATCTACAACATGAGACTTCTATGGTTTGCAGTTTCATGTTATGATAAATCACAATTTACTGTGACTAAAGAATTTGTCATATTTTTAGAACCTTTATTCCAATTATATTTTGTTTTGCTTGCTGAATCTTTAAATTTTTGATGCTGATGAAGAACTAAAACATTTGAAACACGCACATCATATAGGAACATTGTATTGTCTAGGCAGAATATTTAACCACTGTAACGATTCTTTTCACTTATTTACATCAATATGAATCCAAAGTCAATGAACATGGTTAAATTTACGTCATTGGACAGCTCATGATTGCTGACAACTCCATGTTCTGCACGTAATAATGGTGAAAAGTCTACCATACAATGCCATTAATGTACATCTGTATTTATAGAGCTGTACGGTACTGTGTATAATTCCATACTTGAATCTTGTTGTTGTGTGGTTTGTTTTTTTTTTAACATGAGAAAGACTATTTTCTTATTGCTGTTAGTGAATTATTTATTGTGCAATTATTTTTTATGAAGTAATTCTCATGTATTCATTTGTCACTTAGTGTCAGCTCATTTTTTTTTTGTTTTCTTTTCTTTTCTGGAAAAGATGCAGGGCATTATCAACCGTGCTACATTCCTGTTGGCTCTATACTTGAATTCCGACAAGACAGTTGAAAACACACATTACTGTGTACTCAATATTTCCTGAAGTAATATCCTTACTTTATTTTCTTAATAGAGTTACATCTTTTCTATAATACAGTTCATGATAGACTAAAAGGTAATAGATTTTCAACTATGTTCTTAACACAATTTCTTTCAGATCATAGTAAATTTGGCAGTTAATTTCAAAGTTTCCACATTAATATAATCACGGGATATTATTACCTATAACTAGACACTACTTATCTTTTATTTGATGCCCAGTCTTCACTAGTAGAAGAAATCATTTGATTTGAACAACTGCCATAATGATTATAGTATGATTTACCACTAAGTAACATTAAATCCAAATTGCTGTATAACAAGTTTTATGGCTTTCATTAATACAACATATGCAAAACTTAAAATCCTACTCTGAATTCAACTGTGTAAAAAATATATCTGTCCTGATTCTTCTATTATCAATTATGTAAAGTTAATTTATGTTTGTTTGAATTATAGTCCTATTATACTTTTGTAAAATAGGGTTTCTTAATAAATGGATATTTAATAATTATAATAATAATAGTAGAGTGACATTGTTTCATGTTTCTGACATTATTTCTATTTTACTTGCAGATATGCGACCTGCTTGGAGTGGATTGCAGCATATTTTCCCAGGTTTGGGACAAGTGTTTGCTTCTCCAGAACAGCAGCAGGAGCAAAAGCAATCAACTGGTGATTCATCTGTCCCAGCCAATCATGATTTAAACCGCTCTATGTATCCTCATCACCCTGATGTACAGATCTATGCCAAAGATGTGTCCAGCATTCAGCTGCTGAGGGATGTTGCAGACAATGTTAATGTTCAATTAGGTCTTGTATCTCCCCAAGGCCAACCACTTATTCCACAGGAGGGAGGAAACCCTGCTCTTGTATTCCATTGTCCAAAGTGCTCAAAGATGTATCATTACAAATCTTCTCTGGCACGACACATCCGACTGGAGTGTGGTAAACCACCACAGTATCAGTGCCCTTACTGTCCACATCAGACGAAGCACAAAAGTAGTCTTTTGATGCACATTGATGCCAGGCACAAGGCAGAGAAGGCTCAGTAACCAATCTTGAACAAGATGCAGTAAGAGTTTCCTGTAAAGTTCTTATGTGAACTATAGGGATAAACTTCACTAAATGATTTCTGACAGGAAACCGAACAAAACAGTTCATATTGTCCCTAAGGAGCCCGTTTACAATAAAAGACTAATCTGAATTCTTTTTAAAAATAAGCAATGGTGATTAGACCTACACTAGAATTTAGGTGCAAAAATAAGCATTTGTTACTTGCAACATTTTACCTGCAAATATAAATAGCTCCTTTTGATGTGATATTAATATGAAGTCAGTCACCAAAACTGTTGCTTACAATATTCTGGGACAATATAATCATATGTCCTGAAATGCTCAGAGTGTCTGCAATTACAAATCATTATGTCATTTATTTCTGTTTAGAGCACATGATGTTGGATGTGCCCCCCTCTCATGAGGCTCAATACAACTGGCCATGCAGTGTGTCATGGATTGAAGTACCCATCTATATTGACATGTTTTTCAAGTGTCAAGAGCAGATCTGAACAGAAAGGAAGAGTAAATGCTCTTCAACTGAGATTAGTGCTCTTACAACACATACATCTCCAGACACATAACATGAACTTATCTGTTCCTTTTCCTGTCAGAAATCACCTCTTGAATCACTTCTTGAAGAGTGTCCCTGAAGCTCATAATCACTTCATAGATGAAATGGCAAACAGTGACTTACCGGTTCTAGAGTAAGAGTAGGCCTATGACTGTTTGAGTGATGGGAAATAGACATTTGCGAAAATAAAACGATAACACTACTGAAAGCAATCTTAATTCATTAAAAGAACTACACTGTACATGCTTGACATTGTAGCTATTTTAATGAAAGATTTGTGCATGTTCATGAGGAAGAGAAAAAATAGTGATCACAGAACTAAACACCAACTTTGAAACACAAATTGTTACAAAGGAAACAAGTTATTGAATAATACTGATATGAACATCAACAGTGTTCACTCTAGTATATGATCGTGATTTATATACACAGTTCAATACAGGTCCCACATTCATAGAAGTAAGAACATTAAAGGTAAATTGTGGTTTATCACCAACACCAAATCTACATCAAGTAGTGCTGAATCATGCTCCTACTATTTCTCAACACGAGGCATTATTCTATATAATTTTCTGTACTTCTCCTTTCTGTATGTCTCTTGAATTATTTCTTAAGGGCTCATGTGCTCAATTGGAGAAACCACCACTGCATATTAAAGAAGGAAAGTGAAACCCAGCTGCCTGAAGAATGCAAAACCTAATAGTTTTGGGTTTGTGAATATCCAGGCATCAAGTGGCATTGAACAGGAAAGATGAAGCAATCCCTGTCAGAATTTTAAATTCACTAAATTGACTGACAAAACACACTATGAAGTCCACATATCACTTGTAAACCCTGGAGGATAAGTTGAGACATGTATGCACTTATACCTGTACACTGTTATATCTATCCAGATAACCAATAATATTTAATAAATTGGAAATTATTCTAAGATTTGATATACGAAGAATAGTTTAAATAAAATATTAATTTTTGGAATTAATCAAACATTTTGTTTGTTTTTATAAATCATCCTGGTTTTTATATTATGGTCATAGTTGAGAAATTTGTGGAACAAATCACTGTCTTTGAATATGGAATTTTAGCTCAGTCTATTGGTAAAATATGAAATCTGTTTTTAATCACCATCTAACTTACATAATTCTGGCCTGAATACATATATATATATATATATATATATATATATATTTAATAAAAACAGACAGTTTTGTTCTTTGATTGTTTACACAATATATTTACAGTTTAATGCTTCTTGTTGTTTTAGAATCCCAAAAATATATTGTTTTTTTCCAAAAAAAAATTGTGATCCTATCTTTTCAATCCCAATGTTTTTCATTGCTGAGGCATTTTCTTCTTCCCCCTCTTGCTGAAGTGTAAGAAGAGAATTAAGTTATACTTTCTTTTAGTGTTTTTTTTACTGTCATAATGGAAGCTAACTTTTAACATCATTACCGGTATCTCTGCAAATTTAAAAAGATACAGATAATAAGGTACAGTAAGTGCAATTTTTATTTGACTCATTGAAGCTACGCCATTCCATATAACACAAGGGCGAATGAATATATTCATGCACCCAAAATTGTATAAATAACAGTAATACACTGAAAGGAATAACCTTGTCCTCTTATCTTCTGTTGAGTTTCAAATTCATCAGCAACATATGTATTTTGTTGGTGAAATACATTATTCTTGTAATGTTAATTTATAAAAAACTTGTAAGCATTATTAATTTTAACCTGTTAAAACTCACAGTTATCATACAGTCATCAAATATTTAATTATGGCCTAAGCAGCATTTACTCTAGATGTGATGAATCTTACATAAAAACTTACTGTATCATAATCTGTTCCTATATTGAGCAAATCTCTACAAATGCCTGAATATTTTCTGTTGAGGTGTTTCATACATTGATCTTGGAGGTGTGAAACAGATTGACTGAAACTAATTCACCTTCTCTTCTTTAAAGAGTAGAAGAAGAATACATATATGATTTATCTCAACATCAGGCTAAAGGATTTTTTTTTTGTTACTTTTGGGATTTATTTTTCGGTACTTAGTAATGCAGTATAATAATTGTGATACTAAAATCAATTCTTATTGAAGACAGCATTTCAACTGATCTGTAATAATTAGAATGTTATAGTTGAAAAATGAAAATATATTCTCATGATGAGTAGTCTTCTAGCTGGTGCTGAGTTTATTGGGGAACATTATTCCATAGATTATTTTGTGGCTGGGTTCATAAAATCAAGTGCATGTAAAAGAAATGTATCTATGATTGTTTTTGATTATATTATCATTGGAGAAATGGGGATAAGAATTTTGTAGAACAAAAAATATGTAACAATATTGTATTACTTCTGCAAATAATAATTTAAAAACATATGATGGCAAAATGTTACTTGTTCGTTTCGTCACACTATTAATCTATGCTGATAAAAGACATTGTAATAATGCAAGGCTATCTCTTTATTTTTATATTTAATTTATTGAAACATTTTATATCATAAGTAATTTTATATTTGTTATATGAAGAATATATTTGCAATAAAGAAGATATTATTGCCATGGATCTTGTAGGATTGTCTAAGTTGGACAGGTATGGTAATACATCTGTAAAGATTGATCGTTCTTCAGTGCAAAAGACATCTGTAATAGATTGTTCCACTGTGCTTCTCAGTAGCAGTTCCTAAATTTTTTTCCTTGCATCATTATTTGAATTTGTATATATTGTTTCATCCACCACCCTCTATTTTTGAATGGGTTTGTGGATCAGCATTGAATTGTTTTCTTTTGATATATTGTTAAATCAATGGTAAACATGTCTCCCTCTGAAAGGAAGCATATAGATTTTTTCTATGTATGAGATCTCTCTTTTCAAGGCTAGGCTTCAGTCAAAATCTTCCTCGAAGTATTTATATTGGATTTACTGTTTCTCTTCAAAGATAATTTTCCTTACTGATCTTCTTTATAGTAGGTTTATGATCATTCTTCAATTTTAATTTTAACAAATCCATTCCAACATGGCCACCGATGAATTGTTCCAGTGGTGGTAAGTTAGGCTCAAAATAACAGAAGATTAACAAACCTCCTTGAAGTCTCAGATGAGGGGAGATATGAATCAAAATGTTCAAATTCTATGAGTTGGTTGATTAGTTGGTTACCTACTTTCATCATTTCTTCTCACATTAAAATCACATTGGAATTACTGTTGATTTCATAGAAAATAACATTTTCAGTTTACCTTTGACCTTTAATTGCATAATACCAATACCTGGCCATATACTTAATATGCAAATTTTGGTAAATAATATATTTTTTATTGAAATGAATATATTATGCAAATGTGTTCAATTTCAAAATTTCTGGTTGGGAGTATGTCTCTTATTGTTTTCTACCATTTACAGCCACTCTTACAGTATACTGAACATGCTAGCTGTAAAAAAAAATTATATGGTAGTCTTTGTGCTGTGAAATAAGAAAGAAATGAGTGACTGAAAGACTGAGTAACTTTGTTTGGATGAATCTGGTAACATTTTGTTTAAAAATATAAATCCTCCATTTAAAGAAACTTGTTAACAAAAAGAAATAAAAAAAGAATAAAAAGTTGTGGTGTGCTTCATGGCATAATTATGTATTCAATATATGCTGTGAAACAAAATTATCATTCAGTCCAAATTGGTGATGAATGTGCATTCTTGAGGCTTTGAGTGCAATTGGCCCAATCCACAAAATCTCTTAGAGGTAGTTTCCATGTTGCTCTAATTAGGAAAATAACTATCAAGTGAATTCAGGGTTAGGCTACCATTGTGCTCATAGCCTCATATAGGCTATGTTATATATTTCTATTGTACAGTATATTATGGAAAAATCTACTTCAGGTATCGTGTGATAATTCTTTTATATAACTGGACCATATTTGTAGTGTTAAAAGGATATTGTATATATCTGAATGTTTGGGATGTTAGCAGGGATACAGATATCAAACCTAAGTCATTGTTAATAAAAGGGCAGTCAGAATGTCTCTAGTTCTCTAGTCCATTTTATATATATTTGAAGATGTACTAGTTGGAGAAATTATAATTGTTTTTGTCAAGTGATGTTGAAAACTAACCACTGTTAATTAAATTATAATAAAATTCTAAACCTTTTCTTTGATTAAGATTCAAATATTCTCAAGAATAATTGAGGTTAATCTTCATATCTTATTGCTGTACAGAATCATATGATAATTTCAAATTGATTAATATTGACTTAAATATCAAGTCAATGTTATGTCATTCTTAATTTATGGACTTTTTTGTATCATTGACTGATACAGAATCTTGACATATTAATTGATTGTTGTCTGAGTCGGCTGTAGTTTCTCAATAGATACTACATTTGAGCTTATTCTTAAGTTATGGTATTCAGCCTTCAACAGGCACATCAAAATTCATTTAAGAAAAGACTAAATGTTGCTATTGATTTTGTATTGATCAATATCATGTTTTATTTCTTAAATTATATTATCTAAATTTAAATATTACCAGTCTGTTAAGTTGACAATTGTCAGTTGAGATGAATACATTTGTAAATCCAAATAATGTATTTTTTAATAAAGAGGTTACCATCTTCTAGGAGCTCTTTGTTCATGTTACCGTACTTAATTTAATTTACAGCATACTTAATATCAACTTCATCTAGTTATATTGCCAAATATTTAGAGTAAAATAATAATAATAATAAGAAGAAAGCATTCACTTGTTGATGACTGATGTACAGTATACAAGAAATATCAACTTGATGGTATGCCTGATAACTATTCGGCTCTAACTTGCACAATCAAAAACTTTATGAACTTTCTCAGAGTAGTTGCTGCCAAATCTGTGCTAATGGTTCATTGAAAATTGTACATGTAGTTATTGGTGTTAGTAGCCTAAGTGGAACAAAGTTTCCGATTGAGTTAATGATTTTGGTATTGTCAAGTTTATTGTTGATTACACTGGGGAACAAAAACATTTATTCGTGTGGTGTCGGTAATTTTAAAACCAATTCTAAGTACCGTAAATGTGAGCTGCTTATTCCAAAACGGCTGTCCATTTTATTCTAGCATTTTATTTAGATATTGTTAATTTTGTGATAATTTATTAACTTAGAAATTATGACCATGAAAGAACGGTACTGTGGACAATGTGTTACACATAGGATGGCAGACTATTGTTGGATCATCCGTCAAGATTGTCGAGAAATATCATATCTCAGAAAAATCACAGAAATGTGGGTTTGTAACAGATGCCATATGTTCTCTTTCTGCTAGGCATTATGCCAGTGAACAAGATATGGATAAAAACAGGGACTAAAATGCAGAAGGGCTGTTAATTCTCTTGGCAAGGGTACATCCATGACATCAGCCTGTGCTGACCTAATCACACTATCATTGTGAACTTGGATTCTAAGAATTAGGTTTTTACAACTTTATTTATGACAAATGTTTTTTGCTGTTAGGTCATCTGTTGTATATATAGTTCAAGCTATTTAGTTGGAAAGTAGAGAATTTTAATCCTCAAGTTTGTTGATATCTCATCTAGAATGCAACCTACCTTTTCAAGGCAGTCTGATGATTTAACTGACAGCAGACCAATTTATTTAGGAAAGGTTATGGCTGGTTATCCCTGCAGACCATCTTGCTGGCTGGTGTGTTTTCTGTTGTTTTTTAATTCAGAAAATCAATTCCTGCTGAAATAAAAGCTTTCATCTTTCCTGTTAAAACAGACAAGTGCAGTATGTGCTCACTGATAGGTACTAGGACATCAGAGTCTCATCCAGAGATGGCAGAGACACTTGTAATCCATAACACAAAGTGTAACTGAATTACCTTAAATGAATATCAGGATGGCCATCTTTGGAGGAGTAGAAGAGAGACTGTGCAAGTGGCATGTCTGGAAAGTACGGTACTGTGTTTCGAAGAAATATGTGGTTGTAAAAGTGTTAAGAAAGTTCTGAAACAGGTGGTGAGTATGACTCTGTGTCTGATCTTAGTCATCAGGACAGTGAGTATGTGACTGGTAGCAGGGGGAGGGGATCCATTCACATACTGAGGCAAAACAGACATATGCAGTAGATGTTTGTTATCACAACATACACCATTTGTTTTACAGCTGAATGCCCCAAGTCAAGAAGCAATGCCTGTATTACCACAGCAGTGAGTAACATCTTGATTCATCCTCCCAGACTGTCAGCATGTAGAGAAGCAGTCACATAACCTGCTGCCACTGTATGATCCTCACGGTTTACAAGCCCTTGATATTGTACTGTAGAGTTAAGTTGGTTGGTTCCTCAGTTTAGGGGCTGCAACAACGTGGTCATGTAGCCCCGTGTACTTTGGGTGTGTGTAGAATCTGTCTGATAACCGGTGTTAATTATTATGGCTGTATTAGTGTGTGTTATCTGTAATTCAGGTAAGGACTGCAGACGATCAATTTCAAGTAGTTCCTACTTTTGCTACCAAATGCTACCATCAACGACACCTAGCTGTGAACTTGGGCTACTAGATGCTACTGCAACCAGCAACTGTAGAGTTAGAAATTGTGCTATCTCAAACCTACAATACAACATAGAGCAATTTTGAAGCAAGCTCTGAGGGAAAGGGTTTGATGATGTGTGATCTTATTTTCTCAGCAAAGAAACATCTCTTCACACCAGTGCATAAAAATTATATCTCAGTGATCTTCAGGGGATCACTATTCTGCCATTTGTTACATGCATGTCAGATATACCCTGCAGTAACAGGAAATGGGGTCGTTGCATGCATTGGATAAGACTTTGCTGATCTGATCTCATCTGATTAGTAGCGAAAGGTAGGTACCGTAGGCAAGAAAGACATTTTTCTTTATTGAAAGACCATCAACTAAACGTAAAGAAGCAGTGACAGTGTACTAGCCTGGAGGATTACCCCTTGCTAATAGAACTCAGAACTAATAGACATGTGCATTATCAACATCTATAAATGCATAAGCCATTCTTTTATTCAAAACATAAGTTGTTTCATCTCATGTCAGAAAAAACTCCTGGTAACTTGCAGATTTTCGCAAATGATATTCAATTGTTTTCCTGCCAACAATTCACAAATGGACAACAATAATTGATTTTCTCGTGACAACTAAAACTTATTTTAAAAAGTTCGTAGAATATCTTCTTCATTGACCACCAATAAGATAACACTAAATGTACTGTTACTTGACGGGAGTTTAGGAAGTGATGGAACAACTTGCTCTGACTTCACCTGTTGCTGAAGCCATTCCTCTTCCCTTCTACTTTAATGATTAAAGACTATTATATTATTCTGAAAACTTGATATCTTTGTGGAATTACTTCTGTACTTTTTATATAATAATTCATTTTATTAGTCAATCCACTGACGTATTAGTCCATAGAAGCAATTTTTAAAATGTAGCTAGAAATTACCCTGAAAATTTCAGTCAGTTGCATTTGAAGGACATTACTGTTCTTCTGGTTGGTCAATTTCTATATTAATGTATGAAGTATTGCTTTTAATCTGCAGGGTTATTTAAGCAACTATTTGAGCAAGTTTTCTTTTGTTCTATATTTTATTATTATTTACAAACCTAAAAAATAATTTTTCACCCCATTATTAACATGTCTTTTCTTTCTTCTAATTTTTCAGGATTAAATAACGTATGGCATGGGCAAACGCAGAACTGGCGTCGAGGATTCTCTAACATGTTTACCTCCAAGGAATCTTTGAAAACACCTACTGATGGGGAAGTGAACATTTTCCAGTGTCCAAATTGTTGGAAAGTTTACCAAAATCGAGGAACATTAGTTAGACATTTGAAATTGGAATGTGGCAAGGAGCCACAGTTCCATTGTCCAAATTGTGTATATGAAACGAAACACAAGAGTAATTTAAGGAGACACATAGAAGCTAAACATACATAAATATGACAGCAAAAACTATGAAAATGCATCAGAATAATCATATTTGTAAATTCTATGTGAACAGGTAATAAAAAGACTTCGTCGAACTTTCAGAGCAATAAGAACAAAATTTATTGATTGTTACCATATTATCAATGACAATATGTAATGTTTTTAATTTCTTTTCTCTGACAAAGGGATATAAGTCCATAGGCTTGTTGTTAGGACTGTAGGAAACGTCCATGGTGGCTTGTGAAATGATGAATCTGAAGTGACTTGCCCATCAGTGATCATAGCCACCAGACATATGGGGCAATATTGCCCTGCAGATCATTTTATTTAAGGGTTATCTATGTAAAGATGTGAAACCATTCTTTCCAGTTGCATCAGATTATGTTGTTTAAATGGAAAACTTGAAAGTTTACTTTGGGCTTTATTTTGAATGGTATATTATACAGGAAGAATATTACGTACCGGTAAGTAAAATTGCTCTGATGGCTGGTAACCACTGTTGTACAATATACCTTTACTATATTCCAGTCTATCTAATTAGCAGTCCACACTTAGATATAGTAATCTCTAATTGGCATTAAAGTTTAAGTTGAAAAATTAAAATGTAGCAATGCCTAATTGAAACTGTCATTTCTGGAAAACTCTGCCTACCTATGCAAAATTTTAAAATGCTAATAAGACATAATAGGAAGGATTATAATTAATTTGATAAAAAGAAACAACTTAATCATGTTTGTCAAACGACATACAATTAAGAAATTGATAAATGATGATTCTGAAGGGTTCTGAAGTATCGATATTCTGAGTCTCTCAGTACAAAAGCAGAACAACCATGCACAGTAGGGTATATTCCATGCAACATGTGGAGAGACTTACTGGGACTAGGCAACTAGATATTCAGTCAAAGGCTACAGTTTAAGAAGTAACACTGTTAGTTTCTGAGTGCACGGTGCTAGTCTATCTTGTTTAACAAAGGGAAAACACATCACTATAGGAATTACAAATAACAAGCGGGCACCTGTTGGCTATACAGGTTATGTTGTTCTCTGATATTATTACCAAGCTGAACAAAAACAAGTCTAGGCTGAACATGTGCTTTAAGTGTTTCCTATAAAGAATAAAATCTACTTAATTGTATGTAATTTGACAAACTTGATTAACTTATTTCTTTTTATCAAAGTTCTTGTGAGTGCAACATTTTTTTCTGGAAACCTGCACTTTTACCGGGAAATGGAGAATGGTGGTCATGATGGAGGAATGTATTTTTGAACCTTATGGCTCTGTTCACATTGTTACTGTATCCATACAAGCAATCAAGCCCATTACTTGGAAAAATACAAAGGGCTCTAGGAAAAAATAGTACAGTATTTTTCCACTGAGTAAACTACCTATATACCATAAGTCTTTTTATGAAATCCACTAAGGAAGAGTTTTAAAATGACATAAAAATTGTTTAAGGACATTGAGTTGTGACAGTAGCTTATATTACACCATTTAATACTCTTCATTTAAAATTAATTTTCTCGTATTTCCAATTGACAGATGGTTTTAAATTTAACAATAAGCAACCTGCATAAACCACCTGCTAACAATAAATGTGAAGTATCATTGTCTGATTTAGTGGAGGGTGGTCATAAACAGTGGCGAAGTTGGAGGGGAATCTTTGAGCCTTCATTCTCAAGGAATATGCACATTTAAATTTTCCTATTTTTTATTGGCATAGGCAAATTAAATCTCTAGTCTTCGGTATTATTCTCTGCAGCCACGGTGGGATTGACGCCAGCTTCTCAGCGCAGGACTGAGCAACCAGTGAGTCTCCTTTGAAACAGGCTCAAATTTCTGTGGGTAGAGAAGGCAATTGTGCATGCGTCAGTAGAGAGCCTAGGCTCGATGCAGTGCATTTGTGAGGCGGACGGTATTTCAGCGCCTGCATGTTCGTTTGTGAGTTTTAAAACATGGATTAGTGTATTGATTTAATAGTGCATTTAAAATCAAGACCATTTTCTTTGTTGTCCTATGAAGAGAAATGTGCAGTGAGAGAGAGACGACCAAAACCTCATCTAAATATTGTACAGAGAGATAAACATCAGTCATGTAAATTCCAGTCTCCATGGTATGAGCAGTATGAATGGTTAACAGCGAGTGTAACAACGGGCACGATGCACTGTTATGTTTTTATTCTGTTTGATGGCGATAGTAAAGAATGGAGTGAAACTGGGATTGTGTGTCTTAAAAATTTTCATCGTAGAGCATGAAAGCATCAAATTTCTAAGAAACATATTCTTAATTGGGAACGATATCATCTTCTGGGACAACACAGAATAAAGCATGTTCTATCAGAGCGAAAAACACGACTGGAGTTTCTCTTCAAAAAACTATAAGTAATGAACTTAAGAATACCCAGTTGCATGAATGTAGCTTCGCCACTGGTCATAAACAAGGTCAATGAAAAATATTTTAATACAGTAGAACGTCGTTTATCCGGATGTCAATTATCCGGACGAGCAAAAAAGAAAGAAAGAAAAAAAAAGACGGAGCAACGCGTGCTTACTGTTGTTATGCGGAAGTGCACGCTGCCTACAGTAGTGAGTCGGGTCTCGTTTTCAATTGTTGTGTCTGTTGTCTCTTACCGTTTGTTTACTCTATAATGTCTCAACGTGTTACAGTATGTGAGTGTGCTTACTTAACTGAATTACGTTGTGAAAATGGCTTCTACGAGTGGCAAAAGGGAAAAATGAAATCTCAATGTTTTATCAATTGAGAAGAAGGTGGAGATCATCAATAAAATGGATAAAGGTGAGAGTGTGCAGTGTCTAATGAAACCTTACATTGTTGAGAAATCCACAATTTATGATTTGAAGAACCGAAAAGGTGAATTTTTGAATATGCATCGAAGTTAGATAGTGGCTAAGGGTCTAAAAAGGAAACAAAAACATGAGATCAGCTACGGATGAAAAATTGGAAGAAGCGGCGTACTTATGGTTTATTCAGACTAGAAGTAAGGGAGATCCCATTTCTGGAACTTTGTTATGTGAGAAAGCGTTGCTGCCAAATAAGAAGCTTGTTGGTTATCACCATTATGTACTGTGCATGTTTTCTCTTGTGAAATAAACACATGTTTGATCATCCGGAACACTTTCGGTCCCAATTAGTTCGGATAAACGACATTCCACTGTATATACAATCCTCAAATTAGGCAAAAATATTTTTTGAATTGGTTAATTTTTGAACAGCTCAAAATATATATTATGGAAAAAGTAATCCATTCATTTTAACATGCTACATGTTCTTTACATTCTAGGAATGAACGGCCCTTGACCAGGGAAAGTCATCAAAAGTGTACCTTACTTGAGGATTATATCCCTCCCTATGCGATTATCATGCCTTCGGTCCCTTAAAAAAGGCCTTGAAGGGTCGATGATTACTGTCGGACGAGGATGTGCAGCAGGCAGTTACAGACTTCTTAAAGCAGGAGGATACGGTGTTTTACCACACAGGGATCCAAAAGTACAACAAAAATGAGAGATTTTGTTTGCCTTATTATTCAAAAGTCAACAGAAATGGGAAATTTTGTTTCCTATTTTTCCAAAAGTGCAGCAGAAATGGGATTTTTTTTAGCCTCATTTTCCAAAAGTACAGCATTTATAGGAAATGTTTTCACACCTCATCAAAGCCAATGTTCTAGAGGTCCAGATTAAAGGTATAATAATATAAAATTTAATAACATGAAAAGTAGCGGAGATATTTATTGGCGGTTTGATTCTACGAATAGGGTAACTCAAAATGTTTCTTTGCTTACATACAAGGGCTGTTTTTTAAGTAACGAGGGTTGTTTTTAAAGCCGTAGTTAGTGCGCACGCCGCAACAAGCATGCGCGCTACCTCCCGGCATCCTTTGCGAACAAGCAGGCGTCAGTTGCAGCTGTGCAGCTAACCTGTTCGCTGAACTGTGCATCTTTACAATGTTCAAGATTATTGATTCGCCCGCCGCATATGAGGTACGATCTATGATACATTTTTTGAGTGCATGAAACATGTCGGCTGCAAACATTCATCGTCAGCTTTGTGAGGTGTATGGTGATAATGCAATGACGGAAGGTAAAGTGCGAAAATGGGTACGCGAGTTCAAAAGTGGCCGTGAAAATGTTTATGACGATGAACGCTCAGGTCTGTGATCACAGATGACTTGGTGACTGCAATTGACATGAAAATTCACGAGGACCGAAGATTCATGATAACCACTCTATCAATGGATTTTCCTCAAGTGTGAATTCTTGGTTGTCAGAGCAGGTGGCAAACTTTTATGCAGAGTGATTTTAGAACTTAGTTTTAAGGTGTGACAAGTGCCTAAATAAACAAGGCAACTATGTAGAAAACTAGAGGAAGGTATGTAAAACCTAAAAATAAATGTGGTTTCAAAATAAAATGTTCGGTTAATTTGGAAAAAAAATGGCCCTTACTTAAAAAACAGCCCTCGTATTACATCTCGATATGCACACCATTAGTGGCGCGACAGACATCTAATCAATATTCCACTTCTCTCCAAGTGTTCTGCAGTATTGTAGGCGTAACATTTGCGATAGCTGCACGAATGCGATGACGCAGATCTGGTAGATCACGAACTGGTGTCTGGTACACTTGATTCTTGATAAACCCCAACAGGAAAAAATCAAGTGGCGTAATGTCTGGGCTTCTAGGGGGCAAGCAATTGATGGACTACCTCTCCCAATCCAGCGATCTGGGAACTCACGATTCAAGAAATCCCTCACAAGTTCCGCATAATGGCATGGTGCACCATCTTGCTGAAAGATCACGTCACGAGGAAGTTGTGGCACAACATACTGCTCCAACATGTCTAGGTAACGTTTTCCGTTAACTGTAGGCTCCGCGAAGAACAATGGGCCAATAACCCTGTCCTTCAACAATCCACACCACGCATTGACTTTCGGAGAGTCCTGTTCCAACTCTATCACTACGCGGCAATTGTGCTTGTTTACCGTGAAGGAAATATCGAATGTAGCCTCGTCCGAGAAACAGACCGAATTGAGGAATGCCTCGTTTGCATTAATTTTTGCCAGAATTGTCTCCGCGAATGCCATCCGTAGCGGCCTGTCCTGAGGTTTGATTTTCTGACGAAGCTGCAGTTTGTACGCCCATAGGCGCAACTTTCTGTGGATGGCATCGTGTACTGTCGAACGAGGTAACTGTAGCTGCCTACTTGCTTGTCGAATTGACTTACGAGGGCTCCGCTTGAAGGACTCACGGATTAAATCAACAGTAGCCTCTGAAACTGCGTGCTTGGCGTGGCGGCCCGACATCGACAGCTAGTTCCCAGATTCTCTAAGGCACCTGTCCCATTTCTTGATTGTTACGTAAGTGGGAACATCATCAGTTGTTGACAGTCCATACTCACGCCGAAATCCACGTTGTACTAGTGTAACTGATTTTAGCTCCGCGAGCGATAGCATACAGAACACCTTCTGCTGTGGAGTCCACATGGCTACCGGCGCATGTGGTACCACCACAAGCGAACACAGAAAACATTTTGAGTCACCCTAGTTGTAGAAACAAACCGCCAATAAATATCTCAATTATTTCTCAAGTTATTACATTTTATATTATTATAGCCTACCTTTAACTCGGACACCTTGAATGGGTAAAAATTCCAGAAAATCCTGCACAGATGTTGATTATTTTGTGAAATGTGTGCATGCTAGTGTATGAAACCTCATAAATGTGTATACAATGCAAAGTAGTCCTGCTTTAGTTTTATCTGTTCTGCTCAATTCCACCCAATATCACAGCTCTGCACTGGAACTTCAGACAATCATCGATAACTCTTATTAAACTCTCATGTGATGGATATTTAGTTCCATGCCAGATGTAGCATGAGGAAAAACTGAGAACATAGTGGTTTTTCACTTATCCACTACAGGTGGCTGAATGCTTAAGGAAATCTTAGAAGCCATTTTTCAGTGTTGCCTAAGTAATCTATTAGTAGATTATTTTCAGTTGGTCAACATGGAGAGATACAATTAATTTCCTAGTGCTTGAAATAAATACATGAATTATTCTCATTGTGAGAAGTGTTTCATTGAGTGTATCAATAATTGATGTAATTTATTTCAGACACTAGCATATATCTCCCCGGCCAATCTAATTAGGCTCACTCGTGTTGACTAACTATAATAATAATAATATTATCATATGGCCTCGGGTGCCGCGTGCAAGCTTTGTTATTTGACTCCCAGAGAGCAGCTTGCATGTCGAATGTTGTTATTCCTTGGAGCGCTATGAGAGTCAAGGAGGTTAGATATCTAAGCTCCTTGACACTATAGTGTTTCTAGCAGAGAAAGGAGGAACTTTTGTGTTGGCGGAAAATCCTGACATTAATTTTGCCATTATGAATTCAAATGGATTCTTTAACATGCCAACAACGTATGACATGCGTGTCGTGATTTTTGTCGCCTTTCAAAAATCACTTACCATGGCCAGGAGCGAACCTGCAAGCTTGGGGTTGGTAGATCGACACGATAACCACTCACCCACCGTGGCAAGCGTTGACCAACTGAAAAGCTGCTTATTGTGTTGGAAGCCATTTCTCAGTATTGCCTTAGTAATCCAAAGTTAATGTTTTTCAGTCGGTCAACTCGATTTTAACCAATTGTAATGGGTAGTTCCCTAATCCTGAAAAATATTTACATGAAGTTAATAAATACACTTGGATAACCAGTTTTGATAGTCAAGCGATCATCATCAGTTCCTTTACACTTAGGCTATTAAATCTATGTCTATAAGTATGGGTTATGATATTTACAATATGTACACTTATTTAGTTGCAGTAGTAATTAAACTAGCACAACTAGTCAAAATATGTGACTTTTTGTTGAGATACTGACAGTGGCGATTGACCTTTAACCCTTGGATACTTGCGCGGGCTACAGGTGTAGCCCAGTGATTTATTTTGTTGTAGCGCAGATTTTTTTTTTGCTAGGAATATTGAGAATCTCTGTAGCTGCCTGTTGATGCAGTATTTAACAGACGGGTGTGATTCCAACTGAACCAATTGTACCAAACTGACACCAGATGCATTAGAAGTAGTCTGGGCTACAATAGTAGCCCGCGCGAGCATCGCTGTTTCAGAATTGAACGTGTAAAGGAAACATTGCCTCACAGGAGGCAGTCATGTAGATGACTTTCAAATCAGTCAGTGTTTAGATGAAATGATAGGTTGAGTGTAGTGGAAATAAAGTAGGTGGTTGCTTCTTGTGTGAACGAGGAAGGTATAAATCAACAAGTGGTAGATGTGCAAAGTGCAATGAAGATCTTCTCGGATCATTGTGCCCATTTGCACAGAATGCTTGAAAGACAAATTTGTTTGAGCATGCTTATGGATTTCCTGGGCTAGAGATTGTAGCCAAAAGGGTGAAAATAAACTTCAAAACTTCGAGAAAACTTAAATGAAAATACTGAAATTGTTCATAATAAGTGCTGATTTTCTAAGGAAATTATCTAACCTAGTTTTAATTTTGCTAATTCGAATCCAAGTATGCACTAAAGTAAGTATTTAGGTTTACATAAAAAATAATTTAACAGTTCTAGTACCATTAGTTTTATTTTTGTTGCAGTTTTAACAAAGATGTAGCCTACGATAAAATTGAATTTCCTTCTTAACTTTGTATTTTCTCACCATATGAAGACAAATGCCTACATAAAATCTTCAGATTTAGCTTAGAATACTCATATATACTATTATTTATCATATTATTGAAACTGAACACCGAAAATAACGTGTGCGAGTCCATCAGATTGAATAACTGTTTGGGCTACATATGTACCTCACGCGAGTAACGCTGTATCTATTACAAACGCGAGTGTCCGAGGGTTAAGTTTGCTTGCTTAGTGATTATGTGGTTGTTATTAAATGTTCCGGTTATTGTGGATTGTGCACTTAGCTGTTTGAGCAATGTGTGGTTCCTTTCCATGCTTCTGCCTGCACTGATCTGATGATTGAAACTCGTCATCCAAATGTATTTATTAATTTCATGCATTTTTTTCAGGATTAGAGAACCATCCATTGGCGGCTTCTGTGGCGTAGTTGGTATCATGCTGAGCTTCTATGCCCAAGATCGTGGGTTCAAATCCGGCCGAAGTCGTCGGATTTTTTAAGAGCATTAAAAATCCCTCAGTATGCCTTCCTTCGGAGGGGAAGTAAAGCTGGCGGTCCCATGTCATAGATTTATGGCATGTTAAAGAACCTTCCACTAATTACACCTGTGTGAAGCTAAATTGTATAGGTTAAGAATGTAAACAACGTTCTTAGGTTGCTACATTCGTTGCCAAGAGCCGTCTGCAATGGCGTCTGGTAGCTAAGTTCTGAACTAGTAGTCGTTGACGGTGGCTTTTGGCGGCAAAAATAGGAACTATTTGAAAAATTCAAAAGTCTGCAGTCCTTACTTGAATTAAAAAGCAGATAACACACACTAATACAGTCATCACAATTATCACCGGTTATCAGACAGATTCTACACACACCCAAAGTACACGGGGCTACTTGACCACGTTGTCACAGCCCCTAAACTTAAGAACCAACCATCCATTACAAACGTGTTAACTGACATTAAATTTTGATGAAAAGTCTCTACTAATAGATTTATTTTTTTGTCAGCCACTGTGTATGTGAATATTCTCTATGGTGTACTAAGCAACAGAAGGAGAAGGAACATTTGAAGTAAAACTAAAATAGTCTACAGTAGATTGTTTTTGTATTGCAGGTTGGCGCCGATTTTGGAACGATCACCCGAAGATCAATTCCTCTGCTATGATAGAAGATTTATTGAATCAGCACTCCTCTATGAATTGTAACAGTGATAGTCAACTGTACAGCTGCACAAATTGTTTGAAGGTGTATCGGAAGAAGGGCACCCTCGTGAGGCACATTCGCATGGAGTGTGGCAAGGCTCCTCAGTTCCAGTGCCCGCACTGCCCTCAGCAAACAAAACATAAGTGTAACATGCTGAGGCACATTCGAAGGCACCATCCGTCACAACTCTGACCCGTCGCCAGTCCAGTGTGATTCTTCCTTAGCTGTTACCAACTACAGTGGCCTACTATAAAATGACAATACCAGACACTCACCGCTAAAACAGGCAATATCCATGTAATGGTTAGGATATACAGGTATAGTTTAATAGTGCATGCTCTACGATTTTATATTACTGTGCTCAATTCTCAAGGAAATATACTCATCGATCTTTTGCACGTTTTTACTAATTTTTATTGTAAATTGTAAATTATGAGCGTTACATAAAAGTATTACCATAAATAACTATGTACAAGTTGTACAGGTTTGTAGGCCATGGTCCAGGTAGGATGAAACTTAATTCAGAAGGAATCTCCGTCGATCAATACTTGTATATTTTTACACAATTAAAATGGGAACATGTTTCGGACTTATACAGTCCTTCTTCAGCCCTGTACTATCAAGATTTTACAAACAATCAAAGCGTGATGAGACATGACATCAACATAACACTAGTTATCCATGCTATATACATAAAAATAAATACAACCCATGAATAAACAACACAAATTAAAATTGTTAAAAAATCACAGATTAAAACACTGTAGTATTTGATCTAAAGTTCACTTGTCATAGCGTGACGATGCTAGTCCTGTTGAAAACTTGACCACTTGAATTTCTTAAAACCAGACTTGAATAATAGTTGCACTTTTGAATGTGACATGTCATATTGACAATGAAATTGGTTTCTTGCCCATGTGATTTCACACAGAGGTTTCTTCTGTATAAGAAGACTAAATATTTTCTTGCCGAGTCTGTCCAAAAGAAAAGAAATCAAGTAGAGTAGTTAAATACAAAACGAAGAAAATTCCAATATGGAGTTAAATACAGAAAATCCAGGTAGGATGTTAGCTTCTAATGTTTCACCGATAAACTGCGTTCGGCATTATCAAGTGTCCACTCCTTCTGTTCATCAGCAGTGGATTGACAGCTAGCTCCACTACTCCCTGTATATATACCCTGTGAGCCGAGTGTTCTCTGCGCGGTCCGACTAGAACGTCCAACCTTGCATATGAGTTGCGCGGCCTGAGTACAGTGCACGCTCCTACTGCAGTGGGTCGGGTGTTACTTGGTCTTCAGTCCACTACTAACGAATGAAAGGAGCGGACCCTTGATAATGCCGTACTCAGTTTTCGGTGAAATGTCGGAAGCTAACATTCTGCCTGGACCACGGCCTACAAGCCCAGACAGCTTGTACATAGTTATAAACGCTGGCTGTGAATGTCCAAGCTGTTATATTTCCTAAAGCTGAACTCTTTTCCTTTGTAGCACTAATTTTCATGAAATAAATAACTTTTCAGAAACTGGAACTATCCCTGTAAGCACCATCAGGTTAGTTGTAAGGTGTATTCGCTATGCTGCGCTCACCAGCTTGTCACCAAGCGATTACACGTTAAATCCATCAAGTGTCTGGTATTGTCGTTGTATAGTATTCATAATTATTTTCATGAGGAGTGTAATTATATTCCTTGCTGGCATACATTTTCACCTAGTTGTTCCTAGACTTTGTTTTTGCAATACCTGTGTACTTTGAGAAATATAATATTGTCCGTAACCCTTTCTTAAATAAACCTTTCTTCTGTCACTTGTAGCATTTCATTGTCAGCCCAACACTGCCAGATTGAGAAGGTTATAGGGTCCTTGGTTATCCCCTGCAGGAGACCCAGAGTATGGGCAGAATTATAGAGACAGTAATTCTATTTATTTTATCAGAAACCTTCTTCTTTATTTCCATTTTCTGAGCTTTCTTTCATAGAAGTTCTCCAAATATTGATTTAGGAGCAATATGACCACCAACTGGAATTCCGGAAGAACTCCCTGTGGACTATGGAGGGGTGAAAATGCAGTGGTCTGGCTGATTGCCTTTCACCAAGGCAAACTGGGTTCGATTTCCGGTCAATGCGTGTGAGATTTTTGAAGTGAAATATCACGTCCTTTCATTCGGATTCGATATAAGAATGGAGATCTGTGGCTCATGATCAAGTGATTTACCATACTAATGCATGAAAATATGACAAGCAATGTTATGTGTATTACATTAATCCTTATTGTATATGTTCCATAGTTGGAACTTGACTTTGGTTTTTGATATCCAGTGTATCTTGGAAATAAGAGCATGGTCTGGCATAGTCCACGGTATTGTAAACGATTGATGCACCTGCCCAGAATGCAGGAGATTCCAGTTTCAATTCTTTTATTTTAAAAAATCAATATTTGGGTTGACTATGATTGGAGTTGTTGAATGCTTAATTGTGTTTTGTTTCCCTAAGCCTTGTGCTGATAAGTTTGCTATTTTGTTCTGTATTAATTTTCCATACTATACGCCTCCGTGGCTTAGGCGGCAGCACGCCGGCCTCTCACCGCTGGGTCCGTGGTTCAAATCCCGGTCACTCCATGTGAGATCTGTGCTGGACAAAAGGAGGCAGACAGGTTTTTCTCCGGGTACTCCGGTTTTCCCTGTCAACTTTTCATTCCTGCAACACTCTCCACTATCATTTCATTTCATCTGTCATTCATTTAATCATTGCCCCAGAGGAGTGCGTCAGGCCTCGGCAGCCGACACAGTTCGTATCCTCGCCGCTAGATGGGGGCTTCATTCATTCCATTCCTGACCCGGTCGGAGACTGGACACAGGCTGTGGATTTTCATTTCATTCATTTTCCATACTAATGTATAAAATATATTCTTCCTGTTCGTCTTTTGCTTTAGCGTTTGTCCCGCCTCGTGGCAGAGTCTGCTATGTGAGTCTGCAGTCTCCACTTACTCGGTCATGGGCCATGTCTGGATGTAGGTTGACGCTTTTCAGATCCCTGTGCAGTGTATCGGCCCAACGTTGTCTCGGTCGCCCCGTTGGTCTTTTCCACGCGGCTTCTAGTCTGTAGCTCTGTTTTGCAATGGTGTCCGCTCCTGACCGTAGCACATGCCCAAACCATCGCAGATGACCCTCACGCATTTTGTTGTTGATTGCCGTGACATCAAATCGTTCCCTTATTCTTTCATGCATAAAATATATTAAATAAGATACGGTATTTGAAAAGCGCACAACATGCCTAATAGGTACATAGTTTGAGACTGATGTCACATACATTTACACAATCTTAAGTTTTCCAAACCATTGGTCAGTAATTTTCACAGTAGGATACAACTCTCTTCTGACACAATATAATATGATATTGGTCGTAATGTTTAACAGACAGCTCACAAATACACTGCGAGTCTAGGTCATGGCGTTTCTTGTTCATGCATATTTTATGATGAAATCCGTGTGTTGCTAATCTCGTCACCAGAGGTCTGAGGTCGTATTCTGCCTGTCTCCATTTGCATAAAATATATGACATGCAATTAATCCTAACTAGGGGACCTGTGCAAGATATTCACATATTCATTAACCAACCACCCGCCCAGCTTTACTGTTATGCGGGCTTCTATAAATATGTTTATTTGTTTAAACACACTTTTCAAACAACATGGTGTTTGAAGCCATTTTTCAGCATTGCCTTAGTAAACAAAAACACCAAACTTATCTTTTTTAAAGAAATTGTCGATATTTATGAAATCAGAGTGCAATTTGTTACTGCTGCGGATAATTCAGCACAATGGGTTGTGTGCGCCCCATGTGTATGGACTACCCGCCCGGCTCTAGTGTTATGTGGGCTGGACGCGTCACAATTCTTTGTTTATTTGTTTAAACACACGTTTTAAACAAATGTCCAGCTCCGTGGCTAAATGGTTAGCGTGCTAGGCTTTGGCCCAAAGTGCCCCGGGTTCGATTCCCGGCCGAGCCATCTGGGATTTTAATCTCATTGGGTTAATTCCCGTGGCTCGGGGACTGGATTTATGTGCCGTCTTCATCATCACTTCATCCTCATTACGACGCGCAGGTCGCCCACGGGCGTCAACTAGAAAGACCTGCACTTGGCCTCTCCGGAGGCCACACGATCATTATAACACATAAATATATTTCTGTTGACGTTTCAATAAATGCAAGATTTTTCCTGTTCTATTGAGACAATTTGGAACATTTTGGCACAAACCGCACTTTCAAACTCCCTCTGGTTCAGGAGCTTGAGTTATTTGTCAGATGAACTTAGCGTATTATACCTAATGTAGATTGTTTCATGTAATATTAAACATAATTCTTCTTAAAAATTCAGCAGTGGTTTCTGGCTTAAACAGAAGGCTGACTTAATTCTTTCCTATGCCATTCCGAGATTTTTATTTAATTCTTTTCAACTGCGACCTATTCAATTGTGTTCTTACACCCTGTAAAAAATGGGAAATAGGTTTGTAACATCTAGAAATAACCATAATAGGAGAAACAAAGAACCTTTATCATTCTGTTGCAATGGTCTCACACTCACAAGTGAATATGGAACATTTACATCAAGCAAACTGACGAGGTGGTACCTGACTGAAGGCCATAGTCACCTTCTTCCCAATCCCAGCCCCAGTTACAAGTACATACACTAGAGCAGGCAACACAGTCTATCGGACATTATTTCACAGACACACACACCTCTAAGTACGTGTAGATGATAACGTCAGTGCCGCAAGCCCCTAAAACAACCATTGAAAGAAAGGTGAGCTAGTTTGGTGAGAAGGCATTGATAGAGGAATGGGGTTTGACTTGCCATCTCCAATATTCACCTATAGTACCATTGGATTTTCATCTATTTAAAGTCTGTGAAGATGATGATGATGTTAAGAAATGAGCAAGAACTTTGTGACTGGGATCTTATTATTCCACCTTAACCCTTTGAGAGTCAGGTTCCTTAGCTGCTGAAAATTTAATTTTTCGCATATTATCGTAAAACAACCTTCAACAGGGATTATATTTGAATGTATCCAATGAATTTAACACAGTATGTTAACAAAGCATTAAACAACTAGTTTAAGCACAAAAATCATTCTCAGTAATGTTCAGTTCAACCAGGTACAGCCATTTTGAACTATCGGTGATTGACTCTCTAAAGCTGAAGACATCCACTTGGAAACATTTTATTTTTAGTGCTTCCTAGTGGTGATAACAATCTAAGTTAATGACTTTAGGAAATAGCCAACAGAGGTCAGAAGCTATCCGGTTTTCGATCATTGTCCAAAGACGTACAGAAACAAAGATATGTCACTTTAAATTCCGACACGCAATATATTGCGTCGTAACCACAGCAGCGCCGTGACCTTCAAAGTGTTAAACAAGGCACTTTCACATTAAACTTAAGCAAATCTTCTAGGTTTATGCTGTGTCTATTGCAAGGTTTTGCCCAGATGTACCAAGTTGGGCTCATCCACAGGCTTTTGATACACCCTGCCTGCCCATATATGAAAGTAATTCTTTGATGGAAGAACTAAGAGTTCTTCCTCTCAATGGAAGTACCAATATTCCATTACTTCAACATTACTTATGGCATGATCTAAAGCCAATCCTGTGGTATAGAGGTAACGTTCTTGTGTCTTACCTAGGCAGCCCAGCTCTGCCACAGATATAAAACCTGACATGATTGCATTCAGCCTTGTGAAGACAATTATGATATGAGAAGTAGTGGCTCATGACCTAAACCAAGGCTATGTAGCTGAGAGTGTCAACAAGTTCACCATGCCTTCCCCCCAATTCACAGGTTATGAGTTGGGTGTGACCTTGGATTTGCATGATCCTTTGGGCCTTTTTTAATTTTAGATTCATAGATTAATTTATTCCTTTTGTTATTTTTGCTTGATTATTCTTATAGTTTGGTAGCAGATGAGTTGTTGGTATAGTTTTCCAGGACATGATCTTTGCCATGTCCTGTTAATATCATATCCTATTGAAATAATACTCATAGTGTGTGAAGCCAGACAAGTATATACCAATTAGAAAGCATTGTGTGCTGGCCAGGGTGGCCACTATTCATAGTCCCAAGACTCAGGGAACTGTTAGCCACACTCGGAATATGGTAGTTTTCCTAAGCTTCCAATTTCAAACCCTGATTCTTTCCTGAGGTAATTATCAATTTATTACTTGCCTGACTCAATAATGCAAGTTCACTTGTCTTCAAAATGATACGTATTCTTTATCCTCGTTATGAGAATCAGAAGTGAACATATTTTTATGTTCAACCCTGACTATTATATGTCAGAAAACTGTACTATAATGAGGCTCATTATAACACTATTTTTCATTATGAAACAGTTTCTCCCACCAATCAGAGCTCAAGAAACAGTTGTTTGACCAATTAGATAAGGAGAGCATAGTTCACAGTTAGTTGAGCATAGCACCTGCGCTGAGTTCCACGGCCTCTTAATTTAAATTTCACTGCGTGGCCTAGTGTCATAGTAGGGTAATCGAGGAGGCCATGGTCAAATACAAGGCATTCTCTGCATCTCATGCACTCTGTTCAGTACATAAAACTGGTGAAATCTCGACAGATATTTATGAATATTTATGTTCGAACATAAAATAGTTATAATAATTATCGTGGAACATAAACAGTCGTATGCAACTCGCCTATAATGATAATTAAGTCGTATGGGAATTATAAAACTTGCATACGCTCATTTTATAAACATACTCATGTCTTAATTATTGCCATTATAGGCTTGTTGCATAATGTACTATTTATTTATTTATCGTATTTATTTATCGTATGGCTTTTAGTGCCGGGAGTGTCCGAGGACATGTTCGGCTCGCCTGAGTCTGTAGCTGCTTCCAGCGGACACCCTAAAGGGCGAGCTACAAGTTCCGTTCAATTTCAAGTAGTTCCAACTTTCGCCACCAGATATCAATGATACCTAGTGGTGAACGTTGGAACTTTGATAGAGCGTTCTGACGAAATCTAACCTAACAAATTTTGCTTTACACAAGCTTAGTCTGTGAAAGGATCTTTTACATGCCATAAAACATAATGTACTAATCATGCAGTATTCAAATATACTGTTAAATTCATTCATTTATTCATTCATTCATCTGGTTGGGGTTTGAAATATCACATATTTCAAGTATTAAAACATGGACTGCTTTCTACACTAAATCACAGATGCACTGATTTCATCACCTAAGTTCTGGGTGATGATTTTTTGCTCTATTTTGATTGTTGAATGTCCCTCCTGATTGTTCAGCAGTAGTCAGCATATGGGGATCCATATATTGAACTTCTTGTCGATTAGTTCACAGTTAGTTGAGTATAACTTTAAAGCATTCAAATTTCAAGTTACTTAAACAGTTTGTATTTTCCAAGTAGCCTCATATCCTGCTACTTAGTGGTACATTTCTTTTGGCACAGAGTACAATATCCTAATAGCTGTCCTATCATGTAATGGAAAAATCATTAGCTAATACAGGGTCTTTCATATAAAGTAAGAACGGCGAGCGGCGGTTTTGTCATTCGCTGCTGAAGCTGGCTTGGCTGAGCTTGTGACGCGCCACGGCCCCCTGCTGTAGTATTGAAAGCTCACGCATAGTACAAACTTGACCTTGCAATAAGCGTGCAGGTGTTGTCAGTCGCCAGTCTGAACCTCAGCTGCTAACATGTTGGGACAGTTATCATTGCAACATCGTATTTTTGTATGTAAAATTTATTTTAATTACGATTCGGCTCGGCGGGTACGTGATGCATTTGTTCAGCAATTTCCTGATGAAGTGCCACCTTCACTAGCACAGATTCACGTAATTGTAAATAACTTGGACACTACTGGTTCAGTGCTCAATAAAAAACACAAAATAAAATATCAGAAAAAAATACTGTGGCATGACTCACTCGCGTCAGCCAAACTGTGGTTACCAGATACAATGCCTGTATAACCCAGGAAGGACGACACTTCCAGCAACTTTTATAAGGTAATATTTCATAGAGGATTGTACACACGCTTAGAGCAGGGGGCCATGGCTCGCCAAAAGCTCGGTCAAGGCCACCACACTAGCGGATAACAAACCCGCCGCTTGGCGTTCTTACTTTATATGAAAGACCCTGTATGTTTGAATTCAACATTTTAAAAAAATGCACTTGAGTCACCCCTTAGATTACTGTTTTAAAATTCATGTTGATCGTTGATATCAGACTGAGTTAGTTAGTTAGTAACGGTATTGTTGTTTTATGGGGCAGAACAGCGAGGTCATCTTCCCCTGATATCAGACTGATTTCACACATATGCAGTAGTACTTAGGGCTGGTGAAAATTATGTTTGTTATTGAAAATTATTACCATAACAACTTTTCTTGATTACCAATATCTTAATAATTTCTGTATTTTTAAGTTTGAATTCTTTTTATTTGCTTCTGTTTATTCAGACTTTAAATGGCACTGTTTACTGAATTGTATTTTGTTCCTATTTGTAGACAAGTTCATGAACTTGATTAATTTTATTATTTCTGTATTTTTAAGTTTCAAATTCTTTTTATTTGCTTGTTTATTCATCCAAATATTACAAATTGCAGTCTTTAGTCATACTGAAATGTATTGTATTCGTGTTGGCAGACAATCTCATGAACTGGGACAAAGATGCATTACTACCATTCACGTGCGACGATTGTTTCAAGATCTACAGCTCCAGGGGTTCCTTAGTCCGACACCAACGCCATGAATGTGGCAAAGAGCCACAATTCCAGTGCCCATTCTGTCCTCAGAAACTAACTCGCAAGAACACCCTAACTAGACACATAAAGAGACACCATTCCCAATTAATCTCAAATGTTTAGTTCTTTTCATTTTAATTAATGTGGTAAAGAACCACGATTGACTGCGATTGACTCGCAAGAACTCTTGTACAAAGCTCAATGGATCATTTTTATAGTTTTCATTTTAATGCATTAAATATGTTTGTACAAGAAAAATAAATGCATCATCCAGAACAGTGTATGAATATTTATTTTATACCCAATGTCTTTACCTTAATTACAGCATCTGTTGCACTAATTATTTGTGATGCAGTAGAGACGGTTCATTTGATAATGGATAATTTAAGCAAACAAGTTAAAACTTCATGTTTAATTTTTTTTAAGAGAAGATATTATTATTTTTTAAATTTAGATTAACTTTTGGAACATTTTGTGTTGCCAACTTAGACAAAGCATACACAAGTCGAATTGCTGATAATGGAAGGAAGAATTTAAAATATCTGGTGGTTCCTCAATATCTAGATAGGCCCTTTTGGGGCATAGGGAGTGGGATCCTATAATAGTAGCCCAATCCACAATTCAGTAAGAGCTAGTTTTCCATGTTATTCTACAGAGGAAAATAACCTTTAAGGTTATCCACTATTATGCTCATAGCCTCAGTAGTGTCCTACTAAATGCACAGCACCGGTATTACCCTTTCACAAATTGATTGCCGGCAGTTGAGATGGGAACTATTCTCTGTTTGCTTGTGTCACATGTCTCTCTGCTTCGTTGACAGGTACAGTTGTGCGAGTAGGATATGACTCAGCTTCAGTCATCGTTTAACTGTCCTTGGAGACATGAGCTCCTGTGACGCTTATCTGCGCTTCTAAGACAGGTAGCACACCCAATGCTGCTTGACTTATGTGCAGACTGCACTCTGTCGTCACTGTGTCCTCCGCTTTACCCCGCGGGGCTCCTGTTACAATAATCAACAAACGCTGGCGCAGCCACGCTCCGCGGCTATCCCATTTTCCTCTTGGTTCTTCTTTAAAGATTTGTAAGACCATCCTATCATCTCCCATCCTTAGTAAATGGCCAGCCCATTGAAGTCTTCTGTAGTTAATGATGTTGAGTATTGGTGCTTGCTGTGATAGTGAGTGTATGTCTTTATTTGAACTTTTTTTCCAGCTTAGAGATAAGAGTCAAAAAATTGTCCAAAAATTTTCCTATACACCTTTTTTTGAAAACCTACAACTGGTGTTCTTCCTGTTTTGTTAAACCCCATGCTTCTGCACCATTTGTTAAAACTGGCCTAATGATGGTATTGTATATTTTCAATTTTTTATTTCTCAAAAATTTGGATCCCAATAAGAACTACAGAGAGTAGTACTCTTTGTTAGCATTCTGTATTCTAACTTTAATTTCCACTTCTCAATGATTCTGTTCATCAATCATGACTCCTAAGAATTTGAAATGTTCAACCCGCTCTAAACTATGCTTGCCAATAAGAAGAGGTAACCGATTCTCAAACACGTCAATATTCCTCTTCATTACCATGTACTGGGCATTCAAATGACTTAATAATCCATTTAATCCCGAGGTGAATGTGATGTTCTCTGGACTATGGTACGACGTTCGTGATGTATGAGTTACATCAGTTTTACCGAACACATGTATACCTTCTCTGCATGGTTATTATGATTATGTTGTATGCAAACCATTTTTTTTTTTTTTATTATTATTAATCAAAGCACAAACTACAGCTATGCTAGCCCTTCACGCTTGTACAAACAACAAACAAATAACAATTCAAAATAAAATATAAGATAAAATTTAAGAAATCACCAAACAAAACAAGTCCAGATCAAGAGCCGGTAGAATGTCCTTGCTCATAGCCGTGTCGTCAGTGGCCAAGATGACAGTTCTAAATACAATTTAACTTCTCCTTCGCCTGCTTCAGGAACGTCCTCTTGTTTGTGGATATGTCCAACTCGCGTTTCCTTGCAATGCTATTGTATAGGAATGATATGCGGATTTGGACTTACAAATTAAATCTTAATCAAAATATGATATAATATTGGTCTGCCTTGACAATACAAATTATTCAAACAGTTTTAACAACTAGTATAATTATGTTTTGAGCCTTAACTGACCCTTCTTCAGCTAGATAAATGAGTTCAATGGTAAAATGCTATGTCAAATATAAGAATCATCACTTAGCCTATTGGTATACAAAAAATAGGAGTCATTTAAAACATAAATGGTATAATAATTTTACTCTTTTTTATTGATTAACTCCTTCACAACATAGTGTAATCTGATTTTCTGTTATTAAAACTAAACACAACAAATTCAAAACCTTAATTGCATCTTCAAGGTCTTAATTTATACCAAGACTAGCTGTTCCCAGCATGCATTGCAATGCCAATCAAAGACAGAAAGGAAGATAATAATAATTAACCCCTGGCCAAAAACCGTGGCGTGAACTGGATTGGAATAAGCAATAGCAGGAAATATGGCGGGCTGCTGACAGTCTCCTAATGTCACCTCGCGATGAATCAGCAAGCCATTCTCACACCTGGTATTGTGGTGTGATAAGTATACAGATTGTGCAATTGGGTTACTGTGGGATCTAAAGCTTCCTGTTAAGTCCCTCACCCTTTTGTGTTACATAAATAATTTGTAGCCAGAAACCTTCCCTGGAGTGCACACAACAACTCACCCAAATTTCATCGCAATCGGATGAATGGTATATGAACGTATAGGGGACAGACAGACAAACTATCCTGTAACATTGATTTTTATTGTATAGATAGATAAAGATATGTACTGTACAAAGCATGCATTTGTCATAAAAACAACTTAAAAATGTTTCTCTAGAAACTTAATCATTTTGTAGGAAATCACTGTTTGGTTCTTCCATTTAGTTTACACAAACAACAAAACCAACCAATAAAAAACTAGGATGTTAAAATCTGTTGTATGCTACTGTTATAAAAGCGTGTGTGTTGTACGTAGGTTGTCATGGTCCATACAATTATGCATTTATAAAAATGTTTGATGATTTTGTTCATTGTGATAGTCCATTTGAAAGAACTTTTGGTAGATTATGTTGCCCATTTTTACTTTTCATCAAATCCTAGTCCTAATGATGATATAAGAAAAAAAGGAAGAAGAAAGGAAGGCAAGAAGAGAGGGAAGGAGGAAGCAATCATTAATCTCACGATCATAATCCATTGGCCCTCCTTTTTATGTGGCTCTGAACTACTGGATGTTATATTTCACCTCAGAAATCCCACATGGGACACGAGCAACTATGATGATGATAATGTACTTGAAATAATATGGTTTCAAATATATGAGAGCAAACAGTTTAAAAAGATACAGTCAGTCTGAGAGACTAGACTTTATATTATTTCAAATGACGCATGCTACAAATGCAACACATGTTAGAAAGCCCCAGGACTCTTTCAATAGACTCCATTACCCATTAACTTAGGCTTCCCGCGCGGGGAACGGAGAGCGGGAGGTGCACTCTGCTGCATGACGTCACACACTCGCCGTCTCCGTATCGCATAACGCCAGACCCCAGGAGTAAACTCAGACTCAACAGACTCCATTACCCTTTAACTTAGGCTTCCCGCGCGGGGAACGGAGAGCGGGAGGTGTACTCTGCTGCATGACGTCACGCACTCGCCGTCTCCGTATCGCGTAACGCCAGACCCCAGGAGTAAACTCAGACTCAACAGACTCCATTACCCTTTAACTTAGGCTTCCCGCGCGGGGAACGAAGAGCGGGAGGTGCACTCTGCTGCATGACGTCACGCACTCGCCGTCTCCGTATCGCGTAACGCCAGACCCCAGGAGTAAACTCAGACTCAACAGACTCCATTACCCTTTAACTTAGGCTTCCCGCGCGGGGAACGGAGAGCGGGAGGTGCACTCTGTTGCATGACGTCACGCACTCGCCGTCTCCGTATCGCGTAACGCCAGACCCCAGGAGTAAACTCAGACTCAACAGACTCCATTACCCTTTAACTTAGGCTTCCCGCGCGGGGAACGGAGAGCGGGAGGTGCACTCTGCTGTATGATGTCACGCACTCGCCGGCTCCGTATCGCATAACGCCAGACCCCAGGAGTAAACTCAGACTCGGTGCATATGCACTGAACAACATGATGACGTCATACGCTCAAGTGCAACCTTAGTACATTTCCTCTCCGTAACCGTAACGCATAACGGTAGACCAAAGCATAACGATGAAGTCGACAAGATCATTTGAAATGATAAAAAGAACTGGTAAGTAATAATGTTTAACTCCAGCATTAACTATTTAATAAATTAACTCCTTCACGACATAGTGTGATCTGATTTGGCTTCAGGAGAAACGTAGGAACAAGGGAAGCTGTACCAAGTCTTAGGATGATTTTGGAAGCTAGAATGAGGAAGGATAAGAGTACGTTCATGTGATTTGTGAACTTAGAAAAGGCTTTTGATAACGTTGATTAGAGTAAGTTGTTTGACATTTTGAAAACGATTGGAAATTAGTACAGGGTTAGGAGGGTGATCTACAATCTATACAGAAACCAGACAGCAGTCATTCGAGCTGAAGGACATGAGAGAGAAGCTGGTATTCAGAAAGGTGTAAGGCAAGGCTGCAACTTATCATCCATACTTTTCAATGTGTACATTGAACAAGTAATGAAGGAAATTAGAGAAAAATTCAAACTACCGGTAGGAGTAAAGATTCAAGGAGAAATAATTTCAACTCGGGGATTTGCTGAGGTCTTAGCCGACACATCAGAGGGTTTGAATGATTTCTTAAATGGTATGGAATCCGTCTTGAGGAAAGAATTCATGATGAAAATTAATAAACATAAAAGAAAAATATTGGAAATCAGCCGAATGAAATCAGAAACCCCTATGGATGTCGAATTGGCGTGAAAAGCTAAAGGAAATAGGAAACTTATGTTACTTAGAAAGCAAAATAACCAGTAATGGACGAAGCAAAGAGGATATTAAAAAAAAAAGTTAGCACAGGGAAGGAGAACATTTCTATAGAAATGGAATCAGTTGACATCAAATATAAATTTAGGTACTAGGAAGTCATTTTTGAAAGTCTTTGTCTGGAGCGTGGCGCTCTATGGAAGTGAAACTTGGACTATTGGAGCAGTAGAAAATAGGAGAATTGAAGCGTTTGAAATGTGGTGTTACAGGAGAATGATGAACAAATAACGACAGTGAGAGCCTTCTCTATTGAACGGAACCTCGCAGTCGCCGTGTGACAGCCGGGGCACACACACATTGCACCAAAGTAGGAAGTTTCGGTACACTCGCTGGAATTCGTCTTCACAGTTATTTCGTTCTCGAGAGACCCCAGAGTATGGGATTGTTTCTGTATACCCTTTCCCCCACAAGTAAAAATCGCACTGCACTGAAACGTACGAACGCATTTAATGGAAGACTTCTTCTTGAGAAGATAAGTTTTCGCTAGGAAAATTCAATATTTTGTTCTATACCTAACCATGTTCATGGGATACGAGATAGGCTACAGTACTTCACCACAAGTCGTAATTATCTCAACTAACGTATCTTGCCAGCTCCATATGTAATAAATGCAATGACAGCATCTGGTGACTGCCAACTCACTCATGTGTAATCGGCAAATGCTAGTCATCTGGATTGACTCAATGCTCTTTGCCCATCACTCAGGTCCACAAGATTCCGTTCTATAGAGAAGGCTTTCATTGTATAAAAGAAAATGGTGAAAACCAAATATAATGTGAGAGAGATGGAGAGAGACTTTCTCTCTCTCTCTTTTGAGTCTGAGCTTAAACTAAATCTTATAATGGCAATGATGATATCCAACAGCCACTAGTTTAACTAAGATCAGAAGTGTTCTTTTGGAGTTAATTGATTAATTGTTGTTGATTTAAAAATTTTTGTGGTTTCTCTAGGTGCTTCAATTTCCTCCACCTCTACAGACTTCAGATTTGTATTTGGTGACAATGTGAACGTCAATGTCGATGACAATTCAATGGTGATGAAGCCAGGAGCGAGAAAAGGTGCATTCCAGTGTAATGCATGCAGAAGATTGTTCAGTCAAAGGGGAAACATGGTGCGGCACCAAAGATATGAGTGTCGACAAGAACCATTCCACCAGTGCCCATATTGCCCTCAAAAGACGACCAGAAGAAATACCCTTTATAGGCATATTATTCGTTTACACAAGAATCCAATTAATGTTGCAAACAATATTAGGTAGCATCAAAGGGAACAAAGAACTTTTTCAGAACCATAGCCTACATTTTGAATTGAATTTCTGGGAATTGTTGTCATTTGTGTGTGTGTTTTTTTTTTGTTTTTGTTTTTTTTTATTGAATCACTTATTTACATACTGAAGGTCCAAATGAGCCAGAGCTCATGTTAGGGACAATCTAGTAGCTTAGATACAGATTGGCATATACATAATTTTTGTAACATGATATTGTGTTTTAAGTTAATGGTACAATAGATTGATAGTGGCTAACTTTACAGAAGTAATTGGTATGATACATTGTACCATATTGCTTAAGGCTAAATATTGCTCATAGGCTATTTATTTCTTGCCTCCAGAGAATGCGGATTGTTTCTGTAAACCTTTTGTTTGAGGTTCCCCCACAAGTAAAAATCCCACTGCACTGAAACGTACAAACACATTTACTGAAAGACTTCTTGAGAGGATAAGTTTTCAGATAAGGAAAATAGGAAGTTTCTTGCTTTCCTCGTAAATGTTTTTACAGAAAAACTTTCCTTTATGGATAGTAGCGAGTTATATTCTTTCATAATAGAGGACATATTCCTATAGTTCCAAAAATAATGGATGGGGAATGGCTGCTGAATATTCGATTTATTCCTTTTGTTGCATAATGATGAATGTCATTTGCTTGGGTAAAATGGATGTGTGGATGTATCAATTTATTTTCTAATTTGTAAACAAATACTGTTGCTGACATAACTATTTGTTTTTGTAGAGGCATAATTTGTGTGCACAATTCATTGGAGGGTGTGAGCCAAGGATATCCGAAGACAGATTTTATTGTACGTTTCTGGAGTATCTCATATTCTTTTATCAGCGCCTTCTTACAATACCCCCATATGAAATTCATGTATATTAGATGTGAATGTATCAGAGCAAAGTATATATATTTAAATTGTTGGCTAGTAGGACAAATATATCTTAATCTGAAATTAATACCAATTATAGGGCTGATTTTATGTTTTACATTTTCTACATGATTTTCCCAGGTTAGTGTACTATCTAGTGTGATACGAATTTAATCTTTTCTATTTCCTTGTGGGCTATGTTGACTGTGTTGGTGGTCTCAATCTTGCATGATGGTTTGTGGAAGAATAAATATTTTATATAAATAATTCATGCTTTTGGGCTAATGCCGTGTGTATTTTGATTTGAACCATACGTTTCGGAGAAACCTTGCCTCCTTTTTCAATGATATTGTGATATTGATAATCATTTTGCGTGCTCGCATCCAATCCACCAGCTTATTAAGATCATTATTAATATTTAGCATAATTTCCTGTTCGGATGTTTCAAAATAAATTATAAAAATAGTATCTGCAAATACGTAGTTTAAGCGTGCATTTCAATTCTCATAAGACTACATCATGAATATTAAGCCAAGAAAAGAATTGGTCCTAAGACAGAACCTTGAGGTACTCCTGTGTCTGAAACGTTTATTAATGCCCCATGTTGGTAGCGACAAATGAAACGTTTTGCTAGCTCCTAACTGTTGGGTGAGAAATGTAACTGTTTACCTTTGCCTAAGCTATGTTGTTTTAATGGGCGCCAAGACCTCAACGCAATGTTGAAATCTAAATTTGTATTTAACAACGTCTAGCTCTGGCAGAACACATTCAAGACTCTATTCACTCAGATCGTGGTATGATTTGATCATTAACCCAACAAACAATTGTATCAGGAGAAGGAATTGGTCTATATCTAATGCTACCTACTGAAAGCAAAGATTGCATTGTAAAAGAAATGAATTTATTATATAAAACAAGTATAGCAAAATTAATAATAATAATAAGTATAAAATTTAAATTGGAGCGTTGTGATTTGAATATTACCGATAGAAAATTACGTGAAAACGGAGTCTGATAAATTGATTTTACTCTTATTTCCAAGCTATGAAGTTACTGAAATATGAAATATAAAACAAAGAAAAATGAGAGATTGCGTATTTCTGCGTCATTTGCGCTTACCACTGGAAATTGCCAAAGCATTTCCCTCGTACTGGATGATGCTGTGTGCTTCCCACAGTCTCCTGGACGTCGCCATCTTCTTCGTTATATGATGATATTCTGGTAGATTAGATAATTCTATGGTCCGTACATCGGACCCAAACACTCGTATAACCACACTGGTTAAGTTTTACAAAAGTTAGTCCTCCACTCCATGGAACATCGGAGCGACTCCCGCGTGAACCATACTTGGCAAGTTCAACACTGATAGTCACTAACTCCCCTGAACATCGGAGCGACACGCACTTGCAACCACACTCCGCAAGTTCTACACAGATAGTCACTAACTCCCCTGAACATCGGAGCGACACGCACTTGCAACCCACACTCCGCAAGTTCTACACAGATAGTCCTTGTTCCACGGCGCGTCGAACGATATATTCACCCGTTGGCTCCCCCACCACGGTACCGTCTTCCAGCTTACGTCGTCTCCACTGATTGGCTGACCCACCACGCGATCTTCCCCTCCTCTGGGTCATTACACTCGGCGGGAGGGTTCCGTTTCAACAATTCGCCTTTCCTTGACGATGCGACCCAGGATTGCGTCATGCTTTCCGACAAGATTAAGCGTGTACTTGAATTCCCAGTGAGTCACGTCTCTCAAATACCCTAACTGACGAAAACTCCGTAAAATTCCGTAATCATGTAATTTTCTTTGATATTGTCGTTCGTAATAATTTGCTTGATAGCGTTTTCTAAGACATAGAAAACCTATCTGAATGCTAATAATTTTTATAAAATGCTCCGAAAATACCTTAATAAAAATTATAATAAATTAATAATAATAATAATAAATTAACATGAACAATTCTCTTGGCTGAACAATTTGCCGCGTAAATAATTACAGAATGGCTTCCAACTGACTTATGCCAGTTGCATAAAAACCCTTCGAAAAACACGTTACATGTCGATTCTCATTTGAGATCCTTTTACATTATCAATTGCAACATATTGTTTTCTTTTTGTGAGATAGTTCTTGAGCCAGTCATGTGCCACTCTTCTGATGCCTGCCAGTTCTGGTTTATTAAGGAGAATCTTATGGTCAACCGGATCGAAGGCTTTTTGAAGGTCAATTAGTACACCGGCAGCTAATTTGTTTTCATCTAACGCCTTTTTTGCATCAATTACTACTTCAAATAATGCACTATCAGCTCCTCTATATGGAATAAACCCATATTGGCAGCTTGCAAAGTAATCATTATTATCATAAATAAATTCATAAGTCTTCGTTTAACAATGCTTTCTAGAACCTTGCTGATGGCAGATATAATTTATTTATTTAATCGTATGGTGAATCATATACAAAATTTACATCATACAACATTATCCACATTCTGCAACCAAGTTATGACATTTCGAGTGACATGAAAGAGTTCAGCAGGGTTCCCAGGGAACGAGAACAGAGGGCAGCGTCGGAGCAGATGATCCATTGTCTGCTCCTCTTGATCACAGTCGCACATTGCTGAATTGATCCATCCCGATCTGTGTTGAAAGAATTTACAGCAGCCATGGCCGGTTCTGAATCTGTTAAGACGGCACCACAGTTTCCTTGGGAGGTCAGAACCTTTCAGTTCCTTTGTAGGATCAAGAGAATGGGCACTTGTCCCCGCTGTTTTAGTTAACCACTCGTTTCTCCAACTTTGGTTTAAATTAAACCCATCCACATACAGTATTTCTGCAGTAACACATGCTGGCCTCCTAGACCGTAGTCGCTGTTGTGAGGGATGGCAAAATTCATAGTATAGTGGTAAAGTAGGTGAAGCCCTGATCTTCTTAGCCTCTCTCAACAATGCTTGTTTCCTTCTTAGATGTGGTGGAGGAATGTGGCTCAGCACAGGCAGCCAATGGCAAGGCGTTGACTTAATAGCACCAGTGATGCATCACATTGTATCATTTAACCTTGAGTCTACTTTGCATATAATGTTAATTGGTCTAATTTGATGGGAGGGTGTTTTCTCCCTTTTTTGGGGGGAGGGGGTGGATCGGCACCACACTAGAGACTTTACAGGTAACAGGAAATATATCAATCAATAGTGAAAGATTTATTATTTTGACAAGATATGGTGTAAGGCCCTCAAGACACAATTACAGCATGAGATAAGTAGTGTTGTCCTCACTTATATTGCTTCTGTGTTTTAGGGATTTTATAATTGATTGAATTTCATTAGCATCAGAAGGTAACAAAGATTGTCTTAGTGCTAGTTGTATTTTTATATCTGGTAATGTCCGAGGTTGGACCATTTAAGTGGTTCACCGATATTTCACCCTCTGCTGTGGAGGGATTTTCATGGTAGATTGCACAAGTTGGTAATTAGCTTGGATTATGTAGAAACTTATGTGAATTTTATTATAGAATGAGTCCACAATTTAATGTTTCATAGCAACAATTCCCAGAAATAAGCTTCAATAACAGAAATGATTGTTTAAGTCTAAAATACATCTTACAGTGTGAACATTAATGATGTTTCATGTTAAAATTGGTAATTATGAAGAGAACGGTGAAATACAAAGACAATAAGCTACCAGTAGTTTACTGTAAAATTTGACAATAACTGAATTATTTTGTCACAGATTTGCAGTTTTAGGTATAATGTGCAACCCTCCAAATGGCTAAATGTGTCGTAAGAGACAAATAATTATTTACTTTAATTCCAGTACGCTATTTATGTAAATACATTCTTTGGTGTGTTTGGCCCATGTACACCACAGAAGTCAGTAAATCATCAAAACAATTAAATTAAGAAATATGGCATCGCCACCATGTAATCTATCTGCATTTCGAAGTTATTTGATTATAAATATTGATTTACAAACAATGTTGCATATAATAATTCATGATTTGTTTAAATCTTCCTTATGAGTGATGATTGTTTAAAAAGATTATGGGGCAATGTAATTTCTTTTAAGTCAGTGGCTCAGTAAAAACCCCATTAATTCACAAATACTGCTCAAAACATGAAATTGATAAAAAATTAGAGATATCTCAGCCATTAGTGCCTGTAGTCAAAACAAGTCAATATAGTTAGTGGGTACTTTAACAGAAGCTTGCCACGGTGGCTGAGTGGTTATCGTGTCGGTCTACTAACCCCAAGATTGCAGGTTCGCTCCTGGCCGAGGTAAGTGATTTTTGAAAGGCGGCAAAAATACGACACGCGTGTCATACGATGTTGGCATGTCAAAAAAAACATTTGAATCCAGTAGGCTGTGTTCATAATGGCAAAATCTCGGGAGTTTCCGCCCACACAAAGTTCCTCATTTCTCTACTAGAAAGCGCTATAGTGTTCAAGGAGATTAGATATCTAACCTCCTTGACTTTCATAGTGATTCAAGGAACAACAAAATTCGACATGCAAGCTACCCTCTGGGTGTCAAATTACAAAGCCTGCACCCGGCACCCGAGGCCATACGATATTATTATTACTTTAACAGAGTTGCAAATCATCATCATCATTTGAATTCAGTAGGCCGTGTTCATAATGGCAAAATTAATCTCAGGATTTTCCGCCAACACAAAAAGATCCTCCTTTCTCGACTAGAAAGCGCTATAGTGTCAAGGAGCTTAGATATCTAACCTCCTTACTTTCATAGTGCTTTCTGAACAACAAAATTCGACATGCAAGCTGCCCTCTGGGTATCAAATAACAAATATTGCACCCGGCACCCGAGGCCATACGATATTACTATTATTATCCAATCTTCAGCAGCACGTTTCGCCAGCTCATAAGATTTATCAATCTTGATGGAATCCAGCATCTGAAACCTTCTTCCTTCTCTTCAGATTTTCCCTTGGACTGTCCCTTCTAATGCACTTTTCACCAAACCATCTCCTCTTATGCAGTGTCCAATCCAAATCATTTTTCTTTTCCTTATCATCTTTAGCATCATTCTTTCTTCTCCTACTTTCTTTAATACTTCCTCATTTCTCACTTTGTCCTTCTAACTTATTCTCACCATTCTCCTCCATACCCACATTTCGAAAGCCTCTATTCTTCTCTCGTCTTCTTTCCTAAGCGTCTAAGTCTCCGCTCCAAACATTGCTACACTCGAAACAAAACATTTCACTAATCTCTTCCTTAGGCTTACTTTCATTGCTCCACAAAATAATTGAGAAAACGTCAGTAGATCCCCTTTGGGGTGAAATTCTAGCACCCCAACATCTGTAAAAGACTCAGTAGTTAAAAAAGACGTTAAACCAATAGCATTATTATATAACAAAGGATAAACTGTTCCGCCTAGTCAATACATTTATTTACAACAAGTTATAAACTTGTTATTATATGGTACATGTTTCGGGGCCTCTAGTACTGGTCCCTTCTTCAGCCATAAATTAAGATGCAAAATCCAGCATAATTAGAGATATCATAAAAAAATACATAAAATGATGAGTGAATGGATGAAATGAGATGAAAAAGAACATATTAACCATGAGAAGTAACATGAGTGCGCATCAGTAAAAAGTAACACCATTGGTAGTGCTAGGTTCTTGTGAATACACTTATATAGCACTGTTCTTATGTTTGTGCATGTGAAAATCACTTCACTTGGGATGTATGGCCTGTTGTTTACAAAGCTGTTGACTGAAACTTGCTGTTCAAGCTGGGGCTTCTGAGCTTATGGTCTCTTATTAGAGGGAAAAACACTGATTGACATGTAATGAAATACATCATCATGATGAGGAGACGTCCAAGCATGGAAAAAACATACTTAAAATATCTTGAAAAACAATCGAGTTACAGCACAAAGTAGGGCTAGCTGTGAACACCCTGTATATTATCAACATGCATGTACACAAAAACTTCAAAGATTTAAAGCTAAACAAATCTCTTTTTTCTCCACACACAATGTTAACTCTTTGTGCCAAATTGGAAAATTAAAGATTGTTACTGACATCATGCACAAACATAAAATTCTAATAATGGCCCTTCAAGAAATAGGGAATAGTGATCAGCACCCAATAGAATCACAGGGATCGATTGTATAAAGGAATCCCTGGAAAACGAGTGATGAAAAATTGTCCGCAGTTTGGTAATGGGTTTCTAATAAATCTCAAAATCATCTTTTCAGTCATGGCATTTAAATCTCAATCCCCCAGACTTGCAACACTTACTTTGAAATCTGCAAATAAAATCTACACAATTATCAATGTTCATGCTCCCACTTATCAGAAAAATAACACCCTAAAGGATAAAGAAGCAACGCAAAAATTCTGGTATCTCTTGGATCAAGTTTTAATCAACATACCTCCATCACACGTTAAAATTCTCCTTGGCGATTTCAACGCACAACTGGGACAAGAAAGAAGGTACCGAGATATCATTGGAAAATGGCCAACCCATAAGAGGACAAATAAAAACGGTCAAAGATTGGTTGAATTATGCAGAAATCACAATCTTATCTCAAAATCAACGTACTTTAAAAGGAAACCTCACAAATTAAAAACTTGGAAACATCCTGATTTCCGAAAAGGTGAATGGCAACTGGACCTCGTTTGCATGGATAAATTTCATCATTGTGAAATCTACAATGTCAAAGTCCTAAGGGGGAAAGACTCTGGGTCAGATCACTATTCTGTTAAGATCAAAATAAAATTAACTCCTAGGGTTAAAAAAAGATCTCCAAATATGAATAGAAAAAAAATCGACCCTACCACCTTAATAAATAATAGGGAGTACTATAGGAAAACAGGAGAAGGATCTGTCAACACTAATACATTAGGAGAACTGACCACCAAACTAAAATCGATGGCAGAAGAGTTAGCTCCAACAAATCCTAGGAAAAAACATGAATGGTGGAATGAAGAATGTGACCAGGCAATTGAGAGACGACACTAAGCTTGGATAAATCATCAAGCCCAAAAATCCGACAAATCAAATTTAGAACTAATAAAACAAAGAAAGTCAACCCATAAAATCATCAGACAAACCAAACGACAACATCTTAATTATACCTTACAAAATATAGAAGAGAGCTTCAACAAAAAACAATCACGAGATTATTATAAAACCTTTGGCAAATACCTTAAAAAATATGAGCCCCCTACATTAATGTTGAGGGATAAATCTGGAAGGTTGGCTCATAGTAATAAACAAAATGCAGAGATCCTCGCAGAGACATTCAACAAACTTTTAAACTGCGATGACCCACTGGACACGGAAGTAAATACTGACACACCCAATTTAACCACCCCAGATCTAATTGATCGGCTTATTATCAATGAGGTAGAACTAGCAATTAAGGAACTAAAAAATTATAAGGTATGTGGTGAAAACTTAGTCTTTGCAGAAATCTGGAAAAATGCAGGGAAACCAGCAATCATAAATCCACATCAGCATCTAGTCAAAATGTGGATCACAGAGAAAATCCCAGAATATTGGACCTCTGGTGTAATCTATCCATTATTCAAAAAAGGAGATAAAACTAATCCAGACAATTACAGAGGAATAACCCTTCTGGACTGCACTTACAAAATTTTCTCCCGCATAATTTACAATAGGATAAAAAACATTCTGGAACCACAACTTGGAAAATACCAAGCAGGATTTCGCCCATTCAGAAGTTGCCCAGACCAAATTCTCAGCCTGAAACTAATAATGGAATATTACAAATACAGAAATATATAAACAACAAAATAGGATTGCAAATATCCTCTGAGAAAACTGAGATCATAAACAACTGTTTATTTCATTCATAGATTCCAAAAAGGCTTATGATAGTATACACAGACCTACGCTTTTAAAAATTCTCAGATCATATGGCCTTCATTCTAAATTAACAAAAATTATTGAACAATTTCAAAGGTCAAGTTCAGGGGAGAAATGTCAAGTGCTTTCCCAATAAAAACATGCCTTAGACAAGGTGACAGATTAGCCTCACTACTTTTCAATGTGGCTCTCGATTACATCATGAAAATTTGGCAAAAAGAAAACCCACCTAAAATCAAAATTGGAGAAAAACCATCAATAAGAACAAACTGCCTAGGGTTTGCAGATGACTTAGCTCTCTTAGCCCTTGACATGGAAGTAGTTAGTGCTCAGATCACCAGTCTCCAGAAAATTGCATTAAAAATAGAATCTCTGAGATTATGCCAATGAAACCTCTTCATATAAAGGAAGTCATCATAAATAATCAAAAAATTAACATAGTTCTATAATTTAAATACCTTGGAAAGATCATTATGCATAACTTAATAGAACCAACAAAATAAAAAAGCACAATTTCTAACCTGGTCAACTTATAACAAAAAATGCTTGTCAATAAGCGCTAAGATCCAACACAACAAAACTGTAACTTTGCCTGAAGCCACTTATGCTTGCAAAACCTTGTTCCAAATTAAAAATTAAAGAAGAAATGATCAGCTCCTGAAAACTGAAAGAAGAATTATCAGAACCTGCATAAATAAAAAGTACCAGGTTGAAGGAGTCCGGAGAATCCTCTCCAATGAAACATTCTATCGAGAGATTGGCCCAGTTACCAACACGATGAAAAAGAAAAGAATCTCTTATTTCTTTCGCATCCTACGATTACCAGTAAACAGGATTTTACGACAACTAGTGATGAGAAATCTGGGAAAGAAGACTGGAGGACATTGGATCAAAGAAATTCAAGAGGATCTCAAAACAGATTACAGATGCAGAGAACAAGAATAAAATTACCACCCTTCTTAAGAATCACAAATTTTCAGCAGACGGCCTGCAGAGATTTCAGACTGCGATCAGAACGAATGAAGAATTACTGGGCAGATAAGAAGAATCAAACAATACAACCTTCAAAGAAAAAGTGTACATGGAAGACTCAAGCGGTCCAATGTTAATAATAATAATATTATCAGATGCATCAACAAAGTCAAGCATGAAAATTAATAATTCAATATATGATTTTTAAAACTTAGTAGCTGATACGATTTGGAACACTAAATATACAGACGTTGACAGGGAAGGTGGAGGAAGGAGTGGACTTGATGGACAGAAGACAACTGCATATTTTATGACTGTCCGAAACAAGATGGAGAGGTGAAGGGAAGAAGGAATAATAATTGAGGTATGGATATAAACTGTACTGGAGTGGAAATGAGGATGAAGGGACAAATGGAGTGGCAGTGGATGTGAGAGAAGGGATGAAAGGGGAGGTGAAAGGAATAGGGGGGACAGGATGATGCAGGTCAGAGTCAGAATGAAAAGTGAAGGGTAAGGACATGGAAATCCTACAAGTGTATGCACCGCAAGTCGGTTGCTCTGCGGAAGAAAAGAAGAAATTTGAAGATGAAATGCAGAGACGACTCGCAGGACAGAAGGTCGTAATCATTTGAGACCTGAATGCACATGTTGGGAAGAAAAGAGAATGCTATCAGGAAGTGATGGGAACAGAGGGATGGGGAAGTCGGATCTGGGAAGGTAGGAAACTGTTGGATTTCTGTAAAAGGAATGGATTAGCAGTTGGAAATACATGGTTTAAGAAGAAGGAAAGCCACAAGATAACATGGTACAGTCATGATCTGTTGAAAAAGTCGGTGGTGGACTGTGTGATATGTGATCAAGAAACAAAGAAAACCATCTCAGATGTCAAGGTAATACCATCTGAAGCCTTGGATAGTGATCATCGACTTTTAGTAGTGACTATTAGAGGATTTAAAGAGAGAAAGAGGATACAGAGACAGGAAGAAAGGATACGAGTATGGAAGATGAAGGAAAAGTGCAGAGATGAATTCCAAGAAATAGTGAAGAGCAGCATAGAAACAGATGAAACGAAGTCTGTCGAGGAGGAATGGAAAAGGTTAAAAACAACGATGGTGGAAGCAGCAGAAAGAGTGTGTGGAAGAACTAGTGATAAGAAAGGTTGGAAGGAAATGCCCTGGTGGAACGAGCAGGTAAAGGAGAAGGTTGCAATAAAGAACAAAGCCTTCCAAACATGGTTCCAAGAGAGAACAGAGGAAGTTACAAAGGAATATACGGAAAAGAAGAGAGGGGTAAAGAGAGTGGTAGCAGAGGAGAAGAGGAAATGGATGGAAGAGTGGACAAAAATGATGGAAAGAGACAGTGAGGGGCCTTTCAAGCTCGACTCTTCAGAGGGATACATAATTGATCCGATTACGATGCACTCCAGATAATTCGCTGTAATTAAAGAACGAATTTCCGCTGAGACTGGCGGAAAACCCAAAAAACGGTTCATCATCTTCCGATTCCCACAATCGGCCATCCTGCAGATATCCGCCTCGGATGATGAGTCGTCTTCAGCCCATGGTTTGAGGAACTCAGCACAAGTAGTTGTTCAGTTGGGGCCTAAGTGATTCCATTCACGACAGACGTCGTAAGTGTCATTTGGCTTGACTCGGGAGATTCTGTGAGGCCCAAGGTACTTTTTCTTCAATTTAAGGCCTGGTCCAAACTGGGCCCTCTTGATGGCAACGATATCGCCAACTTGGTACGGTACTGGCGTGCAGGACGTCGACGTCGATCAAATGACACCCTGTTTTCTTGTTGCACTTTGTGGATTTGTGCCCTTGCTTCTTCACGATGTTCATCTCTCCTGGTCTCAAACTCGTGTACCATCTCTTCATTGATCAACTCAACTATTCTCAGGTCATTTTCACAGCGCATTTTAACTCATGTCAAAAGTTCAAACGGCGTCTGCTTCATACTGCGGTTGTAAGTGGAATTCATGGCTATCTTGAGTGACTTCGACATGTTTGTACCGATCTCCTGGGTTTTCGATGGACCACGTAGCCAGCACGGAGATGATCGTGGAGTTCATTCTTTCTACATGTCCATTGGCACGAGGGAGTCCGGTTGTGATCAGCGAATGGGTGATGTTCGATTTCGTGAAAAATATAGGCGGCTCCATGGTCGGTGACGATCTGCGTAGGATTACCAAATACTCCTTTTTGCACGTCCAGCTTCGCCGTAATTTCTTTCGTGGTCGTCGTTTTAGTAGGATACAGCCACACAAACTTTGTGAAGCTGTCCGTTACAGCAAGGGTGTGCTTGTATCCTTTATTCGTTGAACCCAAGGGTCCGAGATAAGTTGTAAGTGTGAAACGGTGTGCTTTCTTTAAACAAGGGATGCAAGAGTCCTTCTTGTTTCCCAGCCTTGCGGTTGACCAGCAGACACTTCACGCAGTTGGAGATGACACGGTCATTTTTTTTTTCAAGTTGGGTATATAAAATTCTCTCTTTACAGACGAGGTCTGCTTCCGCCTGTTGTATTCTCTTGGTGTATGTTTGTTTGTCGTCTTCCCATTTTTGTCACCTTCTGGGAGTTTCGTGCGTAAACACTCTCGTAGATCTTCAACTTGTCCTTGAATTCCTTGATGTCCCTTGCTCCATATAGAATCATCTTGGATACAGTGTCGTCCTCGATGCCATCGATGACGTATTGTATCAGCGATTTATAATCGATTGCCGACCTGCTGGCTATTTTTCACATCACCAGGAAATATTCCTGAAGAGTTTCAACTTTTGTTTTTCGTCGGTTGGTTAGCAGTCGATGAATCTCAGCTGCACTGGTATCATCTCGGAATTCTTTCTTCAGGGCTTTCTTCAACTTGTGCCAGGACGTGATGCCACGTTCACTCTGCACGAACAACTTAGCCAGCCATCAGCGACTTTTTTGCAAAAACATATTTTTGCATCTCGTCCCAGCCCATCAACGTTGCTGTTTCCTCGAAGTCCTCAATCCAACGTCGCACCGGATAGTTCTCGCTGCCTTCATAGGTTCTGACAGAGCCCTCTACATCACGAAAAGTCAACGCAAATTTGTGTGCGACACTCCGGTAATCCGGTTTGCAGTGTGCCGCGAGTCCACCACGTCCTGGTAACTTCCCCTTCACTTGAGCTTTCTTCTCCAGTCTTCGCTTTGCTTTTGGTCTTTGTTATTTTTTTCTTTGTTTAGCTCCTATTGCTTTAGAGATTTTCTGGTCTTCGGACGAGCCAGATGAATCCGATGATGATCCTGACGTGCTAGAGATTGAATGTTTAGTGGCTTTCATCCCAGCCATTTTCTCCTTTAACTCACGTAATTCCTCCGCCAGTGCTTCGTTTGCCTCTTTCTTTTTACCAGTCTCTTCGACTTCTTCTTCTCCTTCTGCTTCCCCAGCATCCCCAGCCACGAAACGTCCATTAAGTTGTCACAGACGCGTTGCACAAGCATGGCTTTCATTCCCGTATATTCAATGTTTAACACTGTGCAAATGGCAATCAGGTCAGCCTCGGTGAGTTCACTCTCAATGAACTTCAATTTCTGCAGGTGTTCTGATGAGTCACGTTCAAACTCGAATCCTGGGAATTCTCCAGCGCTGCCTATTTTTTCGATCACGTGGCAGTTTTTCGGAAATAATGTTATGTAACGTCTTAATCACGGCCGTGGGCGCCGTCTTAATGTTATTATTCACTTTTCAATATCTTGTAAACACACCACTTTGTCTGCCATTTTCTTTGTCTTTCGGCACTCGCACTAAACACTTAGGATTCAGGATCCTCGAACTCGTCTTCTGCAGCCTGCTCGAATCACCACGTCTTTGGAAATTGAACAGCTACTCGTCTTCTATATTCCACGGACCCACGTCGTCGCCGTCGATCTTGCCAGAAAATTGTCGTCACTTCTCGCATTGTCGTCCTCCGTCTTGGTTTTATCGCTGTAGCCAAAATTGCCGTTCCGCAGTCGAAATCCTTCGCATCCCGGACGAGCCTCGAAATGTGGGAAGGGATTTTGGTAAGCGAATAAACCGAACACGTCTTGAAGTAATTTTATGTATAAAACAGATGAGATTGAACAGAAATTAACGTGACTTGGCTCGACACAAAACTGAAACTGATCGTCCTTTCTTTCTCGCGACTTCCCCTCGGCTCCTCTACGCGGCGCCACCGGTTTATCATCTTCCAATTTCCACATTATTATTATTAGTCTATTATTATAAAGACTCTAAAACAGCTTTTGATAGACTTGAAGAAGACTTCAATAACATCACAAAATGGTGTCATGACAATGATTTGTAGCCTATATAAATACAACCAAATATAAAATAATTCAATCAGAGTTGATCACTTTACACAAGAAAAATATCAACTAACACCATAGCATATCATTAATACACCAAAACATCCTTGCAGGTTGCAAATGTAGCCTAATTTCTCTAGGAAAATTGAATTAGAGAAGCTTCCAACGTTAGAAGAACAACAGACCCTCATACAGAAGATACGTCAGAATCCGTTAGATGAAGCTACTAAATAAATAGAAGAAAAACTCAAACAAGCTCTTATACCATCCAGGGAAAACACCAGGAGAGCTCAAAGGTGGTTTGATCAAGAGTGCTACATGTTAAGGAAGTCGGTCCTCGAGTTCCTACATAAAGCAAGAGAGACAGATAACACAATGGACCTAAACCTATTTGCAGTAGAAAGGAGAAAGTACAAACAGCTTTTGAAAGAGAAGAAAAAGGCATTCATTGATAGAGAAGCAATGATAATCGCTGAAGCAGCCCATAAAAACCCATTCATTTCACAAACCGCAAAAAGACCTTGAAGTATTAGATCGTGTAAAAGCAAGTTTTTTGAAAAGGACACTTGCTGTTTCAAAATTCACTCCCACACGATTAGTATATGAACTTACAAAGGAAACCTTCTTCATTGAGGAACTTAAAATAAAATTTCAACTACCAACAACACCAGCCTCAGAAAAACACCTAATTGATAGGAAGGAGAAACAGGAAAATATCTGGGAAGAATTCTACAGCACTGACGCAATGGTAAACAGGGAATGGACTCAAACCAACTACACTCTCAGGCACACGGTGACTCGTTTCGCTGTACATGGGTTCCATCATTTGATATGCAAAGTAAAATCTTTTCATTCACCGGACGAACACTGCTTTTGTGAACTCTGTGATAAGCAATGCGGAAGATATCATCTACGGGACTGTTCGAAAATATTAAGATCTATCACTAGTTATAGTGAAGGAAATTAAAATGTATTTATATACCGTACTGTATATATTGGCCATTGGCTGTAATAAATCTATTATTATAAATGTAGCCTAATACCTTTATAAATAGTACTTCGACACAAAAATACCTAGGAATTACCTTTAATGAACACAGTAAACATGATTTTAAAAATCTAAGAGCAAACCTTTACACCTTCTACAATCTCCGATTCTTACAAAACCATTTATAGTGCTCTGATTGAAAGCAAATTAAGATATGCCATATCAGCTTGGGGAAATCAAAACACAACTTTAATTAATAATCTTCAAGATAGCCAAAACAGGTTCTTTAAATATTTCACTGGTATCCCTTATTTTAATATTAAAGAGTTGTTTCAAATTACTGTACTGAATCTTTACTAGCATAAGGCATAAGATCTCTCACAATATACACACAAGAGCCATAACAAGTACTAAATATATAAAACCTTTATTTATAAATAGCTATGGTTTCAAGAGACTAAATTATATTATACCATCACTACTTAATACCACCTGGATTGTCCAACATGAACAGCAAACAACTAGCTATAACTTACGACACATTAAATACTATTACCATAACATAAACTTATTATTATAATTACTATAGTGTAACTATTTGTGGTTTAATTATTTACATTATCACCTAATATGTTATTAAATCAAAAAATATTATTTAAAAACAATATTAAAAAACAATAATAATTATAATTAAAATATATACATTTTTTAAAAAATATTGTGAATGCACTCTTGTATTGAAATACAATCTTATAGGCTATTTGTTGTAAATAATAATTAATATGTCTCACAGATAATCTGTACTGGATTTGCCGTCAGACATATCACAATAATGTACAGGGTCATTATGTGTGTGCGCGCCAGTAAACACGGTAAGCTAAGCCGGCTGTGACTAGCGCAGATCGCAGGCGCGCGCACCCGGTCCAGCCGGCGGTCGTGTGCTCCGCTGACTCATATCGTTAGTTCACACATATTTTGTCATTCATATGGGCGTGTATTTGCAAAGCTTAGACGTTAGTGTTGCACGTTTAGTGAGTATAGTGATTACTGTGATTGTTGGTCATGCCTAGACACCAATTCACATTGCGCGAACGTGTGTATATCCATAATTCGTATATGAAAAGCAGAAAATCTTGTTCTGAAACAAGACGAACATTTCGAACCAAGTTTCCAGGGAGACCTGTGCCTAATGCCAGTACAATAGGAGGCTCGCTAAACGATTCAAGGAAACAGGCTCCGTAAATAATAAAAGACTGACAGACATTCTTTCATCAAAATATGTCAGGTGTGTGTTACAAGAGAGGGAGGACATTTTCAGCATCGCCTATGAGCTCTGTAAGTACACATTATTGAACATGTTTGGTAAAAGTGTGATAGTGGGCGCCGCCGCCGGCTGGACCGGGTGCGCACGGCCTTTATCTGCGCTAGCCACAGCCGGCTTAGCTTGCCGTGTTTACTGGCGCGCACACACATAATGACCCTCTAAATATCAATAGTATTTAATAAATAAATAAATAAAATAAAATTACAACTTTTTATTTCGACTGCAGTGAATGTCTTGTTATTGTTATTATGGACAGCGCTGTCGTTATTAATATTATTATATAAATACAGTATTTCTTAAGGTGCCTGTACACTGGAGAGCTTTTGTCCTAGCTAGAGCGTAGAGTAGCTCTAGCTATGGCACTCTAAGCTCCTCTCCAGTGTACACAGTTGGTAGAGAACCCTAGCGGAGACCGCTCTAAGCTCTAGCTAGGGCCGGCTGACTCTACGGTGTAAACAGTATTTGAGTGCCCTAGCTAGACCAGTCTAGCTCTATTCGTTCGGTTGAATATTGGAAAGTGCTCTATGTAGAGTCAGTGGTGGATTGTTGTGGTTATTTGTTTGTTGTTAATTGTAGTGTTTGAATATGGCTGAATTTGTGTGGAGTCGCGAAAAAACAATAACATTAATTGAAAATATTGAAGCCCATCCAGAAACTTGGAATTGTACTCGGAAAGAATACAGAGACAGAAATTCTGAAGGCACAGTCGTTTCGGGTAATCCCTTTTGCTGATCCTGGGGGTAATTTTGGTCAAAATATAATCATAGTAATTTTTGTTCATTCTTAAAAAGTTCTTGTACGCTTCAGAATCTTCTGAACATAACTTTTGCAATAATTTAGAGTGCATTCCCTCGCATTCTCTTTTTGATATCCAATTCCTCGCCCACAACCTTCTTTTTCTCTTCATAATTTTTCTTTTTTAAACAAGGCACACACAACCACCACAGATACTGAAAGCTCTCTTGAAGACATTTTAACTTCACAACACAGCGCAAAAAACCTAGACTCACACTGCTCTCAGAATGTTTTACCTCTGCTCTACCTAGTGCATTTACGATTGACAGTGTACACAGGTGCAGAGAGTGATCTAGGTAGATTGGTCTATATCTGCTCTACGAATGCTCTACCTAGGGAAAATTACTCTACAGTGTACACGCACTCAGTTTAGCTAGAGCGGTCTAGCTAGACTTGCTCTATGAAAATCACTCTCCAGTGTACAGGCACCTTTATTGTTCGATTCAAACTCAGTAAGATACAAGATTGTGAGCTTTAGGCAGGTCTGTCAGCTGATGACTCCATCTGACCGAGTTACGAATACATTTTTCTTCTCTCTCTTTCTCTCTCTCTCTCTCATGTCAGCGTGCGACTGCGATGGGCAACGTTTTCAGAAATGCAGGTACATACAGAAGCTTGTGGACAGAAACGAGAGGGGCACGTTTTGGCCACATTCGTCGAGCACCGTAACACTTCTCTCTGGCTCCCAACAATAGAGGTATGTGGATTATGCCAACATTAATACGGTATCTAATAAGAAAGATTGTCATCCTTTTTTTTTTTCTTAGATCGTTTAATTTTCTAATTTTATATTGTGCATTTCTAAAGAAAACATATTATTATATTGTTACGGCTGTGAGTTTGTTTTGTCGCCTCGCCGCGTTGAGTCACAGCTGCCCCCAGGCTGTGTGTGCTCTGCCTCAGTGTATTAGGTGCGCGTTACGCAACGGGCTGCGAAGTGAAAGAGATGGTCCAGAATATTCGTGACCCAGCCAGTGAAGGAAATCTCTAGAAGCCGTGTGTCCTGGACGATTCTAGAATCCAGTGAGTCACCAGCCTGCTATATAAGCGGCTTCAACAGTGAGGGGACCGAGTTTTTCTGTGGGTGTGTGTTTTACGAGCTAGTGCGAGCGTCTTTCCTGAGCGACAGAAGTGTGGTGACGAAGTGCCGTGCGAGTTACGAAATCCAGTGGCATTGTTTCCCCCAGCTTGTGGACAGCGAAATAGCGTGTAGCGGAATATCGTAAGTAACTGTGGTTGGTGTACATGAGGAAGAGGTGCAGGTAGTTCTGTCAAGGCCAACAGACTCATTAGCGAGAAGATTAACTGTTGACAAGTGAAAGAGGTCAAGAGCTCTCAATAAGGAAGAGACTTGAGGAAACTGGAGTAAGGTAATAATTGCTTGTATTTGCTGATGAGTGGTGTGTGTTCTGGCCGCAATAAAGTTAATTATTTCATTTAAAGGAACAATCTTGTGTTGTGCTTCAACCCACCGTAATCCAGTTGACAAAAGTGCCACTAGGGGGGTGGCACGTAACAATATAAATACAGTATTTCTTAGATTTCAAACGCAGTAAGATAAAAAAAGATGCTGAGTTTTAGGCACGTCTGTTAGCTGATGATCTCCATTTGGCCAAGTTACGAATACAAAATTTTGCTCTCTCTCTTACATGTTAGCGTGCGACTGCGGTGGACAACGTTTTCAGAAACGCAGGTACATACAGAAGCTTGTGGACTGAAGTGAGAGGGTAGGGATGAGAGGCACGTTTTGGCTCCCATCGTCGCAGGGGTCTCCAAACTTTCCAGCCTTAGGGCCATACTGATTACTCCAGTAAGTTCCGAGGGCCAAAACCATATTATCATTGTTGCCGGTGGTAAAAAGTGAAATAGTCCACTGATGAAAAAAAAGTCCGAAAAAGTACGCAACGTTGAAAAAAGGCTGCAAATCGGACTAAAGTCCGCAAAACGGCAACACTGCATATTATTAATTTTCCTGTCATTATCTGTAATTTCTAGATTAGTCGTAGAGTACGAGCCATGAGGAGTAACGTGACACGACATCTGGTGGACACAAGCGGAAATAGGTAGTACTTTCTATCGCTAACAGATGGCGCTAATAGCACGTACAGAGTAATCTCTTTGGTTCGAGAGAGTTCTGGTGTCTTCCACTCACTTCTAGATGGCAGTAATTGGAATATATAAGAAGGCTAGTTGCGCAACCACAAGTCAGTTCCTATGACACTGTTGTGAAATAAAATAGTGCGTACCTCCTTAAAACGTGTTTGTGCGTGTTTAAGTTTAAGACATCTTTGTAACAGTATTTTGATTTGAATTGTTGCTTTTGTGTGTGATTTAGTAGTATGGAAAAGAAGCGAAAAATTGATAGTGAATGCAGAAAATTCAAAGATGAGTGGAACATTCAGTACTTCGTAATTGAGTCCAGTAACAAGGCGCTATGTTTGATTTGCAATGAGAGCATAGCCGTTCTCAAGGAATATAACATTAAACGTCATTATGAAACAAAACATTTTCAAAATTACTCAAAATATACAGGAAGTTTGCGGACAGAAAAATTCGAAGCTATGAAGCGCGGATTGAAATCGCAGCAATCTTCATTTACAAAACTCAAAACCGAACAAGAGGCTGCAACTCGTGCCAGCTTTCGTGTGGCTCTTGAAATTGCAAAACGTGGAAAACCATTCACCGATGGAGAAATGATCAAAGAATGCATAATTGCAGCAGCCGAAGAAATGTGCCCTGAAAAGGTAAATTTATTAAAAACTGTCAGTATGTCAGCAAACACTGTGGCTCGAAGGGTAGAAAACATCGCTGAAAATATATCCTCTCAACTGTTCGACAAAAATGGAGATGTTGAGTGGCTTTCTTTGGCCTTGGATGAGTTAACGGATGTGTCAGATACTGCTCAGGTGTTGATTTATATTCGAGGAGTAGATAAAAGCTATGAAGTGCATGAAGAACTTCTTGATATGTATAGTATTCATGGCACAACTACTGGTACAGATATTTTTAAAGGAGTTGAAATGGCCATTAATCAAAAGAACCTTCGATGGAAAAACTTGAAATGTATTACAACTGATGGAGGCAAAAACATGAGTGGGAAAGATAAAGGAGTGGTCGCTCTTGTGTCAAAGGCTGTAGAAAATGACGGTGGTTCAAAACCATTAGTCTTACATTGTATCATTCATCAACAGTCTTGTGCGGAAAATGTTTGGATATGTCTGAAGTTCTGAAACCAGTCATATCAACTGTTAATTTTATGAGATCTTTTGGGCTGAATCACCGACAATTCCGACAATTTATTGAAGAGATTGGAGAAAATGACTTACCTTATCATACTGCCGTACGTTGGCTTAGTTGTGGGAAAGTCCTTCAGCGCTTTTTTGAACTTCGAGCAGTGATCGAAATTTTTTTGAATGAAAAGCATCGCCCTCTTACTGAATTACAAAACAACGCATGGCTGTGGAAGTTAGCATTCTATGTTGATTTGACAAAACATGTGAACGAACTGAATTTGAGATTGCAAGGAGAAAACCAGCATCTTCCTGATTTATACACTAATATCAAATCATTCCGGAAGAAATTGATACTGTTTCAATCACAACTACGAAGTAAATGTTTTTCACATTTTAAAACATGTGAAATATTCAGCCACACCACTGAGACTGAGTTTCCTATCGATTTTGCAATCGAAACTTTGAGTGCTTTGAAAATAAATTTTGATACTCGTTTCTCGGACTTCGATGCCTTTGCGAATCAAATTAAGATTTTTCAGGATCCTTTTGATACTGACATTGAAACCCTAGCCCCGGAACTTCAAATGGAAATGATTGAACTACAGTGCAGTGATATAATTAAGAACAAATATCAAAACTCATCTTTGTTGGAATTTTATAAGAGTCTTCCACTGACACAATTTGATAATTTGCATAAATTTGCTCGTGGGCTGTTTTCTGTTTTTGGTACTACTTATTTGTGTGAGAAGACCTTCTCCAAAATGAAGTACACAAAAAATGTTTACAGATCTAAATTAACTGATGAGCATCTTAAATCTCTTTTAATAATTGGTACAAGTAAAATTAGTCCACAACTACAAATTATTGTCAGTGGAAAATCTCAATTACATAAATCTCATTAGTATTTCATATGTCTGCATGTTATACATGTCTTTACTCATTACAATTCTGTGTTTCTTTATCCAACTTATCACAAAAACAATAACAATAAGCCTACAACAATGTTATGAGTAGTTAGCCCATGACCATATCAATGTAGATGTCATATTAATAATTATTCAACATAAAATTAGAATACTTCAGTAAACTAAATTTAATTTGCTATAAAAAAATATGTTCTCTAAAAGGAGTTTTCAAGTATGCTAGCTCTCCGCGGGCCGGACAAAATCTGTCCGCGGGCCGGATGTGGCCCTCGGGCCGTAGTTTGGAGACCCCTGGTCTAGAGGTACCGGTATGTGGATTATGCCAAAAATGATACGGTATCTAATAAAAAAGACTGTCATCACTTTTTGTTTCTTAGATCGTTTAATTTTCTAATTTTATATTGTATGCTACAGTTCTAAAGAAAACATATCCGTTACATCACTCCCGTACTGGATCCCCTTTTTCCTCACCGACAGTCAAATTCCGTAGCCTACAATATCCTCTTCGCTTTCATGTCTGAAACCCAAGGGCGGCTGGTGATATTGTTGCAGCGTTGCACAACTCCCAATAATTTTACAACTAATTCGTCGTTTTTTTTTTCCTTTAATGCTTTAGTTTTATAGATCTAATGCACTCAAAAATGTGTTTAAATCATCGATATTTTGTTATTATTTATCGTAATGCTTCACACTGTACCTATAAAAGCTGCCGCCTTCAAATCAAACTCCAGGGGGTTAGCTCTCTTGTTGCGACTCCCAAGTAGACAGCGCGGCCGGCAGGGACGAGGCCAAGCTTGTGCATAGCTTGCTGGCCAGCATGGGTAGTAGGGAGTTGCAGACGAGCTGCCAGCCCCCTGGCAACACTCAGTTCCAAATGGCACCGTTAGACTACACCACTCTTTGGAAATGACAACACCCTCGATTTCTCTTACCCCGCGAAGGGTAGTTTAGTTAGTTAGTTAGTTACTGTTGTTTTAAGGGACGGAACTACGAGGTCATCCGCCCCTGAAGGGTAGTTTCTTTCCCACACCACTAGGGAATGCTACACCATCCGCAACAGTACAAATATCGGAATTTCATAGGGAGACATTGGTTCACACCCAATTATTTTTAGATGTTTTCTCATCATAACTTCATTTAATATTTTTGTCAATTGTTCTGTGAAGCGAGCCTAAGAACGCCACTATGCTATAAGTACAGTAGATAAGTGACTGAACTATTTTGCGACGTATTGTTGGTGTACTGTAGCGGTTTATGTTTGCTTTTACCACTCTTGTTCTTGCGGGATTTGGGTTGCGATTAGTTCTGTATTTAGTTGATTGAGTATTTTTGTTCCAGGCAGATACATAACCGTGCATTATTATTATTATTATTGTTTGGTTGATTCACTACTATGCATTCACTACGAAATTTCAGGCTAGCAAAATTCAGTGTTTTGTTAGTTTGCCTTTCGTGCCACTTTCCGATATAGCACCCAGATGTATAATCTGTGCATCTTGTAAGTTAGTATTTTATTTAAACGGAATGTTTAGTTTGAAACATTAATTGTATTGTGGAGTGTAAGTGAAAATTAATAGAGCGAGTAATTTACTAGTTAGACAGCTTTCCCAGCTCCCTGATGACGATCAACTCACAGTAAAAACACTCGGTTGACCATTACCATAAGTATTGTCCAAAATATAAGTATAGGCTACGAGGGCGTTTAAAGGAGATATTTAAGGCAATAATAATTGGTTATGTGAATGCGACATTAAAAACGCTTTATTCTGTTTTCCATGTTTGTTGGTGGAGAATCCGCGTGGACCAAAATAGGAGTTACGGAAATTAATCCCTAAAATAAAGAAACATGAATCTTCAGCTGAGTGGCTTTGGTGCCGTAGTTGGTAGCATGCTGAGCCTCTATGTCCAAGATCGCGGGTTCAAACCCGGCCGAAGTCGTCGGATTTTTAAGAGCGTTAAAAATCCCTCAGTATGCATTCCTTCGGAGGGGAAGTAAAGCCGGTGGTCCCATGTCATAGATTTATGGCATGTTAAAGAATCTTCCACTAATTACACCTGTGTGAAGCTAAATTATAGGTTAAAAATTTGAACAACGCTCTTAGGTTCCAACGTTCGTCGCCAGGAGCCGACTGCGGTGGCGTGTAGTAACCAAGTTCTGAACTAGTAGTCGTTTACGGTGGCCTTTGGCGCCATAAGTAGAAACTGCTTGAAATTCAATGTCTGCAGTCCTCACTTGAATTAAAAACAGATGACACTCAGTAATACAGCCATCACAATTAACACCGGTTATCAGACAGATTCTCCACACATCCAAAGTACAGGATATGACCGCGTTGTCGCAGCTCCTAAACTGAGGAACCAACCAATCTTCAGCTGTTTGAAATTGACACTTTTTGGAACTGTTAACGAAGCTGCACAATTGGACAGTGTCTATAGAAGGTAAATTGCGGAATATAACGAAGAAGTTAGGCACAATAGATATGTGTTAAATATTGTAATAAACTGTATTCGTTTCTGTGGCTCTTTCGAACTGGCCTTGCGTGATCATGATGAAAGTGTAACATCAACAAATCCAGGTGTTTTGAGAGAACTAATTAAATTTAGCGTTGAGTTGGATGCTGTGTTAAAGGTCATTTTAGTAAGGGCAACTGTTTTCAAAGGAACGTCCAAAACAATTGAAAATTAAATTTTACAGATTATGTTGGTGGTTTGCCAAGAAGAAGTATCAAAGCAAATAAAGGTATCGGAAATTTTAGCCATTATAGCAGATGAAACTAGTGATATTTCAAACATATTTCAGATGGCTGTTGTGTACCGATAAGTTACGTAGTAAGAGGCAAACAAAACATGATGCACACACATTAGCAGCGTGTTTACTGGATTAATTAAAGAAGCAGAAATTGAATGAAACTCCGCAAAAATGAATTGCGCAGACGTATGACAGAGCGCACTTCATGGCTGGTTCCTCTGATGGGGTTCAAGCTATAGTAAAAAAAATCCTATCCTTTTGCAGAATATGTGCCCGTCTTTGTTAGTAATATCATTTTTCGTAACGTACAAACTTTTCGGTTGCCATGTTTTTATGTTGAGAATGTTTATTATCCTGGAGATAGAGACCCAACCTTAGACAACCTGCTGTGTTTTAAATTCTTCCAATTAACTCAGACATAGGGCGTAAATACATGCATATGATTTTTTATAAATTCTTATAGGAAGAAGCCCAAAAGAGCCATTAAAATTTGTCTATTTGTCGAACGTACAGTTAGTTTGGAAAACCCATGTATTTCAGTTTTTATAGAAATGTAGTTCATCTAACGTTAATTGATTTTTTGTTACATGTGTAAACTTCCCATATAAAATTGCGACATCAGAAATGTTGGTGCAACACCCAGCTTTCCAAGCCACCGGCCGCCACTGCTGAAACCATAATAAACTTTAACGATGTCTAACTACTGAATGTCACTTTCTTCTGCATCTTGGCATTCATCGTAGCGAAACCACCTTGCCCGTTCGAAATATATCGTCACAGAAGCCGGCAAACGCTTGCTTTTGTGCGAGTGTAGTAGCGGTAATTTTCTCCCATGACTTGTTGACTTCATGAAGAATCTCAGAAACCTCACGTGAAATTGTTGATACTATTATTGGCACAAATATTAATCTGCGAGCCTGTCTCCCGCCACGCACTTTGCCGTTATGTGGCGCCCGCCCGGCACTGAGTCATTGGGTATAGGAATTTGTACTTAAATTTGTACTTCAATGTGATCCTTGACCAATTTTTTGACGAACTGACTTACGGAGAGCGATTGTCGAATTACTTTCAACAAGATTTTGCCACTGCTCACACTGCCGAAGCATCCATGACAGAATTGCGTCGCATTTTCGGTACGAGAATTGTAAGTCGGAACGTGTGGCCCCCGCGAAGCCCAGGCTTATCACCATGTGACTTTTATTTGTGGGGGACGCTTAAAAATAGAGTGTATGCGAGAAACCCTCACACTGTAAATGAGCTTAAAGACTATATTACAGCTGAAATACAGTCAATCGGTGCTGAGGAACTTCAGAGAGTAAATGCCAGTTTCATAAAAAAAAAAAGGTGCCAGCGATGTGTAGCAGTGCATGGCGAACATTTTCAGCACCAGCTGTGAACTAGGTAAGTACAAATTCCTATACTCAATGACTCAGTGCCGGGAGGGCGCCGCATAACGGCAAAGTGCGTGGCGGGAGACAGGCTCGCGCCGCCGGCGTGCGGGCTAGCGAGGGTCTCCGTGACAGAAAAACTATCCTCTCTGTACATTCCACAGCAACCAGGAGGGATACGATCCAGCTGGAAGTCTTACACACTTCCGTCCAATTTTTCAAAATCACTCCCACAAAAATATCCAGCAACCGAGTGGAAAGATGTTACACATCAAAAATCTAATCTTATCCAACAGTACGCTCTCGGCGTCGCGCAGGTTTGCACCATCAGGCAATAATCGCGCTGTCCACGCATCTGCCCTTCACAACTCACAGGTCAACGACCTTAGGGCAGGTAGGTCCAAGTGAAAGTGCATTCCTCTTTGTACTGTCTCGGCTTTGAAGATAAAAGAAATCCCTTTTGGCGACAGGCTGGTATGCAGTGGTGGATCCAGGCCTTGCGGGGTCCTGGGCGATATGATAAGATGGGGCCCACAACAGCAGGAAATTTAAAAAAAATCAAATGGAAAATAGTTTTGTAATAATAAAATAAAGAATAGTTAAAATATTTTGAATACACTACAGTACCGGTACATTTTTTTTAAATAATATGAAAGAAACCTTTAAGTCCCCTTGAAGAAGATTATGTAAACTATGAAATATTAAAATATTACTTTGCGACTTTTTTCCCGGCTGAAGTCTTCTATCATTTCGCTGAAATCTAAACTTGCTAAACGGTCATGGGAGGACATAGCTGCACTGGAAAAAGGATATGAATTTTGAATTAGTTTGAAAAGTATAATTAATTAATCAATTCAATTTAAAACAATCTATGGCGCGGGGCCCTGGGCGGTCGCCCTCCCCCCCCCCCCCCCCCCCTCCTAGATCCGCCCCTGCTGGTATGTTACTAAGATTGCATGCAGCATTCTGGTAACAGTGCGCAAGTAGGCCTATCGCTTAGAAAAGTGGTTAGTCTTCTCAAATCTCAATGATTTCGTCTCCACGTATCGTATCGCGTTAAAATTATTTTAAACGATGGAGAGATTATTTTATTTAGCGGGATGATTAGTTGCTGTAAGAATTAGCCTACCGGTACTACGGTACGGTAGGCCTACCTTTAAAAAAATCTCGGAGACCTGCGAATCAACCGCACGCGAATTATCGGGATATTTCGTTCAAGTCAGATAAATATCATTCCGAAGAGGTGGATGAGGAAAAGGAGCCGATACTACGAAAGCATGATTCCGTACTACAGAGACAAGTATCACGTCGAGACCATTAATATCATCGGTCTTCTAATCGGAGCAAGAGGAATACATCCACATTTCTTCGTGGACTTTTGTAGGACCTTTGGTTTGAGGAAAGATTTGATAGCTGACATCGTACCGGTACTGTCAACTTTAAAAGGCTCCTGTAACATCAACCGGAATCATGTCTACAGCGCATAGAACGACTTCATAAGAAATATAATGATGAACCTAGGTATTGCAGTGACTGACGAATTGTTGGATTAGGTACGGTATTCTAGGTCCTCGTCACAACTCGTTCATTGCATTGCAAGAAGAATATATAATTTTTAAATTAATATTATTAGCCTTTCAAGATACGAGAGCCGCTGAACTTGGCGGCACCAGCGTTTGTTGAAATAGGATCTGGAGCTTTGTCGACCCATTCGAGGGACACAGTGATGACAGAGTGCAATCTGCACATAAGTCAAGCAGCATTGTTCACTTTACTTGTGTTAGACAGAAGTTACCGGTACCCTATATTGTGAATTGTGAACGGAATAATTAAAAATAATGGGTGAATTAAAAATGGTGCGGCGGCTTCGGTGGCGTAGTTGGTAGCATGCTGAGCTTCTATGTCCAAGGTCGCGGGTTCGAAGTCGTCGGATTTTTTTAAGAGCGTTAAAAATCCCTCAGTGCGGTATGCCTTCCTTCGTAAGGGAAGTAAAGCCGGCGGTCCCATGTCATAGATTTATGGCTTGATAAAGAACCTTCATAATTATACTTGTATGAAGCTAAATTATAGGTTAAATTTGACTAACGCTCTTAGGTTCCAACGTTCGTCGCCAGGAGCCGACTGCGGTGCCACCTAGTAACCAAGTTCAGAACTAGTTGGTCGTTGACGGTGGCGTTTGGTAGCAAAAGTATACTTGAAAATTCAACGTCTGCCGTCCTTACTTGAATTATAACCAGATAGCACACACTAATACTGCCATCACAATTAACACCGGTTATCAGACAGATTCTACACAAACCCAAACTATACGGGGCTACATGACCGCGTTGTTGCAGCCCCTAAACTGAGGAACCAACCAACCTAAGAATGGTGCGTTTCTACAGCAAATTAATAGGAGCTCATGTCTCATTTGTTGCAGTGCAGCAGGTGCCCTCAAACATGCACAGTACAAGATTTGCTTCAGGCGAGAGAAAATGCACTGGATGTCGTTAACTTCTGGGCAAAAGTAGTATAGACTCTTGTTTGTTTAGTGTGACTTTGCATTGTATTTAATCCAGTAAGAGTTGTAATGTATACATATATAGTATTAATGCTTCTGATACGAATAAATAATTAAATGTCACAACGGAGAGTAAAACGACGAAACGTGAGTTATATCCTTCCCACGCAACTGTACTTGTAAACTAAGCCAGCTGACAGCATGACACTAGTGAATAAAAAAATAGTTTCCACCTCGGCCACCGGCAATCGTATCTTGAAAGGCTAATATCTTATGTGATAAAACAACATGGATGATGTTAATAATGTTATTGGTTTTACATCCCTTTTAGAGACGCCGGGGTGCAGGAATTTTGCCCCGAAGAGGATCTTTAACGTGCCAGTAAATCTACTGACACGGCTTCCTCGCATTTGAGCACCCTCAAATGCCAGCTGACTGCGCCAGGATGAATGACGTGGAAGGATTTAAATACAAATATTATTTTGATTACCGTAGTTAATATCTCATTGTTTATATGTATTCGATAAACAGCAAAATGTATAAAATGCACTTTTAAGGTTGTGGGTGATAAACTTGTACTAAAATTAATTATTTTTTTCTTATTTCCCCAGATATTCTAGAGCCTCATGAAGAATATAATTTTAATCCAGAACCATGTAGTGGATTCCAAGATTGGTCACCATGGCTCGTCAGGTGTAAGGATTTTAAGGAAGACGGGCAGGGAGTTTCCTGGCAGCTTATTGGTGATGACTCTAAACCAATGTTTCAGTGCTTGAACTGTTCCAAGATCTACCGAGCAAAGGGAAATCTTGTCCAACATCAGAAACTAGAATGTGGCAAAATACCACTCTTTAAGTGCCCTTGGTGCCCCAAAAGGTTGACAAGAAAGTTCAGCCTTTGTAGACATGTAAAGAGGCATCATTCACATGAAACTTCAATACCACCTCCTCCATTTTGATTACATTTCAAGTTTATTCTGGGTGTAATTTATAATGTTATCAGATCATCACTGGACTGAAAGTACTGTACAATCTCTGCTTGGCCTCTCAATTCATCATATATGGTATTCATCTATGCAAGGTGTTTCATCGAATTTTGTGACTTGAAATATTTTCAAACAGTAGGCTACAAGATATTGAAAAACTGAGTTCATAGGGATTGTTTGTGTGTAAGTGGCTCACATATACTCCAGTAAACTTCAAAAATGTCAGTCTCATCACATACGTAACATATTTTCCCCCTGCACACAACATTTCCCGCATCTTCATTGCATTTTAAGTTGGTTATTTAAAAATTGTGCAGCTTATATCTGATTTCTTGCACAAGCTATCAATGGCATAATGTATTGTATACTAATTCACTCACAAAGAAAGTGTTGTCTCCTCAATTACAAATTGATTGAGTATGTTCAAGAAATGTATGGCATTAGAATACGTAACTTAGTATTTCGAAGAGGTGAAAGAGTCCATGACATAAACTGAGAGCACCCAACATGGCGCCCAGCCGCAATTATTGTAGCCTGTCACTGTATTTTTTGAACTTCAAAACACGGAGAAGAGCTTCTTACAAAAATAAACCTGGACGAGGTGGTTGCCCAGTGACGACGGCCTTGGGAACTCAAGACGCACGTCTGGAGATAGACTGGATGCTTCCCAGAAATGGCGTCAGCAAACTTTCTGGAAGAAGCTTTGAACACTGAGGTGGACGAGTCGGCTGTTAGTGCCCTTGTGGGATCTCTGGAATCTCAGCTGGTATCGGCCACTACACGCCAGGCCACTCCTCCATCTGCCCCTTGCAATGTACAAGTGGAGAAACCAAGTACCAGCATGGCGATGGGATCCTCCTCAGCTTCGACCATCACCAGTGTGACTCCGTCAACTCTTACCAATGTCTTGAACTCCAGAGGGGGGACTTTGAGGATAGTGGGGAACATGTCCGCCGTCCAACAAGGATCCCTTCTCACAAATGGCGGTTTAGGACTTCTGCCGTGTGTTCAGGGTGGTTCAGACCATGGCAGGACACCGGGAACAATCATTCTGATGAAGGCTGGTGGTAATCAAACGGATTCCACAGTGCCCATGACGATGATATTAACTGGAACGTATGTGAACAAAAAAAAAAAAAAAAAAAAAAAAAAAAAAAAAAAAAAAAAAAAAAGGTTACACAAAGATGGCGTCACAGTGAAAGTGTAGTGAAATAGCAGCTAGTGTAAATATTTGATAAAAGTGGTAAAATATTATAACAGAGGCTTAAAATCTATAAAGTTACTTTCCTTAGATCAAGTGTAATACGGAATATTGATAGTATTTAGAAAATCTTGTTGATAATTTAATAAACTTAAACTAAGTTGTGGGAACGTGTATCCAAAGATTCGGTGACTTCTTCAATCACTGTTTGAACCAAGTAGAGCAGTGGTGCTTTTACGAGACTTCACCCGATTGGAAGATATACGTATTTCACATTCTTCTTTATTGGTAGGTTATTAGATTAATTCTATTAGGTAGTAATAATTAAATTAAATTTAGTGTAATTTGGTGTTAACATCTAGGCTCACTTAGATCTCTAGTATGACGACAGTAAACAGTGTTAGTATCTCGTCAGGTTGTGTAACCGTAACGGATTTATGCTCGTCGTGCAAAATAAAAGTAAAAAATGCAAATAAAATCATCACAAGATCTCAGGTAAAATTGAATGAGGAGAAAAGTGAAACCGATTGTCGTAATGTAGGCCTACCGCTATCGTCATGCGAATGCCATAACCTGAGAAACGAACTGTCCTCAAAAGACGAAATTATAAAGCTGCTAAAGGAAGATATTGCTAAGTTAATGGAAGAGTTGAATAAATTAAAAGGAAACAGAGAGGAAAGCAAGGAAACTTGGTCGACAGTGATTGCTGGTAAGGTAAGATTGAATAAGCCTAGGCCTATAAATGGAGTACATGTAACTGAAATTCCCGTCTCAAATTCATTTGGAGTGCTTGTCGAAGAAAATGATGACTTTCCTCAAGAAGAAAAGAAGAAAGTGATAAAGAGAAAATCCAGGAAGATGCGGATATTTGCGGATAGCCACGGGCGAGATGTAGCAGCAAGCGTTTTGGAGAGAAGCCGAGAAATGGAGGTCACTTCGACAGTGAAGCCAGGAGCTCAGATTGCAGAAGTCACGAACGGGATGATAGGAGAGTGTGCGTCCCTTACTGCAAAGGACTACGCAGTGATCATCGCTGGAGCAAACGACGTCTATAGAAATGAGAGTAAAAAGGTAATCAAAGATTTAAAGGGTACATTGCCATCCATGCAAAAAACAAATGTCATTATTGTAAACATTCCGCAGAGACACGATTTAATTCCCAAGTCATGTGTAAATGTAGAAATAGAGGCTACAAATGGAAAAATTCATAAAATTTGTAAGAGTTTTCCAAATGTCCAAATTGTAGATGTAAGTAAATTAGACAGGAAGTTCCACACTCGGCATGGCCTACACTTAAATAGATTAGGAAAAGAGTATCTTAGTGATGAAATCTGCAAAATTGTAAATTCAAATGGTAAGAATAATTCAACAGTAATATCATTAGAGTGGAAGCAGGGAAACTGGTAGAAGAAGCCAAACGTGAGGTTTGGCATTCACATCTTTTGAAGTCAAATTTAACGGAGTGCAACAATGGTATTTCGGATTTGTCTAGCAACAATAATAATAACAATTATGATAATAATAATGTAAATAAATCACCAACACAAGCTTGCAAAAGTAACAAATTTAAAATTTACCACCAGAATGTCCAGTCTCTTTATAATAAAATTGATTACATAAATCTAATGCTTAAAAATGAACTTAAAGACATCTCAGCACTATGTATTTCAGAACATTGGCTGAAAGAGGAACAACTCGAATTAATTCAATTCCCAGGGTTTATACAAGCTAGTAAATACTCTAGATCTAATATTAGCCATGGTGGTACTTGCATCTTCTTAAGAAATAATTTAGATCATGAACAGATAACAGCTTATGATTATCTAATTATGGAACAGGATTTTGAATTCTCTGCCGTAAAAATTCAGCAGTCTAAGTTAATAATTGTATGTGTATACCGTTCTCCGTCAGGAAAGTTTCCTCTATTTATAGATAAACTAGAATTGTTACTCAATAACATGAGCAAAGTAAATTTCGATATAATAATTTGTGGGGATGTAAATGTGGATTTCTTAAAACTTGATAGAAATTGTGAATTATTAAACCAGTTACTAATTTCCTATGGACTGAAACCTACAGTAAATACACCAACAAGAATAACAAAATTTAGTAAAACCACTCCTGATCAAATTTTTATAAATACAGATAAATATCACCATTCAATAGAAGTCTATTGTCCGGGTTTTAGTGACCACCATGGACAAATACTGAGTTTTGAAGTATCCGAAGTAATCAATAATAATGATAATGGAGTAAAATCAAAGTGCAGGTCATTCACTGAATCAAATGTTACATATTTCAATGACTTATTAAATAAGGAAACATGGTCAGAAATTTATGAACTAGAAAATGTAAATGATAAATTTAATGCATTTAACAGTACCCTAAAACACTATTTTGAAATAGCATTCCCCTTTAAACGAAGAACTGTTCAAAATAACAAAACTAGCAATTGGATAACAACAGGGATTATAAATTCATGTCAAAGAAAGAAATTTCTACACAAATTATATAAACAATACCACACAACACCTGAATTCAATTTATACTACAAAAAATACAATAGCATATTAAATAAGGTAATAAGACTAGCAAAGAAAATGCATAATGATAATTTTATTTCCCAATCATCTAATAAAAACAGGGCTATGTGGTCCGTAATAAAGAAAGAAACTGGAAAATCTGCTAAAATACAAAGGAACATTACACTGACCAGAAATAATAAAGTGATTAATAATCCAGAGGAAATAGCAAACACTTTTAATGACTATTTTCTGGAAATTCCGCAAAAATTATTAAATAAATCACAGGTAAATACACTAAATTCTAATAATAAAATAAATATATGCAGTGATTCTTTATTTATAAATCATGTCACAAGTGAAGAGGTAAGAATAGTTATAAAAGAGCTAAAAAATAAATTCTGTGCTGGCATTGATGGCATCCCTGATGCAATTTTAAAGAAATGTGCAGAAAATATAATAAATCCACTTACGCACTTAATAAACAGTTCAATTCTCTCAGGAACTTACCCGGATATTTTGAAGTTATCAAAAGTAATTCCAGTGCACAAAAACGGTTCAAAAGATGAATTAGATAACTATCGTCCTATTACCTTACCAACTGGTATTGCAAAAATTGTGGAAAAAATTATGTATAAGAGACTGATAAGTTTCATAGAAAAAAATAAAATATTATCAAACTCACAACATGGATTTAGAACGGAAAAATCTACACAGACAGCAATTTACGAATGTAGTAATAGTATACTGAAATTAATTGACAATAAGGAACATGTAACTGGCCTATTCTTGGATTTATCGAAAGCATTTGATGTAGTTGACCATAAAATCCTCCTTACCAAACTAAATCAATATGGTGTTAGAGGTCTAGCTAATAAATGGATAGAGTCTTACTTAACAGGGCGTAAACAAATAGTAAGCTTGAGACACAAGGATGATGGAACCAAATTACTTAATGAAACATTGTCCAATGAGGGAATTATTGAATTTGGAGTACCCCAGGGATCGGTTTTGGGCCCACTACTCTTTCTTCTATATATCAATGATATAACACAGAACGTTCATTCACATAAGGAAATTTTGTTTGCGGACGATACAACACTCGTAATAAAAGGTGAAACTAAACAGGTCATACAGCAGTCTGCTGACTCCGTTACAGGAGAGTTAACCAAATGGTCACAAGATAATCGCCTCATAATAAACTATAAAAAGTCAGTATGTCTAAATTTCCACACTATACAGAATAGGAATCCTGCGATGCCCAATATAACATTAAATGGTCATCAAATAGAAAATAAATCAGAAACAAAGTTTTTAGGACTATGGATACAACAAGACTTGAAATGGAATAAACATATACAATATCTGAATACTAAACTGAACTCGATGTGCTTTGCGTTACGTATTTTGAAAACCTGCACTAGCATGCACACATTAAGAAATACTTATTTTGCTTATTTCCATTCATACTTAAGATATGGGATCATATTTTGGGGTATGTCGCCAGATGTACTAAGCACGTTTAGGATACAAAAGAGAGCGATTAGAATTATGGCAAATGTAAACTCTAGAGAATCATGTAGACCTCTGTTTAAAGATTTAAACATTCTCCCACTGCCCTGCATATATATCTTTGAAAGTATTATGTTTTTTAAAAAGAATTTAATGAATAAAGATGTTTTTCTTAAAACAAACAATGATGTTCATAGGCATAACACAAGACAAAATCAAAACCTTCATATTTCACACACACACACAAGCATATATCAAAAAGGAACTTTTCACACTGGAGTTAAATTATACAATAAACTACCCCAGTATATAAAACTGGCCCCAAAAATAAAAACCTTTGATAGAATGTTGAAAGCTTATCTGCAGTGCCATTGTTTTTACTCAGTAGTTGAATATTTTAGCATATAGGAGTGATGGAATCTATAACTATATTTTACTTTTTTAATTTAATTTTAATACCTAGCTGTATGTTGTTGTATTTATAGAATTAAGTTTTCATATTATGATAATAGAGTGAGGTGTAAATAGTTGTGCAATAAGATTGTATCTATTAAGATTTGCTATTATAATAAGTTATAAATAGTTATAATCTTAGTAATATATACCTGTTAGTTCTTTTATTTTATGCATGTAAATTCTGACATGTCCTATATCAAAAATGTATTGAATGCATGTATTTGATCAAATGGAATTAATAAAAATCTATCTATCTATCTATCTATCATTTAAACCATAAATATGTCTCCAAACCGGCCGCGGTGGCCGAGAGCGCTAGTGCGCTACCTCGTGCCTTGCTGAGTTCGAAACCCACCGTGGCCGTCCTGAAAATGGTTTTCGTGGTTTCCCATTTTCATCACCAGGCAAATGCCGGGACGGTTCCTTTCAACAAATCCACGGCCGAGTTCCTTCCAATATCCCCACCCTGACTCCAGTGCCGGATTAAGGTAAAATGAGGCCCAAATCCCTCAGGTTTTTGGGGCCCCTTTATGTTTTTCAAATAATTTTTATTTTTTAGCACCTGTACATTTAATAAAGTATACCGGTATACAAGAGTTCTTTTTCTCAAGATGAATAATCACATTATAGCCTATATATACATTTCAATTGAAACGATCATCGTTATTTGAAAACATTTCTGATGATTTGATGAACAATTTAACAAATCATACTATTTTTTACTTCTGTAAAATGCAATAATTTTTTTCTGTTTTTTTTTCGGTCAATGAAATCTTCTACAATGTCATCAAAATCAATTTCCCGCAGGAGATCTGACTCGATATACATTAAACTTAGCATGTCTAATCGTTCCTGTTGCATGATACTTTTTAGCGCACTTTTGATCCGTTTCAATTTTGAAAACGAGCGCTCCGCAGAACAATTCGTTATCATGAGGGTCAGGAAAATGCGAAAAGCAATTTCAACGTTCGAAGAAACAGACTCAAGCTTGTCTCGAATAAGAATTTCGTAAAGTTCAGAATGAGTGAACTCAGTTTTTAAAGAGCATTGTAATTTAATATGATACTGGAAGTGTCTCAGTTCCGGATACATTTTTTCTAAATCTTCGGAATAAAATTGAACTAAATTAGAAATTGCTTGGGGGGGCCAGATAATTGGGGGCCCTAGGCCTGGGCCTAGTCGGGCCTAATGGGTAATCCAGCACTGCCTGACTCGTCCTGAAAAGAAAAGTACATGGCCATTGGCTGCATTAATAAAATTATTTATTAATATCTCTCAAAAATAATGGAATGCAGCCGAAATAAATCAGAAACCCCTATCGACGTAAAATTAGCCGATGAAAAGCTAAAGGAAGTAGGAGACTTCTGTTACATAGGAAGCAAAATAACCAGTGATGGACAAAGCAAGGAGGATATAAAAAGTAGGTTGGCTCAGGCAAGGAAAGCAATATTAATCTTCACAAACGAAATCTGTTGACGTCAAATATACATTGAAGTATTAGGAAGTAATTTTTGAAAGCCTTTGTCTGGTGCGTGGCGCTCTATGGAAGTGAAACTTGGACTGTTGGCGCAGCTGAAAGGAGGAGAATAGAAGCATTTGAAATGTGGTGTTACAGGAAAATGAAGATGAGATGGGTCGATAGGGTTACAAACGAAGAGGTATTAAGACGAGTGGGAGAGGAGAGATGTTTCTGGCGACTGCTAATGAAGAGAAGAGATAGGTTGGTAGGACACATACTAAGACACCCAGGAATAGCAAGCTTAGTTATGGAAGCAAAGGTCGAGGACAAGAACTGTAGGGGTAGACAACGGTTAGAATATGTTAAACAGATTGCCTTGGATGTAAGGTGTGGTAGCTATGTAGAGAAGAAACGATTAGCTCATGACAGGGAGGTATGGAGATCTGCATCAAACCAGCCAAAAGACTAAAGACTCAAACACATTGAAGTTAGAAAGGTGAAACAATTTTTTTCACCCATAAGTTAATTTGGCATTTTTTTTTTAAAGAGAAAGGAGGAAAAGAAGGGTACATTCTGTTTAAAACAAATATAACTTTCTGTTGAAACTGATGTATTTGAAGTTTGCTGGAGAACATGTCTCCACTCAGTTTGTAAGTCAGTAAGTCACAACATTTATGTGTGAAAATATCTTCAATATCTTGTACCATTTCAAAAATAATCAAGGTAAATTAGGTGAAATACTCTGTATATGTATAAAGGTTTTTTTTTCTTGTAACTGCTGATCCTATTGAGCTCAGAATGGTTGTAAATTGTAGATGTGAAGATTTTTTTAACCCTTTATACGGTAGGACCGTTTTTAAGGCCATGGAATTCAAAAGATGCTGGTGAACAACACCCTCAGCCTTATTTTTAAGAAAATTCTTCAATATTTAATTATACATCTTCGATCTCCTTGGCTTGCTGAATAAAATACAATACTAAAATGAAAATATTCTTGAAAAGATAATTCTATTCTCTGTCTAGGGGGTTGAAGAAAAAACTGTGACCATGTATTTTTTAATATTGTTAAATTGTTAAGGCATTCTCATTGGTCACCGCCGTCTGCTATGCTCTAATGCCTCCCCACTTAACTCCAAACAGCGAACATGCAGGAGTACTAAAATTCTCCACGCAGCGATAGTAGGTTGATACTCCAGAGATTACGTCGGCTCAACATAAGATTGGTATTTAAATTAAATAAACATTCCATAGGCCTGACAAAATTATGGAGTCGTAGTGAAAATGCTGTAACTACTGTAATACAAATCATCAACGCATCAGCAATAACACTTAGTGAACACCACTGCACTCAGGGCCGTCGCGAGGGAGGTGCGGTCGCGCCAGGCCTCGCGCTCAGAAAGGCCCCACGCTTCACGCCATTTTTCTTTTTTCATAAATGAAAAAAATAAAGATAGTGTGTTTGATTCAGTCCAGCCCAAATTAAAATAAGCCAACAATGTAAAATATGCTGTGTTTGTATCATCGCAGCAGTACAATACCTGGCTGAGACAAATTCTGTCTTTCGAGGGAGTTCGTGCAAACTGTTCGAGAGTGAAAATGGGAATTTTCTCAAGTTGATGGAAATGCTCGCTATTTTTGACGGGCCGATGAAGGAACATCTTCGGTAGGTGGTGATGACGAAACGCACGTGCATTATCTCGGTCCCGAAATACAAAACGATATAATTTCGATGTTAGGTAAGTTGAAGATAAAATAAATTTAAACATTAGGTTAGTTCCTTAAATGGAATTAGCGAACATGTTAATAATTTTCTTATTTTCCTTTTCCTAAGGCGCTACGAAGGAAAAACTACTGAATGCTGTTCGTGTCGCCAATATTACGCGGTTATCCTCGACTGTACGCCCGATGTGAGCCACAAGGAGCAAATGACCTTGGTCCTCCGCTATGTTGATATGCTGGCAGAAACTCCAAGGATCATCGAATCGTTCGTCGAGTTTTTGGAGTTACACGACACTACGGGAAAGGGGTTAGCTGAGGTTTTAGAGGGAGTATTGGAGGATAATGATCTTGATATCATGGATTGTAGGGGACAAGGGTATGGCAACGGTGCTAATATGAAGGCCAAGTATAAGGGAGTGCGAGTAAAACATGTTAATAAACGAGCAATGTTCATGGCATCTGTTGCACATAATCTTAACTTACTTTTGGGTGACATGGTTAGATGCAATAAGGACGCTATGACATTTTTTGGTATAGTTCAGCGTCTGTACACTTTGTTTGTAGCTTCCACGGAAAGGTGGGACATTTTGTGCGAACTATGTCCTGGCCTCCTCACACTAAACTCTTTATCTAGACGAGATGGGAATGTAGAATTGACAGTGTCAAGCCCATCAGGTACCAGTTAGGCAAAGTAAACGAAGCTCCAGAAAAAGTGGCAGAAGCTACCAAGGATCCTGTTACCCGGTCAGAGGCCCATCTTTGTTGCTTCATACAAGTTCGTATGAATTTGTTTTAAGCCTCGTTATCTGGTACGATATTTTATTTTCTGTGAACTCAACAAGTAAAACTCTCCAATCTGAGAAGACTTCGTTAGATACGGCTTTAACCGAACTTCAGGGCCTAAAGTCATTTTTTTTTCAAAATTATTGCAACACTGGCTTTAACAGTGCAATGTCCACCGCTAGAAAAATTATGGAAAATTTGGGCTATGCAAAGAAAGTTTCTATTCGCCGTCAAGGCAATCGCAAAAGATTCTTTGATGAAATAAATCAGCAAAATGATCAACAGGTGAAAAAAACGAACAGAAACTTCAAAAGGAAGCTGAAAATAAATTTCGGGGTAAATTACTTTTTGTTTGTCGTAGATACTGCACTGAGCTGCGTAGAAAATAGATTTAACAAAGTTTTTTTTTTTTTTTTTCGGAATACCTTGGATTTCTTTTCGATCCTTCCAAGCTTTCCAATTTGGAGGAAAATCAATTGAAAGGCCATTGATAAACACTCTCAAATTTTCTAAAAGACGGGGAGCTTGGAGATAAATAAAAAGCTCTAAATTCTAAACAAAAAACAGGAATTATTAAAAAAAAAGCCTGCCTTGTAAACCATGTTATTTCTCGAACAAAGGGGCTGTTCAGCTCATATTTATCGGTGAAAGTGGGCTTTTAGCACTTTTAGTAGTTCAGTTTATGAAAAACTGTATAGCCGTAGAAATGTTGAAATATGTAAACGTGATTGCGTATTATTATTAATTATGTGCGTTTGGGTAATAAAGTATATCAAGCACATGCTTCGTTTTCCATAATATATTATTTATGCCAAACAAAATCACCTGTGTTAGCTCATTATATCAGGTTTCCATTGATATTGCTTGTTGATTTTATCTGATCAGATGCTTCCTGTATCCAATTTTATGCGTATCCTATTTGTTGAGGTTTGTTTAGAAACTAGAAATGTAATAAAATGAATTTTAACTTGCCAAAAATTGTAATTTCTTTTAAAACATCACTCTCCATACAACACAGCCACTTACAGTCTAAAAAATAGTAGGTCCCGTGCACATTCTCGCGCCAGGCCCCGCGCACCCTCGCGACGGCCCTGGCTGCACTTCTCACATTACACAACTCATGTAACAAACAGCAAAGGTACGGTATCAAATATTAAAATATTAGAGACGTATGTGGAATTACGCGCTTGGACAGGCTCACAATCGGTTCAACGTACTGTCCGGAAGATCGTCAAGTAGGGGATGTTCGTTGCTTAGCACACAACTCGCGCTGAATGGGAAGACGTTAGAGCAGTGGTTCTTAACCGGTGGTCCGCGAGTGCCTCGGGAGTGGTCCGCGGGAGAAAAAGGTCCACCAGCTCGTATAAAAAAAGTGGCCAATAAATGGGGATTTCGAAAACGGTGTGCGTTGAACGAGATTCGTCCGAATGTAGTCGCGGCGATGACTATCAGATTTTGAATTGAAATATCTTTAAAATAAGTGTTATTGAGGAAGGGCTACAACTGATTAGGTGTATTGGGGGGGGGTCCGTACATGATTCAATTTCAGGCTGAGTGGTCCGCAGACTTCAACGGGTTCAGAACCACTGCGTTAGAGCATAGCAGACGGCGATGCATTGGTGAATATCACTATACTAACGCGATCTTGACCAGACCCTTTGCTCATTTCTCTGAAATAGTGAGTTCATTCACTCATGTTCAGTTCTGTCATGGGCATAGCAGCAAAAGGTATGCAATTGTAATGTACCTTCTCGAATCTAACTAACTTGTAAGTTAAGCATTGACAAATTTTACCCTCTACAAATATTATATCTACTGCAGTGTGTTCATGTGTCCTGTTGAAATTGTACCCTCAGTTTGCTCATAGGTGTATTTTAATATACAGTTTCAGCCTCTGTACGTTTTTTCTATCTTTAAATTTATAGACCCCAGTTGTCATCGCGGTCATATAGCCCCATGTATTTGTGTGATAACCTGTGTTATTGTGATGGCTGCACTTGTGTATGTATATGCAAATTTGGGATAGGATTGGGAAGGAGGTGACTGTGGCATTAAGTTAGGAACTGTCCCAGCATTTTCCTGGAGTAGAAGTGGGGGAAACCACGGAAAACCACTTCCAGGGTGGCTGAGGTGGAACTTGAATCCTCCTCTTCTCAGTTTTACCCCACGAGGCTGAGTGTATCCCGTTCCAGCCCTCTCACCAGAATTAACATTTCTTGACAGAACCGAGAATCGAAACCACACCTCCCGGGAGTCAGCCAAGAATGCTAGCCACTACACCACGAGGTGGACGGGGATAAAGAGACCCTGAAAAACGAATTAATTGCATGGGCTTTAATTGGTGGGTGCTGGGGAATTCTTGGCACATCAATTGGTATGGGCTTTCACAACCTGTTAAATGATCTTCAGAACGTCTTTTTGAGTTGTTAGACCGAGAAAAATGTTTCTTGATACCGTATCTGACGTTCTCATTACAAGTGCGGCTGGCATTTTCAAAGGTTTGTTCTGAATGGTTTGAAGTACCGTAGCACTTATAATATGAGGTTTACCGGTTAGAGGTTATTGGAATGTCCTGTAATTAACACAAAAAGCAAGTAGATTCTAGTTGGTTTTGGTTGACAGTTCTCTTGTGTCATTCCCATATGGCTCTGTTATTGATGTACGGTACTCTATGTGAGTAGTTGGCTGTTCCAATTTTCCCTCTTTCCACCTTGCCAGAGTGTGTTTTCACTTAACTGATAGTCTAATAATAATAATAATAAATAATAATACAGTCAAACCTCGATATCTCGAACCTACATTACTCAAATTTTCTATAACTCGTAGTAGTCTACCGGTAATTATTATTATTTCCCGAATAAACTTCCTATAATTTAAATGCTTTTATTTCTCTTAAAGTCGCATTTTTCTATATCTCAAAGCTAATATATCCATGACACTTAAACTTGCTCTTTTATATCGAGCATTTAGGCCTACATAATTTTGCAGTGCAACTTGTTTCATTCGAAGATTCAAATTCGAATTTTCCGTCGATTACTGTATTTGAGTCAACCTTATAGGCTACAACTTCTATACTTAAGCTACGCCTACCTAGATTGTAATAAAGCTGATTGTCATTACGACTTTTTTTTACATAAATTTAAATAACTACGGTATGCTGTATGTTGTAAGCATACATGCAGTATTTTGCGTCTAGTACCGTATATCAGATATTTTTTCCCCTACGTAGGCTACGGTACCGGTATCTCCGTAACTCGGATTTGTATGTCAAATTTGTTTAACATTCCTGAACGATTCGATACATCGAGGTTCGAATGTAATAATAATAATAATTATTATTATAAACCATAGCAAAGTACAGGAACCAAAATAATTACAGTACCGGTACGGTACCTAAAATATCTTCAGAAATAACTTAGCCTACTTCCTCTGTTCTTAATTTTCAAGGTTCAAAAGTTCTCAGGGGACTTTAAAATCCACTCGCTGCTGATAGGCAGAGTCGGGAATGTGCCGAAAATTGACGGCTGAGTCTGAGAAAAAAAAAAAAACCTGTTCAGAAGGTAGGGGAGGTAGGGGAGGATTGATACACTTTTTTGAAAATGTAGTATAACTGCTACTTTACTGGCTTCAGATGTTCTCTTTTTTAGTTATAATTTCTCCTTATATTTAGGGATCAAGATGTTACAATTTCAGAAAGTTTACATCAACAGATTTTTCACAACGTACAAACATGTCATCACCTACGAAGTGTATCAAACCTCCCTGTGCTTGGGAGATTGATACACCATTCAGGGAGGTATGATACACTGTACAGTATTGTTAATTTAAGGAAACAAATAGTCACAAATATTTCAAATGTAAACACAGGTTACATCAAACAGCGTTACCACAGATTATTTATTCCAGCAAACCCTTCTTTAAAGATTATTGCTACAGTTCTCTTATGTTTCGAAATAATCTTTGGCTGACTCAACACCTTTTGCACTTGATCTTTATCAATAATACATTCGTCTTCTGTATCAGGCCATCGAAATTTACTTCCGCTCACACGTCTTACAAACTTAACTAGCCACCCATTATCCTAAACTTGTTGAATATCTTTCTCAATACGTCCAACATAATGCCTAACACACTTTTTCTCACGAAATGAAACCAACACCCAGTCTCCTACAGTAACTGGATGGTTGATGTTCTCCTCTGATGAAATTTCCTCAAAACAGATTCTGATTCTAAAGATAGATCAACTTCATCTTCACTCGAAGTTTCAATTTCAGGTTCTGTTCTTGCTTTCTTTTTGGCTTTCTTTATGTCACTCGTAAATAGAGCAGTGCACCTTACTAATTTTCTCTTTTGTTTTAAAGCTCTTTCATGAAATGTTTGATCCAATTGATTTTTAATTGGTCTGTCAGTTAAAATCTGTGACTTAACTGGCTTTCTTCGTGATTTTCCGTTTTTTTTGCGGGGGCAAGCCCTTGATAAGGGACGGACATGTTCAGGAGACAAGCTGTTACTGGCAATGCAGTCTATTTGCTTGGATGAACTTGGTTGAGATGGTGAATTCTGAGAACGTTCAGGATACAAAGAATTACTGGTAATAATATCATTATTCTGTGACGTTGGTCGAGATGGTGAATTTTCCCTACGAGTGTCTGAGACTGAGTCGGATTCTTGCAGGTGATACACATTTCCTTTGTTTCGTACCTTCCTTCGCTTTGTAGAACATCGGCATCCTTGAAAATCAAAGAATGGTGTAAAAACATGTAAGCTGCCGTAAAATAATAATATGGTTTATTCTTTCCTCTATTATTTGACTTAGTTGGGGGGATATGATACATGTATCAAAGCTCCCCACATGTTGTGTATCAAACCTCCCCATAAGACACAATGAATATTAAATATGAAGAAATCTAACCTAGAATAACAACTATTCTTTGCCCTTCCAGTCACACCATACTGAAATATGAAGCAATGGAATGTATATATTCACTTATGGAACAATGTAAAATATTTGACAAAATGAAGTAAATAGTGATACTCTAGAAACTTACTTTGACCACCAGAAAACAAACAAATTGGACCTGCTTCAAAATGTTTTGTTGGATAACTCACACAATTTCACAACATGGCTACGAGGTCTCAGAGAGTATAATATCCATCACAGAGAATACAATAGCAAATAGAACATATAAAAATTATCACTGTATCAAACCTCCCTGTGTATCAATCCTCCCCTACCTCCCCTACCCAGTTCGCGAGAATGTCCTGCCCCATTTTCGAGCCGTTTCGCAAAGATGTCTGGTATTGCTCTCGCGTTTAGCGGTAAATTCACTGACCAGACTTCGCGGGAAAATTCGAACACATGGATGGTCTTTGCTGCGTATACTGTACCGTATTCCTTTGCCTGCTGTTGATACTGATCATCATCATCATCATCATCATCATTTTCCAGCTCCAGTTTCCCGGGTATGGTATACAAGCGCTCGCCATTTCTTTCCGTCAGAGTAGAGTTGCTGTTCTTCTAGGTCTTCCCATTTCATATTCCGTTTGTTGACCTCAGACTTCACTGTGTCTATCCATCGATTTTTTGGCCTTCCTACCGGTCTCCTCCTTCTCACTTCTCTGTCGAAATAATTTCTTGGTGTTCTATTCTGCAATTTCGTTGAAACGCTCTATCAAAGTTCCAACGTTCACCACTAGGTGTCAGTGACATCTGGTAGCGAAAGTTGGAACTACTTGAAATTGAAATTAGTTCGGTGTCCGCATTGAAGCAGCTACAGCCTCTGGCTAGCCGAACATGTCCTCGGACACTCCCGGCACTAAAAGCCATACGATACGCTAAATAAATAATCATATACGTACGGTAAGTTGTTACGGTACAGAACACATTTCACTATGGAAACCATAACCTTTAAATTATTTATATCTCCTACTTTTTTCTAAACCATACCGTAACTCATGTATTTTATATCATAATTCGGGGTTGGTGCCTGTTCTGAATAAATTAGCCTATATTTTGAATACGTTACCGGTAGCCTATCATTAAACTGATACGGTACTCTACGGTATGCTACTTTCAGACAGGTAGAAAGATTATTTTTTACCTGAAATCTCATTAGGCTATATTTGGTTGCTACCTTCTTGCTTCTTAATTGTCACTTTGTAGGGAGGCAAGTCTTAAGCCCCGTGCACTTGGGTGTGTGTAGGATTTGTCTCATAACCTGCGATATTGTTTCCCTATAATATCTCCTTACTCTTTGCCACATCGTAAATACCACTTAACACGGTCTTAACTTGCCACCTTATTGGCATCAAACTGTCTTCTAAACTGCCAATCTACACTTGGCTACCACCTTGCCAAGACCGATATTTCTTTATTTGCCAAATAACTGCTACTTTATCCCTTAATATTTTTGTCTGCCTCGTGGTTAGTGACTAGTATTCTTGGCTGTTACCCCTAAGGTCCGGGTTTAATCCCTGGCTCTGCCATGAGATTTAGGCTAACCCAGTTCTGAGGGCTGAAACGGGGTAGGCCTACTCATCCTCGTGAGGCAAAACTGAGAAGAGGTGGCTTCGATTCCCATCCTGGAAGTAGTTTTCCGTGGTTTCCCCACTTCCACTCCAGGCAAATGCCGGGATGGTTGCTAACTTAAGGCTACGGCCGCCTCTTTCCCAATCCTCGGCTGAATTTCAAATCCACACACTATTACTACTACGGACACTACAATATCGCAGGTTATGAGACAAATCCTACACACACCCAAGTGCACGGGGCTAAAGACCGCGGTGCCCAAGTCCCTCAAATGAAACAACAACAGTTGTAATTTCATATGAGCTGATATTCCATTATAATTTGCTACCACCTAGGTGCCACATTATAAGGAGGTAAATTCACCTCCTTACCGTTTGCTAAGGCCTTGTTGCCCCTTAACTTGCCATCTTGTTGCCGCTTAAATGCCTCCTAAACAGGCTATCTGCGTTTAATTACCACTTTGGCAAGGGAACCAGTATTCCCTTATTAGCTCCTTGCTGATCCCTTATTGCCAGGCAAATGCAGGGACGGTTCCTTTCAACAGGTCCAAGGCCGATTTCCTTCCTTCCTGACCCGTCCTGAAAAGAAAAGTACATGGCTGCATTAATAAAATTATTATTGCCTCTTATAAGCCACTTTGTAAGGAGGCAAGCTTCCCTATAGAATTACCTCCTTACTCTTTGCTAACTTACCACCTTATTGCCTCCTAAACGGCCATCTACGTTCGGCTACCACCTTGCTTATGTACCAGTATTCATTTTTCTTTTCGACCACTTAACTGCCTCCGTGGCTTAGGCGGCAGCACGCCGGCCTCTCACCGCTGGGTCCGTGGTTCGAATCCCGGTCACTCCATGTGAGGTTTGTGCTGGACAAAGCGGAGGCAGACAGGTTTTTCTCCGAGTTCTCCGGTTATCCCTTTCACAATTTAATTCCAGCAACATCATTTCATCTGTCATTCATTTAATCGCTGCCCCAGGGGAGTGCGACAGGCTTCGGCAGCCAGCACAGTTCATATCCTCGCCGCTAGATGGGGGCTTCATTCATTCCAGGCGGTGGATTTTCATTTTCATTCAACTGCCAAATGATTGTTTAAAAAACACCGGGAATTCATTACAATTTTCGTCATTATTGAAATATGTGAATAATTTCTATTATCTCTCCATTTGGTATTCATGACAGAAAAAAATCTCCGTAAAATCATTTGGGGGGGGGGGGGGGGGGGAATGCTGAGTATGAACTTCGCTAGTACTAAGATATTCCTTAATATTGTTGCCCCTAATTAATCTATAACATGTACCCATCTGTCTGACACAGACATAGAAATCATTATTTTTCTCTTTCAAACTTGCACCTGTACCAGACCACTCTGTGAAGTGAAGAACGGTGGCCGTTGCTATTTGATGTCACAAACAACAATTGCCGATCACGTCAAGCATGGATTGGTCAAGCGGGATATTTGAAAATTTGTGGGAAATTGAATATATTAGCAAAAAAAAAAAAACAACAACAAAAAAACGGAATATTTGGCGTTCTGTTAAAGATTAAAACGGAACGGGGAACAAAACTAGAAAAAACTGAATTGTTCCTGGTAAAACGGAACGTCTGGCAACCCTAGTCACAGATAAAGCCCTGCGCGGATGCGGGTATCCGCGGATAAACCCGCGGATATAGTTTGCATGGCTGTGCGGATAGCGGATATGCTGCGGTTAATGTTTCGAGTAAATTTGCGGATAGTTTTTAGAATACAAACTCACGATAATAATACAGATTTGATATGCCAATCTACTGATTCATGCTTAAAAGAGGAATACTCCTATAGTCTATTGCGTACGAAATATTCAGGCACGTATTGCACTTATACTTGAGAAGATTATTTTACTCATTATGCTTACAACTACATTTTATTAAGTACCTTATGTTTGTAGTAGATGGTCTTGACATCTCATCATCATCATCAATTCTCACTGCCATTATTACTATACGTACGATATATAATGCTGTCAATAAGCTTGTTAGTTCATCGTGGTGACATCATTAACATTCCTCAAGTCAGCTACTTCGCCGTCTAATCTATCCTGGAAGATTTGGTTCCAGGTTTATCTGTAGATTTGTTTCCAACTTGGCACTGAAGCACGTTGGCTGTGATATTGCAACGGAGAGTTATGACATAAAATATTCGAATATGGATGGGTTAAGAAGCAGAAGGATGATGACTGACTTGGAATTTCGGGCCAAACGTCAATCCCGTTCTCCTAGCGCAAAGAGAAGTTCACTTATTTAGTGAATGTTACCGCGACCGCGAGCAGGCCGTGAGTTTGAACATAATTTCACCAACATGGATAAACTATCTATTAAAATAAAACAAGGTGAATATTCAATAGCGCGTGAAACAAAGGTCAAGTCAACGATATGGCTGACATTTGGTTACGTTTTCAATGGAAACGAAAAAGTGAACGATATAGTAGGATGTTTTACCTGTAAAAAGTGTATTCATACTCAGGACACAAATCAGGCACATCAAACTTACTGAGGCACAAGTGCGAAAGTAGCCATTAAAGTATAGCCAGCTTTTATCATTTTAAATGATCTTGTCGACTTCGTCGTTACGCTGGGGTCTGGCGTTACGTTACGGTGACGGACAGACAGATGCACTGAGGTGTGTGACGTCATGGTACCGATCGGTGCATGTGTACCCCAACAATCTCTACTTCGTCAGTAAAGACAAAAATCCCCGATTCTTGGATGTCACGGGTAATCTCGAGAACCACTGGATTGATTTTGATGCGGTTTTCACCATTCTGCTAAGGATATATCGAGGAAAGATTCTGTAGAAAATAATTTATGTATGATCAAAGGAAGCCAAGCAGTGACGATTTCAGTGAAAAAGTCGAAAACAAACTTGGCGTCCGTGCGCTTCTTAAGCTTACGCTGGGCAGTTAAAAATATCAATATACTATGAGCGTAAGAATTGGTCAGCATGAAAAGTTCTACAAAAAAGTCCGCGAGAGCATATCTCTATCTGCAATACATCGCCCACTATAAGTGTTTTTAGACTGGATGGAAGGGGCAAGTCCCCGCGCGCTTGAACTTGCTTTGCCCTTGGTTTGCACTTGCCCTTCGCGAGTAATTTGAAACAAGATAAGTAAGATAAGTATTATGCAGATAATTTTCTAACATGTCAAGAGTCTTTGGCTTCGAGCGAAGCGAGAAGCCTCCAGCCTTTCTAGCATTTTTCAGCATTTGTAGCATTTAAAATGATACAAAATCTAGTCTTTCAGACTGATTGTCACTTTTTTTTAATGTCTAAAGCGGTGGTCAACGAACCAGAAGTGTCATCCTGCTTGAAGTCCCTTGCAATGAAGCAAATTGACAAGAACGACTTTCTCCTCAAATGACTAAATGTGTTGGTTTAACACTTTGTGCTTTATCTAATAAATTAAACATAATATTTAAATATCAGTGGATTTGGATAAAAGTCATGCGGATGCGGGGCGGATGCGGGGTGGATGCGAATAAGTCATGCGGATGCGGATAACAGACGTGCGGATGCGGGGCGGATGCGGATAACAGTCGTGCGGATGCGGATAACAGTCGTGCGGATGCGGATAACAGTCGTGCGGATGCGGATAACGTTTTGTTTATCCGCGCAGGGCTCTAGTCACAGACCCTAAACTGAGGAACCAACCAAAGCCTTGAAACTTGTCCCACCAATGACCACACAGTCAGTGGCGGATCCAGGCCTTGAGGGCCCTGGGCGACATGATAAGGTGGGGCCCACAACAATAGGAAATTTAAAAATATCAAATCAAATGGAAAATAGTTTGGTAATAATAATAAAATAAAGAATAGTCACAATATTTTGAATGCACTGCAGTACTTCTTTTTTATAATATGAAAGAAACCTTTAAGTCCCCTTGAAGATTATGTAGCCTAATATATGAAATATTAAAATATTACTTTGCGACTTTTTCCCGGCTGAAGACTTCTATTATTTCACTGAAATCTTAACTCGCTAAACGGTCACGGGAGCTCATAGCTGCACTGATAAAAGGAATGTGAATTATAAATTAGTTTGAAAAGTATAATTAATTAATTAAATTTAAAAAATCTATGGCGCGGGGAAGGAAAATAACCAGTGATGAACGAAGCAAAGGGGATACAAAAAGTAGGTTAGCTCAGGGAAGGAAAGCATTTCTACAGAAAAGGAATCTGTTGACATCGTTTAGGTATTAGGAAGTCATTTTTGAAGGTCTTTGTCTGGAGCGTGGCTCTCTATGGAAGTGGATCTTGGACTATTGGTGCAGCAGAAATGAGGCGAATTGAAGCGTTTGAAATGTGGTGTAACAGGAGAATGATGAAAATCAGATGGGTAGATAGGGTTACAAACGAAGAGGTATTACGACTAGTGGGAGAGAAGAGATGTTTCTGGCGACTGCTAATGAAGAGAAGAGATAGGTTGGTAGGACGCATACTAAGACACCCAGGAATAGCAAGCTTAGTTATGGAAGGAAGGGTCGAGGGCAAGAACTGTAGGGGTTGACCAAGGTTAGAATATGTTAGACAGATTGCCTCAGATGGAGGGTGTGGTAGCTATGTAGAGATGAAGCGATTAACTCAGGACAGGGGACATGGAGAGCTGCATCAAACCAGTCAAAAGACTGAAGACTAAAACAACACATGGCGCGGGGCCTCCCAAACCGCGGGGCCCTGGGCGGTCGCCCTCCTCGCCCTCCCCTAGATCCGCCCCTGCACACAGTGATCTTAATTTAATAAAAAGCAGTTGCGGATCCAGGCCTTGCGGGGCCCTGGGCGATATGATAAGTTGGGGCCCCCAACAATAGGAAATAAAAAAATATTAAATCAAATGGAAAATAGTTGGGTAATAATAATAAAAAAAATAAAGATTAGTTACAATATTTTGAATACACTACAGTTCATTTTTTTTATTAATATGAAAGAAACCTTTAAGTCCCCTTTAAGAAAATTATGTAAACTATGAAATATTAAAATATTACTTTGCGACGTTTTTCCCGGCTGAAGTTGACTATTATTTCACTGAAATCTTAACCTGCCAAACGGTCACGGGAAGTCATAGCTGCACTGAAAAAAGGAATATGAATTATAAATTGGTTTGAAAAGTATAATTAATTAATTAAATTTAAGAAATCCATGGTGCGGGGCCCCCTTGACCGCGGGGCCCTGGGCGGTCGCCCTCCCCTAGATCCGCCCATGATAAAAAGCATTGGATTAGGCGGAACTTTCAACCTATTTATTACCGTACTCAATTAGTTTATCAATATGGGACCAGAATGAACCTTTTTAAGTTCTAAAATAAGAGTAATGGTTCTCCTTAACCGGCCCTGATGACGTGGGCTACAAACGTTCGTATGCTGGGCGATAGTCCAGAAGAGGTGTATCCGACACGATCCAGTGCTGCTCCGGAAGTGGCTTTACTACCCGCCCCCGTTGTTGTTGTCATGTTAGTTATAGTTATTGTTGTTTTAAGGGGCGGAACAGCGAGGTCATCTGTCCTTATTGTTGTCATGTTATCACTGTGGCACTAGCCTCGATTGATGTCTGCGATATGGTGTGGAAGGCTGAATTAGCGAGGTGCTAGGTTGTCTTCTTTCTTGGCGTCTCCTTATTACAGTATTAGACTTATTGGTCACTGGAGTGCCCTGAGACCCGGCTGGCGTTGCTGTACGGGTCTTGGTCTCCCTAAAATGCTGGGTGTTTGCTGGTTGGCTGTATCTTTGACTTCAGGGTCTTTGCTTAACACTCGCCATCCTCCGAATGGGTGAGTCGCTGCGGGTTACACAAAAGATGATATACACTCACTGCCGGCTGGATCGCAACACTCCTGGTTTAAAGCAACCAGGAGTGTTGCGATCCAGCCGGCAGTGTATACACTGCTTGGTGCTGGTTCACTCCATCACCCCATGATCATAACGTTATGCCATGATGAGCGGTGGTAGGGAGAGAAAGTGTACTCTACAACTCCCCACTGAAAAAAAATAAAAAAAATAAAAAAATAAATAAGTAAAACATTAAAAACTACCACAAAACGCCAATACTGTCATAAATCACGTATTGCTGGCCGTGGAAGGGAAAAGGAAGTGTACAGAGGGGACAGAACTGTGCAAAATATTTTTTGAATTTTCAAATTCTAAGATGCATTACTCAACTTCTTTTTTGTTAATAATATCAATGTTGTTTACTATCCAATAATTTGTTGTTTACTGAATATTTATGTTTTTGTAGGTACTCTCTTATGTTGCCGAAATTTCCCAGAATCAGAATTATGTTCCTTATACGTTGGCTTCACTTAATGGAATCAGCTGTTGTTTGTGTAGCATTTCAAAACATAACCTTAAACTGCATGTGGTATGTTGTTGAGAGAAGTAGTGATGTGTTGTTTATCGGTGATTATGGCACTGACTTGTGCTCAACATGTTTTATAATTCGTATAATCAAGTTCAAGTGGTTTCTGTATTTATTTTTCAAATAATTCAATTAAATGCAGAATTTGGAAGAATCATTGGTTTGTAATGGTACAGATTGGTTCAAGAAGGTAAGAATACCGTTTTCATCTTGTCATTATCCTTAATGCTGATAAAATAATACAATGTTTAGAGAGGACACTAGGCTTTATTAACTTTCAAGGTACAGTGCCTAAATGGTGCATACATTTGGATACATTTTAACAATACAGTAAGTGAGGAAGAAAAAAATGCATGTGCTTCTGTGAATTTAACAAAAAAAAAAGGAAAACATTTCTAAGAAAATGTACATACAAGTCTAGTTTTAGGGGTACTTTTCAATTTCCAAAATTACATTAAGTGAACTTAAATATGCTCCACTGATTGTATGAGGTTATAAGCTAGATGTAGATTCACAAGCTGGATAATGCCATGAGAATGTTTCATAATATTTTTAAAATTAGTGGAAACAGTTGTCTGAGTCACATAATTAAGTGTGAAGGCAAAACCTAATTTGAAACTGTACCATTAAACTTAGGCCTGCTTATTGGATCCAACACCAATTTGTTTGCCACGTGCAGAAGTTTCGAAACTCCTGCTTCTATTTAAGAATATAACAAGCCTCTCACTCAGGAGGACTGGTAACTTAAGTGCTGATGAATCAAAGTGATTGCCATTTTTTACTGGGTGCTCTAGGCTATCCTTAGAAATGATGATTGCTCTTGGTGCGAAATAACTTTAGAATTAGGCTACTGTCATTGGTGGGTTAGGATGTAATCCATCTGAATGAGAATTACATCATCATACAAGGATACCGGTACTTCAGTCTGACTCTGTCCTCTCGATCACACTATCCCGCCTTTCCTTTAATGTATCATTCAGTCGTATTCTCTGAGACCGTATTAAGAATTCAATGGTAAGAGTATGATGTCATGCTAGCATAAATTAATTTAGATTCATAGGCAATAATGCTTGCCACGGTGGGTGAGTGGTTATCGTGCCAGACTACCAATCCCAAGCTTGTAGGTTCGCTCCGGACCGTAGTAAGTGACTGCACGCATGTCATACGTTGTTGGCATGTTAAATAACCCATTTGAATTCAGTAGGCCGTGTTCATAATGGCAAAATTAATCTCGGGATTTTCCGCCAACACAAAGTTCCTCCATTAATTCTTTACGAGAGGGTTTCCTTCCTTTATATCACTTTCACAAGGCTAAATATTGAAAATATATATATAATTTGATTCATATACCTTCTGGGAGCTTATGGGAGTTCATTTTCGATTTGCATCGGCATTGCTGCACTGGAAATAATTACTTTTACTACCGATAACAGTTGAGCCTCCGTGGCTCAGGCGGCAGCACGCCGGCCTCTCACCGCTGGGCCCGTGGTTCAAATCCCGGTCACTCCATGTGAGATCTGTGCTGGACAGAACGGAGGCAGACAGGTTTTTCTCCGGGTACTCCGGTTTTCCCTGTCACAATTTCATTCCAGCAACACTCTCCACTATCATTTCATTTCATCTGTCATTCATTTAATCATTGCCCCAGAGGAGTGCGTCAGGCTTCGGCAGCCGGCACAGTTCATATCCTCGCCGCTAGATTGGGGGCTTCATTCATTCCATTCCTGACCCGGTCGGAGACTGGAAGCAGGCTGTGGATTTTCATTTTTTCACTACCGATAACAGTTAATTCTTACGAGATTCTGCGCCATCTTACATTCACGTCACACGCTACGTCATACCCGTTGTCAATGTTGCCAACATGTCCAATACAAAATACACCACACGAGATGAAATAAAAGGCAAAACTATTGGCCTGGATAAAGATTATTGATGCGTGACTTCCCCCACTGTGCGTGACAAAAACCAGGGATGTTATCTATTAGCTAACGCAGCCCTGCTCTATCAATCCACCATTGGTCTGGCCGAAAATATTGGTCTAGGCAAAACCATTGGTCTGCCGGATGTGATATAGTACCGAATGCGTGTGGTTGGCATTACTGACTCCTTGAAAAACATGGATGTCAAAGTCGCAATTTCAACTATATAAGTAGCGATCTTTTTTGGGATGGCTGGGTGGGTCTCAGACAGCGGAGGAGTAAACATCTATTACTATATCATCTCTAGATATTTTCCCGACTGTTGTTCAGGTGAATTCGTTAATTTCAGTAGTTAAAAAATTTTATACGAAGGAAACCCTCTTGTGAAGTTTAACCGCTCCTCCTTTCTCTACTAAAAAGTGCTATAGTTGGAGCCTTGCGCGGATAAACAAAACATTATCCGCACCCACCCCGCATGCGTATGTCTGTTATATGTGAATCTACTGGCATTACAATAATATTTTTAGATAAAGACAGTTGAGGAGAAAATCGCTCCCTTAGGCTATGTATTTCATGTATGTGCTATGATTAAAATGAATGCTATACAGCTAGAATTGCAACCCTTTTCAGTTCGAAGTGTTACTTATGCTTAATGACATAATTTGAATGAGATTAGCTTAAATCATCTTACATTTGTAAAAAAATATAACGGTAAAATAGGCTATGATAGGCTATCTCATAAACAGCTGGGTCTTAGTAATGATATTCAACAAGTTCGGATTGTATTCTAAAAACTATCCGCAAAATTTACTCCAAACATTATCCGCAGCTTACCTGCTATCCATACAGCCATGCGAACTGTATCGGCATGGCGAAAAATGTTGCGGGTGTCCGCATCCACTATAGAATCAACGAGCTTAGATATCTAACCTTCTTGACTCTCATAGCTTTCCAAGGAATGACAAAATTCAACATGCAAGCTGCCCTCTGGGTGTCAAATAACAAAGCTTGTACCCGGCTCCCAAGGTCATACAATATTATTATTATTATGCGACTTCGGTGGCATAGTTGGTACTATGCTGAACTGCTGTGCCCAAGATAGTGGGTTCAAACCCGGCCGAAGTCGTCAGATTTTTTTAAGAGCGTTAAAAATCCTTAAGTATGCCTTCCTTAGGAGGGGAAGTAAAGCCGGCGGTCCCATGTCATAGAATTATGGCTTGTAAAAGATTCTTCCACAGACTAAACTTGTATGGAGCTAAATTTCTATAGGATGACCAGATAGAAAAGAATGTTGGGGACGGGACTCACAGTAAGTTGCTGCTGTAGAACAACCCCCACTTGGCACTACGACTCCACCTTGCAGAAGCACAAAGTCCAGCGACAAAGAAACCAGTAGGAGCGAGAAAGAGAGAGAGAGACACTTCCCCTATCTGACGCACATGCGCAGAAGGAAGACTAGCAGTGGAGAGACACTGGAGCTGGAAACACTCTCCCCTACTTTGGTGCGCTTGCGCATTGGAACATTCTTTTCTACCTGGTCAGTCTATAGGTTAGATTTTGTTGGAACGCTCTATCAAAGTTCCAGCCTTCACTACTAGGTATCGTTGACATCTGGTAGCGAAAGTTAGAACTACTTGAAATTGAACGGAACGGATAGCTCACCCTGAGGGTGTTCGCTGGAAGCAGCTACAGACTCTGGTGAGCCGAACATGTCCTCGGACACTCCCGGCTCCAAAACCCATACGATAAATAAATAAAATTATTATTATTAGCCTCTTATTATTATTATGGGCAATAATCACTGACACTTAACTTGGCTCTATCCTGAGGGTCTAGATAATTAACCAGAAAACGGCCGTGAAAGCCTACGAACTAAATAAGTCAAACCGGTACCGGTACAAATGACTTTAAGTTTAAAGAATAACTCCCTTTGTTCAGTCAAATCAGTTGTTCTGAAATGAGACAAAAATTTCGAATGAAGTTTCCAGGAAGATCTGTGCCTAATGCCAGTACAATTACGAGGCTCGCTAAACGATTTAAGGAAACACGCTCCGTAAATAATAAAAGAGTTGACAGACATTCTTTCATCAGATTGTCAGGTGTGTGATACAAGAGAGGGATGATTTAGCCTCGCCTACGAGCACTGTAAGTACACATTATTGAACATGTTTGGTAAAAGTGTGAAAGTGCGCGCCAACTACCGGCTAAACCGGGTGTGCGCGGCTGCAATCTGCGCCAGTCACAGCCGGCTTAGCTTGCCGTGTTTACTCGCGCGCACTTACATAATGACCCTGTAGGTTACATTCAAGAAAATGAATAAACTATTGTGCAACGGAGACTTTAAATACTGCTCTCTGTTTACTGCAGTGTTACATTTTCTCTATCCTGCTGTATGGTGCTGAAGCCTGGACCCTCACAGAGAACACCAGCAAAAAACGTCAAACCTTCAAGATGTGGTACTATAGGCACCTTCTCGGAATATCATGGATCGATAGAGTAGGCCTACGTAACACTGAAGTGATTGAATGCCTGCACAAAGAACTGGAAGTCTTACATAACATCAAGAAAGACAAAATTTGAATAACTTACTTTGGCCATATCATTTGCAATGATAAATATAAACTGAAGGAAAAATTAAAGGTAGGATTATTTATTTATCGTATGGCTTTTAGTGCCGGGAGTGTCCGAGGACATGTTCGGCTCGCCTGAGACTGTACCTGCTTCAAGCGAAAACCCATAGTGAGAGCTACAAGTTCCGTTCTATTTCAAGTAGTTTCAACTTTCGGTACCAAATGTCAATGATAACTAGTGATGAACGTTGGAACTTTGTAGAGCATTCCTACGAAATCTAACCTAGAAATTTAGCTTCACACAAGCTTAGTCTGTGGTAGGAACTTTTACATGCCATAAATATATGATATGGGACCGCCGGCTTTACTTCCCCTCCGAAGGAAGGCATACTGAAGGATTTCAACGATCTTAAAAAATCTGACGACCTTGGCCGGTTTTGAACCCGCTATCTTGGGAACAGTGGTTTAGCATGCTACCAACTACGCCACCGAAGCTAAAGGTAGGAGAAGGCGAGGAAGGAGGAGAATGTTTTGGCTAAAGAACCTACATGAATGCTACGGAATCAAAACCCAGACCGCACTTTTCCAAGTCGCTAAAAATAAGCAAGAAATCACCCTGATGAAGCCAACATTCGATGAGGATATGGCACAAGAAGAATGGGTTAAGTGCCTCGGGACTTGAAGTAAAGTAGCTTACTGCCTGGAGGGAGTGCGGAAAAACCCATGGAAAACCACACTCAGGACAGCCACTGTCAGTGCCAAGATTCAAACCTCTGATCTCCGGACTTGCTGCAGCTCGCCTTTGCGATCGTGTTGTGCTATTCAGCGCAAACGGCTATGCCGCGAGCAAAACAGAGAGCCTCATTGTGAAAGTACGGAGGAAAGTGTGCAGGTGGCAGAAGGAAGTAGAACTTCTCACATTCATATCCAGTGTCTCACTGCTTTTCTTCTAAGACCTGGAAATGAGGCTGCCCAGAATGAAGAAAATTCGGGTTGGAATCCCAATTGTGGTCTCATTTTTAAGGCTTTACTCAACTGATATAGCCTCTTAACTAAACACTTAAAAGATATAGAGACATTCCTCACTTTAAAAAATCTCCACTAAACTCGTCTAAACTTTTTATAAAAATGAATTATAATTTACATGTGTATTCTAAAATTGTACAATATAAAATGTAGGCCTATATAGGTGTGTATAAAAAAAAAAAAAATATATATATTTAAATAACTTCCTTCCATATGATACGAATTCTAAAGGACATTTAGGCCTACATCCATCCTTCTTAATGGTGTGATGGCTATTAATTAAAATTATTAAAATAAATTTCATCTAACTTGGTGAAGGAAAACAAGGCTTTCAGTGTTTTATTAATACATATAGACTGAAACTCAGCAATTTTTCTAGGTTTATGCCATGTCTTGTATGGGGTTTCGCGCAGGACATAAAGCTGGCTCATCAGCGGGCCCTAGGTGTCAGCGCCCGGACCTCCACAGGGGTAGCAAACTGCGCACTACCTCCCTTTTTATGAAGCGTACCTGCCCCTCTTTAGTGCGTGAGCTAAAAGCTCAAGCAGCTTTAACCTCCCTATGAAGGCTTCCAAAAAAGATAGTATATTGGCAGTATATACAGTATATGGTACATATACTAATACTAGAAATATGTAAATGTCAAAAATGCTGCAGGACAATGATCATACCAAAAGTGATATGATAGAAATAGGCAGAAGTAAAAATAAAATTTAACAGTTTTCCTTTTTTGTTTGCGAGTAGGTGTAGTGAGACGGGTATAGATGTTCCCATTATCACTCATGTAGATAACATTTACTTTCCTTCACTTTTTCTCTTCCATGTCCTGCAGCTCCTGTATTAGCAATGTTGCAGCTTTTCACACACCATTTTGTGGTACAATTTTATTATCTGAGGCGCAGCGGTCATGCTGTTGGCCTCTCACCACGGTGGACCGGGTCGATTCCCGGTCAATGCATGTGAGATTTTCAAAGTGAGATGCTATGTCCTGTGGTTCGGATTCCACGTAGAAAGGAGGTCCCGTGGCTCATGATGGCGAGATTAACGGTCACATAAAACTACAAATTTTCTTCCTTCATCATCTGTACTTCTGTGTTCAAGACTACCAATGATTACTAAGATCCATTCAAATTTCATGCGAGGCCACTCGTGTATTCGTATTTTGTCAATGTACCTTTAGAGTGGTCATATCTGTTGAATAAGTCATAAGAAAGGGACCACCTTGTGGTGTAGTGGCTAGCATTCTCGGCTGTTGCCTCAGAGGTTCGGTTTCGATTCCCAGCTCTGCCAAGAAATTTAATTCTAGTCAGGGTTGAAATGGGGTTCACTCAGTCTTATGAGGAAAAACTGGGAAGAAGTAGGTTCAATTCCCACCCTAGCCATTTTGGAAGTGGATTTCCATGGTTTCCCCCACTTTTACTCCAGGCAAATGCTGGGGTGGTTCCTAACTTAAGGCCACGGCCCTCTCCTTCCGCACCTCCAGTTTACTGGCTGATAATAAAACAAGTTCAGAACTGGAGTTCCCTACTAAGCGTTTAAACATTTTGTTAATAACCAAGTTTCATAAAATAAATGTTTTCTTGCGAAACATCTAAACATTTTTTAATAAAGAAATGACAAAACGTTTCCAAATTAAATTTTTTCTGTAAACCGTTTTGTGATTTTAAAGATAAATCTATTTTTTTCCCCCTGTTTTCACTTAAATTTGTTTCTTTAGTCTTTAATGTGTTCCATTTTTGTTTAATTTAATAAACTTGCCGTAATATTTTCTTTTTGACGGGTGTTATTGTCGGTAAAATAAACAACTTTCCTTCCATCAGCCTTTAAGCCTGAGAGGTATACCGGTATTTCTCATACCAGATAGCGGTATTAAATACTCAAAAAATATCAGTATACCACTCGACTTTGCATTTATTGCTCCTACACTTGTGAACTGGAAAACCTTCATAACACTTCCCTCAGAATCAGTTGGAACATCAGTCGTCAGAAACCTCTGTAACATTTAAGTAAGTTACAAAATCATTTCAGAGGGTCAAGATTAAAAGGAAACTCTCAACATTTAATAAATCTTGACAAAAAATTTATGATTATTTTTAGGAAATTTTTAACTTTTCTATGAGACGGTTTTAAACGTTTAATCGGGATATCACAAAACGTTTGTGATCGTGAGTCCTATTTAGAACCAAATATAACTCTGAATAAATGACTTTGAAAATGCTTAAGTAAAATTTTAAAGAGGCAGCTTCGGAGGCGTGGTTGGTAGCATGCTGAGCTTCTATGCCCAAGGTCGCAGGTTCAAACCCGGCCGAAGTCGTCAGATTTTTTAAGAGTGTTAAAAATCACTCAGTATGCCTTCCTTTGGAGGGGAAGTAAACCCGGCGGTCCCATGTCATAGATTTATGGCATGCAAAAGAACCTTCCACTATTTACACTTGTGTGAAGCTAAATTATAGATTAGATTTGACTAACGCCCTTAGGTTCCAACGTTCATTGCCAGGAGCCGAATGTGGTGGCATCTAGTAATCAAGTTCAGAACTAGTTGTTGTTGATGGTGGCGTTTGGTAGCAAAAGTAGGAACTACTTGAAAATTTAATGTCTGCAGACCTCCTTGAATTAAAACAGATAGCACATACTAATACAGCCATCACAGTTAACACCGGTTATCATACAGATTCTACACACACCCAAAGTACACGGGGCTACATGACCGCGTTGTCGCAGCCCCTAAACTCAGGAACCAACCAAAATCTTAAATAAATTGAAAGACTCGCTTTTTAGTTGGTGAACACGGTAACGAGTCCCGTTAATGAACGCGGGAGGTAAGGAGGTACTGTTTTTAGCCTATTTTTTTTATCATAAGAGTAAAGGGTACAAGAGATCAACTTTTATCCATGTGTGTAGGTTAGTCTGTGTAAGCTAAAGTGGTTCCCTTCCATAGCCTATAATATTTTATTTGCTGGAGCGAATTTAATGAAGCCTGATAAGGACTTATCATATCTGATCCTGACTGCACCTTTTGAATTAGATAAGTATGAATCTAACATTTCACCATTACTACTTTTATAACAATCAGATTTAAATTACATATGATGATTAAGAAAGTTCACATAACCCACCTTTCAAGAATCTGATAAGCACAAGAACACCATAGCAGCCATGCGAAAATCAAGTACAGTATATGAAATGATTTTTATGGCGATCTAATCATCCAAGTGCATTGAAACTTGTCACAGTGAGTAGCCTATATTGACATCTTATGTCGTTCAATTGTTTTCAAAAATTCAAGATGGTGAAAGTGTAAAATTTCAAAAATATTCTTATTTCTTATATCCTATTCAAGTGACCAAGGTGAATCTTCATATAATAAACCACCATAATAATCGTTATCTACTGGTACATAACAGTATGGGCATTACAGTAATTACGATATGGATATCGTGCATCTTTGTTCTTTTGAGATTAATTCCTCCAACTCATGATGGAATGATCTGATCTCTGTGAAACTTGGTATAGTGGACCACTACTATAGCATAAGGTAAACTTTACAGGTACATAATTGTACTGTAATGCTTCCTTTTCACAAATCTTAGATGGTGTGCATGTCACTTCCTGATTTATGAATTCTTCTTAACTCATTGTGGAATTATCCAATCTTCGTGAAACTTGATACAGTTCACCACTACCTCAGTCTAATAAGCCTCCAGGTATAAAATATGTATAATAATTTTTATTAAATATAAGTACACATGAATTCCTCTAATTCATCACTGAATAATCCGCTATCTGTGAAATCTGGCATAGACAACCCATGATACTATAATCTAAACTTACAGACACATGAATGTATTGCTTACTTTTCACAAATTATTGATGGTGCATGTGCCGATTCCTCATAATAAACTCCCCTAATTTGTCAATGAATGACTCAATCACTGTAAAATCTCTTATCTCATCACAGAATGATTAGGATCACAGTAAAACTCAGCTCGTGGTATAGTGGCTAGCATTTCTGGCTTTCACCCTGGAGGTCCGGGTTCAATTCCTGGCTCTGCCTAGAAATTTTAATTCTGGTGTGAGGGCTGGATTTATTTATCCATCGTATGGCTTTTAGTGCCAGGAGTGTCCGAGGACATGTTCGGCTCGCCTGAGTCTGTAGCTGCTTCCAGCGGACACCCTTAGGGTGAGCTACAAGTTCCGTTCAATTTCAAGTAGTTCCAACTTTCGCTGCCAGATATCAATGATACCTAGTGGTGAACGTTGGACCTTTGATAGAGCGTTCCGACGAAATCTAAACCAAACAATTTAGCTGCACACAAGTTCAGTCTGTGGATGGATCTCTTATAAAATCCGAGGATTTCGGCCGGGTTTGAATCCGCTATCTTGGGCACAGCAGTTTAGCATGCTACCAACTACGCCACCGAAGCCGCTTGAGGGCTGGAAAGGGGAGTGGGGAGGGAGGGAAGGAGGTAATCACTCAGTTGTGATAGAGTTGAGGATGAATCTCATTGTGTATATTAATTCTTCAGCAATTAGTGAAGCATAGCATAAATATCTTTAGCGAGTTCTGGATATTGTTTATGCTCACATTATACAGGGTGTTCGTAAAGTCACCGGACTCTAACTTTTGAAAATCGTAGCTCATGTATCCGACGGAATAAATTGTCAAGTTTAGCTGTGAGATATTATCAGTCATAGTAGAACTGGTGGTAGTGGTGTCAGAACAGTGCAGCTGTTGCATTGCACAGAGTGAGTCGTACAAGATCATGAGGACGACAATGCATTTTACACGCGTACAACGGGTCACTTAATTGGAGGCTTATTGTGAGTGCAAAAGTTGGCAATGTTGCAAGATGTTTTCGGCAGTCTAGTAATTCCAAGAAATTTGTGGCCTCCTTGTTCGCAGTATTTGACGTCTCCAAACTTTTTTTCTGTGGGAGTATTTAAAAGAAAGAGTATACATAGATAATCCTCATTCCTTACATGAACTCAAAGAAGCAATTTCTAAATGTATTGGAGAGATAACACCAGCAAGTTTGAAAAAAGTGTCACAAAACATGTGTGAATTTGTGCCTGCAAGAAAATGGTATTCTCTTTCAACATCTCTTGTGAACTGGAACTGTGGGAACGCAATGTGCGGAAAACGAGTTTGTGTTATGTCTGAACATTTATTACTCTCAACACTTCCAGAATACTTTCACCGGAGTTATAAAAATATTTTTCTTCATTTAAAGGTATGTGGAACTATTGTGTGTAATCACTAGATTTGTTTGTGTAATAAAACTTCAGAAAAAAAATCCAAAATATTGAGTCTTGTGACTTTATGAACAGTATAACTGAAACATAAATATATATTGTTAATTTTTTGTCTCGTACATGAAGAATTTTTAACTCGTGAAAAATATATTTTCAGTTTTTTTAGCACCTAAAAATCCAAGCCTGATTTATGATTTAATCATAATAATTACAAGTGATCTCTTATATTTGGAAGTGAGCTTTCTGTAGGGGTAGACCATTGTGGTACAAATAGGATAATGAGAGTCTTGAGGGCAGTCTCTCTATATTCTCTGAGGTAGCTACAATTGGTTTTGTCAGTCACTTAGAAGCAGATGACCTTTTTGTTCAGCCCCTTAAAAAAATAATCACTACCTCCAGCACCATTGGGACTTGCTCTCTTTGTACTATATAATTTCTTTCCACTTTTCAATACAAATTTTTATACACAATTATACACTGTTAATTTTACATGTTGCATCTGTATTTGATCTTCTTCCTCAGCCGAAATGCAGCAATCTCTCACATATAAATAGATACCGTGTATCATAAAATACATTTTTTGCACCATATTATGTATGTCTTTGTACAATGTTACACGTCAAATAAGTTACAATGATTTTAATTTTTTAAATTTAAAAATCCTTAAAAATTTTAAATGTTTTAAAAAGTAAAAAAAATAAAAATAAAAAAAAAATTGTTTTGTTTTTAAATGTTACTGAAATTTAAAATCATTGTAACTTATTTCATGTAGCATTGTAAAAGGTCAAATATGCACCAAACATGTACAAATAACAGTGTATAAGTTTGTATATAAATTGTATTGAAAAGTGGAAAGAAATTATATTGTACTCAATCAATCATCATCTTCATCTTCATTTCCCCTTTTCTAGCTGACACCGGATGGGGGCAAATATGGTTCCTCTCCACTTTGTTCTGTCGTTCCACCATTCCTCTTCCGACACGGTGTTCCAATCCAGGTTCCGTTTTCTAATGCTATTCTTCACCGAGTCCATCCAACGCATTCTGGGTCTTCCTCGTCCTCTCTTCCCTGTCATCCTTTGTTCCAGTGCTCGTCTTGGTAGCCTTACTTCATTCATCCGTTTGACATGTCCAAACTATCTCAATCTGTTTTGCTCCAGTTTGTCATTTATTTTCTGTACTCCCAGTTCTTTCCGTATATCTTCATTTCTCACTCTATCTCTCCTCATTTTCTGGACCATACTTCTCAGGAATCTCATCTCAGCTGCCTGTACTCTGCTCTCATCCCTCTTAGTCATTGTCCAAGTTTTCGCTGCATATGTCATTATAGGAACATAATATGCTTTGTACATAACTTCTTTAGCCTTAATTGGTATATCCTTGTTCCATACTAGTCCCCGTACCTGTTGGTAGAAAGTACTCCCGAGTTGTATTCTTCTGCTAATCAATCAATACGGACAGAAAATTACGTATGCCATAGAAATATATGTACTACCATAAGAGATTGGGATTTTGCTGTTTTTTTTTTTTAAACTTAAATGTATACATTGTTTAAGAGTGGGAAATAAGCTTGAATGTAAAAAAAAGAAAAACAAATTAAATATATTAAAATGTAAATTTTGTCTACATTATGATGAAATGTGAAATATTTTCTGATGCCTATCGCTATCCTTGCCTCCTGAAATGCCCCCACAACTCTCTGACTTATGGTTTAAAATATGAAATTTCATAATTAAATATTTATTCTCTGGTAATGATTTTCTTTATCAAGAGTGGGCGATGTTGCTAGGATTATCTTGTATTAACATAGTTTATTCTCATTTCCAGATTTTAGATCACTATGGAATAGTCCAGGCATTCCATACTCATTTCTGGACAATGTGTCAGTGAACTTCAGTAACAACTCTTATGAAGGAAGAAATACATCACATTCTGGCCTGGAGAAGGATGGGTTTCTGTGCGAGAACTGTAACAAAGTGTACACTATGAAGAGTAACCTGCTTAGGCATCAGAGACTAGAGTGTGGCAAAGATCCTATTTTCAAATGTCCTATATGTCCACATCGTTCCAAACGTAAAGGAAATCTTGTGCTTCATGTCAAAACTCGGCATGAGCGGTTTGTAAACAATATGTAACAGCAATTCATAGGTGAAATGATGTGCTTCCTGCAGGCCAAGCATAGTTTGAAGGGATAAAAGTGTCTATTATACTTTTTTTGTACTTAGTGAAAATACTCAATATTGAATTGTGACATACCTTCAATATAAACTTAAATCGAAAGTCAGAGATAAGTAATTGGGTGTTTTGGATATAGGCCTAAAGTGTATATTTTTTTAGAAATGCATTAAAAGTTTTCTCTACCTACATGTTCTTCCCTCTACTGTTGTGACCACCTCCCCTATCACTTATTACTAGAGCTGGGATTTCTATGTAATTACATATTTTACATATTTTTACATATTTGTGGGTATTCTACATATTCTTAGTGATCTTACATAAAATTACATATTTCAGAGTTTTCCTGTTTTTATATGAAATGAATTGCTGAATTGAAGTTTCACAATTAATGTGGGGCTGTTGTCTGTCCTCTCAACAGGGGGATTAAGGTAATTATGAGTGGCAGGTATTTGCGAGGATGATAGGATGATAAGTGCTGTGCATGGGGAAACTGGTGCAAGTGTATTGAGTAATTTGCAAAAAGTGTTGAAGAGAAATCCTGGTTATTCAACATTTCACAGTGTGTGCCGAATTCTAAATGGAGATGATGTTGATCCTCCCGAGGACATTTCTCCAGCGAAAATTCCTCTCCTAAAATTTGCCCCAGTTACTTCATGTGATGTTGAAAGATATATAAGAACATCCTAAGTGACAAATGCCTTTCTATGACCACAGAGAACATCTACAAACTTTAATGAATAAACGTGCTTTTAGTTTTGAAAATAATAAGTTTCTATTGAATATGTGTGATATATTCGTATAATATGACTCCAAAGAACATTGAAAAATACTTAATTGTTCACTGTGCTGCAAAATGTAATATAAAGCATGTTTAGTGTGTTGTAACTGACAAAATGGTAAGTTTATATTAATTATATGATATTATGTATTTTGGCCAATCTACATATTTTGGTGCTTTTTGTTACATATTTATGTACATATTATGCCACTTGATATTACATAAAAATCCCAGCTCTACTCATTACCCACCTAGGCATTGCATTCATGATTTTCACCAATATTAAAAAATTTGTGTGGTATTTCAAACAAAATCTATCTTAAAGCCACAGTGTATGTACAGATCCCAGCGATTTGCTGCACATTTGACCTTGGGAGCTCAGCGGTAGGAGAGGGGCATAGAGCAGTGCAGGGATCATGCCGAATACATCCCTGGCTGAGAACATTGACTCACGACAATAGCATATTCCTTCGTACATTACTAGACTAAGTCAGTGCCACTTAGCGTGGCAAATGTTTTACGCTGCAGTTGTATGCAGGAGGAGGGGGATAGGCAAGTGCAGAGCTAGCTGCCGGTAACTGTAAGTGGAGCGTTTGGTAGCCTAAGTGCAATGGCTGATTTGTTGAGTATCATACTTCTGTCATTCTCAAATAGTTATAGAACTTCTCATCCTAGATGTTTTAAATTTGAAAGTATTATTTAAATAGATTTTCAGCTTGAAATGATCACATGGCTGCTATTTAATGGCCATGTCTCTATTGCCTTAACAAGTTTTAAATTTTATGTAAATTACAATTTTTTTTCCAGCATTTATTACAGATCCTTGAAACAAAAATCTTTGATCCTAAAATGATGAATTTCCAAATGTTGATTGGAATTCTTGTTGCTTATGGCCATCAACATATGGCAGTGTTATATTGTGAGTGAAATAATATATTAGTTCCCTGTCATTTGTCACATGAATGTTTCACCCTTGTTAGCCAAGTTTTGTTGTATTTTCGCAGTGTCTGTTGTGAATACCCTCGAGCTATAAAGTCATGAATGTTTCACCCATGTTAGCCCAGTTTTGTTGTATGTTCGCAGTGTCTGTTGTGAATTCCCTCGAACTATAAGGTCTTGAATGTTTCACCCATGTTAGCCCAGTTTTGTTGTATGTTCGCAGTGTCTGTTGTGAATACCCTCGAGCTATAAAGTCTTGAATGTTTCACCCATGTTAGCCCAGTTTTGTTGTATGTTCGCAGTGTCTGTTGTGAATACCCTCGAGCTATAAAGTCTTGAATGTTTCACCCATGTTAGCCCAGCTTTGTTGTATGTTCGCAGTGTCTGTTGTGAATACCCTCGAGCTATAAAGTCATGAATGTTTCCAACATGTTTAGCCTGGCAGTGTACTCAAGTACAGGTAAAGCTAACATGGCTATTACAACTGGTCCAGACTCCAAATGATCACATGTGCACCAGTGTGCTAGTGGTGGGAGTCAGTTGAATGTGTTACGGTAAGTGTTTTGATACTCTCCTCTGCTGACTGATGCACGCCAAAACGAGTGTACTGCAGGTTTTTTACCTTGTAATACACTAGTGGTATGCATTCACAAGAGTTTCAATACACTACAGTATTATTGAACCTTAATAGAGTACACAGTGGAAAGTACCTGCTGCACACGTTTGTACATAGGTATTCTATATGATACATAATAGCACAATGCATTCAATTTGCTATTGTAAAGCATTATAAAAAAAAGAAAGGAAGAAGTTTATCACTTATTTGCAGACACAAGGGGATAGGCAAAATATATCTGAACAATGATGTCTAGGTCTTTTTGTCGTAAATCCATGTGTATAGCCATAAATAAACATGGCAATAATATGAAACATGACTGACTTCTGAACGTCTTGCAATGTTGCGAAGAGGTGTGTGCCGGGGTATGCAAGGAGGCAGGAAATTCAGGGGAGCGAGGAGGAGGCAGAAGAGTGTGCTTAGCCTTTAATATTGGGCGTGCTGGGCACAACAGATTCCGGCTGGCTTGCAGGGTACACGTTAATGAACTTCTGAAGTTGATGGCGGCCGTTCACATCTCAGAAACATCGTGATGTTCTTAAATGGTGAATGATATACAGACATGCCAAAGGATTTGCCAAATATCCTCATCAAGATTATTGATATGTTTCTTTTTATACAGTAGGCACCTTCTCTCCTGTAGAATTATCTTTTGTTGTACCTTTCCTCCCACACCTCTTAGAGATGTATTGTATTGTCAACACTTCTTCCATGAAATGTTCCTGATATTTCATGTGTGTGTTGCTCTCTATCAAGTATTATGTACAGTAACCTTGGAATACAAGTGCAGTTCACATTTGAATTCCTTTTATTACCTCCAGATAATTTGTGTTAGGTACTTTCATCCTACACATCCATTCTTTATCTTTAACTCATTTCCTTCGGTCCTTCCAACAGGAAATACAAGGTGGACATGTCCCTTCCCTTCAAATCCAGTGTCAAACCTTTCATTGTATATCCAGAGGAAGAACATAAATAGCTAATATATTTGTTTCATGTATAGTGTAAACATATTTTTTCTGGGAGACTGGATTATAGTATATACTGTATAGCCTCGATGTTAGGCCCCTTAAAATAACAATTAACTTATCATCATTATTGTCAATGTAACACTTCTTGATGAAATGCTGATGAAGAACTAATTTCTGTTCGAAGCATGCTCAATTAATAATTAACTTTGTTTTCTTGTTTTTCCAGAACTTTATTTAAATATTGCCAATGATTATCACATGAATATGGCCCCATTTCAAATAGCAGCCATTACTTATGTAAGAACCCTCGTATAAGTTGAACATTTTGCAAAACATTGTGGAAAATCGGACATTTTCATGTCTTACATCTGTTTATACATCTATGTTGTGAAGTAGAAATGTTTCTGTTAACAGATCTCATCTGTTTACTGTTGCAGAGAAAATGAAAATACCCTTTCTTCAGTCTTGGCAGTTATCTGGTATCAGCCACTATTTTTCTGACAATGTTCCCAGTACATCTACTAGTGACACATGGGGAAATTTTGGGAATATCAGAGATTGCCATCAGTTACCACAAATGAAGTTTGGTGGGGAGAAAATTCATCAAGAGGAACCGTCAGAAAAGAAAGTGGCAACATTCCAAGAACCTCTCACCGTTGTGCAGGAAGGCATGCCTTCACTGTGTGTGTCTGCTTTACAACAGAAGAGTAAAATTGAATGGCCATTGCGAGAACCAGATAAACTTGAAATAAAGGAGAGATATGTTTGTCCTCTCGGTTGTGGTAAAGTGTACAGTCAAAACAAAAATCTCCAACGCCACATCAAGCATGAATGTGGTAAAGAGCCAAGATTCCAATGTCCTTACTGTCCACATCGAACCAAACGTAAAAATAATCTTATGCTACACATAGCGGCCCTCCATCAACCAAAGTAACTTTCAGCCAGTGTTATGAGGTGACATTATTTGTTTATTTTAATATGTCCTTAAGGTTTTGTTCTCAATATATTCTGCAGAATAGACAACATTTCATGAAAGTTGTTGTTGTTTCTTATGGCTATCCCGGATTGCAATCCATCAGCTTTCTTGCATTCCAATAGAGTATTCTAGAAGTTGCCTTTCAGTCTTTTGACTGGTTTGATGCAGTTCTCCACGCCTCCCTGTCCTGAGCTAATCGTTTCATGTCTACGTAGCTACCACACCCTACGTCCGAGGCAATCTGTTTATCATATTCTAACCCTGGTCTACCCCTACAGTTCTTGTCCTCACACCTTCCTTCCATAACCAAGCTTGCTATTCCTGAGTATCTTAGTATGTGTCCTACCAACCTATCTCTTCTCTTCATTAGCAGTCGCCAGAAATATCTCTCCTCTCCCACTCGTCTGAAATACCTCTTCGTTTGTAACCCTTAAAGCAACAATAACTAAGTTACCTTTCAGTTTGATTCAGTAAGTCAAGGATCCCATATTAGGTATGGTAGAACATCGTTTATTCGGACGTCAAAAAACCGGAATGTCAATTATCTGGATGAGCGAAAAGAGAAAAAAAAAACGGAGCAGCGCTCCTACTGTTGTTATGTGGAAGTGCGCGCTGCCTACAGTAGTGAGTCGGTTCTCGTTTTCTTTTGTTGTCTCCTACCGTTTGTTTATAATGTTTCAACATGTTACAGTGTGTGAGTGTTTGTATTGTACTGTATTACATTATGAAAATGGCTTCTACGAGTGGCAAGAAGGAAAAACAAAATCGCAATGTTTTATCAATTGAGTAGTAGGTGGAGATGATTAATAAACTGGATCAAGGTGAGAGTGTACAGTGTCTGATGAAAACTTACAGTGCTAGAAAATCCTCCATAATGTACTGTGTATGTTTATAAACGCATGTTCGATTATCCAGAAAAATCACTATTCGGAACACTTGAGGTCCCAATGTCATTCTACTATACATATGAGAGTTCTTCTGAGAAGTTCCTTAAAGAATAGAGTAGATTATAACTCAGTTAGCTTTATTTCATCTCATTTTACTCTGGAGAGAATATGGAGCCCAAAGTTTGCTCTAATTTCTCCTCTAAGACCATCACGATCTGAAGACATTAATAAATAGGAATTCTTTGGCATATTTGACATCGTAGATATGGTACTTGATTGTTCAGTAAACAATGCTTACCATAATTTGTTGAGGATCTGAGTCATATACATCAGACCACATGTCAAAAGCAGTCCTCTCCTCACCACACATACAAATACAAAAAAAAACACACAAATATTTGGTTAAATTTTTAATTTATTTCCTCTCATTATAAGAAAGAAACAAACAGAGGGCCAATAATCAAGATGTCCCTGTCCCCAATAACTACACACCAATATTATTGTTTAAATGAGGTGATACATTCCTTCCATCAGTTCATTCTTATTAAATCACCATCACCAAACGAAGGTTGGCGATCCATGATCTCTGATGACTGCAGTATGAAAGCTTCTTCTGTCTGTGCCATCTTCTAATGTCTTACATCAGTTCATACAGAATGCTTAATTGTTCATGCTTTCTATGAGTAGAATATACTCTTAATAATGTGTTGTGTACATTGCTAAACCAGCCCTGTGAAGTAGGGGTATCATGCTTCCTTCTCACCTGGAGGCCCCGGGTTCGATTCCAGGTTCCGTCAGGGATTTTAGAACTGACACGAGGGCTGGAAGGGGTACATTCAGCCTTGTGAGGACAACTGAGTAGCTGCCTGTTCAGAGAGGCAGTGCCCCGGTCAAAAAAGCCAAAATGAATAGCCAAGGGGCATTGCACTGATCACACGTCACCCTGCAATCTGTAGATCAAATGGCTAAGCAGCAGTCGCTTGATAGGCCAAAGCCCGGGTAGTGCCACGGGTTTTGGTCTTAATGTATTTTTTTGGTACATTGCTGAACAACTCATTAATATCACACTTTGCTGGAGGGAGAAACGTAAATTTATAAATTTATGGTAACTCTTGAAACAGAATGAACTAGTAACAACAGTTCCTTCTCAACTAGTCTTGTAGTATCAGAAAGTGTAATCTCATTTCATAAAGAGCCTGGCTTTAAAAGTATGCTCCTACTTTTAGAGAGTGTGAAGCAGGACTATCTATAGAATAACTTTACCATTCCAGAGCATTCATAAAAATGTTAATCTTGAATGATGAGATTCTCTAACTTTTCTACCTATTTAATACTCAAAATAAATAGAGGAGCTAATAGTGGGACATGTTTCGGCTATTAACCTTAGTCTTCATCAGCCAAATGTGTTGACATTGCCATACATCACAATTTAAGTTCAGCTGTAACATGTACACGAGACGAAGCGGGAAGGAAAGAGACCGAGAGGAAGACCGAGAGACTGGTGGCTGAAGGGGGTGGAAGAAAGCGTGAAGAAGAGAGGAGAAGACTGGACAAGGGTGGAGGCTGAGAGATGGTGGGAAGGCAGAAGACGTTGGAGAGGCTTGTGTTCCAAACAGACCCGGCCAGTGGCTGAAAACTGTGCAAGATGATGATGATAACATGTTTCAGTTTCAATAAATCACATAAAGGTTGAAACCAATTTACTCACATTCACATTCGATACTATACTCTGTATTACCAATAATGATCGCTGACAGCTGTCATAGCTAGCACGTGGGGAAATGCTGCGTTACCACTGAGGCAGATCATGGCTCGTAACATTCCAAGAAGCTTGCAAGAACACACAAATAATGGGGAAGTTAGCCCCCTGCCTGGCGGTTTAATGACCGTGACCAGTGAAGACACAATAAAACACTGAGTCAAACCATGTGCTCACTGCTGTCTTGGCATACATTGCAACACTGCTCACTGTTGCTATGGAGACCATTACCCCTCTCATCTCCACTCCTCACCTCACCCTTCAAGCGGATGACAGCTTTCACTGTTCATTTTTTGTAAATCAGAGTATAAGGATTAACATTCTAGTGTTTGTTTTACCTCTGTATAGTAATGTTCTTAGCGGTTAGGAGTATAGGGCACTTGTTTCTAGGAATGTAGTTATCATGGGGGTTCCCTCCTTTGGTCTGAGCACCCGTGGTTCCATCCTTGTTTTCTTAACTGTAGGCTATGTTCTTACTATTGACATTTATTAGGAGATGTAGCCTTGGGCCAATAGACCTTAGCTGCAGGTCTGTATACAGTTATAAAACTTACCTTTCTTCTCCTTAGCTCTGCTTCTTGTTTACCCCTACAGAGCATGATGACACAGCTTGCCTCCCACTGAGTCACACCAGGGTTGATTCCTGGTTAATGTACATAGGATTTTCATGGTTAAATGTCATGTCTGGCAATTCGGATACCACGCAAAGGGGAGGTATTTATTTATTTATTCGTGTCAGAAGCAAACAAAATACTGGATTACACTAAAATTACATACATATTTACAAACAAAAAAAAAGAGAAGTAAACCATACAACACACAATGTCTTTTCAAACCACGGTCAACCAAAAATGTGCAACCTGTATAGCATTGGAAGTTGCTAGTAAAAGATCTTCTGCTATACAAGTGGCAGGGCACAGCGGACAATTCAGTAGATGCTCCATGGTATGGGGCATACCGCAGTCGCAGTTGGTGGAGTCGACGGGGAAGTGCCATTTCTGCAAGTTATCCTTAGATCTTCCAACAGCAGAACGGAGACGATTAAGTGCCCTCCACACGATCCATTTCTGATCATGTCCAGGTGGGAGGCTTTCCGAAGGGTGATCCCATAGAGAGTTATTCCCAAGCCGAGAAGTCCACAATTGTTTTCTAGCTGTAGCTGGTGTAGTTAGCAAGACTGCAGTGGTGTTGAGGAAACTTCTCCTGGACTTCAACCTACGGGTGGCTGGTACATAACCGTACAACGGATGGGAAAACTGATTAACCTGTTTAGCTCTCTCTTCATTGGCTGCTACCTCACGACGTATATCCGGTGGTGCTATCCCTGCAAGCTGGTAAAGTTTTGCAAGAGGTGTAGGCTTCAAACAACCTGTAATAAGCCTACATGTTTCATTAAGCGCCTTGTTAACATTATTTGCATGGGTGGATTTGTACCACACTGGACATGCATATTCTGCAACACTGTAACATGTTGCAAGCGCTGTCGTTCTCAAGGTTGATGGTTGAGAGCCCCAGGTGCTACCAGTGATCTTACGTAGGATGTTATTCCTAGCTTCCACCTTTAGTCTGGTATTCCGGCAATGCTGTTTGTAGGTCAGAGTACGATCGAGGGTAACTCCCAGATATTTTGGATGAGAAGTGTTAACTAAGCGTGTTCCTTGCCAAGAGACGTTAAGTTCACGACGAGCCTGCTTGTGCTTCAGATGAAATGCACACAACTGAGTTTTTGATGGATTTGGACGAAGTTGATTATCATAGTAATAGACATCCAACTCAGTCAATGCTTGTGTTAAATGAGCTTCAACATCTTCGAAGGATTTCCCCTGACAAGCTAATGCTAGATCGTCGGCATAAAGAAAACTTCTAGTGTTCCTTGGAAGTGGTTGGTCGTTAGTGTAGACGTTAAACAACATTGGTGATAGAACACTACCTTGAGGTAAGCCATTTCTTTGACGTCTCCATCGACTGCGCTGTCCTTGGAATTCCACATAAAATCTCCTGTTTTGAAGGAAACTTTCAATAAGTTTTGTGAAACTGTAATCCTTCGTGATTCCATAAATCTTCTGTAACAAAGCACGATGATTGACAGTGTCATAGGCAGCGGTCAAATCGATAAAAGCTACTCCCGTGATATTCCGTGTTTCAAAGCCATCCTCAATGAATTGAGTGAGGTTAAGGATCTGGGATGTACAACTTTTCCTTGGTCTGAAGCCTGCTTGTTGTTGTATGAGAGCAGGCTCTACGACATGAACTAGGCGGTTCAGTAACATTCGTTCAAAGATTTTAAGCAGGTGACACAACAAGGATATTGGCCTGTAGTTTTGAGGTTCAGTTGACATTTTACCAGGTTTCAGAATCGGTATGACTCGTGATTTCCTCCAGGTTTTTGGGAAATTGCAGGATTTCAAACAGTTGTTGAAGAAAGCTAGGACCCATTCTCTTGCTCGTTCCCCAAAGTGTTTGATCTGCTCTAATCTGATATCATCTACTCCTGCTGCCTTGCCGATCTTACAACTATCAATGGCTGCCGTCAGTTCTGCCATGCAAAAAGGTTGCATAAGTTGACTAATCTCGAGTTCTTCTGACCGAGCAATTTTATGATCTGACCTGCGTAATGGATGGTCAGATTTACCATTTTCCACGAGCTGACGAGCAATCTGATTAGCTGTTATATTTTTGTGTCCCTCTTTTGTTGTTGGATCACAACTCAGGTACTTAAGGAGTCTCCAGGCTTTCTGACTACTCTTACTTAGATCCGTCTCCTCCATCAATTGGCACCATGCATCGTTCCTGTTCTTGGAAATCGCTGTTAAAAGATCTTCCCCAGCTTGAAGGGTATCGTTACCAAATGGGTCATTATCAAAGAGGTCAAGATAGTTTTTCAAAAGTTCCTCAGTTTCCGAAGTCAGACCTTTTATATATTGTGCTCTGCAGCCTCGGGGAATTGAAACACGGGAACAATACTTCACGATATTTACAAAGTCGTCATATAATTCAGGAACTGGCTCAATATTTAGAATATTCTCATCTAGAGAAATGGTAAATTTCTCCCAATCAGCCTTCTTAAAATTGTATCTACGTCGGAAAGGAACTGACTGTGGTCGAATGGCAGCATAAATCTGGCATATAATAGGCCGGTGTTGCGTGTGAGGAATAGCTTTACCCACTGATTTTATTGATAAATGAGATATGTTTTCACTCACAAATATCATATCGGGATTATATCCACGCCTCCATCTTGCACTGTTGAAAGATGCTGGAAGTTTGTTATCATGCAATAAGTTGAGATCATATGAGTCTGCCCATTCAGCCACGGCCTCACCACTTTCATCGGTAGTTGAGTAACCCCATATTGTGTTACGGCTGTTGAAATCACCAACAACAAACTTCACAGATTGATGCTGGAAGTTGCTGGGTTCTACAAATTTAAATACAGTACCTGGGGGCTTATAAACTGATGTTACAGAACAGTTGCTAAGCTCTACTGTAAGAATTTCGGTGTCATCTACAATGGAAATTCCTGTGGAGACGATCTGAATATTAGGTTTGGCAAAGATAATGCTGCCATAATGTCGATGAGGATGTTCAACTATTAGGCTCATACCCTTGATTTTTGGACGGTGGAGAGTCAAGTCTCGGTGGGTTTCCTGAATACATAGTAAATCACATTTCTGATCATGGCATATCTGGCTTAATAACTCTTCCTTGGTTGATGAAAGACCTTCAATATTGACAGAGATGATTGTCAGTTTTGGCGCTGAAAAGGGCCGGTTTATATTAATTTTCACCATTCTTTGATTTGCTTCTGGATTGCTGACGTTCAGTTCGGTAATGGAAATATAATTCCAACTACCTTAGCAGGGGCACCACGGGCAGGAATCAGCTTCACCCCCAAAGGGGAGGTGCTGCGACTAATGATCGCAAGGTTAATGGTCTCGTAAAAGTACAAGCCCTTCGTACTACTAAAAGGACACTTTAAGAAAATAATTAAATACCCACCTCCCCTGAAAAATAAATATACTTGTTTGATGTTTGTGAAATATTGTATTGGTTTATATTTGATACTGGTCAAATGTGTGACTGTGATAAATATGAAAGATATAGTGGGTGATACAAAAGAGATGGCCATTTTGTAAAGTTACAGAAAGAGTTTGTTATTGTTGCCAGTTGTCTGTGATTGTTGTAGAGCTATTGTTTCTATTTTGACAATGTTCATCTTTTATCAAAATTTGCTTGAAGTATTATTACATGTCTATTTTTCAAAAGTAAGAAGCCCATAAAAGTGTTATTCAATAGAGAGTTTTATCTGTCACTCGTAAAAATGGTGGTGTGCTTATTCAAAGTCGACCAGTGCTTTAGGAATTTTCTGTAGCCAAGGCACAACTTTAGGGAAATGTTCAGGAGAAACCAATATGTACCTGTTTTCCATGGAAAAGAATTATTACCTCTGTTGTAAAGTTGTACCCTTTTAGGGTATGCCTTCTATTTATTCCCTCAGAAACTACAACAGGTTACATAATATCACTCTTGGATGGTGCAAGTTGTTAGCCTCAAGGCTCGTCATCATCATCTCTATACTGATGTTTTAATATATTTTCAAGCTTTTGCTTTAATCTGACCATTGATCGTTAGCTCTTTTCTTGGTATTTGTGACTTATTTACAAAATCTTATTATTTGTATATACTGGCATGTTAACACTTCCTTTTAAGGGGGTCATGGTGGCGCAGAGGTCAAGCTGTTGGCCTCTCACCAAGGTGGTTCGATTCCCGGTCAATACATGTGAGATGTTCGAAGTGAAATGCCATGTCCTGTGGTTCGGATTTCACGTAAAAAGGAGATCCCATGGCTCATGATCGCATACTTAATGGTCACATAAAACTACAAGCTTCCTTCCTTTCTTTACACTTTTTTTTAATGAATGATTTTCATATACAGACAACCACCATCATCACCAGTGTTGTAGTGGGAACTTTCCACTTTACAATCATTGCACAAAATCATGTTACTACCTGAATAACAGATACTTCCATGTGCAATACTTCTGAAGCTGACGTTGCATAATTATTTGATGTTACCTAACATTTATTGTTGTTTTTAGGATAGGAATGTTTTAATAATTTTCGTCTTAATAGAGAACTGCTTGGAGAAAATGTTTGCCTTCAAGACAGCATTAAGAGGTGTTAAGTTTTTCTAGTATACAGTAGGTCATTGAGTGGGGTAGCATGTTTGCCTCTTATCTGGAAGGTTCCAGGTTTGATTGTAAACCCTGTCAGGGATTTTAGTACTGACATGAAGGCAGGGATGGAGTGCACTCAGCCAGTGACCCCAGTCGAGAATGCAAAGATTAACGACCACTGACCATTCAGCAATCTACAGGCTGAGCAGCGGTCACTTGGTAAGGCAAGGGGTTAGTTAGATTATATATTTTTGTGTGGATTATTAAGCTCATAGTGGTGTAGTTGGTAGCATGCTGAACTGCTGTGCCCAAGATAGCGGGTACAAACTCGGCCAAAGTCATCGATTTTTTTAAGAGCATTAAAATCCTTCAGTATGCCTTCCTTCGGAGGGGAAGTAAAGCCGGCGGTTCCATATCTCATGGCTGGATGCCTTTCCCAACATCAATCTCATGAGAGATGAAATTAATGAAGTTGAATGAAACTGGGCAAGGAGATATTGTAAGGTATCGTAAGGCATCCTAAACTTCATCACTTTCCAGCAGCTGGGGTCGGGTATACATTACTGTTCTCGTATTATACTGGTTGGTTCCTCAGTTTAGGGGCTGCGACAATGCGGTCATATAGCCCCATGTACTTTGGGTGTGTGTAGAATCTGTCTGATAACCGGTGTTAATTGTGATGACTGTATTAGTGTGCGTTATCCGTTTTTTAATTTAAGTACTGCAACTTAGAATTTTTCAAATAGTTCCTAATTTTATCCGCCAAGCGCCATCGTCAACGACTACTAGGCCAAGTTCAGAACTTAGCTACTAGATGCCACCGAAGTCTGCTCTTGGCAACGAACGTAGAAACCTAAGAGCGTTGTTTATATTCTTAACCTATCCAATTTAGCTTCACACAGGTGCAATTAGTGGAAGGTTCTTTAACATGCCATAAATCTATGACATGGGACCGCCGGCTTTACTTCCCCTCCGAAGGAAGACATACTGAGGGATTTTTAACGTTCTTAAAAGATCCGCCGACTTTGGCCGGGTTTGAACCCGCGATCTTGGGCATAGAAGCTCAGCATGCTACCAACTACACTACCGAAGCCGCTTCTCGTATTATACTACTATCCTTTCTTCCCTATACTCGATGTCACCATGTTCTTCCATTGTTTTCTTGCTCATCTTTGTGTTGTTTTACCACTCTGATGAATCCTTGGGATTCTCCCTCCATTTAATGTTGTTTTCCAGGTTGACCTCATGAACTGGATTTTATTGTATTTTGAAAAACTGTTGGATAGGTTAGGCCTACCTCAGTTCCCAGTGATTTAACATACTATAAATGCGATGTATTCCTTATTCTTGTAAACAACTTGTGAAAACAGGTCTATGTTGCTTTCATGTGTACCATTATTATTCTAATTGGTATGGCATCAGTTTGTCAAGGTCTGGAATTCCCAAATTCGGTACTTTCTCTCCAAGCAGTTTTCAGTTGAGATAGTAATAAAACACATTCTCTTTTGTGCCAGACCAGTTCCGAAGTCGTGACATTATTTATTGTTGTGTGATATTAAGTGTAATATTTTCAAGATCTGTTTGAATATTAGTTCATCTCACCTCTGTAATCATTCCAGTAAATAAATATATCTGTTGTATCTGTTGCCAATTTTCTACCCTGATCTGGAACTGTTAGATGGATATGTACAAGGCCCATCCAGAAATAAAGTTTCCCCATTTTTTAAATAAAAAGAAAACATAGTTACATGAAAAACTTTATTGTCACCAGATACAGAAATGTTTGAGCTATTTTTTGACATCATCACCAGAATTGAGATACCTGTCTTATCGTGGGATCAACATTTGTATTCCTGGAATCCGTCTTCAGCTCCTCATCAGTGTGAAAATCCTGACCAGAGGACAGGAATTTCATGAGGTGCAAGAAAAGATGGAAATTGCTGAGAACAAGATCAGGACTGTACGGCGACTGATCAAACAGCTCCCGGCCAAACTCCTACAGAACAGTTGCTGTGCACCGAGCCGTATGTGGTTGAGCATTATTATGGATCCATCTTTCCTTGCACCTCAAGAAATTCATGTTAAGGTTTCTTTTTATTTAAAAAAATAGAAAAACTTAATTTACGGATGTTTCTCGTACATTTTTAGTAACCTCTGTGGATAAATACATTGAGTAGGCCTATTCAGGTGAAACGTTACAGCTATTATTTAGCCAAGATATCTCACTGTAGCTTTGTAATTAAAGAATTAATTTAGTTTTGCAATAGGTGGTTTGATTGCTAGCTTCACCCTAGGTTGAACTTTATTCTAAGAAAGGAGTTTAAATCTCCCATATTCTTGGCTGGCCAGTTCTAACTGGGGTGATGTATTTTTGAGCAGTGGCCTTTTTGCTTCTAAGAAAAATCGGCTCACCTTCCTGATGCAAACGTTGCCAAGAAACCAGGAGGCTCTAGATTTGAGTCCAGAGGGAATTCATCATTTACAACTCATTCCTTTATTGAATTCATTTGGTATTTTGAATGTTTAAACATTTCCCTTATTATTAAGGAATTGAAAGGAATGAAACCTATTTTTTAAAGTGGTATGTGGAAGAAAATTGAAAATTAGTTTTATAGAGAGTTTTGAAGCCATTTTTAGTTACGTTAATTCATAGTCTTATTACTTGTTAATCCTCCTTCATATTTGGTATGGCAATTACTGTAGATGTTTTTGCCAAGTTTCGACAGAAAGAAAAAGGTAGATTGATTGGATTTGTGTAAAGTCTCCAGGAATAACTACATTATAGTCAGAAGAGCTGTAGAGAACACAAGAGATAGGCATAATATTAGCAGTACATGTATGGGTAATATGTTAGTCATATTATATAGTTGGAGGCGGGACGATTACTTACAATGGGAAGTGGTTGGAGAGGACGTTGGAGCTCGGCACACACACCAACCTATGTTGCTCTGTCTTGCAAGTATAGGCTATGTAACCTCCCATAATTTCACCCTCTGTAGAGAAGTTTGGAATGAAATACCATCACAGATGTTTACCTTGTGACCTGACCAACGTGTCTCGCTCTCAATGTTCCCTTGTAGGTGGGAAGTTATTGTATACATTCTGCTTGTGATATGATTTTAAACTTCATTACGTTCTGTATGTTGTGCAAAAAAGGAAACTTGGCATTTGCTTGTGTTCCACAAGGGTACCTTACAAACATAAAATCTCCAATTATGCTGAGGCTTATCACCAGGAAATAAACACCTTTGTTCCCAATTCCCTTTGGCATGTAGCTCTTGAATGTTGCAAAATGCAAAGATGGCTATGTTTTCATAGGGAGTGTAACGTTGCAACAGTCTCTGGTTTAATTTCAGGTTAATGTCACATCCAGTGGTTTGGATTCCACAGTCATGGTGAAATTAACAGTCGTATAAAACTACAAGCTTCCTTCCTTTAGTTAACTCTTCAGTTAAAACTACATTTGATTTTATTGGTTATTGTTTCGTTAGTTATTGTGTATTTATTTTTATTTTATTGGCCTAATATTCATCAGAAAGTTATTTAGAACTGTGAAGAACTTTATTTCTGATAAGCTTATTATTCACAAATTTTGCTACGCATTTGGGGAGAATGTAAATCTATGACTTTAGTCATATTTCTGTCTTTTCCCATATTGATTATGATATACTACAATAAATATCCACTTTACAATACAATGTTTATCAATCACTATTTTTTATCCTTTTACAATTGATACATGTTTTGGCTCTTTCATGCTTTTCTTGTTACAGATTCACTGCGTTGAATAGATGAAATTCGACTTGGCGGCTCTTTTAATTTATAGATAATAAAGACAAAGGGATTTTACCCGGATTTTAAATATTTTTTAAATATTTCATTTCTTTCTTTTTAATTGCATTTGATGATTTTGAAAATCTTAAATTTTATTGAGAATGTCACGCTTATTAGTTTTAGATTGAACTGTGTGAATTTATTGCGCAATTTGACTGAAGAAGGCTCAAAGAGCCGAAACATGTATCAATATATTGTAAAAAATAGTGATTGATAAACACTGTATTGTAAAGTGGATATGTATTGTAGTATATTTGGGGAGAATGTTTTTACCTTTCTTAGCATTCAACCAATGTATAGTTTCTAACATTAGTTCTTTCTATACATTTTGTTTCAGGTACTACTGAACCAGTTTTAAATCCGTTAGCAAGGAAAATAGAAGGTTGGCAAATCACTCAGAATGATCAAAAACAGTGTAAACAGATAGAAGTAAATACAGTGTTGTCAGAAAGTTCTGTTCTTCCCATCGTGTCAGTGGTAACTGACGATGTAATTCGAGGATCATCTGAAGTTCTTCGCGAGAGGCTGGAAGAAATGTCTGCATTGGATATGGCCTCAGCACATTCTGGTGACATTAGTTTCATGGAAATTAAAGAGGAAGGTAACAGTCAAGATCCGGCAGATAAAGCTTGTTCCTATCAGTGTCCTAAATGTGCTAAGAAATATGTGTATATGCAGGCTTTGGTGGACCATCTGAGGCTTGTGTGTGGCATTAAGCCACAGTTCAAGTGCCCATATTGTCCTCAAACCACAACTCAGAAGGGAAACCTGAAGAGGCACGTCATGATCAAGCATAATCGCAACATGTAGCATGAGGAGGAGTCGGGTTCAGAAGGCTCGGCTCCAATATATGACGAGAAGCACAAATATCAGTGCCCGTACTGTTCACAACGAACAACTCAGAAGGGGAATCTGAAGAGGCATGTCAAGCTGAGGCACAATAAGGAACTGTGACTGCCTCGTCAATATCAGGTAGGGAGGGAATCCACTTTGGTCATCAGTGCACAAAAGGCATCTGAAATATTTTATCAATTGTTAATTGTTTTTTCCGATTACCGGTAGTTGGCTAATGCTCCACTGCTGGTTCTATGATGGTCATGGTGTTTTCTTAATAATGATGCAGACTTTCAGGAATATTGGCAATGGGCACAAGGATCGAATTGAGATAATAAACCCCAATTCTCTGTCACTTGTAGTCGCCTGGGATTCAACACCTTACAATATGGTGTTCCCACACTGTTTCCAACAATTACCGACATCTGTCTGGCAGACTTTCGACTGGGAGGATGTAGTACTCTTGTTCATTGATGTGGATCTGCTTCATGTCCATTGAGTGGCATCCATATTTATCATCATCATCAGTTTATCTGCCTGATGGCAGGTTTCCTCATGGTCGGTCTCTCCACCTTATCCCGTCTTCAGCAGCACGTTTCATCAGCTCATACGATTTATCAATCTTGATGGAATCCAGCATCTGAAACCTTCTTCTTCCTCTTCCGATTTTCCCTTGGACTGTCCCTTCTAATGCACCTTTCACCAAACCATCTCCTCTTAGGCAGTGTCCAATACAATTCATTTTTCTTTTCCTTAACTTCTTTAGCATAATTTTTTCTTCTCCTACTTTCTTTAATACTTCCTCATTTCTCACTTTGTCCTTCCAACTTATTCTCTCCATTCTCCTCCACAGCCACATTTCGAAAGCCTCTATTCTTCTCTTGTCTTCTTTCCTAAGCGTCTGAGTTTCCGCTCCATACATTGCTACACTCCAAACAAAACATTTCACTAATCTCTTCCTTAGGCTTACTTTCATTGCCTCACAAAATAATTTTCTTTTCTTACTGAAGGCTTCTTTTGCTTTTGAAATCCTTTTTAGCCTATTTTCATTTTATGAAAAAATAGGCTTATGAGATCACCTTTTGTCCGTGTGTCTGTGTGTGCGTGTGTGTGTGATGCTGTGTGTCCCCCTAATAACTTCTAAACGGCTGGAGCGATTTCAATGAACCTCGGTAATCATAGCACCATTCTGGCCGACCCCGACCCTGCCCTTCAAATTTTATTGCGTCTCACCAGCCGCCATGGCTGTGCGAAATATTTCACCAGCATTCAGTATCTCCGAAACTATTACCGATATCGCCCTGAAATTGTGTACGGTGATAAAGGGCCGTACTAGAAGTTCACCTATGAGACATTCAAAAACCTGGTAACTACAAAACCAACATGGCGGCCAAGCAAAGTTGAGACTTTTAAATAAACTTTTCTCACGATTTAACCATCCAAACGTAATGAAACTTGGTACAGCAAATGTTTATACACATTGTATTGCACTGGAGTCTAATTTAGTTCAATTGTTTACATAACCTCGAAATGGCGGCTGTGCGAAATATTTCACTGACATTCTATATCTCCCAAACTATTACAGATATCACTCTGAAATTTTGTACGGTGATAATGGGGACTGATACAAGTTTATTTATGGTTCTTTCATAAACCTGTAAAGTACAAAACGAACATGGCGGTCAAGCGAAGTTGAAACATTTTAATAGACTTTTCTCGTGATTTAACTCTCTGAGCGCAGTGAAATGTGGTACTTGACTTACTTGACTTATGTCCTTTTACTCTTTTTCAGAGCAAAGGGCTTCGACAAAGCAGCGCCAGCGTATCCTATTTTGAGCCAAGGTCTTGAGTTCGCCAAAGGTCTTTCCTTCTTGTTTTGCTTCATCCATCACACTGCGTCTCCATGACTTCCGCGGTCTTCCTCTCTTCCGTTGTCCTTGGGGGTTCCAGAACAAAGCCTGTCTCTCCACTGCATTTTGTTCTTTACATAAGGTGTGGCCAATCCATTTCCATTTCCTCCGTTTTATTTGTATACCAATAGGTTCTTCTTTGGTTTGCTTCCAAAGGTCTTCATTTGAAATGACTCTTGGCCAGAAGATGCGCTTTATTCTTCGTAAGCATCTGTTTATGAATACTTGCAGCTTGTGGGTGATCTCTGAGGTAACTTTCCACGTTTCACAGCCATACAGCAGGAAATGTGGTACAGTAAATGATTATACATGTTGCAATGCACTGGCATCTAATTTAGTTCAATTGTTTACATAAAATCAAAATGGCGGCTTTGCGAAATTTTAAAATTAAGTTTTTATTTATTGTGTCGTAATCATGCGATCGAAGTGAAAGTTTGAATAATGAACCTAGGCAATAATTGTCCTTGAATGGTACATAACTCTATGGCCTATACATCCAAAATGGCGAGCATCCAAAATATTTGGATGGTTCTCAATATCTACGAATCTTTTACAGCAATCAAACTGAAATGTTTTATGTTCATAGAGGCTATGATCATATGTTCACCTATAGGACTTTCAGTAACCTGGTGAGCACAAATCCAACATGGCGGCGATGCAAAGTATAAATATTTAAATGGACGTTTCTCGCGATTTAACTATCCGATTTCAGTGAAACTTTGCACGTTAAATGCTTATACAAATGTCAATCCACTGGCATCTAATTTATTTCAATTGTTTGCATAACCACAAGATGGCAGCTGTGCGAAATTTTAAAATCTCGTTTTTACTTCTTGTGTTCTAATCATGCGATTGAAGTTTGAATACCACACGTACACAATAATCTTAATGTATTAGTACATAAATAAAAATCCAACCTGGCGACCATCTTAAATATTTAGACCGTTCTCAATATCTACGAATCTATCACAAACTTCAAACTGAAATTTTGTATGGTGATAGAGGCAATTAACATGAGTAGGATATATGAAAATAGGCTGTATAGTTCTTCACGGAACTACTTGTTTTTATTTCTTTAATGCATATCATTACTTGTGTAACCTAACTTCCTGCGTATTTAAAACTATCTACTTGTTCAATTTCATCTTCTAATTTTATTGTAGGTAAATATAGTCCGGGTAAATAACAGTAATAAGGTGCATCCAACATTTGTAGATATTAATATTGTACTGTAGCTTTCAGTCGGTCAACAAAGAAAGCATTCCAATTACTGGAATATGTGAAACATAACCTGAAATAAATTACAGGTGATGAAGATTTATATATACAGGCTATAGATAACCAACCATCTGCAGAAATTACTAGTATAGTTCAATATGCAGCACAATTTGGAGGGCTTCTTTGGGACAAGCAAGTTCCTTAAAGATCAAAACTAATACTCTACAAGAGCTTCTTTGTACCTGTTACTACATATAGCTTGGAAACCTGTACCCAATCCAAGAGAAATACCAGCAAACTACAGGCGGTGGAGATGAAGTTTTTAAGAACTATGATTCAGAAGACAAGGAGAGACGAAATAAAAAATGATAATATACGCCATCTTGTTCAAGTAGAGCAATCTCTTCATGAGATCTGTGTTGAAGCCAGGCTGAAATGGTTCAGCCATCTCAAAAGAATGGACACACAAAGAACAGCTAGTGTGTGGTTTGAGAGAGAACTGAAAGGCAAGAGAACAAGAGGTCGACCAAGGAAGAGATGGATCGACCAGGTTAGAAATGATCTTGCAGGGAGAGTCCTGGATTTGCAGCAGGTTGTGGAAGGGGAGACATTCTTGGAGAGAACAAAATGGAGAGCGCTCATTCACTGCACCCAGGAAACTGGAGCCGGTTCATTATGATGATGATGATGATGATGATGTTACGGACTATTGAAGAAGGAGAAGAAGAAGAAGACAACTAAGGGATGACATGTTTCGCTTGTCAAGCGAGCATCATCTGATCCAAATATGCAAGACAAATAGCTCTACAAAACACTACCAAATCTACAGTGACACCCACAGACAGTCTCTGCCCTCCAAAATCAAAATACAAGAAAACCCTTCAGAAAACTTGGTAAGTTTGCTAATTATTACTGATAGATATTAAATATTACTCGGAGATATCCCTGATGATGAAGACTTTTCCAGTCCAAGGTTCTCTATCTTGAATAGAACTGTATGCCTGTAGCCAGCATTCCTGAAAGTCATATCATAAACAAGGAAATTGCCCTGTGTATAAGCCTCAAACTTGAAGAATGGTTGGTTGGTTTCTCAGTTTAGGGGCTGCGACAACACAGTTATGTAGCCCCGTGTACTTTGGGTGTGTGTAGAATCTGTCTGATAACCGGTGTTAATTGTGATGACTGTATTAGTGTGTGTTATATTGATTTTTAATTCAAAACTTGAAGAATACCGATTCCTTTTATTGCAGCAGGTACTATTCTTTGTTGAGTTAAAGTTAATATCAATTGGAAACCTTCTTAGAATCCAATTAATTTCATGTATTGATGGCATAAGTCCATCCTTAGATATGTTTGGATTAAGAAATTATACACAAATAATGGTGTAGGGTAAATTAATCTATGAACTCATGAAAAGTCCATGTGTAGTATCCTATCCTCTTGTCAATTTAGGTTAGTTAATTCTGAATTGTGTATATTGCTTTTATTACATCAGCGATACTCTTAGCAATTTATAGTACAAATATAGTATGGTATTGGATTTGTGGATTTTGTAAATATCGAATGTTTACAGTTCTAATCCTAGAAAAATAAGCAACACTAATAAAACACACGGCGTTATCATCATCTTGCACAGTTTCCAGCCACTGGCCGGGTCTGTTTGGAACACAAGCCTCTCCAACGTCTTCTGTCTTCCCACCATCTCTCTGCCTCCACCCTTGTCCAGTCTTCTCCTCTCTTCTTCACGCTTTCTTCCACCCCCTTCAGCCACCTGTCTCTCGGTCTTCCCCTCGGTCTCTTTCCTTCCCACTTCGTCTCGTGTATCCTCCTGGGTATCCTCTTCTCCACCAGTCGTTTTACATGTCCATACCATCTAAGTCTAGATTTCTCTATACCATCCTGTAATGGTTCCTCCTTCATTAATTCTCTGGTCCTCTCATTTCTTATTCTGTCCATCTTTGCAGCTCCAATACTGCTTCTCAAGGACCTCATCTCACTGGCCTGTATTTTGCTCTTCTCCCTTCCTTTCATAACCCGGGTCTCCGAGGCATACGTCAGGATAGGGACATAGTACGTCCGATATATGATCTTTTTGCTGTTCTGAGGGACATCCTTGCTCCATAACATGCTTCTCACACTCCTCCGAAATGCTTCTGCCTGCCTCCCCCGCTCATTTATTTCTCTATCGTTTCTTCCATTATCTTGTATCAGGCTTCCCAGATACTTGAAACTCTCCACTTTCTTCAGCTGTTCCCCACCAATTGTTATTCCCGTTGTGGTTCTTTCCTTCTTCCTTGTTGTGATCATTAAACTTATAAAGTACCGGTAAGCAGTCCAGAAGAGATTTAACTAAAAGGAAGGTACAGTGCAGTAAAAATCAAGTTATTTTTGCAATTGTATAACTATTTGTACTTCCATGTAGTTTTAGAATTGAATTTGCCAGAGCTGAAAAGCATTAAGTCAAGAATGGCCAACTTCAATACATAATAGTACATTATGTAACGAGCCTATAATGGCAATAATTAAGACACGAGTATGTTTATAAAACGAGCGTATGCGAGTTTTATAATTTCCATACGAGTGTCTTAATTACCATTATAGGCGAGTTGCATACGACTGTTTACGTTCGACGATAATTATTTTAACTATTTTATGTTCGAACATAAATATTCATAAATATCTGTTGAGATTTTGCTAGTTTTATGTACTGAACAGAGCGCATGGGACGCAGTGAATATGTTGTATTTGACCATGTCCTCCTCGATTACCCACTATGACACTAGGCTTCGCAGTGAAATTTAAATTAGAAGGCCTTGGAACTCGGCGCAGGAGCGATGCTATCCTTACGTAATTGGTCAAACAACTTTTTCTTGAGCTTGTCAGGAAACTGTATTATAATGAGGGTCATTATAACACTATTTTTCATTATGAAACGGTTTCTCCCACCAATCAGAGCTCAAGAAACAGTTGTGTGACCAATTACGTAAGAATAGCATCGCATCTGCGCTGATTTCCACGGCCTCCTCTTTTAAATTTCACTGCGTGGCTAATGTCATAGTGGGGTATTTGAGGAGGCCATGGTCAAATATAAGGTATTCTCTGCGTCCCCATGTGCTCTGTTCAGTACATAAAACTGGCAAAATCTCGACAGATATTTATATTTATGTTCGCTCGTTTAATAAACATACTCGTGTCTTAATTATTGCCATTATAGGCTTGATGCATAATGTACTATTAAGTTTGTGTGTTATTTCTTATCGGTAGTGATGATGATGATAATTGTTGTTATAAGGGGCCTAACATCTAGGCTTTGGCCCCTCTTATGGGTACTTTATAGCCTATTTCCATTTATGAAAAAATAGGCTTATGAGGTCACCTTTTGTCCGTGTGTGTTGGAGCGATTTCAATGAAACTCGATAAAGTCATAGTACTATTTTGGCCGACCCCGACAGTGCCCTTCAAATTTTATTTTGTCTCACCAATCCAGCATGGCGGCTGTGTTAAATATTTCACTGGCATTCTATATATCCGAAACTATTACAGATATCACCCTGAAATTTTGTACGGTGATAAAGGGCACTTAGATGTTCACCTATGTGACTTTCGAAAACCTGTTGACTACAAAACGAACATGGCGGCCAAGCGAAGTTGAAACATTTAAATAGACTTTTCTTGCGATTTAACCATCCGAATGCAGTGAAACTTGGTACAGAAAATGTTTATACACATTGTAATGCACTGGCATCTAATTCATTTAAATTATTTTCATAACCGCAGGATGGCGGCTGTGCGAAATTTTAAAATCTTGTTCTTATTTCTTGTGTCCTAATCATGCGATTGAAGTTTGAATAATACACTTACACAATAATCTTCATGTAATAGTAAATAACTCTATGGCCTATGTATAATAATCCAACATGGTGACCATCCGAAATATTTAGAAGGTTCTCAATATCTAGGAATCTATTACAGCAATCGAACTGAAAATTTGTATGTTGATAGAGGCTATAAACATAAGTAGGATATGTGAAAATAGGCTATATAGTTCTTCACGGAACTACTTGTTTGATCTGTGAGCATATGGGTATTACGGGTAGGCTGTGTTCAAGTGTATTGTACCATATGCTGTTGTGTTTGTGCAGTGATATTGTGATCTTTAGTCTAAGTTTTATTAGTGTTGCTTCGTCAAGACATTTGGATAATCTGATGTCAAGTGCTGACTGATTAAAAAGGCTTTCCTACATTTTGTATTATTTAAACCGGCTTTAGTTGTGCAGGGTAAATTTCTACCCCAATGGTCTATAGCAATGTGGTATTCTGACGAGGTTGGTACAACTGGTTTCACACTCCATATACTTTCCACCAACATTGCATTGCATCGTTAGATTCAAAACGAAACAGTATGTCAGCCAGGTAGCATTATAAGTGACTGGGGTAATTACTGTATAAACCCCGCACGACAAATCGTGTGAACAGTTTGGTGAAACTTGTTATTAAGTTTTCCTTCTTATAATACTAATATGCTTTTCTGATAATTTCTGGGATACAAACATATGTTTCAAATTTTTAATGATTTCTCTTTAATCATAATGTCATTATAAAAGAAAATTGTAGGTGATAAAAACAAGTCTGTTTTCTATGGTTATATTAAATAATGCTATATATTCTTCTTCTTCTTCTGCTTTTACGGCCTCATTGGACCACTTCAGTCAATCATTTCTTGGTCCTCTTCTTCAGTAAGTTTCTTTTCCGAGTCGCCCAGTAGCTCTTCATTCGCTCTGATCTTCTCAGGCGTTCCTCATCTGTAAATACCCATTTTACTGTATTACGTTTGTCTATTTTAGCCTGAAATCTTATTTTTATATCTCTCAGTTTTTTTAATTTTGTTGTTTTGTTTTGCAAGTCATCCAAGGTTATTTCCAATTCTTTCATATCTTCTCTAATTTCCTCAATCCATCCTACTTGTTGTTTCATATTCCAAAGTTTCACTACAATTTTTCTAGATAACCTGGTTTCTGGTGTCCTCATGATGTGACCAAAAAAAGAAATCCGTTTCTTCCGAATAGTATCAGTGATGGGCTCCAGTTCTCTGTATACCACTTCATTTGGTACTATCCGTCACTGTCCATCTTTCTGATATTTTTTATTTAGGCATGTTCTAAATGCTATATATTATTATTATCCTTTTATGTGGGTACCCTCTGTTGTTTGTTAAATTTTGTGTACTTGTGAAGGTTGTCCATTCTTTCTTTCTTTATCGTTTAGGCCTACTTAGGACCACAGAGCTCGTATCTACTCTTCGGTAAAGTTGTTGCTTTCTTCTTCTTCTTCTTCTTCCAATAGTCCCTCATTTTCTGACTATGAGTCAGTCTTCTTTCTTCTGTCAACGTAGCTCCTGTCCTCTTCTTACTTGTAAGGTACGTTGGGCAAACGCCCTGTCGGATGACCTGACGGAACATCAGATGGTCACAAGTTTGTTCCAGTGGGATATCTAGTTGTTCCATATCTGACTTAACTGCCACAATCCATTTGTTCTTAGAAGCCTTGCCTATTCCTGTTACTGTGAATATCCTGTTGGTGAGTCTTTCAGAATCCAGACGTGACAAGTGTCCATAAAAGGTCAGGAGTCTTTTCCTTATAGACGTGATGATGTCCTCCTGGTGTTCATACAATTCATCATTATGATGGATTCTGTAAATTCCTCCTTGTCCATTGTTTATTATGATTTACATTAGTTATACCGGTATTCCTTTTATTTTTCATCCCTGTAACTTCTTTCCAACTTTTGCATAGTTGTGCATGTTTATCCTTGCACCAAGACTGTAATTGGGAACTGCAGCAAGTCCATGGATCAACAGTTCAAATTCCTGCACTGACAGTAGCTATTCTGAGCCTAATTTATCCCCAGATCTCTCCTCCCACTCAATCCAGACAAGTGCTGAGATGGTACCTCATTTCACATTTCGGGCACCTACCCCAACTCGTATCCCTAATAATTACAGTTAAACACACTACTACAATCCCCACCGAAACCCAGAGTGTGAGACAAATTCAACACACACAAGGGGCTGATGACCATGATGTTCCAAAGCCCTAGGATGAATTAATATCAGCTTACAATATTGTCTCATGATATTTTACAATTATTCGTCACTTTTTTCTCGTCTGATTTGCTGCTATGTATGTTATTACATCCTACTGGCAATCATTTACATTTTTCTTTGGAATGTTTTTGATAGTAGGCTACACAGTTCTGACACACTCAGCTTTCTATGTCACTATTGCTGAAGAAGGCTGTGTCATGTGTGTAATGAGGTATCAATTTCATTAATTCAAAAGAAAAGCATAATTTATTCAAAATCTGTTGACTGCTACAATCTTCCTTTGGACTCTTGACTGGCAGATTATGCATGAGTTAAAATTACAAGTTAATCATTAAACCTTAAAGTGCTCTCAAGTAAATGAAGTACAATAAGTACCACAATCTACAGTTGAGCCTGGAGCATATGCGTTGAATATGAGACCCCTCTTGTGATTTCAACCGGGATCACCCGACATTAACCAAGTAGAGAAGATTAGCTGAATTCTTTTTCCTAATACATATGAAAGAAGCAAGAATATCTGAGAGTAATTATGTTGTAATACTGAATTATGTGTGATCTACTAACTTGTATTACTCATTCAAGTATGTGTTGGGAATTCTTCCCGGTATTGCAATGTTTCCCATAAAAATTGACAACTTACATTAATATCAGATGGAATCGCAGTATTAAAAAACTGTGGAGGCATATTTTCAACCATGATACATTAGAAATACACTGTTTGGAAAAAAAATATGTTTAAACTGCTCCTACAGATAAGCTTAAAATGCATAATTTTAACATAATTATGTATTCTTATAGAAAAGAATTTGCTAAAACAAAAATTCTTCTAGCTGAAAAGGCTTAGACTTTGTATATATATTTAACTGCACTCTTTAAAAGAAACAATTGCATTTCAAAATGGTTTAAGATACAGCAATGATTTGTAGTATATGACAGTATAAACATTATCCACTTAAAAATTTGGAAGGTGTTTATTTTTCTAACTTTGCTGCATAAATAATTCTGGGATTTTATATTTATAAAGCATATATGTGACAACCAACTTTTAAAAGGTGTAAGAAACATATATTGCCAATCTGATATAACAGTCAAGTGTTTTATAAGCACTAACATAATGCAATATGTTGGAATTATGATTGCTTCTTACCACTTGTGAAACTGTTTCTTTGCAGCATAAGATTTAATTTTTTTTACTTTACAAGATACCAATACATGGTGTAACTAAATATGTGGGAAAGCTCTGGGGATTCGATAGAGGACCTAACAACAATCAAAACATGTCCGTTAAACAGTGCCGGATTAAGGTAAAATGAGGCACAAGTCCCTCAGATTTTTGGGGCCCCTTTATTTTTTTCAAATATTTTTTATTTTTTAGCACGTGTATATTTAATAAAGTATGGATAAGAGTTTTGTTTCTCAAGATGAATAATACACTTTTTATTAAATCATATATACATACATTTCAATTGAAACGATCATCATTATTTGAAAACATATCAGATGATTTGATGAACAATTTTCTACTTCTGTAAATTGTAATCATTTTTTTTTTGGTCAATGAAATCTTCTACAATGTCATCAAAATCAATTTCCCGCAGAACATCTGACTCCATATACATTAAACTTAGCATGTCTAATCGTTCTTGTGGCATGATACATCTTTGCACACTTTTGATCCGTTTCAATTTTGAAAACGAGCGCTCCGCAGAACAATTCGTTATCTTGAGGGTCAGGAAAAGCGAAAAGCAATTTCAACCTTCGGTAAAACAGACTCAAGCTTGTCTCGAATAAGAATTTCGTAAAGTTCAGAATGAGTGAACTCAGTTTTTAAAGGAAATTGTAATTTAATATAATGCTGAAGCTGTCTCAGATATGGATACATTTTTGTAAATCTTTGGAAAAAATTTTGGCGGCCCCAGATAATTGGGGGCCTTAGGCCTGAGCCTAGTCGGGCCTAATGGGTAATCCAGCACTGCCGGTAAACATATGGTGTATTTGCTTTAGTTTCCGTGTTACAAGCATTGTTTGTGGTGTCGATAACACAGACCGCTTCACTATGCAGGTTGGTCATTTGTGTTGATAAAGTGTACGTTACTACTCACAGTTTTCTACAGAAGGTGCTCAAAATGACTACCATGAGCTGTAATGCAGGCGTCTATGAGCCGCATCATTGACTGTCTCACAAGCTCCCATATTCTCGGTGTTTGTCATATCTGTTGATATCCTTGCTCTATTCGCTGACGCAGCATGTCCACGTTATGAATAGGTGTGGCATACACTATGGCCTTTAAATGAACCCATAAGTAGAAGTCTAATGGGTTGAGATCGGGAGAACGAGCAGGCCACGGTGTCGGTCTTTGACGCCCTATCCATTTGTTTGGGAATGCACTCAGACTCGAATAGCGAAGAAACGTACAAGTGGCCTGTGTACCCTCCAGAAATGAACAACTAGCATCGTGCCACGGTCTGTGTTATGCACACCACAAACAATGCTTGTAACACGGCAATGAAAGCAAATACACCATATGTTTACGGGACATGTTTTGCTTGTTCTCAGGTCCTCTATCAAATCCCCGGAGCTCTCCCACATATTTAGTTACATCCTGTATAATGATTTAAGAAAAGAAAGATAGTGATACTTTATCTTGTGTTGGTTTTGAATGAATCTCAAGAAGACACCTTTTTTTTCTACTGTGCAATCAAATGTATTTTTTCTGTTCTATATCTGTAGGGGCCGTATTTTTTGGTAATAGCAATATGCGCAAACTCTTTTTTTTTGCCTATATATGATCTTCTAGGTACTTAAAGTACCATATTTTAGCAAATTGAATTCTCGAAATATCACGAAATCTGATTTATTGCGCGAATTGTGCAAATAATCACAAAATATACTCCACTTTGTACGAAAAATGCTAAATATTATCGAAAAAGCTCTCCAATAAACGTTTAAATGCTTGTGAGCAATTGACCGTCGTGGTCTCCTTCTCATTTGATTCATAGTGCTGCATATTCTCTACACAAATGCTCACAAAGCCGGAACTATGTGTATTCAGTTCCACGATCTGTAAGGCTATCGATATCTGCTATCGATTACATCAAATGGCGTTGTGGTCGTAGATACAGCAGTGCTAGTTCACGACTGATAACATCTTGTATACCGTATTTGGTTGTTCTAAGATTTAATAACAAGGATACATTAAAAGAGTGCTCTTTTAATATGTTAGATTTACCCCATACTATAAGGAAGATTGCAGAAGAAACATCGATCATTATGACAATTTACTTCGCGAAATACCCACCGAAATAGTGTCAGTTTTAACACCGAAATCAACAGTTTTATTTCACCAAAAAATAAGGCCCTTATATATGTGGGTCAATATTTCTGGCAAGTTCCAGTACATCATTGTTTGTAAGCTGTTTCTCCTCTTGCACTCAGTCCAGCCATTAATATTCTTTGGTCTCCCATACTGTTCAGTTAAATCTTTGCAGTTAACCATAGGAGTGAGAGTATTGGTGAATTCCATACTAGTTTGATATTATCCTATTTAGTGATCATACAGAATGTTTCACTATTTAGTTTAAGTAAGAACGAGGAGGAGAAACTGTAATCATGTCTATTGAGGTATCTCAAGTTACCTTCAATGTATGGATGCCTGTGGTAGCATATTCATTGATCACAACTTTGTTATTGATTTATAAATACCATATTTACTTAAAAAATAAGACTCTTCTTATCCTTAGAATTCTTCTTTTTTAAGCAAGTACTTTTTAGAATAGTTCAGTCCACCTCATGGCCAGAAATTATAGCCAGAGGATAATGAAGCTAACAAGGAAAAAGAAAAATACACAGGCATTTTTAAATGTTGATAAGGTTGTACTCCTCCAGTCTCTTGGTTATCTTGGAAAAATATGATAGGTTCTAGAACACCTTTCAGCCTCCCTGCTTGCATTCTTGTGTGTGTTCATAATTTCCTGACTTCCAATCCAAGATTCAACTTCTGGCTCTGGCGGCAATATCTGAAGCTGGTAGGTGGATTTGATTGGGGTTGACCCAGCCTCACAAGGATAGACAACTTCTCAACATGACATGTTCTCTCTCAGGCCAATGGAAATAATGCAGCAGCTGCTAATATTTCACAGAGTTTTGTGATTGAATATGAATTGTAGAAGAGTTTTATAGTTGAGCTGGTTTTCTAGAATTTCTGGGTCATGAATTCATGTAACATGGTTCATGTGGAAAATCAAAAATTTCAAGGAAGTTCATCATAATTAATTTTGTTCATGTCTGAGCATCGTGACTCCCCTGGTTTTGTTTTGGTTTCATGCTTCTAATGTAGCGTTGCTATCCTGAGAGGACCTCAAATTTCCTCTGACACACTGAGAAGACAAGCCAGTGATGGTCTTTACTTGATCTATCCATCTAGTAGCAGGCCTTTCCCAATGGTCTACTACCTTCAACCTTCCATGATGGAATTTTCAGGGTTGTCACCAAGTAGCCACACAATGTTTTCATTGATACTAGGAGAAAGGCATTTAAGTACATTTTGTTCCTTGAGTGTAGACATATTGGTTCTTCTGTGCCAGCACTACATTTCGAAGGTATCAGTGTGTTTAATGTCATTAACCTTCATGGTCCAGGTCTCATAGCCATATGAGAAAACAGAGGTTATCAAACTGAAATCAATCTATTTTACCACCCCTATAGGGCTCGTCAGTTGGTATGATACTATGGTCTATGATACACCTTACCAAGACTCTAACTAGTACATGCTTGAAAGGACAATGCAAGGCTCCTATGAGGCTACGAGCTGTGCCAATGTACTGTGAGAGACCTAACTCCCTTTTTTTTTCTTTCTTTCTTTCCAAAAAATTGTCTCCCTGGTAGATCCAAGTAGATTGCCTGTTTCCAAAGAAATGTAGAGATTTTCTACTCCAATTATTGTGGTAATCGGTATCAATTCAATATACAAAGAAACTGGAATTGTCCAGGTATCTCAAGCTATGAGTCAGTTGGTATGGTTAACGGAGTGTGTGGATCTTGCTGGCTTACGAAGAAACCTTGGTTTGCAGATGACACTCAAACTTATATTATCCGATGACGCGGTGGCTGCTGATCGCGTTATCCACTTTATAAGTGAGAGTGGGTTAGGGCCAGCAATCTAAATTTTCTAGTGAAAATTGATTCAATGACTTGTTCGTTTTTGAATAATGATTTTTGTTTTTCCATAATTTTGTTTATTTTTATAATTATTAGTTTTATTTATTTTTTGTTTTTTTAATTTTCAGTCTTTTCAAATTTAGGTTGTCCATTTAAATTGCATTCCAAATTTGTATATTTTAATCTAGGTTAAGGGGGGCAGATGACCTCGTAGTTCCACCCCTTAAAACAACAATAACTAACTAACTAGTTGGTATGGTAGGCTACACCTCACAAGGATGCTGGCTAGTAGATGGTGCATTGGAGCGAAACACTGACAAAATAGATTCAGAGACCTGGCTATTGACCAGCTCAATCAGAGAAGGAAATTTCTAAGTTTCTTTGGAAACACAGACCATCTACTTGAAAACAGGAAAAACAAGGGTGTCAAGAAGACAGATCTTTGTCTTGTTAGTTGTTACTGTTCTTCCAGATTTTATCCAGATTCTTCATTGCAACACATCACAGAATTTCTTCTCCTTGACTCTTTCTCAAAACCTCTTGTATCACTGATTGTTGACCCAAGAGAGGTATGTTATTATTATGAGGACCAAACAATGGATAGTTTCTTTCTGCAGATAAAATAATAATAATAATATCGTATGGCCTCGGGTGCCTGGTGCAAGCTTTGTTAATTGACACCCAGAGGGTAGCTTGCATGTCGAATTTCGTCGTTCCTTTGAACGCTATGAAAGTCAAGGAGGTTAGATATCTTAACTCCTTGACACTACAGCGCTTTCAAGTAGAGAATGGAGGAACTTTGTGTTGGCGGAAAATCCCGAGATTAATTTTGCCATTGAATACGGCCTACTGAATTCAAATGGGTTCTTTAACATGCCAACAACGTATGACATGAGTGTCGTGATTTTTGTCGCCTTTCAAAAATCACTTACCACGGTCAGGAGCGAACCTGCAATCTTGGGGTTGGTATTCCGACACTATAACCACTCACCCACCGTGGCAAGCTTTCTGCAGATAAGGAGGTAAGATGAGTGGAAAAGGAAGGGAAGTTGGGAGAAAGAATGCATCAGTAGGAAGGTACATGAAGATGGTTGGGATGATTGATGAATGATAAGTTTCAGTGTAAGTAGGATATCAACTGATTGAAGAATGTACAGTTAGTTTTGTTTTGCTTTGCTGGATAGGATAATGACAGAAAATAAGGTGATAGGAAAGTTGGGTTGTGCTGTTAAAAACAATGAGTACAGAAAATAATTAGTTAAACTGTGTTGGTCGCCAAAACTATCACCATTCCATACTTAATTTTTAAAAGGAAGTATGCTATTTGCCTGAATGTAACCCACTAGTGGCATTCATGTATCTGTAGAAGAGAAGGACTGGATGGATGTTAAAATCATATATAAATGGTTGGATGTTACATGCATCTACTTCTTTGGAGCAGTGTAGAATCTCAAACATGAGTTAAGCAACAGATGAAGGACATAATAATAAGGTTCATGACTACATTAGATACAGGTATGTAATAACTAACCAAAATTCTGGCATGCACTCACTTGCCAAACCTGATAAGTTTCTAAAACTGTAGCCTACGAAAATTCTACTAATAGTCAAACAACTAATTTCATCAGAAATGTAGATATTCGAAGCCATTCTTTTTCATTGTTGCCTATACAAAATTGTCTTTTGTGGCTCTTCAGTCGGGTAACACGATCACATTACGATTGCATTACAATCATGTTGACCTGAGGCTGAGGCTGAGTACTACAGTGAATAAATCGTATATTTCAAGACATTATTTGCTAACACGTTGTATCTAAATCGGTTAATAACACTGAGATGTTATGGACAATTTTGGCTCTGGGCTAGAGCGTTAGTCTCTCATGCGGTCAGCTGGAGTTCGAAACCTACAACAGTTAACTTTATTTTACTTGAATTCTTTTACAAATGGTGAGGACGAGCTCTATCCACAGATACTAAATAAAATGCTAGTTAGCTCAAAAGAGAGAACTGAAGAGCTTCAAAAGACAATTCATCAGAGATGGCTGTCAGAAGTTTGTCAGCAGTGCTACTGTATTCTCTTTTTGGTTGGGGGTCAACAGCTATTGTAATTTCACTGGTAGTAATGGTTGGGTGGTTTCTCTGCTGCTGCAGATGATGGTCAAACCAATACTAATTTTTATCCATAGTGTTGTTGTTATTGCAAGTGCTCATTCAAAATGTTAGTTTTACTTATCCTTTATTTTTCTTTCTATGTATTAAAATTGATGGGAAGATTCAATTTTACACCTTTGTCCTTTCTTGAACATGCTTGGATGACTGGATATTTTATTGGAAGAGTTTTATACTGAAATTTGGATTTAAAGGTTGTTGGTCTTATTTTCCTGAGTAAATAAGATACTAAGATTAGTTTCAATTTGAATTGTTAGTATTTGATATTAATGTTCCTGTCTGTTGTAAATGGTTCCATTTTTGTTCAAATAAATATGTATCCTTGTTTTATTGTCATCTTATCAATTTGACAACTACACCCATATTATCCTTACTGGTTATCTGGTAACACAAGTGTCGGCTAGTTTTGTTCTTATCTTGAGCATTTCTTATGTCGTGAGTTATCACTGGAAATGCAGTTGGATGAGAGACAGAGATATTCTGTATGTATGTGACTCAAAAGTTCAATTCACCATGAGAGAATCCAACATAATACAGTAGCCTATGTTATTTATTGTTGTTGTTGTTGTTTGAGTCTTCAGTCTTTTGACTGGTTTGATGCAGCCCTCCATACCTCCCTGTCCTGAGCTAATCGTTTCATCTCTACATAGCTACCACACCCTACATCTGAGGCAATCTGTTTAACATATTCTAACCTTGGTCTACCCCTACAGCTCTTGTCCTCAACCCTTCCTTCCATAACTAAGCTTGCTATTCCTGGGTGTCTTAGTATGTGTCCTACCAACCTACCTCTTCTCTTGATTAGCAGTCGCCAGAAATATCTCTCCTCTCCCACTCGTCTTAATACCCCTTCATTTGTAACCCTATCTACCCATCTGATCTTCATCATTCTCCTGAAACACCACATTTCAAATGCTTCAATTCTCCTCTTTTCTGCTGCACCAATAGTCCAAGTTTCACTTCCATAGAGCGCCACGCTCCAGACAAAGGCTTTCAAAAATGACTTCCTAATACCTAAATCTATATTCGATGTCAACAGATTCCTTTTTTGTAGAAATGCTTTCCTTGCCTGAGCCAACCGACTTTTTATATCCTCTTTGCTTCGTCCATCACTGGCTATTTTGCTTCCTAAGTAACAGAAGTCTCCTACTTCCTTCAGCTTTTCACCTGCCAATTTGATGTCCATAGAGGTTTCTGATTTATTTCGGCTGCATTCCAGTATTTTTGTTTTACAATTATTAATTTTCATTATTTATTTCCAGGAATTTAAAGGTTAGGAAATATTGTGCTTTGCTATAATATGGATATGTTTTATTGGAGAATGAAACAATGAAAAGAATTAAGAAAATATTTTGGAATGTTTTACCTACTGTAAATGCACTTTGTTGATGAGAATTATGCTTAGAAATGAGAAACAGAGATGGTATCATCAGATTGTTAAAGAATCATGAGGAGACCAACTTCAATCAAAAATATGTACAAACTACTGAACTCCTGGATCCAGAGAGTTGTGCACATTGATGGACATAATGCTGCTGAGAGATGACAGTTTAGACCCCTTCCATTGCTTGGCCATTGCTCCTTCCAAAAAAGATTGTGTTCCTAATTCTCTGCTGCTATTTTGTTGGCGTGTTTGAGAGGGTATGATAATGCTGATGGACATGTCTGCTCTCTGTGTCACTTTCTCAGCAGGGACTGCAGTGTAATCAACAAACATTGCTTCAAGACCACAATCATGCATTTCCCGCCTTCCACACCTATCCACCCTTTTACATCCAGTATGTCCTTCATACATTGACTGAAAATAAAGTGACGACATATGTATTAGCTGTACGGGGTGAACTGAAACTATCTGTACAAACTTCATGAGGTGATTCCTGAAAAGGAAAAAGAAAAAAGAAGTTCATCTAAACATACTTTATGTCTGAAAATGCATTTTGTCAAAAGTAAATGGCACTGATAGGCCGTATCATTCTAATATATAACAACTCTGAGCAATACAAAATATGTTCAAAGTGGCCTCCATGGTATGCAGTATGAGTCTCCACATGGATTGTCTCACTTTTTTGAATGTTGCAGACTATATGGACATGGACATGATGGGTCTGTACATCAGGAATTGGTTCAGTGTACACAACACTTTTCAGACACCCCCACAGCTAAAAATCAAGGGTGCTTAAGTCAGGTGATCGAGTAGGCCATATGTTCATCAGTGCCATTTACTTTGGTCAACATGCATTTCTGGACATATATTCATATGAACATTTTTGTCATTTTTCCTTTTAGATATAACCTCCCAGAGATGGCATCTCCTGTATGGAAATGTTTCCCTCAGAATATATTATACCACTATTTGTGTTCTGATAATGAAGAGTGTGTTCCTAGAATTAATTAAATCCCACCCTCAGGTTTTCCAAGATTCTATTTTCTCTGCCAAATGGGCAGTGCAAAACAGAATGGTGAACGCAGAGAGTAGATCGCCTAGATGGTAACTTTAGGTACCTTAACTGTGGCTACACTATTATTATGGGATTTTATTAAATCTACCATATTTACTTTGTAACTCATCTGAGAGTAATTGTTAACTTTAAAAAATATATAAATTCCAGTCTCTTTTTACTCTGTTCTAACCTTAGGGAGAAAAGTTAAGATACTTCTGAGCCAAGAAAATAAACTAAAAGTAAGTTTCATTTCTGTATCCTCACTTGACCCTTCATGAGCAAATATATCAACATATTAAGTGTAGAAATTGTGATGTTGCAGGTGCTCTGTTTGGTTCCTCTGAGCGGCAGCTAACTTGTATGTTCATTCCTGAGTTCGATACACAATATCGTGCTCATGGGTCTCCCGGATCGTTTGTGTGTCCGCAGTGTATGCGCCAATACCGATGGAAGAAGACGCTAGTGGCTCACATGAAGTACGAATGTGGCAAGGGGCCACAGTTTCAATGCCCTTACTGTCCATGTAGGACTACTCAAAACAGTAGCTTAAGGTACCACATCAAGCACAAACATCCTCATGTTGATATTACCAAATTGCCACCTTATCATGTGTAAATTTGCTCCAAATAAATTTATTATTTTGGAATAATGTCTGTGTTGTGAAAGTTCATAGTTAATTTCCCCTTTGATGATGATCAGATGCCATCAAGTCGGTGTCGACTCCTAGTGACTGCATGGATGGACTGTCTCCATATGATTCGGTCTTCAGCCAAATACAGGGTCTTTCATATAAAATAAGAGCGCCAAGCGGCGGCTTTGTTAACCGCAATTGCGGTCACCTTGGCCGAGCTGTGGCGTGCCAAGGCCTCCTGCTTTAAGTGTGTGTACGATCCTATATGATACAGCGGCCTTGCTAGCGTGTGTATGATGCTGAAATCTTACTTTAGTTAGTTAGTTATTGTTCATGAAACCGCAACCCCTACTTGTGCTAATTTTGTGTGTGATTTATTCGGAGACCGTTCAAGATTCTCGCCAATGTCATCTAGCTCATCCTCTGTTAAAACTGTTCGTGTGCGGGCATGTTTTTTATTGAGCACCGAGCTAGTAGTGTCAAACTTATTTGCAATTACGTGAATCTGTGCTAGTGAAAGTGGCACTTCCTCAGGAAATTGCTGAACGTACCTGCCGAGCCGACTCGTACTTAAAATAAGTTTTACATAAAAAAATACGATGTTGCAATGATAACTGTCTCACCATGTTAGCACTTGAGGTTTAGACTGGCGACTGAGCAACTGCACGCTTATTGCAAGGTCAAGTTTGGTAATGTCAATCTGTTATTTTTATACAGTCCATCGGAACTTGAAAGAAAAACCCAGCCTCGTATGTACTATGCGCGCACTTTCAATACTACAGCAATGGGCCGTGGTGCACCACAAGCTCAGCCAAGGTGACCGCAGCTGTGGTTAACAAAGCCGCCGCTTGGCGCTCTTATTTTATATGAAAGACCCTGTACTTCAGATCCTTCACTGTCATATTCATGTTGGATTTGATTGAGTCGATCCATCTCAATGCTGGCCGCCCTCGTCTCCGAGACCCTTCCACCTTTCCAAGCATAATTGTCTTTTCCAACCAATCAGAATGTCTCATAATGTGTCCAAAATATGACAGCTATAATCTTGTTATCAATGCTTCGAGAGACAGATCTGGTCTGATTTTTTGAATTACCCATACATTTGTCTTCTTGGTTGTCCAAGGAATATGCAGTATCCTTCTCCAACACCAGAGCTCAAAAGCATCAATATACTTCCTATCTCGTTTCCTTATGGTCCAGATTTCACTACCATATGTAGCTATGGGAAAGACTAGTGCCTTAACCATTCTAATTTTAGTAGGCAAAGATACATCTGAACACTTGAAGATCTTATCCAGGTCTTTGAAAGCTGCTCTTCCTAGGGTAAGTCTTTGTCGAATCTCTGCATGACTGCGTGAGCCACTACTATTAATGGTTGATCCCATCAAACAGAAACTATTCACCTCTGTGATTAACTTATTATCTATCATAATTTCCCCTTTAAGTATGATTTATTTATACATTTTTCTTAAGCAGAATATCACTGTCTTAAATAATAAAAAAAAAAAGGTTAGCAATATAATATTTAGATTTGTAGAAGTTATTTTAGAGTTTAGTGTCTCTTAAGCTTAACATAATTTGAAGGGTAAGTGTTGATAATTAGACCACCATCAGGACTCTAATCAAAATTCCCTGTCAATGTACAGACCAGACTGTGAAGATCTTGTGGCGAGTCTATTAGGGCTCATGCGGGTTAAGTGCCCATAGGTCACGTGTCTTTCCCTCATACTCGTGACGATATCTTCATAATGTGCGTAGAGTACATCAATGTGCCGAATCTCATACGGGTCCCAGTATTCACCGCAGGATCTTCCTCTCCTTGAGTTCGAGTTTCCTTAGAGGGTCTTTCCTGGACATCACAAGGCACTCGGGAGGCATAGAGAACAGATGGTTTTACTACTGAATTGTAATGTCTGAGTCACTCTGTGGTCACTGTTGAAATTGTTGGGATGCTCAGATACCTTGATGGTTGAGACTAGGATGTACATCACACCAGCGTATGGAAATTCATATCAAATCGTCAATTATAAACACAGAATCAGCCCTGGACACATACAGCAAGAGGTTTCCTGTGTGATACGATAGTACAGCATAAAGACATGAGACAGGTTGCTTGCCAGTCATTCTGGCATGACTAAGCCTACTAGAACATTGGCAAAACACCAGCATCTAAGAAGCTATGGACATGGCAAAACAGCCCGAGTTACTACACCTAACAACATCAGCTCCAGCTGCATAAGTCTACGAAACTCATCATCATCATCATCTTGCACAGTTTCCAGCCACTGGCCGGGTCTGTTTGGAACACAAGCCTCTCCAACGTTTTCTGCCTTTCCACCATCTCTCAGCCTCCACCCTTGTCCAGTCTTCTCCTCTCTTCTTCACGCTTTCTTCCACCCCTTCAGCCACCTGTCTCTCGGTCTTCCTCTTGGTCTCTTTCCTTCCCACTTCGTCTCGTGTATCCTCCTGGGTATCCTCTTCTCCTCCATTCGTTTTACATGTCCATACCATCTAAGTCTTGATTTCTCTATACCATCCTGTAATGGTTCCTCCTTCATTAATTCTCTGGTCCTCTCATTTCTTATTCTGTCCATCTTTGTAGGTCCAATACTGCTTCTCAAGAACCTCATCTCACTGGCCTGTATTTTGCTCTTCACCCTTCCTTTCATAACCCAGGTCTCCGAGGCATACGTCAGGATAGGGACATAGTACATCCGATATATGATCTTTTTGCTGTTCTGAGGGACATCCTTGCTCCACAACATGCTTCTCTCACACTCCTCCGGAATGCTTCTGCCTGTCTCCCCCGCTCATTTATTTCTCTGTTGTTTCTTCCATCATCTTGTATCAGATCTGCGCAGGACTCTTACTGCCTAATACCCTCTCCCTTATTCTCCGTGATGACGGGCCGTCAGCTGACCTCGTCATCCGGTTCATGAGGGAGAGTGGTTACTTTTTTAAGTTTTAATGTGTAGTTACGACTTTTAATTCAGGTTAAATCTGTTTTATGTTTTTTATTTATTTCATCTATTTTATTGTTCACTATGCCTTATTTGTTTTATCCTTTTTTACCATCCACCTTTTATTCTTTTTATTCAAATAAGGCATAATTTTTGGGGCTCACTGTCTGTTTTATAAACACCATTTTCGTTTCATCCATGGCAGTGAGATGTTATCTACATCCTTTCATTTCACGCCATTTCATTTCATTAGGGGCCGATAACCTCGATGTTAGGCCCCTTAAAACAACAATTATCATCATCATCTTGTATCAGGCTTCCCAGATACTTGAAACTCTCCACTTTCTTCAGTTGTTCCCCACCAATTGTTATTCCCGTTGTGGTTCTTTCCTTCTTCCTTGTTGTGATCACCATCTCACTCTTATTTATGCTAAATTTCATCCCATATCCTTGTATTATTCCTTCCCACACGTCCAACTGTTCCTATACCTCCTCCTCCTTGTTTCCCCAAATCATCAAATCATCTGCAAACACCATTTCTTTCATCTTTTTGTTCGTTAAAAGTCTACGAAACTAAATTCTAATAATATGTTTCCTCCTTCAATAGGAGGCCCTGGATTGGTGTCTGATCTGATAAGAGTTCTGACTCATCTGCTATTTGGATCAGTTTACAGTTCTTGAATATAATTACTCTAATCCATACTGTACTATCCAGCACATCATCACCGAGTGCAGCAAAAGCAAGTACAGTGGCAGTGCTAGTGACTTTGCTCTTGTGACTCCAGAGATTATTGACTATATTCAGAATTTGGATATACATACTGTATATAAATTCTGCTGTATCTCTAGCCATAAGCTAAATAAATAAACCATGGTTAAGGTAAGTATCACAAATATCAATGCTGGCAACATCAATGTATTGGTGTTCCCAGTGGCTTGTCCTTATAATACAGCTTGGCGAGATTTATTCTCTATTATTTCGAAGGTCAAGATATGTTGCTCTTATTGTGTGTGTTCTGGAAATGATGAATGTTACTTAGAAGTATTGTCATCTGAATTTATTTTGTGTTTTTGCATTAATTTTCATTAAAAGAAATGTTTTAAGATGACTAAAATGAACTCCATAAGTGCTCCTAGGCCAGTTACAAGATTACTCGGCTACACTGCGCCTCTCCAGCTAGTCGTCAAGTGCGAGTGCCCGGTATTATCATTCTATCAAATTTATTATCAGACAATGTCTGTAAGAAGACCTCTCAGTTTAAGATCTATATCTTTCTAGGAAATCCCCCAGGGGCTCACATCTAGTGCGACTTGGGTTGGCGACCACAGGACCCCAGCTTACTTTTGCCGGGCTCCTCTCCGTCTTCTTTCCTGTCAACCTCCCTTGGTCAACTCTTGTTCTTTTCCGACCCCGACGGTATTAGGGTATCCGAGGCCTAGGGAGTCTCTAACTTTCCCGCCTTAATTAGCTCTTGTCTCATCTTTCCTGATCCCTCATTCTTCTAGAGAACAGCCTTCTTTTTCTTTTAATTATAGTTCCTTTTCTGTTTAAGATTCCCGCCCTGTTTATCTGAATTGACTCCCCGTGTCTCTAAATTACTTTTTGTGAGTTTTTTGAATCTCAACCACATTTTGTAAGCATTTTCAATCTACATTGCATTTTTTGAGATTTTCAATCTGAACTCCATTTTGTAAGTATTTTCAATCTATTGCATTTTATCAGTACAGTATTTTGAATCACGGGCTTCCACATTTTGTGAGTATTTTGAATCTACCATACATTTTGTAAGAATGTTCAAGTTCAATTGCATTTTGTAAGTATTTTGAATTTCAATTGCAATTTGTGAGTATTTTGAATCTGAACCGACCTTTTCCAATCTAACCTGCTTTGTTTATTTTCAATTTCAATTGCATTTTGTAAGTATTTTGAATTTCAATTGCATTTTGTGAGTACAGGGTCATTATCTATGTGCGCCCCGATAAACGCGGCAAGCTAAGCCGGCTGTGACTGACACGCATACGCGGTTCAGCCAGTGGTTGGCGCGCTTCGCTGACTCATATGGTTAGTTCGCACTTGTTTTGTCATTCATATGGATGTTTATCTGCAGTGTTAGTGTTGCACGTTTAGCGAGTATTGTGATTACTGTGATTGTTGGTCATGCCTCGACACCAATTCACATTGCGCGAACGTGTGTATATCCATAATTCGTATATGAAAAGCAGAAAATCTTGTTCTGAAACGAGACGAAAATTTCGAATCAAGTTTCCAGGAAGACCTGTGCCAAATGACAGTACAATTAGGAGGCTCGCTAAACGATTCAAGGAAACAGGCTCCGTAAATAATAAAAGAGTTGACAGACATTCTTTCATCAGAAGATGTCAGGTGTGTGTTACAAGAGAGGGAGGACATTTTCAGCATCGCACTGTAAGTACACATTATTGAACATGTTTGCTAAAAGTGTGAAACTGTATGCCAACCACCGGCTGAACCGGGTACGAGCGCCCGCGACCTGCGCCAGTCACAGCCGGCTTAGCTTGCCGTGTTTATCGGGGCGCACATTGATAATGACCCTGTATTTCGAATCTACATTGCATTTTGTAAGTATTTTGAACCTAAACTACATTTTGTGCATATTTTTTCAATCTAAATTCCTTTTGTGAGTATTTCCACTCCACATTTTGTGAGTCATTTCAATCTGAGTTCCATTTTGTAAGTCTTATCAGTCCAGTTTAATTTTCGTTATGGTTTCCGTTTCATTGAAGATTGGTTGGAATGTTTTCCATTTTACCCATTATACTTAATATTTACAGGGTCTTTCATATAAAGTAAGAACGCCAAGCGGCGGGTTTGTTATCCGCTAGTGTGGTGGCCTTGACCGAGCTTGTGGCGAGCCATGGCCCCCTACTCTAAGCGTGTGTACAATCCTCTATGAAATATTACCTTATAAAAGTTGCTGGAAGTGTCGCCTTTCCTGGGTTATACAGGCATTGTATCTGGTAACCACATTTTGGCAGACGCGAGTAAGTCATGCCACTGTATTTTTTCTGATTTTTTATTTTGTGTTTTTTATTGAGCACTGAACCAGTAGTGTCAAAGTTATTTACAATTACGTGAATCTGTGCTAGTGAAGGTGGCACTTCATCAGGAAATTGCTGAACAAATGCATCACGTACCCGCCGAGCCGAATCGTAATTAAAATAAATTTTACATACAAAAATACGATGTTGCAATGATAACTGTCTCAACAAGTTAGCAGCTGTGGTTCAGACTGGCGACTGACAACACCTGCATGCTTATTGCAAGGTCAAGTTTGTACAATGCACGCGCTTTCAATACTACAGCAGGGGGCCGTGGTGCGTCACAAGCTCGGCCAAGCCGGCTTCAGCAGCGAATGACAAAACCACCGCTCGCCGTTCTTACTTTATATGAAAGACCCTGTAGTTTCATTGTCATTTTCGCTCTCACCCAGACCAACAGGGGCCGATAACCTAGATGTTAAGCCCCTTAAAACAACAAGCATCATCATCATCAAGATTACTCTGCTACACTGCGCCTCTCCAGCTAGTCATCAAGTGCGAGTGCCCGGTATTATCATTCTATCAAATTTGGTATCAGCCAATGTCTGTAAGAAGACCTCTCAGTTTAAGATCTAACTGTTTCTAGGAAAGTTCAATGTAACACTAACATTTGTGTTGCCCTCTCTGTTTTCAGGTGAATCCTGGGGACCGCATGGATTAGAATTGGCAGAAGATATTTTTATGACTTCTGAAATTAGAAACACCAAGGACTCTGCTACAAGACATTTTCTTCGCTCACAAAATGTTTCAAATGAACAGGATTTCAGATCATTTCGAGACTTATTTTCTTCTGGTTTACCTGTTGCTAATAGTACAGCAGTTCTAGTGCTTCAAATATTGACAGAACTATTGAAGAACAATTCATGAATAGCTTGCCGTCTCGAAATGCATCACATACTGGATTTCATTTTAAAGACAGTCCTCACCCAAATAACCAACATGGTATGTCAAGCTATGAAGATTTACAGAAGAAAAACAGAATATTTCCTGCCTCAGAAGGTCCTGGAATATTTCCTTGCAAAGAATGTGGCAAGACTTATCGCTGGAAAAGAACTCTGAGAAATCATATTAGATTGGAGTGTGGCAAGGAACCTATGTTCCAATGTCCAATTTGCTCACTCAGGTCCAAACGTAAAGGTAACATTTCAGCTCATATCAAATATCTGCATTCAAAAGAGCCCAGCGTTTCAGATTTTGTCTAGTGACCGTCTAGCTGCTTCTTACCCGTATTGCTTTGCTCTCAGTTGTGAACATAACAATAGACAGGTGACATACAGCAAACACATGTTATCCAGCCTAGATTAGTTACATCAGCGTTGATTTTCCTATTGTAATAATCATTTCAGTAGTATAGATCCCTCCTGCGGTGCTCACTATTGACCGATCGTGACAAATGAGCATTCAAATGGAAGAGAATATACATTAGCAGTGATGAATTGCACTCTATTTTCATAAATATCTATAACTTCTTTAAATAATGACTTTAAAAAATGTACGAAGTGTGCGATTTGCAGATACTGTTGCTGTAGGAAAATATGCTCCCTAATTGCTGTCCAATTCTCATTTTGGCTGCTGCGACGCCTGTTTCATGTCATTTTAACATTCTGAGGTGTTTTGTTTATCATTTTGCATAGATTTCAGAAACAGTAAATCGAAGGAATGAGTACTCAAATCGTCATCATCATCATCGAAGTCCCACTCCAGTCACCCGGGTGTGGTTTACAAGCCTCCTCCACTCCTTTCGGTCCTTCCATTTTTCCTGTTCCATCACTTCCGCCACATCCAATCCAGCTTCTCCAATGTCCTTCAAAATTTGGTCCAACCACCTTCTTCTCGGTCTTCCAACTGGTCTCTTTCCCTTGACTTCTCTTTCTAATCCCTTCTTGTTACTCATTCCTTACCCATTCTTTTTACATGTCCGAACCAACGTAACCTTGCTTTCTGTATCTTCCATATTTAACTCTTCTCTGATTTTAATATTTTGAATTCTATCCATCATCATCATCATCATCATCATCATTTCCCCTTATCCAGCTCCTGCCGGGTCGGGGTATTTATGGCACTTCTCCACTTTCCTCTTTCCTTCCACAATTCTTCTTCCACGATCTTGTCCCAGTCCAGATTTCTTTTTCTTATGCTGTTCCTCACTGAATCGATCCACCTTGTTCTAGGTCTTCCCCTTGCACTTTGCCTCCAGCATCTGTCTTGGTATTCTATTTTCCCCATCCTCTTTACATGTCCAAACCACCTTAGTTTATTCTTCTCAATTCTCTCATTTAGTTTTCCCATCCCAACTTCCTTCCTAACATCTTCATTCCTCACTCTGTCTTTCCTTGTCTTTCCTATCATACTTCTTAGGAATTTCATTTCACTGGCTTGGATTCTACTCTCTTGCCTGCTTGTCAGGGTCCAAGTCTCAGCTGCATAAGTTAATATGGGAACATAGTACACTTTATACATTACCTCCTTCCTTTTCCTTGGTACTTCCTTATCCCAAACAAGTTTTCTTACACTTTGATAGAATGCATTGCTCTGCTGTACTCTCCTGCCAATCTCCATGTCCAACCTACCAGTTTGCATCAATTCACTTCCTAGGTATTTGAACGTGTCCACAATTTCCAAACTCTGACTTCCAATTTTCACAGTGCCCTTTCCTTGTCTTTCCCCTCTTGTCATCACCATGGTCTTGCTTTTCTCTATACTGATTTTCAGGCCGTACTTCTGAATATTTTCGTTCAGTGCATCCAGTTGCTTTTGCACTTCTTCGGTGTTCCTTCCCCAAACCACAATATCATCTGCAAATAACAGTAACTTCATTTCTTTATGTCCATATGCTTCCTTTGCTTCCTTTACAATTTCATCCATCACCATTATGAACAAGAGAGGTGACAGCACACTCCCCTGTCTTAGTCCAGTCTTGTTCCTAAAACAATCTGTCTTTCCAATGTTCTTAAAAATTTCATTTTTACTGCTTGTATCTTACTAATTTGCCTTTTATTCATTACCGTTACCAGTGTTTCCAGTCCATATGTTACATCATCATCATCATCTTCATTTCCCGTTTCCAGCTTCCTGGGTCGGGTTGTGAATTAAGGACCTCCAACGTTTCCTGTTTCTCCACCACTCCTCTCCTGTTTTTAGTACTTCTTCAGGTTTTCCTCCTCTCTTCTCTACACACTCCCACACTGTATCTGCCCATCTCTTTCGGGGCCTTCCTCGTGGTCTCGTCCCTGTCATCTTTTCACAGAAAGTTTTCTTTGGTACTCTCTCCTCTCCCATTCTCATCATATGTCCATACCACTTTAACTTTGTTGTTTCTACCCTGTCCTGCAGCTTCAAGATTCCTGTCCTTTTTCTAATCTCTTCATTTCTAACTCGATCTCTTCTGGTCTTGCCCTCTATACCTCTTAGGAATTTCATCTCCGCGGCTTGTATTCTACTCTCCTCTCTTTTTGTAGTAGTCCACGCTCCAGCTGCATATGTTAGTATGGGTCTGTAGTAGGTTGAATATAATACATTTTTACATTTCTTTGGGACATCTCTGTTCCACAGAATACCCCTTATGCTCTGGTAAAAACTGTTCGCTTGTTGTATTCTCTTTCCAATTTCCTCAGTTATCCTTCCATCTTCTGTGATCACACTTCCCAAGTACTTGAAACTTTTAACCACTTCTAGAATTTTCCCATTCAATTCTATCTTTCCTCTTCCTTCCTTCCTTCCTCTTGACATTACCATTGTCTTGCTCTTCTCTGTGCTTACTTTCATCCCATATTTCTCTATTTATTGATTCCATACATCTAGTTGTTTTTGTACTTTTCATCCTCGCCCCATATCACTATATCATCTGCAAACAGCATGGCCTTTGTTGCCTCTTGTCCCAATCTCTGTTTAACATTCTTGTGAATTTCATCCATGACTATGATGAATAGTAAGGGGGACAATACACTTCCCTGTCGGAGACCTGTTTCCACTTTAAACCATTCTGTTTCTCCTATACTGGTCTTCACGCTACTCACACAATATTTGTACATAGCTTTTAACATTTGGACATCAGCTCCGTTAACTCTCCTTTTCCTTAATACATTCCAAACCACCTGTCGAGGCACACTGTCGTACGCTTTCTCAATATCAATAAATGTCATCACCATGTCTTTTCCAAATTTCCATCTTTTCTCCATCATTTGCCTTAATGCAAAGATTAGGTCAAATGTTGATCTGTCTTTCCTAAAACCATACTGTTCTTCTTCCATCTCTCCTTCTATCTTCCTCCTCAGTCTGCCTTCCAGAACTCTCTCAAAGATCTTAGCTACATGAGCGATATGAGTGATCCCTCTGTAGTTATTGCATTCCTTTTTGTCACCTTTCTTAAAAATCGGGATAATGTTACAATTAGTATGAAATACTGTTTATATAATGTTAATTTCGTTCTCTTGGGTACTTTGTCATCCCATAAAAGTTCTCTGACTTGATGATAAAATGTGGTACCTTTACTTAGTCTGTTATTAATTTCAATGTTGATGTCATTACTTCCATTTATAGTGCTACCTAAATATGTAAAATCGTATAATTTCATAAGTATCGAATAACCGGTGAGTGTTATGATGATCCAATGTTCAGTGATTGCCTTTTTAAGTTAGGGAACGTAGAACTTGGAATTCTAACTGAAATGTAAATAATGTTCTATAATCATTTGGTTGAAATAAAAACATAACAACCTTTCTCCTTAAGTCTTTCATTATAAACCTATTGGGGAAAGTGTGGTTTATGAACATGCGAGATTTCTCGCACGGGTAAATTATTTTCTGATCATTGCTAGCTATTTTTATTCAATCATTTGTTTGTTTGTTTATTTATTTATTATACAGTATCCCTCCCTATTTTATTTTGCTAAGGTTTTTTACCGAAAATAAGGTCCCATTAACATCAACTTACACATATGGGGTACCTACAGGTTCAGCATAACCCAATGCATAAGCGAAATGCACTCACTTACTCTTTAAATGCCTCACAATTAAATAAATACCTTAAAACATGTATATTTACAATGAAATAATGAAAGAATGCAACACTGTAACCATGGTAACAGAATCTCACAGGTCCATCTATTTCTGTAAGACGCATTGCAATTCCAGTTATTACATTACTGTGAAAGTTTCCAGACGGTTATAAGGTTATCACGGAACCAAATTAAGCTGTAAACAAAAGTTTGGTGCTTTTCAGTCGGTCAACACGAATGTACCCAAATAGAGCTGGGTTATGCCCTGATCCTGTAATAAATTACATAAGATTAATAAATACACTAGGATGACCAGTTTCGATCGTCAAGTGATCATCTTAATCTTATGTAATTTATTTCAGGATCAGGGCATAACCCAGCTCTATTTGGGTACATTCGTGTTGACCGACTGAAAAGCACCAAACTTTTGTTTACTTAGGCAACACTGAAAAATGGCTTCAAACCTCACAATGTTAAGCTGTAAAATTCATCAATACATACAGTATAATGCGCTTAAGGGGGTCAAGGGGCACTCTAGAATTTTTTCATGCAATTTTCACGTGTGAGTGTGGTACGAAAGGTCTTTTTCACCCGACTATAAAGGGTCTCCGAAAACCACATTTAAAGGCCCTTAAATTAACAGTGTCTGTGATATTCCCAGAAAACTAACTTCGCTCCGATATACCTATGAAGGAATGACAAATCCCTAACCACTGCACCAGTAGCTGAATTAATAAAGTCTGATTATTCATACCAAGGATATATCAGTCATAGCATTCATGATTGAGATTTTGCTAAGTGTACTCTTTACAACTAGAATATTCGTGGGCGAAGCCGCGACGGGTAATGCTAGTATTTATTTATTTATTTATTTATCTCTCTATTTATCTAACATTCATTTATTTCCAAATTTATTTATTTATCCGAGTCCAAAACGCATACAAATATAAATTGCACTAAATTTCATTTCACCAGTGTTCAACTGTTAGAATGGCACAGTCATTAGCTTCTATCGAGTCCTGCATATCACATGGTCTTGGTAGCATGCTGCAATTCAGAAGGTGCTCAGGGTCTTGTTTTTCACCACATTTACAAAGTTCTTCAGCACTGTATCCCCATTTCTTCAAATTGCTTTTGCACCAACTCACACCAGTTCTCCGTCTGTTTAGAGTCAAGTTATTTATTTATTTATTTACATTTTTTTATTTTTTATTAGTTCATTTATTCATACGTTCATTTCTTAATGAGTCAAGTTATTTATATATATTTTTAATTATTTACTTTTAAGGGGAATGAAGATACTTCTCTGGTGTTTCTCATTTTACTTTGAATATTTTTCACATTTATTTGGAAATAGAATGTCTTTCTTCTCATGATCAATATCGTGTAGTTGGTTAGAGCTGACTTCGAAACAGAGAATTGGATCCAAGGTGTAGCCTTTTTTCGTTCCAACCTTATAGACGATGGTGTCCACCAGTCTTGTGCTTCCTTGATCGGCTATTCCTGCCACTTCCTTATGAGCAACATATCCAATTTCCCGTAGTGTTTCGGCTAACATGATGGTTAGTGTGGTGTCATTATTTGGCGGAGGGCCTCACTGTGTGAACTTCACTAGCTTCATTTAAAAACTAAAAACAAATAGGCCTAGATAAATAATACGGTTATGTTGTAGAGCAGAATGATGCAGTTTTATTTAAAACAAGGGTTGCATCCCCACAATTAAGATTTTTTTTCCCTATGAGAAGAAAGCCCTCATCAGACCTACTATCATTGCCTACCCCTGCGACATGGACGCGCCTGACGAGAATTATCCATGTAGACACTAACCTCATGGACCGAGTTAAGGAGAATATCTAGTTCTTGCCTCCAAGGCTGCTGGAGCAGAGAATCGATGATGATGATTGAATACTTTAAAACTCTGATGTGTGCTCATCCATGGAAAGACATAAAAGTTGCAGGGATCTAAGTTGGGTTAATATGCAAGTTTCTTAAGTACAAAAGGTTTGTTTAGGGTAGCAGCAAATGGATTTTTAAGAGATTTATTTAAGGGAATTGTCTATTCGGAAATCATTCCTGAAGGCGAAACAGTATCTGGATATTATTTATGCCATTTGTGGGAACCTACCTATTGTAAATGTTCAGAGATGTGGCAAAGCAGTACTTTCCTCATGCACATTGGTCTCCGAGTTTCACGTCAAACATTTAATTATTTCATGAGCAAAATGCTTTGCTTTTGGTGATTTATATAATTCAAGACTGTCAAAAAGGACATATATGGGTAAAAAGTGACGGGAACTTGGTCAATTTCTGTAGTCATTATAAGGTGCTAAATGTATGAGTGTGCAAATGTTTTCTTACTGTTTATTGTAATGTGTGCTGCTAGTTATAAAACTCTAAACGTGATGTAATGTGTCTATTTAACAAATGTTATGTTACTGTGATTGTATTATTAGGCAGAATAGAAGTATGGAGAAAGGTCAAATACAATGAATGGGAGGAACAAGGACTAGAAAAACCTGCCATCCACATTGTTGGTATGCTGCCTCCAGGGTGAGTATGGGCTGCTAGCTTTTATCAAAACTGCTGAGGCAGTCTAACATAGGGACTTCACTACATTTTGTAAATGTGCCATGGAATTCTATCTGAATAAAGAAAATCTACTGTTATTCAAATCAACAACTGGTCTATTCAATGCCACCATAATTTCGTTCCAAGACAGACAACGTCTACTTCTAGTGCACCCCTCTTGTTTGAAATATTGGTCACTACCTAGGCAGATGGTTGTCTTTGATAACTGTAACATAGGTGGGAAAATGAAGTCCTTAGGATTTTGTTTGTTTTGCAATAAATGAAGTTGCTGTTAACTACATTATAACTTAAATGTGAACATAATTTAATAAAAACATTTGGCAACAACAGTTCAACATTAGTAATTATTGATTCAATGCAACAAGTGTGCTACAAAAAACAATCGTTGGTGAGGTGTGCTTTGATGTTGAAAAGGTTGGGAACCCTGGTGTAACAAGGAAAAGTCGTGAATGTGAATCTCCCGATATTGGTGAAACCTTGTATACGTGTTGGTGAGATTATGGGGAAAACATCCGTATTGGTATTTCATCCCCAAATTTATTTAGGACATCCCTAACACGAGACTTGGAGTGACGCAGGGCAATACGTGCGCTGACTTGCCATATCCTCTTTGACCAATCAAGCAACTAAAACCACTCTAGCAGTCGGTGTATGGAAAGAAGGCCTATAGTGCATACTGGGAGAAGCAGTTGTCTTGCATCCATATTCAAATGCTTACCATACTATTTTGTCGTAAATAGAGGTGAAACAAATGAATTTCGGGTTGAAATATAATCACGGATATTTTCCTTGCAATCTAACCAACGGGTACACAAGTTTCAACGAGATTGGGAGCTTAACGTTATTTATGTTCCCTTGTAAGATTTGTCCGCAGAGTTGCATCAGAGGCACAAACAAGTGAGCCCATGATGTGAATAACTGGGAGAGAGCGAAGAGTGATTTTAAATATCCAGTTAAACAGTGGGTTTTGACGCGGGTTCAAATCCGGCCGAAGTCGTCGGATGTTTTAAGAGCGTTAAAAATCCCTCAGTATGCCTTCCTTCGGAGGGGAAGTAAAGCTGGCGGTCCCATGTCATGGATTTATGGCATGTTAAAGAACCTTCCACTAATTACACCTTAGTGAAGCTAAATTGGATAAGTTAAGAATGTTAACAACGCTCTTAGGTTCCTACGTTCGTTGCCAAGAGCCGACTACGGTGGCGTCTGGTAGCTAGGTTCTGAATTAGTAGTCATTGACGGCGTTTGGCAGCAAAAGTAGGAACTATTTGAAAAATTCAAAAGTCTGCAGTCCTTACATGAATTAAAAAACAGGTAACACACAGTAATACAGTCATCACAATTAACACCGGTTATCAGACAGTTTCTACACACACCCAAAGTACCCGGGGCTACATGACCGCGTTGTCGCAGCCCCTAAACTTAAGAACCAACCAAACAGTGGGTTTTATAATGACAGAAACCTGACAGGTTGTTGGTTCCTTCTCGAGGACTTACAATTGTGTCTGAAAATGGTTTTATTTATTCAATAAGGTGTCTCTGATGGCACAAGGATGCTCTCTAGTTTCCATTCAGTGGAAATGAATTAAATGTTACCTGTATAGAAGCTATTCTTGCCATGAGCATTTTAATTGATTATCTGACATTTCACTCTTTACAGTGGAGGACAATTTCAAGATAGGTTATGCAAGTTGATGATGGTAAATAACTTTGATAATGCAGAAACTGACGAGAGTTCAAACATTAAATGATCCCAAACATTTTCCAAGTTATTTATTATCATCACCTTTTAGTATCCTGATTAGTTCACCTGTGGTTCCTTTTATGTATGACAGAACCCAAGTTCATATTTGTTGACTCCTACCTGGTTTTATTTTATGGTTCTTGTTCTTTGCCATAATCCAGCCAGGAGTTAAGAAATGTCCAGTTCAAGTTTAAGGCTCACTGTATATAGAAATCCTATGCATGCTCCTCTTAGATATCTCGTGAGTAGTGGTGAATTCTGCCGACAATAATGGTATCAGATAGTAATGATGATGGGAAATGAGAGATATTACATTGTTATCTCATGGCTATTTATTTATTTAATCCTATTGCATAATATAAATGATAGAGGATACATTATAAATATGCAGTATTTTCAACTGCACCTTGCTATTTATTAATGTTTCACAAGCTGCATCAGAATTAGTGCTGAAATATTATGTTCTGTTTGTATTCACTTGTGTGTAAAGTTTATTTTCCTTGCTAATTTTCTCTGCAAGAGAGGTTGCAGCATGTTAAATATTACAGTACTTACTATTTATTTATTTATCCACGCCCACATTGGAGCACTAAATTAAACCTTATATAGCAGTGGTTCTGAACTCGTAGAAGTCTGCCGACCACTCAGCGTGAAATTGAATCGTGTACGGACCACCCCTCCCCTTGCCTCTCCCCCCTCCCCCTCCCCTATACCCCTTATCAGCTGTAACCCTTCCTCAATAACACTTATTTTAAAGATATTTCCATTCAAAACCTGATAGTCATCGCTGCGAATACATTCGGACGATTCTCTTTCAACGCACATTGTTTTTGAAATCCCCATTTATTGGCCATTTTTTATACGTGCTGGTGGACCCTTTTCTCCCGCGGACCACCGGTTAAGAACCACTGTTATATAGGGTGATTTTTTTGCTGGAGTGGGGCCAGCGGCCAGCTACCAGGCGCGCGTACGCCTTCCGCCAGCCAACCAAATTCGGTCCGAAGATTGTGCGCAGGTAGAAACCGTAACAGAGTAGTCTACATTAATTAATGATAAATTCACCAGCAAATCATGATTAAAGAACTTACCTTTTTACAGAAGATGCTGAAAATGTTCTTTTTCAGCTGACAGACAGGCGTTGTATCGTGTAAATACATTAGCATTTACACGTTGTAATTTCCTGCCTTATATTGTTATCCAGCTCCACTAGAGTACGGGTAATTGATCTGTACACTTTGTATTTTAAATTACCACACCATTAAACATCCAACGGGCTTAGGTTCGTGCTTCGATTAATCACAGTAAACACGCAGGGGGGTACTGGAGTAGCTACATAATGTAATGATGTAACTTCCAAAGATACTGTCTGTCAGCTGAAGGAGAACATGTTCAGCATCTTCTGTGAAAAGGTAAGTTCTAACCTTTAACTGGTGACGTGAGGTCATCCAGATTCCCAAGAAATAAAATAAAAAAAGCATCTGTGCTTCTTTAATTAAATCTTGCAGGAAGCTGTTTATGTTACCTTATCTGTGTGCTGACACTTCACACCCTCGTTGATGGAAGTTTAGTGACCCTGGTTAGCTCGCCTCGTTAGGATAATGTTTCTATCTGCAGCCCGACTTTGGTTGGCTGGCGGAAGGCATGTGCGCGCATGGGCTGGTCACTGGCCCCACTCACTGTACAACAAAGTCTTACTATATATATACACCGCGGACAGGCCAACAAGGACCACGCAAATATCACTCCTTTACAGGTCTAGTTTCCTTCTTTCTCTTCCAGAAGTCTTTCATCCTGGTCGACTGCGCAGCTCTTCTTTCAGCAGTCCATTCTCCTCTGTTGAGATTCTTCTTCTCCCCAACAACAATTTTGAGGCCAATTTTTTTTTCTGTACTGTATTTGATTTAGACAATCTTCTTCAGTAATTTTGAATTTTTGAAGTTCTTCTTTCATTTGTTTTACATAGCCTCCTTGCCCTTTATAGTTCCAGATTTTATCAAAAATTTGTTCGTTTAACCTTAAGCAATCCATGTGGACCATATGTCTGTAGAAATGAAGTCGCCGTTTTCTGATCATCACTTCAAGGTTGTCGATTTTACTATAAAATTCTGCATTGGATCTCAGTCTATAACCTTCCTGTGTTTTCCTAGGACCATAAATCCTTCTTAAAATTCTTTCTATCTTGAGCAAATTCTTCATTCCGGTTATATTTGTTGTTTCCTTGCCATACAAGATGACTGGTCTAACAACTGTATTAAAATGTCGTAATTTTGCATTGATAAACAGGTTCTTGTTTATATTTTATGTACAAAAATGTAATGAAAAAAAATAAAATTGAATGTGTTACTGATATTGTTAGTAAAACGAAGTAACTACTACACACACATTGGACAAGAGGGTTAGATTGGAGTTTGAACTGAAACATACTCATCTTGGTCTCAGGTGTGCTATGTACAGCATCTAAAAATTATTTTTTTGACTAAACATTATTTCATGTTCTATTCAAATCTGTATCCTGTATCCTGTCATTTTCATTTTATTACCACCAATTTGTGCTGACCGAGTGAAAAGCTCTCTTTATTAGAATTAGGCAACAGAGAATAATGGCTTCTATCACTAGAATGATGTTAAGCATTATCAATTATTATAAACCTAACTTACCTTATTGATATTCACAGGAATTTACTTGTTTTATTTTATTGCCTTGTACATAATTTATAGTTATGTTTTCCTATCACATACCCAGTGCTGGATTACACATTAGGCCCGACTAGGCCCAGGCCTAGGGCCCCCAATTATCTGGGGCCCCCCAAATTTTATTCCAAAGATTTAGAAAATTTTTATCCAGAACTGAGACAGTTTCAGCATTAGGATTACAATGTCCTTTAAAAACTGAGTTCACTCATTCTGAACTTGACGAAATTCTTATTCGAGACAAGCTTGAGTCTGATTTTCCGAACGTTGAAATTGATTTTCGCATTTTCCTGAACCTTATGATAACGAATTGTTCTGCGGAGCACTCGTTTTCAAAATTGAAACGGATCAAAAGTGCGCAAAGAAGTATCATGTCACAAGAACGATTAGACATGCTAAGTTTAATGTATATCGAGTCAGATGTTCTGCGGGAAATTGATTTTGATGACAATGTAGAAGATTTCATCGACCGAAGAAACAGAAAAAAAAAGTTTTTTGATTACATTTTACAGAAGTAAAAAATAGTATTTGTTAAATTGTTCATCAAATCATCTGAAATGTTTTCAAATAACGATGATCGTTTCAATTGAAATGTATGTATATATGTAGGTATATTTATGATTTAATAAAAAGCGTATTATTCATCTTGAGAAAAAAAACTTCCTGTATATACTTTATTAAATGTACAGGTGCTAAAAAATAAAAATTATTTGAAAAAATAAAGGGGCCCCAAAAATCTGAGGGACTTGGGCCTCATTTTACCTTAATCCGGCACTGCACATACCCCCCACAAATTGCTATTATTAGTGATGAAAATTTGTAGAAATTTAATGATGCTATTTCATACTATCAATTTAAAGAAAAGAGTTGTGTGACTATATCTATTCAACTCCTAATTTGTATGTGTGTAGCCCACTATACTTTCAGTGCTTGATAATTTACTCTTGTTTTTCCTTTGTGTGTTTGTTTCTTTCTTTCTTTCTTTCACGTGGCAACTGTGTTGCTTAATCTATATATTAAACCATGTTATACTCGCTAACATAATCAATTTTGGTGCTTATGTAATTTTTCTTTCAAGTAATATTAACAGCCACGTTACTTATTTTGCAGATAATTGCAGTTAGGCATTGAATATATTTCCTTTTTATAAAACTTTCTTTTCTTTCTTTCTTTCTTTCTTTGGCTTTTCCCAATTAATTGGGGTCGCTGGAGCCAACCAGGCTTATTTTGGTTTTGGCCAGGGATTTAAGGCAAGATGCCCTCCCTGACGCCACGTGATTTTTTAGGTGAAAATTCCACCTCGCTGTCACCGGGATTCGATCCTAGGCGAAACTCCACGCAAGACACGGCACAAACCTAGAAGAATTGCTGAGTTTTAATTCACTGGCCGTGAAAGCCAATATACCAGATTATTTATTGTTTCCTGTGTCAAATTTAAATATATACCGGTACTATTCTGAATCCATAAAAACAATGGCAGATTGTGGATGCTTACATGGAATTGTGTCACAAAGTTATCTCACAGGAGTGTTCATGTCTTAAAGCTCCTCCATTATTGACTGCATAATACTCAGGTAAGGAAGGGGCAAAATTGTTGTGCATTGTGAACCTCTAGGGGATGACGATCTTTTTGTTATCATCACAATAATCGTCATCATCATTGTCATGGGGCTTAGGACTCATTAAGTACTGAAATTTCGGGGAGATACTGGGATGCGAAGGTTTTGCTCTGAAGGGGTTCTATATGATGTCTGTAAATTTACTCATACAGGCCTCTTTCATTGAAGTATACCCAATTACCAATCGGCTGTGAAGATTTCCTCATGCTATGAATTTTTTTCCCTATACTTTATATGATAACTCTGGAGTCCACTTTGCTGTGACATAGTTACTGCTCCCAAGTGACTTAATTGATTTCAAGCCTTATTATTTAGAGTGGAAAGTGACATAATTTCTCCTTCCTTGTGAGAAGGAATGGATGTGCATGAGCCAATTAAAGTCCTTGCCTTTGACAAGGATCTCTTACCAGTTATCCTTAGACAGAATTCTGCTGCTTTGGCCACAGCATCCTGTAGGTTCCCATTTGGCATCATGAGGCTAGCAAACCCCATACCAGATCATGCCAAGACTTTTAATTTCTTGGCAGTGTCAGGAATTGAACCCATGAACTCATGGTTGGTAGCCAAAAATGCTATACACTGTGCCACGAGGCAGTCTGTGACATAATTACAAAGCAATATTACAAATTGATCAATATTTCTGACACCATAATGTTCATAAAGTTTCTTAGATTTCCACAGCTTTCTTCCCTGGGGGTGTTGGCAGTATTTTTGATTACCATGGCCTTTTTCTCATGACATTATTTGCAGTGTCTTTGAATTCCACAGCCTTCATTTCTTCTAATACCTTGCAATGTTTTATGTTTTCACAGCCTTCTTCTCAAGTGCATTAAAGAGTCTTTGGTTTCCATAGCCTTATCCTCAAGTAACTTGTAGTGTCTTCAGTTTCCACAGCCATCTTCTTTTGAAAAGCCTTGGAATGTCTCTTGATTTCCACAATTTCCTTCCCCTGACCTTGGAGTGGCTTTGGTGTCCACACTCCTCAGGAGCCTTGGAGTGTCTTTGGTTTCGATACCCATCTTCATCTGAAGAATCTTGATTTCAACAGCAGTCTTCATCTGAAGTGCCTTGTAGTGTTTTTGGTTCCACCGCCTTCTCCTCAAATGCCTTGTTGTGTCTTTGATTTCCACAGCCATCTTCATCTGATGTGCCTTAGGGGAAGTAAAGCCGGCGGTCCCATGTCATAGATTTATGGCATGTAAAAGATCTTTCCACAGACTAAACTTGTGCGAAGCTAAATTTCTAGGTTAGATTTCGTTGGAACACTCTATCAAAGTTCCAACATTCACCACTAGGTATCAGTGACATCCGGTAGCGAAAGTTGGAACTACTTGAAATTGAACGGAACTTGTAGCTCACCCTATGGGTGTCCGCTTGAAGCATCTACAGCCTCTGGCGAGCCGAACATGTCCTCGGACACTCCCGGCACTAAGAGCCATACGGTAAATAAATAAATCTGATTTGCCTTGAAGTGCCTTTGATTTTCATGGCCTTCTGGTCCTTAAATGCATTCTAATATCCTCATTCTGTATACTACATTCTACAATAGTGCCATACTTTGGAATCCTTGAAGCAATTTTGTAGCCATAGTTAGGAAGTTATGTATTCAAACCATGTAGAAAAGTTTTTTTTTCAATTGAAACTTGGACGTCATTAATAAATTATGATGATCACATAATTGCCAATATGTAATGTATACATCACACATGAGCAATTGAACATGAACTGAAATGTAGCATCAGAAAATTAAATTTGTAAAAAGTCCTAAACAAGATGAGCAGATAACATATATATTGTGTAAATATCTTTGGAACTTGTGAATCACACTGCAAAGTTATATTAGAAAAAATTATGATAGAAGTTTATAAAAATTAAAGACAAGCAGAGTAAGTTAATTATAGGATTTCTTGTACATTCAATGAAAACATTTTGGAGTAGCCTATCACAGACTGGAAGGCTTTTGAGATAGCCTACAATTTTAACCATGAAGGCTCAGATCCAACCAACTTGTGATTACCACTGCAATAGCCATATAGTGAAGGTAAGTGTTAACAAATATTTATTTTATAACTGTATATATTGTTAGGGTATTTCCACAATGTGGTAATGCTTGGGTTACTGTTTTGGCTTCGTGTGATTTGTGAGAAAACAATTCATGTGAAAGACATTGTTTTTACCTTCCATGTCTTGGATTTCTATATTTTTGTCTAGTTATAGCATATATTTTATATATTTGGTTATTTTAAGTATTAAAAATGTATTTTTGACTGCCTCAATGTTAGGTTGTTACCAGTCATATACCGTACCTCCTTCCAAATACCTAACCTATCTTTTGGAAAATTTAGGGGTAAAACCCATGTGGTGGCTGTCAATTCCCTGTCAAAACCAGTTTCAAAAGATGGCTTAGTCCAAGGAAAGTAACCAGTAACACAAGAAGCTCTGGAACATGTCTTATAGAAGATAATCCATGATTTTTATGTTAGAGTGGTAATGCAGGCCTTTGCATATTTTGGTTTGATTTGATACGCAGGTCAGAAGGGGCAAAATATTTGAGGAGTCTACTTCTAGGGATCATTATTGTGAAAAATTGTATTAATAGTTTCATTTAAGAGCTGTAGACATCATTGACATGGGCACACTTGAAAAGTTACAAGAATTAGTATTAGAAATAGGCCTACAGGGTGCCAGGAAGCTTGTCATGGTGGGTGAGGGGTTATCGTGTCGGACTACCAACCCCAAGCTTGCAGGTTCGCTCCTGGCCATGGTAAGTGATTTTTGAAACGTTGTTGGCATGTTAAAGAACCCATTTGAATTCAGTAGGTCGTGTTCATAATGGCAAAACTAATCTTGGGATTTTTCGCCAACACAAAAGTTCCTTGTTTCTCTACTACAAAGCGCTATGGTGTCAATGAGCTTAAATATCTAACGGTTTCTCACATGCCCGACAGTGTGAATATATTGTAAAATATGTTTGTTCGGGTTTCTGTCTGTCACCAGTTACTTTATCAATGGCTGAGTCCTGATGCATTTTTGGCAGAAGTAGCACATTTTCTTAAATATTTTCCTCGAAACTTGAGGTACAAGAGTCATGGCTGATGACCAAGGTGTCCCTAGTCCCTAAAATGGATCAACAAAGACGTAAATACTGTGGCATGTTATTATGCTGCACCGAAATAGGTGAATTTTCCTATTATTTTTACATATTGTTTGTTCCCACTAACGTAAGCCGAGGATTGTCACCTGAGAACTGGCATCATGGGTGAACCTTACCCAACCCTAAATATCACAGAAATAAATTGGGTGAACATAAGGCTATAAACATGTTACTTTTGCAGTGTGCAGTTCAAGGCTACGAAGGAAGGTATTTTAGGCAACGTAAAATAAGGGCTGACAAAAATATACTGCATTATTTAAGTCTCGGGTGAAAATAATCTTGCGCCAGTCCTCATGGGTGAAAAGAACTACTGTACAGATTTCATTTGCCAGCACAGGAGTCTTCAGAGAAGACAATAGATACCGCTCCAGTCCTCATGGGTGAAAAGAACTACTGTACAGATTTCATTTGCCAGCACAGGAGTCTTCAGAGAAGACAAGAGATACCTAATACCAACGGATTAACTTGACGATATGAGGCAAAAAATTAACCATAATTTCCGATTATTCCCCTTCAGGAAAGCGTGTGAACTTGAGCCAATCACAGCTTCACTTCCTTTTCCTCTCTTCTTTTCTTCCCTAAACCTCTTCATTAGTTCACTGTGCTATTTCTTCCTTTCCTCTGTCCATTTTTTTCCTGATGTGTCCTTCCTTGAGACTTGTACAATTTTCGTGTTTCTGATTTTATTTCTAAATTTTTCTCTGTCCCTAATGTCGTCTTAAGAGATTTTAAGTAATTCCATGTCTTCATGTACTTCTTTTATCCAACTGGTCTTTAATTTACTTGCATTCACGATATTGAACATTTTCTTAGTGAGTCTGTTCTCATCCATCCTATATATGTGTCCATAGAACTGCAGACGTCTCTTTCTAAATTTATCTATAATGGTGTCTGTATTTTCATAAAGCTCCTTTGTTGGTCTCCTGACCCAAATTCCATCACGGAAAACAGCACCATGGATTTTCCAAATAATTTTTCGTTCCTGTTTCTCAATATCATGAATTCTCGTCATTCCTGTAATGACTGTGGTTTCTACCGCATACAAGGCTTCAGGCAAAACAACTGTGTTGTAATGTCACAGTTTTGCATAACGAGATACTGCTCTTTTGTTGTAATGATTCCATGTCAGCTTGTATGCCTTCTGCAGTTTTACTATTCTCTCTGCATTAGAAATTGTGTTCAATCATGTTGGTTGGATGGCTTCTCCTAAATATTTGAAGTGCGTTACTTATATGTATTAACTTCGTTATTAACTTGACAAGAGTACTACGAATTTTGATAGGCTTTGCATGAAGGGATATTATGAGGCACGAGTGAAAACCTGCATAGAAACATATTTCTGTGCATCTCAGTTTGACATCATTAGGAAGAGGACAGGGTCATTATCATGTCATAGAGTTATGGCATGTTGAAGAACCTTCCACAATTACACCTGTGTGAAGCTAAAATATAATACAGGTTAAACATTCGACAAACGCTCTTAGGTTCCAACGTTCGTCGCCAGGAGCCGACTGTGGTGGCATCTGGTAATCAAGTTATGAACTAGTAGTCGTTGACGGTGGCGTTTGGCGGCAAAAGTAGGAACTACTTGAAAAAATTCAATGCCTGCAGTCCTTACCTGAATTAAAAAACAGATACACACACTAATACAGCCATCACAATTAACACCGGTTATTTGACAGATTCTACACACACCCAAAGTACATGGGGCTACATGACTGCATTGTCGCAGCCCCTAAACTGAGGAACCAATCAAGGGTCATTATCTGACTGCCTTGCTGCGAGGATCAAAGGAGAGAGCATGAAAAGTGCAACTGGTAAGATGTGGAGGGGACAGTGGAAGGAACTGAATTCAAGGACGGGCAGTTCGTAAGTCTGATTTTTTTAAGGGGGCAGAACATCAAGGAGGGGTAAGTGTATGTGGAGTAAGAGATTCACCAGATTTCAAGAACGAGCATCATAATAGTAGTTAAATCATACTCTGCTTATAATTAATTTGGTCTTTACATCTGCTAACATAGTAATGTTGAATAATGAAAAGCTTCCTTTCTGGCTGAATGCTACTGTATTGTTGCTATTCTTATCACTAACCATTATTATTAGCGGGATGTACCATTGGTATTATTTTTATTTCTTCTTAATATAGTATTATATTTCGTGACTAATATTATTGTTTACGTTTTCTTTTCAGTTTCGTGGATGGGTGTAACAGATAGCATCCAAAATACTACATTTCAATCTTTCTTTGGTAAGAAAAACGATGGTAGATACCAGCTTCAAGTGCCGTCGAAATCTTCCATGCTCCAATCTCTTGGTGGAAATATTGTGCAGTCCAAGAAGATGTTCTCCAAGAGTAAAGTGAAGAGAGAAAGTGAGAGTGTGATGAGTCCTGGGAGTGCTCAGAACCAATTTCCTTGCTCCAATTGCCATAAATCATATAGCATGAAGGGCAATCTTGTTAGACATCAAAAGTTTGAGTGTGGGAAGGAACCCATGTTTAAGTGCCCATTTTGTCCAATGCGTTCAAAACGAAAGGGAAATATTATGACTCATATCAAGTACCTGCATACTGATCCCAGAAGTAATGACAGTGAATCAATATGAAACGTTGAATTAACTCAGTGCTGCTTTTAATAGGTTGACTAATATTATATTTCAGCAGGAATCATATTTTTATTGATGAATGCTTGTTAGTACAGGGTCTTTTATATAAAATAAGAGCGCCAAGCGGCGGCTTTGTTAACCGCTGCTGCGGTCACCTTGGCCGAGCTTTTGGCGCGCCAAGGCCCCCTGCTTTAAGCGTGTGTACAATCCTATATGATGCAGCAGCCTTGCTAGCGTGTGTACAATGCTGAAATCTTACTTTAGTTAGCTATTTAATTAGTTATTGTTGATGAAACCAAAACCCCTACTTGTGCTAATTTTGTGAGTGATTTATTCGGAGACCTTCAAGATTCTCGCCAATGTCATCTAGCTCGTCCTCTGTTAAAACTGTTCATGTGCGGGCATGTTTTTTATTGTTCACCGAGCCAGTATTGTCAAACTTATTTGCAATTACGTGAATCTGTGCTAGTGAAGGTGGCACTTCATCAGAAAATTGTTGAACAAATGCATCACGTACCCGCCGAGCCGACTCGTACTTAAAATAAGTTTTACATAAAAAAATACGATTTTGCATACCATGTTAGCACTTGAGGTTTAGACTGGCGACTGAGCAACTGCACGCTTATTGCAAGGTCAAGTTTGGTAATGTCAATCTGTTATTTTTATACAGTCCATCGGAACAGCCATCGTATGTACTATTCGCGCGCTTTCAATACTATAGGGGTTTCGGTTTCATCAACAGTAACTAACTAACTAACTAAAGTAAGATTTCAGCATTGTACACACCCTAGCAAGGCCACTGCATCATATAGGATTGTACACACTCTTAAAGCAGGGGGCCTTGGCGCGCCAAAAGCTCGGTGACAGCAGCAGCGGTTAACAAAGCCGCCGCTTGGCGCTCTTATTTTATATGAAAGACCCTGTATAGGCTGCATGAGGTGTTGAGAGAATCTTATCTATTCAGACTTGCACAGTAGGTTATATTCTTACCAGTTTAAGTTCTTACACGGGAAGCATAGCTTTTGCTTTAAAAAAGAATGTTTTCCCTAAATATGTGCAAGAAATTTATCCATGTTGGGCTGTAGTATTTTACCGATGCAAATTTTTTTTCTTCTGTCTTTATAACAGTAAAATTTTAAAATCAATTTTCTCTTCATTTTATTTCTGTTCAATTTAAGTGTATTCTAGTGGGAACGCTCAAAGTGTCTTCGTGTTATAATAATAAATTACCTAGCATAATATTTGAGCTATATTGTTTAGTTTATCGGGCAAACTGATAAACATGTTTAGATTAATTTTGCTCTCTGTGTTCAAAAATGTCAAGAAGAAAGATTAAGAATCCTCTCCACTCTGAACTATGTCACCCAAGTTGTGTCATTAAGACTTGCATTAGGTCAGTTTGCTTTCCTCCCAAACTACCTCACCTGCCAAATGCCGGGGTTGGTCCTTAACTATAGGCCACAGCCGCTACCTTCCAACTCCTCGACCCTCCCTTTCAACTTTCCTCTCCAACGGTACCTGTAGCTCACCCATTGGGTGTCCGTCTCGAAGCAGCTACAAAAAAAAAAAAAACTGGCGAGCCAAACATGTCCTCGGACACTCCCGGCACTAAAAGCCATATGCTAAAAAAAAAAAAAAAAAAACCAACCCACCACCTCACCTGCGTAAATCTGAATAAATTATCTCCCAGCACCCTGTGTAGTAGTGATGTACAAAGCCATTTGTTTTATCGTTCAAAGTCTTACTAATATTATTTAAGAAATTACAGTTCTATTTTTATAATTAGTTAGGGATCAGGTGTAGGGTTAGAAATGTGTAGTTCATTTATCCCAGTGATGTACATAGGTGATTCAGTATGACTGTGTTCTTTGCCTGTAAAGTTTAACAACGATTTGAGTGATTCAACTTTGTTGTGTTTCTCAAGGATCATTTCATTTCTTTAAATTGTGTAATTCTTTATGATAGAGGAATAAGTCTACACAAATTCTCTGAAATTCTCTAGCAAAAAAAGGAATTAGCAATGAATTATCATCCATACAAAATTATTTCTCCGATAATTTAGCACAATTAGAACCAAAGTCGATATGCTCAACATGCTGGTTTACCCAGTCAGAATGAATTAGCAACCTGTAATGCTCAGAAAGACGTTAAAGGTTGTCATTATAAACACTGTTGATTGATCTCACTTGATGAAGTATTATTGTGAGGAATTATACCATAAACCATTCCGCTATCCAGATTAACAATCCAGGAGTCTGTATGAAATGAATAGTCCGACAATACATGAACCATCTGCCTTAGGTTTTGGATTATCTTTACAAGGAGGTATTCTTTGTCAGGGAGTACTGAGGTGGGAATCGAACCCATCTCTTCTCAGATTTGCCTCACGAGGCTGAGTATACCCCGTTCCAGCCTTCAGACTGGAATTAAATTCTTGGCAGAGCCAGGAATTGAACCCAGACCTTCGAGGCGACATCCAAGCATGCCAGCTGCTATACAATGAGGTGGTCTAACTTTCACTAAGTTGATCTCAAATGGAACAGGCTTCAGTTAAAATAAGAACTACAGTATTTATCGAAACATTTATAACAGCATTTGGTGTCATTGTTATGTAACATACTGTACATTCTTCAATGTATCTGATTCCAAGAGGAGGTACTTATAGTAAAATTGCTAGCATTAGCTGGACGAGTCCAGGGAATTAGAACAGTTACATTTGTTATATTACTTTGAATGTGAAGAATAAAACTGTTTCACTAATTCATTAATAATGGCTTCAAAGTTTGGTTTTATGTCAGAGAGTTGAATATTGAGGTCTGAAGCAATCTAGCCCTGAATTTGTTTTTAGTGTGTGCATAAGCTGAAAATCCTGTTTCTAACTACAACTCAAAAGTTGTTACGAGGCACAGACTGTGTGATTTTACGAGGATGAACTCTGAAGGTCTATTATTTATTCAAACTCCAGCATGGATAGCAAGCATCACAGGTTGATAATTGGATCTCGTATCAGACAAAGTAATTATCAGTGTCCAGGGAGTACTCTGACAAGGATTTCATGAGGTCAGCTAATAATCGCATCACATTTTCTTGCAGAAATCAGAAGTTTAGTTTTGTTACTGAATGTGTTTATTGGTCTCACACGGTAAATGTGGCAGTTGCTTTTCCACGTAGTGATTTCACTGAGTTCTTATGGAGTTAACTAACTCGCAGAACCTTGACAATCCTTCCGCAGAACCCTCGAGAACCACTGCCTCAATGTATTCTTACATTTTTTTTAAATGTTATGCTTTGTAGAAACAATAGGTAGTTGTTTTTTTTTTATGCATGAGTAAAATAATATTTCTACAAGTATAATATTGTCACCCATTTTTGTAGTTCGTTATAACAAATTTTTATTTTATGCAAACAATGAAATCTTTACACTGAGGTGGGAATCGAACCCATCTCTTCTCAGATTTGCCTCACGAGGCTGAGTGTACCCCGTTCCAGCCTTCAGACTGGAATTAAATTCTTGGCAGAGCCAGGAATTGAACCCAGACCTTCGAGAATATCAAATTCAGCTAACTTGAAGTTTATTAACAACTCGAGCTGTCAACGTATTAATAATTCTTGAATGTTTACTTAGCAATGCTTCTGAAAATAAATCAGATTGGATAAATCTCAGTGAAAATGAAAATCCATAGCCTGCTTCCAGCCTCCGACCGGGTCAGGAATGGAATGAATGAAGCCCCCATCTAGCGGCGAGGATATGAACTGTGCCGGCTGCCGAGGCCTGACGCACTCCTCTGGGGCAATGATTAGATGAATGACAGATGAAATGAAATGATAGTGGAGAGTGTTGCTGGAATGAAATATTGACAGGGAAAACCGGAGTACCCGGAGAAAAACCTGTCTGCCTCCGTTTTGTCCAGCACAGATCTCACATGGAGTGACCGGGATTTGAACCACGGATCCAGCGGTGAGAGGCCGACGTGCTGCCGCCTAAGCCACGGAGGCTTGGATAAATCTCAGTAGTTATTTCAAATTTTATATTGCTTTGCAATGAGCTATCCCCATTTGGTGCTTAATCAGCTGATGGAGAAGGAGTCATTTATCTCTTATCATATACCTCGCGACGATTAATTGAAGAGCCGAGTGCTGTATTATATATAGGCTATATTTGTTTTCTGGATGTCTCTGGTAATGATGGACCCAGTTAAACTAAACTATGGTTAGAAATATATAGACTTTCGCTGCTAGATATTTAAACTTCAGCAAATCTTCTAGGATTTTGCCTCGTGTTCCATTGGGCTCAAGATTAGTACATGTCTGGACCATTCTGGGATAATAAACTGCATGCTATATCCCTGCTCCAGATCTAATTCGTGAATTTACTAGGCACTTCTTTGCAACACCTCTGAAAATGAACAAGATTGAATAATAATTCTCAGTACAGTATATATTTTAAACCATTTATATCTCCATCTCATAATAGACACTGCAAAAATGAAGATTTGCTGGTCATGAAAGCCTATATATTTTCATCTTCTATCAGGAGGAAACATTGCAAAGAGTCACTGCAATGTGCTTCGGAATACTGGGACAGACCATTGCTATTCCAGAGGGATCCAGACATGGTGTACCAATTGTCTGCTGAAGAGGCCAATGGTACAGTGGGGCAAAACCCCACAACCGGCATGGCAAAAAAGTGACAGTCAGTCTGAAAGACTAGACTTTGTATCATTTTAAATGCTACAAATGCTGAAAAATGCTAGAAAGGCTGGAGGCTTCTCGCTTCACTCGAAGCCAAAGACTCTTGACATGTTACAAAATTATCTGCATAATACTTATCTTGCTTATCTTGTTTCAAATTACTCGCGAACGGCAAGTGCAAACCAAGGTCAAGCGCGCGGGATGCTGTCACGCTCACCAGAGCGTGCGGGGACGTCCCCTTCCATCCAGTCTAAAAACACTTGTATTGGGCGATGTATTGAAGATAGAGATATGCTCTCGCGGACTTTTTTTATGGAACTTTTCATGCTGACCAATTCTTACGCTCATAGTATATTGATATTTTTAACGGTTTGCCCAGCTTAAGCTTAAGAAGTGCACAGACGCCAAATTTGTTTTCGACTTTTTCACTGAAATCGTTACTGCTTGGCTTCCTTTGATCATACATAAAATATTTTCTACAGAATCTTTCCTCGAGATGTCCTTTACAGAATGGTGAAAACTGCATCAAAATCCATCCAGTGGTTATCGAGATTACCCTTGACATCCAAGAATCGGGGATTTTTGTCTTATACTAACGAAGTAGAGATTGTCGGGGAACACATGCACCAAGCAGTACTATGACGTCACACACCTCAGTGCATCTGGGTACATTTTGTCCCATCACCGTAGCCAGACCCCAGCGTAACGATTAAGTCGACAAGATCATTTAAAATGATAAAACCTACAAGAATTTCTGGAGTTTGGACTATGGTTACTGCAGTCAGGGACGAATATACTGTATGTTGGCCCAACCTAGGCCGAATGTTGGTCGACACATATTTACATTATTGAAATATCACTTCAGAAATGTATGTGTGGAAACCAATCCAGAAAATGTGTGTGGTGCACATTGAATCCGAGTGAAAGTCTTCATTACCAACTTGCATGAGACGTTTTCCTGGTTCATCATATTTGACTTGATTGTTTCAGAATATTTAATTCATGTTGACTTCTGAATATCTCAGTCTTACTATTCTCTCAGCAGGCCTTAAGAATTTTACAATTATTCTATATTTTTTTTAGAAACAATGTATCCTTGAGAAATGTTGTGATCCATTGTAGTGCCTTTTTATCCCAGATGAAGACCAGAAATAAGTCTGTTTTGAACATTCTTTGTGTTCTTATGAATGTTGTTATTAGAGGATTCATATGTAAATAAATCATTGTGTTCTACTGTCAGCATTAACTAATTATTTGTTTTATATACTGCATGTTAAGCATCTATTGTCAAGTGCATTGGTTTCTTAAGAGCTCCTCATGTTGTACTGTAATGGTTCATATTGACAAATGAATATTTATATATAATTTTCCCAAAAGAAAAATATGTATTGTCCGTTGAGCCATTATATAATTAAATACAAAATGTGATAAATGTTCTGGCATAACTCAACAAATTGCCAGCGTTTCGCCCCGGTGTACCATTGGGCTCTTCAGTTGGTAAAAGCACACCTCACCAAGACCCTGGCCATTGCAAGACGTATTTGATACACGTGTACCCACGTCACGAGCAAAGCCAGTGCACTATGGGACAATACATATTTTTCTTTTGGGAAAATTATATATTCAATGCCAAGGTAAGGTTATAATTGCTTTGGAGTGGAGCTTTGACTCGCCTAGTGTACTGGCTTTGCTTGTGACGTGGGTACATATGTATCAAATATGTCTTGCAATGGCCTTCCTAGTGTGTGATAGCCAGCATCTTGGTGAGGTGTACTTTTACCAACTGAAGAGCCCAATGGTACACCGGGGCGAAACGCTGGCAATTTGTTGAGTTATGCCGGAACATTATCACATTTTGTGTTTAATTAAATGAATATTTAACAAAACTTATAACTGAATATTAGAAACTGGATGCCAGCCTTGTCAATATGCACTGTCTGCCTCATTGTGTAGTAGCTAGCATTCTTGGCTGTCACCGCGGAGGCCCGGGTTCGATTCCTGGCTCTGTCAAGAAATTTAATTCCGGTCTGAGGGCTGGAACACGGGGTACACTCAGCCTTGAGAGGCAAAACTGAGAAGAGGCGGGTTCGATTCCTACCCCAGCCTTCCTGGAAGTGGTTTTCCGTGGTTTCCCACTTCTACTCCAGGCAAATACCGGGAATGTTCCTACCTTAAGGCCACGACCGCTTCTTACCCAAATCCTACTTCAATTACTAAATACACACACTAGTACAGACATCACAGTTACACAAATTCTACACACACCAAAGTACATAGGGCTACATGACCACGATGTTGCAAAGCCCCTAAAAGAATCAACAACAAAATATACCATATTTTACTCAAGTGTTACATTATTTCAGGGATTAAATTTCCCTTCGTCAGACAGAAAGAAAAATATAAGCATTAAAACATCGTGCAGAAACACAGGTATTCTCTCTCTTCCTTATGGCCCAAAACATGTAACACTTGAGTAGCCTATAATATTGCATACTTTGTATTGATAAGGCTGGCTGTTATCCAGTTTTCTTATGTTGAGTTATAATGTCATATGGAGCTGTGAATGAATGTGGAACAAGCCCATTGTTAATTCTCAAAGGTAGTATTAACTTAAGCTTACTTAAGCTCAATATTAAAGCTTAGTATCTGCAGGATGGTTGAATCTCATTACAGCAGTATCCTGGGGGATTAGAGAATATAGCAATAACATTGTTCTTCTAAGTACGAGAATTTCCCTAGATCATGAAATCATATTATGATTATCTCAGTGATTCTTGTTCCGAGCTTCAACCATTTCTCATGAATATGACTGTGTTCTGAATACAATTACTGTACACTATACAGTATTTTAAAACAGGGCATGACAAATCCCAGGACCAGGTTGCCTCTGTACTTAAATAATTGATGTTTCTGTGGGTTTTAAGATTTACAAAGAAATTCTGATCCAATATATGGCCACTTTATCACCATATGATGAATATAGAGCTGCCATACTTCAGCAAATTGGAACACATGAATGAGGCTGGTGTGTCACTGTGGTTGTTTGTATCCCCTTTCCATCCAATGTTTGATTGTTTGTTTCATTGATTGATTGATGAATGTATGTCCTCCCAAGATATTTTCCTATGTAGATGATAAAGTAATAGTATTCATAATGAATTATGTGTCTTCCAAGTTCTAGGAATTTAAAGAGCTTCTTTGTTTAGCAGTGTCTAATACTGACAAAAAGTTTCCATCATTGGAAGAAAAGAAAAAAATGTCCATAAAACCTTTCCTTCCAGTGTCAACTGCGAAAGAAATTGACCTTGAAAAAATAACTCCAGATCATAGAGATCATTCATCTTGCCATTATTTACAATGTATGTTAATAATTAGCCATGAGTTCATGGCATGTCAGTTCTTACATTCATTTTAAACAGTTTATAGATGGTAATACATTTCATGTTCCATTTTTGCCCCTTATTCTTCCTCAACCTGTTTGTATGGTGTGTCCCAGTGAAAATTATGACTTACCTCTTGGAGGTTTTTAAAAATCCTACAATGAAATTTATACAAATAAAAATCAAGGAATATATACATTGGCTTTTCTTTTAATCGTAAGTTCTAATTGTATTTTTTTTAGAGGATAGACAACTAATATCGTGTTAGATACAAGTATACACAGTTCAGAAATCATGTTAACTCAATATCTAACAACCAAGCCTTTTTCATTATATACATTTTAACTATTACTATACTATGGAACCAAGCAATCTGGAGAAATTTGCTTAATCTGGGTATTTTTACAGTATTTATGCTGTGTAAATAATGCTACATACTATACATATGACTAGTGGATGTTTTACTATGCCATACTTAACATCCTCAAAAGAAGGTAATGATTGTGTTCAGGGGCGGTGGGTCATTAAGGGCTGAATGGGCCCTGCCCACCCAAGGCCGTTAGGCAGCATTGCAAAGAATTTGTTTAATTAATGTCTTTAAAAATTACTTTATATTGCAGATACTCAACTTAAAATAAGTGTTTTACTGTTCTAGGATCTCTAAAGAGAATTCATTATAAATAACTTATCCCTAGCTTAAGATCCTGACAGTCTCACGGTGTATCGTCATAGCAGGGGCCACTCCACAGAAAGTCCCATGTAAAGTATATGGCTTCATGGGCCGGGTGAGGAAACAGTGGACATAGCACTGTCTTGCACACAAATTCTTCAGTGCTATGAAGGGAATTTTCTCTCTCTCCAAGGGCCAGCAGATTGGGCCCATAGCATTGCTTTGAAGTGAAATAGAAGATCTCTCCATTTCACTTCCTGCTTCTGTCTCTGTCAAACTGGACTACGGGAGAAGGGTCCAACCCACCCCATGCCCTTAAACAGGTATTCAGCTATTGTACACAGCTTCCTGACATAAGACAAAAATATATTTATACATTTTCAGTTGTCTGATGTTCCAAGTACAGTACAAATGTGTTAGTGAGTTCTGTGGATGAAGTTAATTTCTTGTGTTTTTAACTTTTGTGGCACGGTACGTAGTTATTTAATATGTCGATTGCATTCAACATAGGAAAATGAAAGTGGAATTTTTATTAAAAAATCCATTTTCTTCTATAGCTCTGAACACAAAGTTAGAAATTAAATAATTACGACCTCATCAACCAAACTGATAGATACATTTCTTTCATCCAAGCACAGGAGAGAATATATTTATAAATAAAGAGCCATGTGAGTACAGTTTATAATGTATCAACTATTTATTAAAACTTGTTTCAAATGTTATGTTGTGTGGAATTATGATAATGGCAATATTGGCAACAATAAATGCCAAATATAAAACAATATTTAATATGAAACGACAATAGAATCATCTGGCTCACCCTAAAATTTTAATTAGGAGCCGTCCCTGATTGTGTTAGTTCGGGTAATGCCAGGTTTCAATGTATGTAGCATGGCCATCAGGGGTACATGTGCTAGAGTTCATCACCCGCTCCACGATTTGAGCACTAGATCGCAGCAGTTATTGGGGATGTTTCACTTGCTGAACCTAATATTAGTCAGGGTTGAGTAGTCAACTCGGACAGTTCTAGGACTTATTGGTGAGAACAACTCCTACAAATCATAGAGTATATTGTTCAATGTACAGTACTGTATGTTTCCCATATTGTAGATGAAATCTGCACACTGGGGAAGATTTAAAATATTCACCATAGGTTTTCACATTCTGTGAAAAAAGAAAAACAACGTACATTGAACAACATATTCGCTTTCTGTTCTGCCCAGAGTTGGTCATATATGGGAGACAGCTGGGTTACTTAGGGCTTGACCACTGGACTCCTCAGTGGCCAAGTCATTAGAATTAAAATAAAACTTTCCAGTTTATTAAATATTTGTAACTCTATTAAGATAGTAACCGGTGTTTTCATAAATTTTACTTTAGTCATTGATGAGAGTGAAATTTCTATGTTTTGAGCTGAAGGGGTCATTTCTAACCGATTGTTTTGTAATAAATTATCCCCCTTTTTCCCTTCTTAATTCAAAAATGCTTTAATTCAGAAAATAAATATATATGTCACACTATCCATAAAAAAGGCAAATACTGTATATAAGATGTTTTAATAACATTGACCACATATAAATATTTATAATCCAATAACATTAATAATTGTGAGCAACAATGTGGCAGGACCACCTCACTTCCTAGTTTGATTTGATTTATTTCTGGCATTATTTTTTTTTGGTTCAAATGCTGCTGAAATATACAAAATAATTTCAAGGAATACATTTAGGCTACTTCCTAACATACTGGTATGAAAATGAATTCCTAACAGACTGCTTCAGAAATAATTTCTCAATCTGGAAAACTAATATAGAACATGATTCTAATAATAAGGTTATATCTGTATTATTTGTATGCTTGTAGGATAGGAAGCATTGTGTTGACTGTATCAACTGTACAAGTGGGGTATTACTAGGCAGCCATGAACATATGATTTCTCAGGTCAAGAAGTGCAGAAAGATGTGAACAGCGTATAGTAGCAAGAGCATGGTTTATGAGAAAACTGGAGGAAAAGTATGTCATGTTCAGCAACACCACTTGCAAGCCTCCTACTGTGTGCACTCACGGAAACATGTTTTGTGTGTAAACATCAATAAATCTAACAAATCCTTGCCGAGATGTCAACAGTGTGCTTTCCTAGAGGAATCTGTACAGTCTGCACTGAATCATTGATGCATGCATGAGCTTTGCGTTTGGATATTTCTAGTGTATGTTAAATGAATGATTTTGAAGCAATCATGTGCCTAAGTATTTATTTTTTTAGCGTATAGCATTGTTCATCTACATAATTACAAGCTAAGGAACACATGAAACATATAAATTAGCATTTACAAGAACAATAAATCATCATCATCATCTTGTACAGTTTCCAGCCCCAGGCTGGGTCTGTTTGGAACATAAGCCTCGCCACTTAGTCCTTTCTTCCCACCACCTCTCCGCTGTCACTCTGGTCCAGTCCCCGCCTCTCTTCTTGACACATTCCTCCACTCCTTTCAGCCATCTATCTCTTGGTCTTCCCCTTGGTCGTTTCTTCTGCATCTGCATCTCATGTATCCTCTTGGGAATCTTCTTCTCATCCATTCTCTTTAAGTGTCCATACCACCTAAGTCTTGATGTCTCAATCCTACCTTTCAAGGGCTCCTCTTTCACTATTTCCCTGACCTTTTCATTCCTCACCCTGTCTCTTCTTGTTACTCCGATCCTACTTCGCAGGAACTTCATTTCACCTGACTGTATTCTGCTTATGTCTCTTTTCTTCATTGTCCACTTTTCTGAAGAATAGGTCAGTATCGGGATATAGTAGCTTCTGTATAACACTTCCTTGCTTTTTTGTGGGACATCTTTATTCCACACTAAGCTCCTAATGCTTCTCAGAAATGCTTCTGCCTGTCTGCCACGTTCCGTAATCTCTTTGTCATTTCTCCCATTTTCCTCCACTATACTTCCCAAGTACTTGAGACTTTCCACCTTCTTCAGCTGTCCACCTCCAAGTGTTATCCCACTCATTGGTCTGTCCTTTTTCCTGGTCGTTAATAGGATCTCACATTTACTGATGTTGAACTTCCATCCGTACTCTCCCACTGTTTCTTCCCAAGCCTTCAGTTGCTCCTGAATTTCCTCCTCCTCGTTTCCCCAGACCATGAGATCATCTGCAAACACCATTGCTTTCATCTTATCTTCTCCTATCTTTCCTGCTATCCGTGTCATTACCTCGTCCATAACCACAATAAAGAGAAGGGGTGACAGCGCACTACCCTGTTTCAGGCCACTCATTTGTCTGAACCAGTCTGTTCTTTCCCCTCCAACTTTCTCACAACTCACACTTCCACAATACATCTCCTTCACTCTGCCTACAGTCCCTTTTTCCACTCCCATGTTTTCCATTGCTTTCCAAACCTTCTCCCTACACACACTATCATAGGCCTTCTCGATGTCCAGGAAGGCCATCAACAGATCCTCTCCAAATTCGTAGTGGTGTTCCTGGAGCTGTCTCACTGAAAATATGAGATCAACTGTTGATCTCCCAGGTCTGAATCCATACTGCTCCTCTCTCAATTTTCTCTCCACTTTGGCTCGTATTCTACTTTCTAATATCTTTTCATATATCTTGGCACAGTGAGGTATGAGTGTGACTCCCCTGTAATTTCTACACTCCTTTCTGCTTCCTTTCTTAAATATTGGGACAATTATTCCTTTCTTCCAATCTTCTGGGGTCTTCTCCTTCCATATCACCCTCATCACACGGTACAGCCACTGTTTCCCAACCTCCCCTGCTGCCTTCACCATTTCAACACTCACTTCATCCACACCCGGTGCCCTTCCACCTTTCATATTGTCTATAGCCATCTCCAGTTCTCTCCAAGTCAGGTCCTTTTCCATTCCTGTGTTGTCTTCTCCATCTTCCAATACATTGTCTTCCTCCCTATGACCATTTGGATTCAGCAAATCCTCAAAGTACTCTTTCCACACTGTCTTGAGTGTTTCTTTGTTGTGTACCTCATTTCCGTTTTTGTCCATCATTACCACATCCTCTCGCAGACCTCTTCTCTTACTTTTGACCATCCCATAAAGTACTTTCTTATTTCCTCTGCTGTCTTCCTCCATCATCTCTGTCCACTTTACCATCCACTTCTTCCTCTCCTCTGCGACAATCTTGTTTGCTTCTTTCTTCTTTATCTTATAATCTTCCCTTGCCAGATCAGTTCTTTCCTGGAACCACACTCTGAAAGCCTTGTTCTTCCTTCCCACAGCTTCTTTTACTCTCTCATTCCACCATGGTGTCTCTTTACACCGCTTTCTGTTGCTTGTTCTTCCACATACTACCATTGCAGCTTCCTCCATTGTGTTCTTGAATTGCTTCCATTCCTCTTCCTCTGTTTTAGGATTGTCTGTTGGCATCCTTTCCCTTATTATCTTCTGGAATTCTTCCTTTACTTCCTTTTCCTTGAGTTTCCATACTTTGATTCTCCTTTCCTGGTACTCTGTCCTCTTGCTATCCTTAACAACTCCCAGGTTCATTACAAGTATTCTGTGGTCGCTATCTAAGGCCTTTGATGGTATTACCTTTATATCTCTGACACTTCTCTTCATTTCCCAGTCGTACAGCATGTAATCTACCAAAGATGTCTTTGTTAAATCACTGCTGTACCACGTTACCTTGTGGCTTTCTTTCTTCCGGAACCAGGAGTTGCCTATCACTAAACCGTTTCTCTTGCAAAAATCCAGCAACTTTCTCCCTTCTTCATTCCTGCTACCCCATCCTTCTGCTCCCAATACATTTTCATATCCTTGCCTTTCACTTCCTACATGTGCATTCAAATCTCCCATGACAATGATGCTCTGACCATTCAACTGCTGTTGTAGCTCCTCCTCAAAGTCTTCCTTCTCTTGAGCTGTACATCCAACTTGAGGGGCATATACCTGGGCTATCTCCAGGCTTCTTCCCTTTACAGTTACTCTGATCTTCATGATCCTGTCACTTATTCCCTTTACCTCTTCCTTCATTCCATCTCTCACAACTACTCCTACTCCGCTGCTCCTTCCTTCACTGTTCCCACTCCAGTACAACCGGTACCCATTCCTCAGTTCTCTGCGACCTTCTCCTTTCCATCTTGTTTCTGCTAAGCCCAGTACATCCAGTTTTCTTCTCTCCATCACATCTACAATCTCCTCCACCTTTCCTGTCAGTGTCTGTATGTTTAGTGTCCCAACTCTTAGTCCATTAGCATATCCGGGCCGTCGTCGTTTGCATCCGTCCTTTCCGAGGCCTGTTCCTGTTTTGAAAGCAAATATGATATCCACTACTGGCTTGCTAGGCCTATCGTAGCTTCACCAGAGCCCCGTCAGCCGACAGTTTTCAGGGTTCCCATAGAGCCTTCACAGCTACCGCAGCGGTCCCGGGGCACACGAAGTCCCCACTGTACTTCACCCCTACAGGCAATCCCCTACTTCATGCCGTTGCCCGTCTCCCACCACGTGGAGGAGGGGTTGGACTTGTGGGAGATAAGAACAATAAATATTAAAATCAAATTTTGATGTCCAGAAGTAAAGAGTAGTGTATTATCACAGAAGAATTAGTATTATATTATAATATACTAGTGAGCCCATGCAAAGCTTTCACACTTTACCATAACTTACTATAACTTAAGTTCATAGAGTGTATAAGTTTGCGCTGGGTACATCCTGGCGGATGAAAGTGGAACTTTGCTAACTTTCACTACTTATATCAGTTTTATCAACACTTGGGAGTCATGAAATGTTAAATTAATAGTATTGCAGAATGCCCTGTGTCCTGATGCTTCTAATGAAAATGTTCGAATTATCGACTCCAATTCCATGTTTTCTAATTTATTTATTTTTCTTTGCATATCATTATCATCACCATCATCATCATCATCATCTTGAACAGTTTCCAGCCACTGGCCGGGTCTGTTTGGAACACAAGCCTCTCCAACGTCTTCTGTCCTCCCACCACATCTCAGCCTCCACCCTTGTCCAGTCTTCTCCTCTCTTCTTCACACTTTCTTCCACCCCCTTCAGCCACCTGTCTCTCGGTCTTCCTCTCGGTCTCTTTCCTTTCCACTTCGTCTCGTGTATCCTCCTGGGTATCCTCTTCTCCTCCATTCGCTTTACATGTCCATACCATCTAAGTCTAGATTTCTCTATACCATCCTGTAATAGTTCCTCCTTCATTAATTCTCTGGTCCTCTCATTTCTTATTCTGTCCATCTTTGTAGCTCTAATACTGCTTCTCAAGAACCTCATCTCACTGGCCTGTATTTTGCTCTTCTCCCTTCCTTTCATAACCCAGGCCTCCGAGGCATACGTCAGGATAGGGACATTGTACGTCTGATATATAACCTTTTGCTGTTCTGAGGGACATCCTTGCTCCATATCATGCTTCTCACACTCCTTGCATATAGTCTTATAAAATTCCATTCAATATTTTATTATTCCTCATTTCTTATTTGGAGGGTTCTAGTGCTAGGGTTCCTTTTAAATAGAACTACATTCAAACAAATCCATTGAAATTATTTTCCTGATAATGTTGTAAGTGAGGACCCTCCCTATCGAAATTAGCGGTGGCCGGGACACTGTGGCAAGACACTGGCGCTAGCAGCAGCATAGCACCCAACTAGTTTAACACATTTACACCTTTTAATGTATTTACGAGACAGCCTACAGTACTTCACCACACGTCTTAATTATTTCAATTGAAATATCTTGCCAGCTCCATATGTAATAAATGCAGTGCCAGCATTCGGGACTTCCCGACCTGCTCTTGTGTTAGCGCTAAATGCTAGTCAAGTGGTGGTGACGAATCACTCTCCGCCAGCCCTGCGGGCATGTAAAACTCCGTTCTATAGGGAAGGCTCTCATAAATATGCACTGCATTATATTGGAATACATGATTCATTCATGTTTATTTCTAATATATAATACAACGGGGTGATTCTTTTGCTGGAGCGGGACGGGCAACCAGCTGCCGGGCGCACACGCCTTCCGCCAGCCAACGAAGCTCGCACCGTGGATTATGCGCAGGTGGAAACCGTAACAAAGTACATTGATCAATGGTAAATTCACCAGCAAATCATGACTAAAGAACTTACCTTTTCACAGAAGATGCTAAAAATGTTCTCCTTCAACTGACAGACAGGCGCTGTAACGTGTAAATAAATTAGCGTTTACATGTTGTAATTCCCTTCTGTTGCGAGGGATATCTTCTGCCGTACATTGTTATCCAGCTCCACTAGAGTACGGGTAATTGATCTGTACACTTTGAATGTTTGAATGTTAAATAGGAGTAGCGACATAATGTAACAATGTCTGTCTGTCACCTGAAGGAGAACATTTTTAGTATCTTCTGTGAAAAGATAACTTCTAACCTTTAACTGGTGACGTGAGGTCATCCAGATTCCCGAGAAATAAAAGAACATCTGTGCTTCTTTAATTAAATCTTGCAGCTGTTGTTTATGCTACCTTCTTATCTGTGCGCTGACACTTCACACCCTCGTTGATGAACGTTTAGTGACTTTAATGACCCTGGTTAGCTCGCCTCTGCCTCGCGCCATCCCTCGGCCCGAGCTTGGTTGGCTGGTGGAACGCGCCCGGCAGCGGCCACCGGTGTCCAGTCCATCTCCAGCAAAAGAATCTCACTGTAGTTTGGAATACTTTGTACTTTGAATGCCCATTTGAGTGTTGTGCTGATTTTATTTATTTATCTACTGTAGGCTACCTGTATATCTATTCATTTGTTTATTTATCTGTCAGTAAATATACCATAGTTCTTGTTTTGACTGGCAAGTACTTTCATTGGAATAGGTTATCAGTAAATGTATATATATTCAAAGTTTAGATTGGGTACGTACGTTTAAAGATTGTGTACAACATTACCTTTGGGGTCTGTCACGTAACTTTTACCAATTTTTAAAAAACAATTCTTGGGATGCTAATGTACTATAATATTTCTTTTATAGCTCGGGTTGTTTTAGAGAAGAAATCTTCTGGACTGGATTGGTGGCATGGTTTACAAAAAACGGCATCTCAAGTTCCCGGTACGCTCAGGCCATCAGAGGATACTTTCCCATCAATAAAACAAGTCACAGGCAGTGGAGAGATGGGAGATATACTTCAGTCCTTGCAGTCCGGGAACAAGCTTATGGCCAGCGTCACTTTTCTCACTGCCGACTCGATTCTTCAAGCTCGTGGAGCTTTTCCTTGTGACAAATGTAAAAAGTGTTATGGTAGTAAATACAGTTTAACGAGGCACATGAGATTTGAATGTGGTAAACAACCTGGTTTTAAATGTCCCTACTGTGATTTGAGATCTAAATGGAAAAGTAATGTTACAGCACACATCAGGTACCTCCATCCTGAGAAATTTGATGAGCATATGACATAGGAATCAGGTGCTTCAATATGGACTCTATTTGAATTTGTGCTTGCATATGCGAAACTTCTTTCCCAAAATGTTAGACTGAAAATATGGCTGTGGCTGATACTTGAGTTCACTAAAACATACAGGGTGTATCTTAATTATACCGACAAAAAAATCAGGGACGCTCTGCGTGTTATGTAAAAGACAATGCCGCAATCGGATTGGCGGAGAAAATTTTTCCCTCCGAGAAAATGAGGTTACTTTGTTACTTCCGGGCGCGCGATTCAAATCTATGAACTCGCCGTATTTGCTGAGCTAGAGAGCGAGCCGCTGGCCACCGCTGTGCTTCAAGCAAGAGAAGGGAGTGTGATAGAAGGTGACAGAGATATGCTGGCGGGCATGCGCAAGTTTCCTCGATCGCCTCGGCTTGCCACATGCCCGCCAGCATATCTCTGTCTCCTTTTATCACACTCCCTTCCCTTGCCTGAAGCACAGCAGTGGCCAGCGGCTTGCTGCCTGGCTCAGCAAATACGGCGAGTTCGTAGATTTGAATCGCGCGCCCGGAAGTAAGAAAGTAACCTCATTTTCTCGGAGGGAAAAATTTTCTCCGCCAATCCGATTGCGGCATCGTCTTTTACATAACACGCAGAGCGTCCCTGATTTTTTTGTCGGTATAATTAAGATACACCTTGTATATTAAAACAGTGTCATCCGAATTAAAATTGCCTTGAACAAACTCTACCTACTGCATTTGTTTATGTAATGTCAGCACTTACTGTACATCATTTCACTCGTTACTTTTAATTTTAATATTATCTCATTAAAACCGCTTAGTCAAACACTAAAGAAAGGTTTATTACATTATTAATCGTACATGTTTCGGTATTTCATTGATACCCTCCTCAGCATGACTGATATTAAATCTTAAAACTAGTTAACAAAGCCAAAAATAAATGGATATCCTTACAAAAATTGTTTTTCCATTTTTGATTTAAAACAATTTTTATAAGGATATCCATTTCTTTTTGGCTTTGTTAACTAGTTTTAAGATTTAACCCTCTCAGTGCCACGCGCCGATCAGATTGGCTCTCGCTGTTCAAGCCAAAAGTGCCAAAGCCAATTCAATCGGCGCGCTGTTTATCTTATATTTGTAGATTTCTGTAGACATATGTCCGTGATTATTTCATATTGATGGAAAGGCGAGGTTTCAAGCTTGCCTGTGCGGTGTTTACTTTTTTCCTTCGAAGTCCGTTATGCGATAGGTTCGAGTTTGTATTCATGCCCTCCCTTTGCGCTCCCCCAATCACGCGCGTTCCCGCCATAATTGCGGTGAAGTTGTTTTCTTTTTGTTGAAGTTTTCTGCCTACAGATGTATCTAAGAGTTTCTACAGAAGGAAACGTAGTGTTTTTTCAAATATGACTCTTAGGTGTAGGCCTACTTAATTTAGGTTTAAAACTGATTCTTTACACAAAAAATTGAAAAATAGAATAAACTCAATTAAAAAAGTTTTGATGCCATATTTACTTTTAAGAACATAATGTATGAAAGAATGAGGTATTGGCTATAATACAAAGCAAAAATAATGATTCTATTGTTTAAAATGTGGTATTTATGATTTATTTTTGAATAGTCTGCATGACCATTGAAAATGGCTTGGCATTCTTGGCAAGTATTTCAGGAAATGGCTTGGCACTAAGAGGGTTAATATCAATCACGCTCAGGAAGGTATCAATGAAATACGGAAACATGTACGATTAATAATGTAATTAAACGTTTCTTTAGTGTTTGACTAGGCGGTTTTAATAAGATAGTACTATCAGTCAACACGGTTATTAATTATTACCATTGTCATATTGGTCAATGTTTACGCATTTTATTTTTAATGTTATTTACTCCTGTATTAAAAGTTTTGTCTCATAATTTGGCTGTGGCGTATAGTGTAAGTACACGCACAATCTTGAGTGAACTCTTGAATGTGCATCAGTGATGAGTGCACGTGTGTGGTCACTACTTCCAGTCCAGGATTGTAGTGTGGAGTTCCAGCATGTTTGACCAGTTCCAGGAGTGAAGTTGCAAGTGCTAGTGTAGCATATATACAAGTTGAAAATGGAAACTGAGCTAAAAGTGAAAGAAGCAACAAATATGCTTGTTTCTATAAGCCAAAAATCAATCAATCAACTTCTAAAGGCAATGCCTTGTCTCCGTAACCATTGCTCTCTGTCGTCAGCACCTCGTTTCATCTCACAGTAGGAACCATAATGAAGAGTTAGTGTGATGTCTTACACGAAACATTTTCTCGGTCGACATCGGCCTTTCCTCCGTGTTATCTTTCCTTCTAGGAGATTAGTTAGGAAAGTGTTATTGTCGCAAGATGTGGCCTGTGAATTTAACTTTTCTTTTATGGATAGTTGGTCTCAGTTCTCTTTTCCCTTGAATTTCTTTCAGGATGCTGATGTTAGTCCTCTTTTCAATCCGTTTAACCCGTAATATTCTCCGCTAGACCCACATCTCAAACGCTTCAAGCCGCTTCCAATCCTGACCTCTGATCATCCAGAAAATGAAAGTTTTATGTTTCCAACAATCATTGGAATTACTCTGTTCATGGATTGATTATAACAAGAAATTATTAGGTACAGCACTCATTCCAGGTTCCGTATTGACCGTGTTTACAATAAGTAAAACCTGAATTTCCCGCTGAATCAATACTTTACTTAATAGAAAACTCTATGGGTACATGTTTCAGAGACCCTCTGTCTCCTTCCTCAGCCCTCTTTTGGTACTATAAACATCATAAAACACACTCGAAATCCCCAATAAAACAACATAAAACACATATCATCAATTACAAAACCACAACATATTAAAAACTACGAGCTTGAAAAATACACTAATTAAAATTCAACAACAACCATAAATAAAGCATGTAATGCTCCTCACATTTTCAGTCATTCAGTCCTTGTTTAATTTGTGTCTTTGGACACAGTAAAATATTGTTTATGCACAATCACTTAATTGTTCAAAGTGTCTTCAAACTCTAAAATACATGTAACCATTCTATGGAGACTCTTGTGTACGTACTATGGGCTTGTTGAAAACATCCAAGAAAACAAGAAATTAGGCAAGACAAATCTAAATCTCACAACTTCAAAAGAACAAATACAGTAAATTTCCTAATCATAACACACTATCCCTTACAAATGCTGGGCAGCAGACTAGAAAGTTACTAATGTTCTACTTTTTTTTAAATAAAACTAGTGAAATGTTTTTACTTGACAAATATCTTGGTTTTGAACCTGTTTGCATAATAAAAAAGTAGGCACCTACTGTATTATCTTCAATAAATTAAGCAGTTTTGTTTAACTAATGCCATCTTATTCAAACACCTTGATACTGTAGAAAGTATTGTACTGACTACAATGTGAGCATTCTCTGCTACTTCTTAGTATATTCTTCAGAATGTTGTGTTTGTTGTGTATTTTTAAATAAAAGAAAATGATTATTCACAAATTACTTGATAGTTTCTTTTGCTATTACACATTTTTTTCTGCATATAAAATGTGAAGTACGGTATATTTAAATTTCCCACTTGCATTCCCTATTGTGATCCTCCATGAGGAATGTGTTGTTATAGAAATCCTGACTTAGTGCAATAGTAATCATTGGAATGCGGCTAGACAAGAGCCAAGAGTGTTCTTTTTCTAGACGTTTCAGATGTTTGCACGTTACAACTGGCAAGTGGCCATCTTATAGGATTGTGAGCATTCTACCCACTACACTGTTGGCTCTTTCCAGATGATCTGATGATCAAGATGGCTCAAGAGCTACTTATATGGGTGAAACTCTAACCCTGTGTAGTCTGACCCATGTACTAAGTCCAGGTAAGTATGTTCTGATATCTTGTAGGGGTGGTGAAGTCATTAATGACAAACTGATGTAACATCTAAATCTTGAATATTATGATAGCGAAGGTAATGATGATGAATATTTCAAAAATAATTGGATATTGAAACACAGGTTTTTGCCAGTGGTGCAGTTTCACCGTGCTATGGTACAGAGTACGAATTACAAATACACTACATATAAAGTTGAGAATTATTTCAAGTGGATATTTCTCAAGATATTACAACTTCTATGTACATTGTTAAAACTATTAGAAGTAGCCTAAGCCCTTTGCATGTGAACCTTATTTATCAGGTTGAGTAAAAGTGCTGTAGACTATGTGTTTTCCTTCTTTCCTGAAGATCTGCAATTTATATTCCATTTCTAACATCCAATTATCATTTGCAGATACATCTTCATCATGGACAAGGTGTGAAGATGATTACTCATTGGACCCAACTAGCCTGGAACCAAGCCTCTTCAATCTTCATGAAGCAAAGATACATTTCACAGTACCTACGGAATGTGGTTTCCAAGCCGTAGGTGATGGCAGTTTCAGAGGGAGCTCACTGCTCGTCCGTCGAGGCTCCAGGGATTTTTCTATATTTCCCTGTGGGAGATGTGGGAAAACATATAGGTCGAAAGGGAACTTAGTTAGACATATGAAGTTTGAATGTGGTATGGAACCACAGTTCAAATGTCCTTATTGCCCAAAGCGTTCAAAGCGGAAAGGAAATTTAGAGAAACACATACGATCCTTGCATGCTGATAATAATTTGATTGATACATTATGATTCGTGAGAAGAGAAATAAGATGCAACCAGGAATGATGGAATGTAACTGTGCCAGAAAAAAATAAAGTGTATGAATATTTTAAGATTTAGTTTCCTAATTAGCTCTCTTTACAAGCATGAGTGTAAAGACCAGGGCCCGGATAAATATGTGCTTAACTTTTCAGAAATCCTCCTTATATTATTCTGCTAAGGTCCCATTCTGGTTTTGTACCGAAAATAAGGTCCTGTTAACACCAACCTACAAACATGGGGTACCTACAGGTTCCGCATAACCCCATGTGTATCCAAAAAGCATGCACTTCCTCTTTAAATGCCTCACAATTAAATAAATACCTTAAAATATGTACATTTACAATGGGAGCACCGTAACCTGGCGAGCCTGCCAGTAGAGTGCAGGGCAGCGCGGCGGCGGCAGCCATCTTTTGGGAGCGCGGCGTACTGCTAGCTGAGGAGTCTCTCAGTAGATGGCTCCGGTGAGGTCTCTCTAGGGTTCAATCCTTTGCAATTATAAAAATTGCTGTAGAAGAAACTCCCGAGCAAACAATTACCGATGAATTTGTTGTAACATCGAATATTGTCTACAAAGAGGTGCTGTGACAAGTACAAAATACTGTTCTAATAATTCTTTGTTTTCCTCTCATGTACGTATGCCATTTAACAACAATAAATACATTTCTTCAATATTTAAAACTTCGTTCTCCCACATTCTTCCCTACTACCCCATAAACCTACATTCACGTTGCGAAAGCTCGCACGAGCCCAATAGTATGTATTTATTTATGTACTTAAAAGTGGAAAATACGTGATTAAGTTTCCAAAATATGTTCTTAAATTTGTATCATATCCCCCAGTTACTCGAAATATAGTTGAAACGTCTATGTGCTTAAATAATCCATAATCCTGACTACAGTACAAATGTTCCCGTTTAATAGGTCGGGACTTGCCTCAATTTCCGAATCCTGCAATACTTACTGCAGATGCGGAATACGAAATCATGTACAGTATGTGCTGTTTTCGAATTTCATTCTATAGAGCAGAAAATAAGATCCCAAAAACTTTCATATCACTCTTGTCAATAGTCACAAGTTTTGCAGATCACTATAATTTCAAGTAAAATTTCCTGTCGAGGGAAGGTCTATTGGAGGCTTAATGAGACTGTTGACCCCAGCCCCCCCTGCTATACTCAATGACTGGGGAATTCCTGTCTTGAAATACTACTACAGTACAATACAGAGACAAGGGTGCATTCTCGAAATAGAGAAGCAAATTACTGGAATTGCCAAGGATCAAAAATGTGGGCAACAGTCATCTAAGAGTACAACAAACCAGGAAATATAGCAAATATGTACTTATGAATAATACGCCAGAATATGTATTTTATCATTTGAAATGATTATGTCGACTTTGCTGGAGTCGGGCGTTACGTTATGGTGATGGGACGAAATGTACCGAGAATGCACTGAGGTGTGTGACGTCAACGTCATAGTACTGCTTGAGCTTTCTCCTTTCCTCCCCGCATGCTCCGGTGAGCGTGACGTCATCCAGCCAGCTACCTCCTTTGACCTTGGTTTGCACTTTTTTTTTAATGGACTTTGAGTTCGCGCAGCATTTGTAGCATTTAAAATTATATAAAGTCTAGTCTTTCAGACTGACTATCAGTGTTTTTTTATTTATAAAATGGGGGAAAATATGTAAATAAATAGAAAATATTTAGTTAAGGGGAGACTCCACTGAAAAATGTAACGTCTCTCCTACTGCATCAATTTCAAATTAATTTTGTAATCATGTATATCATGTAAAGATGTAGCAATGTCTAAGGTTTGAAGGTCATTCATTCATTACTTGAATGGTTTTTGAATTATTAATTTTTAATGTGGTTTTTAATGGCATTTTTGAAAACCAACTTTTGGTACTGAGATATCAATTTTTACTTTTCAGTTTCTTCAGTCACAGAACAGGACAGTTTAAGAGTTCTGTGCATTTATTTTATGAGAATGTTTGTTTATTTACCCTTAGTTCGTTTTTCAAATTTCAAATTAATTATTTTCAAATAATTTGTACATAAATGTCATAAAAATCATTGAAACTGCATATCTTTCAATATTAATGCACAGAAGTATGCAAATACCTCATACTACTTCCTGCAAAAATTTCACTGAGCTTGCTTAATATTTAGGATTAAAAAGTTGGTATTGAAGTTAGAAATCAAACTTACAAAAATTTCCCTCTCAACAAAGTGTTTGTTGACATCACTAGTTCAGCTTTTTATCACCAGGAATCGCTACATTTGAAGGAAAAGCAACAAGCCAACTTTGGAACAAATATTATCCGATTGGTGAGAAGCTAGTAGTGTTTGATGGTGATAACATCAAATACTATCTTTGGCAGCTGTCAGTGAGCCACGCCCCCCTCATGCAGTCCATATATCAAATACTATTTAGACTTGTTTATAATTCGAATAGAACCAAATATTTCTAGGATCTAAGAGAAAACACTCGAAGGGTCTGAAATAGCCAATAAAAATTCTTCGAAAAAAATTGAATTTTTGCGGTGGAGTCTCCCCTTAAGTTTAAATAAAATATACACTCACCGGCATAAAAAGCGAAACACAACAAATACCGTATCAGACAAAACTCAGTGTTTGACTGTTACAAACCTGGTATAAATTGAATTCTGTGACTTTGCAGTGATATGGCAATGTGCCGTGATTTAATTAGCTCATTTGAGAAGTTTCAGCGCAACAATAAAAATGATAAACATTGTTGATCGTGACAATCACAACACCTATGTTAGTTTCCTGCCTTTGGACAATAACCACAAACAGCTGTTGTAAGGTTTGTTGCTGTGAATTCTCATGCTGCGTATTTTTGTGAACATTACGGTTTGTCTACAACATTCGTAATCATACAGTGCAACAGGTCGGAGGAGAGTACGATGGATTCCAGGTTTCAACATTTCCAAATTCGTATTTGTGCACTGTTGTGATTGTCATGATCAATAATGTTTATGAATTACTGTGGGTGAGTGGATAGCGTATCGGTCTACTAACCCCAAGATTGCAGGTTCGCCCCTGACCGTGGTAAGTGATTTTTGAAAGGCGGCAAAAATACGATACGCATGTCATACGATGTTGGCATGTCAAAGAACCCATTTGATTCAGTAGGCCGAGTTCATAATGGCAAAATTAATCTCGGGAGTTTCCGCCAGCACAAAGTTCCTCATTTCTCTACTAGAAAGCGCTATTGTGTTCAAGGAGATTAGATATCTAACATCTAACCTCCTTGACTTCCATAGTCAAGGAGCTACGAAATTCGACATGCAAGCTACCCTCTGGGTGTCAAATAGCAAAGCTTGCACCAGGCACTCGAGGCCATACGATATTATATTATTATTATTACTGTGCTAATTAGGGCAATTAACTTACAATACATTGCCATATTGTTGTAATGTCAGTGTATTTGATTAATACAAGGTTTGAAACGATCCAACATTGAGTTTAGTCTGAAATTCGTAGTGTTTCGCTTTCTTTGCCGGTGAGTGTATTTAAATACATAACTATCTGGGCCTTAGCAATGACATAGCTTGACTCTTAAGATGAATCACTGCACATTTTAAAACAGTATAGAAATTGTTTTAGGGAATATCTGTCCTTGGAGTGGTCATATCTGTTGGGATTCAAACAGGAATGTCCTACAGGCGCATTTAACCGCTTATACCACCACGTACCATGCTACGACAAGGCTCATTTCCAGGTCATGCATTGGGAGTAATTTCTTGGATATTGTTTGGGTCAGGTTCTGACTTGAGCAGCTAGGTAATTCCGGTGTAGCCTTCAGAGATCATGGTAATCTCGAATATCCAGGCAGATACTCCCCTTGTCCTTCTCATGTACGACTTAGAAATGAGCCCTGTCATAGTGAGGTCCTTGTTGGTGTAAGCAGTTAAACGCACTTGCCAGGAACGCAACAGATTCACGATCAAATCCCAACTGCGGTCTCATTTTCAAGCCTTACTCAACAGATAAGTTCTTTCATTGTTAAATCACCCATTTCTAATCTCTAGTATGGAGGAAGTTATTTTGTACTTTTGTGGTTTGTTTTGATCCACAGAAGTATTACAGTTCGGGGCAATACTTACTTGAGACTTGAAGAAAATCCTTAAAATAACTGCACTAATGACCAAGGGCTCACATGGCAGGATGTCTGGCTGTATGTCATTGGCTGCAAGAGTACAAGCTAGAGAGTTATGATTGCTCCCTCAAGCAAGTGGTGTACTTGTTTATTATATGAAGAGCTTCGCAGAAAATCCAGGCCATTGTCTTTACATCCAAGCCTTCTTTGTAGTCAGTTTAAGTACAACTCAGTAGGCTAAAATCATCTTTACTCAATATTGTGTAGATAAATGTCAGTTTTGCCTTATCATGAAAAAGTACCTGTAGTTGTAGGGTGTGGTGAATAAGAAATATAAATAAGGTAACTACATTATGTAATCGGGATCTGTACAAAGCTTTATGAATTCACTTATTAAATCCTTTATTTGAACATGTTAATACATTTGTACATAGCCTCCATTGTTTGATCTCAGCATAAATCTGAAAATCAAGATATCTGGTTTGAAATTGAAATGTTATCATCATCATCATCATAGTGTATTTTCTTTTCTTATCCAGACATGGATAACAAGGGGTGTTATATTTTGGTATCGTGATGTATAAATTTTGTTAAAAAGCTCATTTTATCCATGAGAAAATTTCCTTGAGCAAAGGTTATTACAAAATTGTAATGCATATTGCCAACGAACATTCTGATTTTGTTGAATTTAAGTAAAATTGTCACTAGAGAGCTGTTTCTGAAGAAGGAACTGTCTGCTGCATACAACAGGTCTACATGAGGATCACAACTTTATTTGGTTGAAAGTGTCTTGAGGGATATAACAGTCTGGCAATTGTTCACAAAATCTCTCCAGAATTTGGTTAATGGCCTTAAGAGATATCTGTTATTATCGTGTTGGAAGCAATTTTTCAGTGTTGCCTTTTTTAATAGAAATGTAATGCTTTTCAGTCGGTCAACAGGGTTGTACCCAATTATTGTAATGGGCGTTTCCCTCATCCTGAAAGGAAAATTACATGAGATTAATTAATTCTCTTGGATGACCAATTTTAATTGGCAAGCGATCATCATCAGATCCTTTACACTTAGACCGTTATATCTTTGTCAACAAGTATGTGGGTGATATATACATTTATTCAGTTACAGCAGTTATTATAAACTTGCACAACTTGTCAAGATTTCGTAGTTACATGTGATTTTTTGTTAAGATATTGTTATTGGAGATAGACCTTCAAGTTTGCTTGCTTAAGCTGCGGTTTCCTCCAGTAGCGGTACCGCCTTCTAGCGGCCGTAATGTGACGGTGAATGACGTCACAAAAATGTTCTGCTTAGAAACGAAGGTGAGTGGTTTTCTAGGAAGCGTTGACTACCATCGTCACATAAAATTGCGGTGGCGTCATTCATATGACGGTGGTGAGTGCGGTATCAAACAGTTCGTCAACGTGTACGGTGTGTGCTTATACACAAAGACTGATAAGATGATACTGGTGTATAGGAGAGGAAACATTAATAGATTTCGTAAAGAATCATGAGGCATTGTATAATGTGAAGAGTAACCTTAAAAATACGCAGGGTTTCTGTTCAGGAGATGTTGGTCTTTTGTTTCTGTTGTATGGCACTGAAGTTATGTCATCTTTTATGTAATTCAGAACATATTCAAATAACACTAGTGTCATCCGAAAATATTCTTATTTATTTTCCTTGCAATGCAGGTGACGACGCACTAAAATTTCATATGCACACTTTGTAGGACGCCTTTTTAAACTGTCACTTCCCCCGAACGTTCCTATCGTCTTCGGATGACTCTTCTTCTTCCAAAAATATTACGAGCGCCATATGAAAATCATCCATTTCTTATTCAACTTTATGACAACATGCCGCCACGACACACACAGATAATTAGCTCTAACTTTGCACCATTGTTCACCGTCACATTACGGCTACTAGAAAGCGGTACCACTACTGGAGGAAACCGCAGTTTAAGTGTGATACCTGTGATAGCAAATGGTGAGGTTGGATTGGAATATGAACTTAGCTGGATATTTGAGTGATGTGCAGCTGCTAGCCACCACTGTCTACACTGAACTGGTGAATCTTTTGGCTTCATGATTTGCCTGACTAGCTGTGAATGTTAACGGGTTGGAAGCCATCTATCAGTGTTGCCTTTGTAATGGAAATTTAATGTTTTTCAGTCGGTCAACACGATTGTGCTGAATTGTAATGGCTGTTTCTCTAATCCTGAAAAGAATTTACATGAGATTAACCTTTTCACTACCAAGCCCGAGTTAACTCGGACATCCGAGTGTCTTCCGCTGTCCCAACCATGAGTTAACTAGTATTTCAAATGCCGAGTTTAGTCACTATTTCACCCCCAGGTAAGGGTAGTTTTTATTTTGGGGTGGAAATAAGTCGTCCATAGAAAAAGAGGGTTAACCCCGAGTCCTACGACACCCCATATGTTTAAATCCGATTATTGGTTAGCGAGATACTAAAAATCCAATGACCTATTAGTTTTGGGTTCTTAAATTAATATTTTTTTAAATAACTCATCTATAAATAATCATTTTAAAAGCCTGCCGTCTTACAAAAGCCTCAAGTGCGCATGCATACAAAAAATCGCTATTTCACCCCCGGGTAAGGGTAGTTTTTATTTTAGGGTGGAAATAGGTAATCCATAGGAAAGGGGGCGTCACCCCGAGTCCTACGACATGTCTCATGTCAAAATCCGACCATGGGTTCAGGAAATATCGACATAAGTGTACTTGGGCCCCCCAATTATCACCACATCATCCTAATTCTCAGGGACTCACCACTTGCTTTACTGCCTAGAAACCCCAACCTCCAACCCGGGATGGGGCATGCATAAGCAGGAAAGATACTTGGGAGTGAAAAGGCTAATAAATTCACTTGGATGACCAGTTTTGATCGTCAAGCGATCATCATCAGATCCACTTAGGCCGTTAAATCTATGTCTGCAAGTATGTGGGTGATGGTATTTACAATATACATACTTATTTGCTCACAGCAGTTATTATAAACTTGCACAATCTAACTTGCAGTTCAGTGTAGACAGTGGTGGGTTCATTTTAAACAATGTAAAGTAACGTTTTAAGAGTTAAAAATTCCTCTCGGCACGCCGGAAGGCGGAGGTAGATTTCACCGGACAAACTTGGAGATAGGCGAAAATAGGCAGAATATGCAGGTTTTCGTAGAAGGATCAGACCTCATTTATCGCGTGAAAGTATTTTATAATTGGAGATTAATTAATTTTGTTTTTCTTCATTTTAAACATATTTTAAACATTTTATTGTCTTATGGGGACGGTAACCTTCTTGTCATTTGGAGTCCATTTTTAGCCTATTTTCAATTTTGAAAAAATAGGCTTATGAGATCACCTTTTGTCCGTGTGTGTGTGTGTGTGTGTGTGTGTGTGTGTGTGTGTGAGGTGTGTGTGAGGTGTGTGTGTGTGTCCCCTAATAAAATCTAAACGGCTGGAGCGATTTCAGTGAAACTCGGTAAGTTCATAGCACTATTCCCGGCGACCTCGACCGTGCCCATCGAATTTTGTTAAGTCTCACCAATCCAACATGGCGGCTGTGCGAAATATTTCCCTAGCATTCAGTATCTCTGAAACTATAACCGATATCGTCCTGAAATTGTGTACGGTGATAAAGGGTACTACTAGAAGTTCACCTATGAGACTTTCAAAAACCTGGTTACTACATAACCAACATGGCGGCCAGCGATGTGGAGACTTTTAAATAGACTTTTCTCGTGATTTAACTATCCAAACGAAATGAAACTTGGTACAGCAAATATCTATACACATTGCAATGCACTGGAGTCTAATTTAGTTCAATAGTTTACATAACCTCAAAATGGCGGCTGTGCGAAATATTTCACTGACATTCTATATCCCCGAAACTATTACAGATATCACCCTGCAATTTTGTACGGTGATAAAGGGTACTGATACAAGTTTACCTATGTATAATTCATAAACCTGTAAAGTACAAAACGAACATGGCGACCAAGCGAATTTGAAATATTTTAATAGACTTTTCTCGTGAGTTAACTCTCTGAGCGCAGTGAAATGCGGTACAGTAAATGATTTTGCAGATTGTAATGTACTGCCATCTAATTTAATTCAATTGTTTACATAACCTGAAGATGGCGGTTGTGCGAAATTTTAAAATTAAGTTTTTATTTCTTGTGTCGTAATCATGCGATCGAAGTGAAAGTTTGAATAATGAACCTAGGCAATAAGTGTCCTTGAATGGTACATAACTCTATGGCCTATACATATAACAATCCTAAATGGCAAGCTTCCGTAATATTTAGACGGTTCTCAATATCTATGAATCTTTTACAGCAACCAAATTGAATTTTTTATGTTCATAGAGACTATGAACATATGTTCACCTATAGGACTTTCAGTAACCTGGTGAGCACGAATCCAACATGGCGGCGACGCGAAGTATAAGTATTTAAATGGACGTTTCTCGCGAATTAACTATCCGAGTGCCGTGAAACGTTGCACGTTAAATGCTTACACAAATGTTGATCCACTGGCATCTAATTTATTTCAATTGTTTGCATAATCACAAGATGGCTGCTGTGCGTAATTTTAAAATCTCGTTTTTACTTCTTGTGTTCTAATCATGCGATTGAAGTTTGAATACCACACGTACACGATAATCTTAATATAATAGTACAAAAATAAAAATCCAACCTGGCGACCATCTGAAATATTTAGACGGTTCTCAATATCTAGGAATCTGTTACAGCAATTAAACTGAAATTTTGTATGTTGATAGAGGCAATTAACATGAGCAGGATATATGAAAATAGGCTGTACAGTTCTTCACGGAACTACTTGTTATGAAAGCCGGATCTAAAGATCCTACAGGCTTTCATATAGCCGTGGTAGGATTTTTCGAGATCTCGGAAACTACACGTCGCCCAGTGTTCAAACCTTTACCAATCGAATCGGAGTTGAAAAAAAAATTTCAAAAAAAGTCTGTCTGTATGTATGTATGTATGTATGTATGTATGTATGTGCGTGACGTTTTTGCGTTTAGCAAAGTACAGGTCGCAATTTTGAAGATATCGAGCTGAAATTTGGTACGGTGAAAGAGTTGGGGCCTGTGACGAACCCTATTGATGGGCGTTAAAATCGGTGTAGGGCCGGACCTTTTTTGGGGGCCCCGAATTTCATCCTATTTTTTTGAATCGATATATCTCGGAAACGGTTGGTCGTATCGAAAAATGTTAAATGTATAGGTGTAAGATCTCCGCGGTATGCAACTTTTTTACTCAAAACTATTTTTTGATATCTCTCACCGTTTTCTTTTTTTGGGGCCCTGAAAATGTCCATTGTGCGTGACATTTTTGCGTTTAGCTAAGTACTGGTCGCAATTTTCAAGATATTAAGCTGAAATTTGGTACGGTGAAAGAGTTAGTGACTGCGACAAACCCTATTGTTGGGCGTTAAAATCGGTGTAGGGCCGGATCTTTTTTGGGGGCCCTAAATTTCAAACTTTTTTTTGGAATCGATATATCTCGGAAACGGTTGATCGTATCGAAAAATGTTAAATGTATAGGTGTATGATCTCCGTAGTATGCAACTTTTTTACTCAATACGATTTTTTGATATCTCTCACCGTTTTCTTTTTTTGGGGCCCTGAAAATGTCCATTGTGCGTGACATTTTTGCGTTTAGCTAAGTACTGGTCGCCATTTTCAAGATATTATGCTGAAATTTATTACGGAGAAAGAGTTAGTGACTGTGACAAATCCTATTGTTGGGCGTTAAAATCCGTGTAGGGCCGGATCTTTTTTGGGGGCCCTGAATTTCAAACTTTTTTTTTTGATTCGATATATCTTGGAAACGGTTGATCGTATCGAAAAATGTTACAGGTATAGGTGTAAGATCTCCGCGGTATGCAACCTTTTTACTCAAAACTATTTTTTGATATCTCTCACCGTTTTCTTTTTTGGGGCCCTGAAAATGTCCATTGTGCGTGACATTTTTGCGTTTAGCTAAGTACTGGTCGCAATTTTCAAGATATTAAGCTGAAATTTGGTACGGCGAAAGAGTTAGTGACTGTGACGAATCCTATTGTTGGGCGTTAAAATCGGTGCAGGGCCGGATCTTTTTTGGGGGCCCTGAATTTCAAACTTTTTTTTGATTCGATATATCTTGGAAACGGTTGATCGTATCGAAAAATGTTAAACGTATAGCTCTAAGATCTCTGCGGTATGCAACTTATTTATTCAAAACTATTTTTTGATATCTCTCACCGTTTTCTTTTTTTGGGGCCCTGAAAATGTCCATTGTGCGTGACATTTTTGCGTTTAGCTAAGTACTGGTCGCAATTTTCAAGATATTAAGCTGAAATTTGGTACGGTGAAAGAGTTAGTGACTGTGACGAATCCTATTGTTGGGAGTTAAAATCGGTGCAGGGGCGGATCTTTTTTGGGGGCCCTGAATTTCAAACTTTTTTTTTTGATTCGATATATCTTGGAAACGGTTGATCGTATCGAAAAATGTTACAGGTATAGGTGTGAGATCTCCGCGGTATGCAACCTTTTTACTCAAAACTATTTTTTGATATCTCTCACCGTTTTCTTTTTTTGGGGCCCTGAAAATGTCCATTGTGCGTGACATTTTTGCGTTTAGCTAAGTACTGGTCGCAATTTTCAAGATATTAAGCTGACATTTGGTACGGTGAAAGAGTTATTGACTGTGACGAATCCTATTGTTGGGCGTCAAAATCGGTGCAGGGGCGGATCTTTTTTGGGGGCCCTGAATTTCAAACGTTTTTTGGAATCGATATATCTCGGAAACGATTGATCGTATCGAAAAATGTTAAATGTATAGGTGTATGATCTCCGTGGTATGCAACTTTTTTACTCAATACGATTTTTTGATATCTCTCACCGTTTTCTTTTTTTGGGGCCCTGAAAATGTCCATTGTGCGTGACATTTTTGCGTTTAGCTAAGTACTGGTCGCCATTTTCAAGATATTATGCTGAAATTTATTACGGAGAAAGAGTTAGTGACTGTGACAAATCCTATTGTTGGGCGTTAAAATCCGTGTAGGGCCGGATCTTTTTTGGGGGCCCTGAATTTCAAACTTTTTTTTTTGATTCGATATATCTTGGAAACGGTTGATCGTATCGAAAAATGTTACAGGTATAGGTGTAAGATCTCCGCGGTATGCAACCTTTTTACTCAAAACTATTTTTTGATATCTCTCACCGTTTTCTTTTTTTGGGGCCCTGAAAATGTCCATTGTGCGTGACATTTTTGCGTTTAGCCAAGTACTGGTCGCAATTTTCAAGATATTAAGCTGAAATTTGGTACGGCGAAAGAGTTAGTGACTGTGACGAATCCTATTGTTGGGCGTTAAAATCGGTGCAGGGCCGGATCTTTTTTGGGGGCCCTGAATTTCAAACTTTTTTTTGATTCGATATATCTTGGAAACGGTTGATCGTATCGAAAAATGTTAAACGTATAGCTCTAAGATCTCTGCGGTATGCAACTTATTTATTCAAAACTATTTTTTGATATCTCTCACCGTTTTCTTTTTTTGGGGCCCTGAAAATGTCCATTGTGCGTGACATTTTTGCGTTTAGCTAAGTACTGGTCGCAATTTTCAAGATATTAAGCTGAAATTTGGTACGGTGAAAGAGTTAGTGACTGTGACGAATCCTATTGTTGGGAGTTAAAATCGGTGCAGGGCCGGATCTTTTTTGGGGGCCCTGAATTTCAAACTTTTTTTTGGAATCGATATATCTCGGAAACGGTTGATCGTATCGAAAAATGTTAAACGTATAGGTGTAAGATCTCCGCGGTATGCAACTTTTTTACTCAAAACGATTTTTTGATATCTCTCACCGTTTTCTTTTTTTGGGGCCCTGAAAATGTCCATTGTGCGTGACATTTTTGCGTTTAGCTAAGTACTGGTTGCCATTTTCAAGATATTACGCTGAAATTTGTTACGGTGAAAGAGTTAGTGACTGTGACGAATCCTATTGTTGGGCGTTAAAATCGGTGCAGGGCCGGATCTTTTTTGGGGCTCTGAATTTCCAACTTTTTTTGAACCGTTATATTTGGGAATGTAAATTCTACAGATATAGGATCTCAGCGATTAGCAACTTTTTTAACTCTTATGATTTTTTGATATCTCTCACCATTTTCCTTCTTTGGGGGCCGTGAATTTCATTCCTTTTTTCGAATCGTTATATCTTGGAAAGCGTCGATCCTATCGAAAAAAGTTGAATCTACAGGTGTAAGATCTCAGTGATTTGCAACTTTTCTACCCCTTATCATATTTTGATATCTCTCACCGTTTTTATGTTATTAAATGTTTTTGGTTTTTGAAAAAAAAATGGGGCCCAAATGTATATAATAACTGTTAAAAATTCATCTGATGGTCTAATTGAAATCTACGGAAAATTATCTATAATAACTCTTTTTAACCTTTTCAATAAGTTGAATCATGTATTTACAGCAGTAAGATATTTTCCACTTCCGAGGACGTACGGCTTTCATAACCATGTGATGGTGTCAGCATTGCCTAGAATATTTTATAATTTTTCTACATTTCCTCGCAATCGGGTCGATGGTCCGAAATGCAATTCCGCAGGCCTTGCCGCCAACGAAGTTGTTGTTTGAGATTATAACCCCTCTTGCTGGCCCCTTGCTGCTGCGCCACCGTCTCATCAAAAGCAGGTCGTGCTGCGTGGTCAGTTTTATCCCTTTCAATAAGTTGAATCATGTATTTACAGCAGTAAGATATTTTCCATTTCCGAGGACGTCCGGCTTTCATAACCATGTGATGGTGTCAGCATTGCCTAGAATAACATTTTATAATTTTCCTACATTTCTTCGCAATCGGGTCGAATGTCCGAAATGCAAATCCGCAGACCTTGCCGGAACGAAGTTGTTGTGTGAGATTATTACCCATCTTGCTCGCCGCAATGTTGCGCGACCGTCTAATCAAAAGCAGGTCATGCTGCGTGGACTCCTACTTGTTATACTTGTGGTCACACTGTCCTTATGCAAGGTTTCGACACTGATGTGTAACTATGTAACGGTCTGTTACTTCTTCACGCAAAATTATATCTCCCGCAGAGATGTTGGTTGGTTCCTCAGTTTAGGGGCTGCGACAATGCGGTCATATAACCCCGTGTACTTTGGGTGAGTGTAGAATCTGTCTGATAAACGGTGTGAATTGTGATGGCTGTATTAGTCTGTAATTCAGGTAAGGAATGCAGAGGCAAAATTTCAAGCAGTAGTTCCTAATGCTGCTACCAGATACTAACGTCAACGCCACCTAGCTGTGAACTTGGCTACTAGATGCCACCTCAATCAGCAACTCGCAACGAACGTTGGAACTTCCCCTCCAAAGGAAAGCTTACTGAGGGATTTTTAGCGCTCTTAGAAAATCCGACGACTTTGACTGGCTTTGAACCCGCGACCTTGGGCATAGAAGTTCAGCATGCTACCAGTTACGTCACCGAAGCCGCTTCACACTTAGTCAGATGGAAATCTGAATCTGATCTCGCGCAAGTGCGTTGTCATGGCTCATCCCTCATCAATTTAGTAGTGTTGCCATGTCAACCACTGATAGCTCTTGGCATTTTCTTATAATTCCGAAATCATTTTTCTCATCCCTTGGCGCAATGGTGGCTCATATCAAAAATTCTTTCAGACAAACGTTTTAGGTAATTATTAGGGGAATATTGTCCATTTTGTACGGTTTTGATATTGTGCCTATTAACAGAGATATGATTAATGTTTCCCGAAAAAAACACTTTTTCCCACCCCTTTGGTCAATGGTTGGTGCTATCAAAAAACGTTTCAAACATAAATTTCCGAGCTTTATCCGACACATAGTATGAACTTTGAACGGTTTCGATATTTCACATATTAAGAGAGTTATAGCAATATTTCATTTTTTCGAAAAAAGAGTCCCCCATTTTCATCCCCTTCGACCGATTTAGCCCAGTAACGAACTCGTCCGAGATTTTATGGGTATACATATTCGGTAAAAAATTCAAAGTGATTGGTGCAAAATTACGGCAGTTATCGTGTCCACAAGAAACTGATATACATATATACATATATTACATAAATTATATATAAACTTTTGAACTGACGGTGGTTTTGGGGTCTGGGGGATGTGAAACGCGAAGATATGTCGAAATTTTCCGGAAATCGAAACATGGTACCCATTGCAATACTTAGCTTTCTAATGAAATCTACCTAAAATACTACCGTCAACGACACCTAGCTGTGAACTTGGCTACTAGATGCCACCTCAATCAGCAACTCGCAACGAACGTTGGAACTTCCCCTCCGAAGGAAAGCAAACTCAGGTTTTTTAGTGCTCTTAGTAAATCCGACGACTTTAGCCGGGTTTGAACCCGCGACCTTGGGCATAGAAGTTCAGCATGTTACCAGTTCCGATACCGAAGTCGCTTCCCACAGACATATGAAAACTGAATGTGATCTCGTGCAGTGGCGTTGTCATAGCAACTGCTGATGGCTCATCCCTTATCAATTAAAAGTAAAGTTGTCATGGCAACCTCTCTTGGCACTTTCTTATAATTTAAATAATTTTGTTCACCCCGTGGCGTAATGGTGGGTCATATCAAAAATTCTTTCAGACAAAAGTTTTAGGTAATTATTGGAGGAATATTGTCCATTTTGTGCGGTTTTGATATTGTGCCTATTAACAGAGATATGATTAATGTTTCCCGAAAAACCCACTTTTTCCCACCCCTTTGGTCAATGGTTGGTGCTATCAAAAAACTTATTTGACATAAATTTTTGGCACTTATCCGACACATATTATGAACTTTGAAGGGATTCGATATTTCATGTATTAAGAGAGTTATAGCGATATTTCACTTTTTCGAAAAAAGCCCCCCATTTTCACCCCCTTTGACCGATTTTGCCCATTAACGAACTCGACCGAGATTTTATAGGGATACATATTATGTAAAAAGTTCAAAGTGATTGGTGCAAAATTACGGCAGTTATCGTGTCCACAAGAAACTGATATATATATATATATATATATACAGGGTCTTTCATATAAAGTAAGAACGCCAAGCGGCGGGTTTGTTATCCGCTAGTGTGGTGGCCTTGACCGAGCTTGTAGCGAGCCGTGGCCCCCTGCTCTAAGCGTGTGTACAATCCTCTATGAAATATTACCTTATAAATGTTGCTGGAAGTGTCGTCCTTCCTGGGTTATACAGGCATTGTATCTGGTAACCACATTTTGGCTGACGCGAGTGAGTCATGCCACTGTATTTTTTCTGATTTTTTATTTTGTGTTTATTATTGGGCACTGGACCAGTAGTGTCGAAGTTATTTACAATTACGTGAATCTGTACTAGTGAAGGTGGCATTTCATCAGGAAATTGTTGAACAAATGCATCACGTACCCGCCGAGCCGAATCGTAATTAAAATAAAATTTACATACAAAAATACGATGTTGCAATGATAACTGTCTCAACATGCTAGCAGCTGTGGTTCAGACTGGCGACTGACAACACCTGCACGCTTATTGCAAGGTCAAGTTTGTACTATGCGCGCGCTTTCAATACTACAGCAGGGGGCCGTGGCGCGTCACAAGGTCGGCCAAGCCGGCTTCAGCAGCGAATGACAAAACCGCCGCTCGCCGTTCTTACTTTATATGAAAGACCCTGTATATAGATAGATAGATAGATAGATACATATATGAAAATCCATGAAAATCCACAGCCTGCTTCCAGTCTTCGACCGGGTCAGGAATGGAATGAATGAAGCCCCTATCTAGCGGCGAAGATATGAACTGTGCCGGCTGCCGAGGCCTGACGCACTCCTCTGGGGCAATGATTAAATGAATGACAGATGAAATGAAATGATAGTGGAGAGTGTTGCTGGAATGAAATTGTGACAGGGAAAACCGGAGTACCCGGAGAAAAACCTGTCTGCCTCCGTTTTGTCCAGCACAGATCTCACATGGAGTGACCGGGATTTGAACCACGGATCCAGCGGTGAGAGGCCGGCGTGCTGCCGCCTAAGCCACGGAGGCTTCTAGATACATATATACATAAATTATATATAAACTTTTGAACTGACGGTGGTTTTGGGGTCTGGGGGATGTGAAACGCGAAGATATGTCGAAATTTTCCGGAAGTCGAAACATGGGACCCATTGCAATAGTTAGCTTTCTAATGAAATCTACCTAAAAATGAGACCCATCTCTGATCCCCTTCGTTCTCAGCAGGTGTTCCGTTTATACCCCAATGGCCCAATGCTATTTTCATTGTCATTTTGAAGGTGTGTAATTTCTGTCCTTTCTATTAAATATACCTGTGTCTGGTTGGGAAATTAGCTACTGGAATGTGCATGCATTATCCAGTAAAGCCGTGCAGCTTTGGTTTTTACCAATTGCTGCCAACATGTTATGATCCTGGTATCTGATTCTGATCAATTGGATCCTACAAGAGCTCACAAATGGAAAAGTTGCATCTCTCTCTTAGTTTTAATGATAATAATAATAATAATAATAATAATAAAGGTTGGGCAATGTTCCATCGCAGCAGCTATAACTAATATGTTTTAAGCATTATGGAATTTTCCAACAGGCAACTTGATCATTGCTTTGACATGTAGCGGATGACCATCAAAAATGATTATTTAACCATTGAAATTTCTGAATCCAACTCAAAAATGCTCTATTTCTATAACAAAACATAATGCCTCTGATCTTATATCAAACATTCCTTTTTACTTACTTTTGTTCTTTTGATCACAAAGAACACCAATAATTAATGGCTTTATGCTCAGTTTTATTGATTTCTTTATTAAATTACATTGCGATTCTTTAATGAACCAACTGTATTTCAATTTCTTAACTCATACTGTAGGGTTCCCATCCATCCTTATTTTCCTTGGACCATTCAGTTCTTTATAGCAAATGTCCCAGTGTGGGATTCTTTTGTTGACAAAAAACAAAACAAAATGGTGATCATAGAAATATGACATACTCATGAGAAATTAGAAGATTGTGTTATTCATGAAATAATCACTATAAATGCAACTCTTTCTTCTTGCGAAGTGCCCTTAAATATCGATAATTTCAAAAATACTTGTGACCTGGCCTATGAGTAGTCTGGTATTGTCATCACAATCTATTGATAGCTCTTGTGTGACAGACAAAGAAACAAAAAAGCGTTCAAGATAAAATCACAGAATAAATTCTGAATTATCTATCATCCTTAGTTATTGTTGTTTCAAAGGATGGAATTGCGAGGTCATCGGCCCCTCGAATTATCAGCCTAACAATCTAGTTTAAATTGTATCTGAACCACAAATTATTTCAATATCTGGTGATATATTTCAAACATGCATTTTCCTGTCAGCTTTTGTATTTCTGGCAAATTAAGATGTGGATCAGATTAATGTTTTTTTTTTAATAATATAATGGGAACAACTCACTTTGTTCACAACTTTTATTTCCATTTTACTTTAACTCGTTTTAATTCACATTTTTCTCTTTGTGCATTTTTCAAATTTATATTCATTTAATTTTGTTCATATCTTCTTTCTTTTTGTTTTGTTTTCAAATTTTCATCATAAAGAAGAGTTGTGGTTATCAACTAGAAAAATATGGTAGGTATTATTGTGGTCAACTTTTTTAAAACATGTATTTTATTGTCCATTTACCCAGTGATTGTTGTAGGTGCTTTATACCATATTCCATTCTAATGACCAATTTAAAATCATGTCTGCAAGGCTGTCAACCATTTGCAGAATCTATTATTAGAAGCTTTTCACTTGATCAACATCAGATTAGATTGGGCTGAAATAAATTGCATACTTAATAAAACAGTTCTCACATGAAAGGGGGGGCTAAATTGGTCTAGTGAACATCATCAGAACCTGCTCACTTAGGCTTAATTTAGGTTCAGTGGATATTTATATAACACTTATGTACAACAGCTTGGTGGTCCTAGGCGAAACCCCGCACAAGACACGGCATAAACCTAGAAAAATTGCTGAGTTTCACTTTTGAATTGTTAACTTCTATTGTAGTGCGCTATTGAAGTGATTGCATTCTACAATTTTGGTGCCTTTTTCTTAAAACGAATTTAAGAGGTACTCTCAGTTGTAGTCGATAAAACATCACGATCTTGCAATTTTCGGCAATTTGCAAAGTCCGGTCATTGTTTGTTTTGGAATCATTAACTTTCAGCTTTTTCGATGCCTGGGTGGATGTTAAATAGTTTGTTATTTTCTTCATCCTTCAAAACTAACCCCACATACAAAATAACAACCTACATCATCTCCAAACAATAGGCTGCGTGCTTATAAGAACGGAGTGCCGAGTTGCTGACCAAAAGAAACTGATTCGATAGATCGATTTAAATCGAGGATTACTCGAAATCTCCTCCAGCTGTTGTGAACAGCGCGTTGACGCCAGCTGATCAATGAACTTTCAAGTCAGAAGTTAGATTTGCCGGACTAGATACAAATGTACCAATATTTTGTCTTAAACAGTTTTCAAACGTTTATGGGGTACACATACCCCCGTGTTTCCCCCTCAAGAAAAGCACTTGGTTAAACACTTAAACAAGCACTTAAATGTAGCCGAGTCGACAATGTGGTTTTGTAGACTTAGCGGATTTGCGGCTGTTCCTATACTGGTGTCCACTTCCAGCTGTGTATAAATAATTCATGTAAATTATTTCAGGCATTAGGAAAATAATTGTTACTCCCCGTCCAATGCAATTTGGTATACTCAAGTTAACCAACTGAAAAGTTTCTACTAATAGATTATTTATGCAACACTGAAAAATGGCTTCAAATATTTCATTATAAAATTCAGCTCTTCATGCCTTCAGCAATATCAAATCCCTTTCTATTCAAATGTTGGCAGCCCTGTGTCATGTTGCCCAAGAAATGCTGTTTGTTGTGAGAATGAGCTCCAATATTGTTGTACTGTATGCAAATATCTAAGAGGTATATTGGCTTGTTGGGAATACTGTTCAATCAGTGGAGAGTTTCTATTTTTATGATGTACTTATTGAAGCTAGGAAAATGTGTACTTTAATTGACTTAGTCGGTACAGAAATGAGGAGAACTGACCATGACTTAATATTTATTAGTACCACTGCTCTTAATCTTCATTTATATCTGTAGGATTTATTTAGTCCATGTTTGTTTTTATTTTCATTTCTGTGTAATTATATTTATGAGGTACTTGCTGAAGCTAGGAAAATGTGAACTTGAATTGACTTATACAGTATATAAAAAACTTTTTTAATTCCGCCTGAATCAATACTTTAATGAAAAAATTATTAATCGAGTTGTTCTTGGAAGCGGTATATATTTCAGGGACTAATGAACAATCAGCCAAATATAAAGCATTCAATGAACGAAATTATTATAAAGCGTAGCACTAAACTATCAATGGTCACTTAACCTGATATCAGGACAGAGGAGGACAGAGTATGCTCTGGGATAAAGTTAGGCGGAGAGCAGTTGAAGAGAGTGCAGAGCTTCAAGTATCTGGGAAGTGTCATTGAAGAAAATGGGGGAAATGCCTTGGAATTAGATGAAAGAGGAAGGTGTGCTGATGGATTCTTCAAGAGTGCTAGAGGACTGATATGGAGCAAGGACGTGCCACAGAAATGTAAAGGGATCATGTACAAGACTTACTTTGTGCCGATCCTAACGTATGGATCAGAAACTTGGGTGATAAGGGAGAGAGATAAAAGCAGAATACAAGCAGTGGAAATTAAGATTCAGAGGAGTCATATAGGTGTAACTACAATGGACAGAGTCAGAAATGATAGAGTCAGAGAAATATTAAAGGAAGAACCCCTACAGGATAGGATTGAAAAATTAAGGCTACAGTGGTATGGTCACGAGAAAAGAATGGGAGAAGAGAGAATACCTGCAGTTGGAAACTGCTCTAGTTGATGATGATTTGGCTGATGAAGGGGACAAAAATTGTTCATTAGTCCCTGAAACATGTACCGTTTACAAGAACAACTTTGTTAATAATTTTTTCATTAAAGTCTTAATTCAGGCGGAAATTTATATACTGTACAGTAGAGTCTCGCAAACTCGGCACTCGGTAACCCGGCACTTTGGATTTCTTTGCCACCCTGACAGAAAAAAGAAATCATGATTTTTGTTTGTTTTTGTATTTCCGCACAGAGCATTATTATGTTTTCTTTCGACTTCTCCGTCAATGGAATTATCGACAGTTAAATACGACGCGAAACAAGTTGACCTACAGTACATAGTAAGAAGAGTAATGACGACCTGATAAATACAGGTACAGCACTGTGCATGCACAAACTGTTGGCAGTAAGAAGTAAACAAACGGTTTTCGTGCAGAGTGTTGTATATATTTGATTGCACATTCTCCGCAATTCTGTTTCTTCGCCGTCTTCGTGACGAGGCTTCAAGAAGCGAAAAGCAGAACATTACTTACTTTTTTGGAAAAAATGTAAATGGTAATTTTCATTAAGTGAAAAAACTATTTGCCTACGGGAATTGTTTTGTACATATACTATACAGTGTACATATTATAGAAATAATTTGCAGGCCTAGTTTTTCTAAGTTTTCTTTTATAATTTACAGTAATTGGTTTCCTTCATTCTTATGCAGTACAGTTATGTTATGTTAGGTAGTCAGCCCGAAGGCTGGTTGGATCCTCAAAAGCACCGCCGTTACGTTATGTGAGTAGATACCCACAAAAACCCAAGGCAGTGCTATATTGAGGCGTTCTAGGCAAGAAGAGGAGTGAGGTAGTTTGCCATTGCTTTCCTCACTCAGTCAGAACAGTAGTCCTAACCCTATGAGTTGAACCTTTCACAGCATTCACAGGCACTGACTGTGCCCTGAATGCCATTACTAAGCAGACTGAGACATCGGTGAAAAGCCACCTTTTACTCTAGCCTGTGCCAACTGACAAATGCAAATGTACTGTATTCATCAAGAGATGGCAAACAGGCCTAGCAGTACAGTACTGAACTATATATTCTAGTACTGTAATTGTAGTGGCTTAATCGTTTTAAAATTTGTGTTTCTGTTAAAAACAAATAAATGTACTGCATTGCATTACTTTTAAACCAACACAAACAGCTTATTTCTTCTTTTTAACACATTTCCCAAAACCCGGTTTTTCGCCACCCTTCGGTCCACATTAGGCCGAGTTTGCGAGACTCTACTGTATAAGCACATCAATACGGAACCATTATGAGTGATTTAAATCATAGAATTAATTGACTTTGTACAGAAGTGTGGAAAAGAAATTGATGATAACTTAATATTTTTGAGTACAACTGCTTTAATCATCATTTATAATCTGAGTTTTTATTTATTCCATGTTTGTATTTATTTTCATTTTTGTGTAATTACTCTTATTTTTAAATAAAAGAAAACCTATGAGATACCATTGTATGCTATTTTTGCATTGGCAAATTCTGGTACGTCTTTTTGTGGGCTCACATCTAGTGGGACGTGGGTTGGCGACCACGGGGCCCCAGCTGAGTCCGGCATTGCTTCCAGTTACTTGTGCCGGGCTCCTCTCCGTCTTCTTTTCTGTCAACCTCACTTGGTCAACTCATGTTCTCCTCCGACCCCGACGGTATTAGGGTATCCGAGGCCTAGGGAGTCTCTTCCTTTCCCGCCTTACTTGGCCCTTGTCTCATCTTTTCTGCGAGGGGTCAGCCTTCTTTTTCTTTTCATGTTATCTCCTGCTCAAGGCCCACAAGGAGGTCGGGTGTATGTAGCCCCACCAATTCTGGTGCACCCTAGATAATGCTGCACACTCAGGGGCTCACGGCTGGTGAGTTTGGGAATTGGCGACCCCGAGGGATTCCTGAGCTGGGTCCGGTTTTCCCCTTTTATCCATTACCTCTGGGGTGGACCCTCTCCTCTTTCACTTTCCTATCTGCCTTTCATGGCTCTCCTTCCTTCCAAGTCCCTCAATCTGCATTCTTCGAGGATTGAGGGCATTTCTTTTCCTTCTGTCCTTTATTTGCCTTATTTTATTCTCCTTTTTTCCCATTTCTTCTTCTAGTATATAAGTTAGTTATAGTTTACATTTCATTATCATCTTCACGATCACCCAAACCATTAGGGGCCGATAACCTAGATGTTGGGCCCCTTAAAACAACAAATATCATCATCATTTTTGTGGATGGTTTAATAAGTGGGTTGACCTCTGTCATTAGAGAAGTGCTCAAAGGTAGGTAGAGCAGGCTTCTCTCTTTGACAAAGAGACTCATATTGACTTGCTTCCTGTAGGCACTCGCACTCCCTCCTGCTATAACATTCCACTGATCTTCAACTTACAGGCATTCTTGTTAAAGAATAGTGTATAGACATGACTGAAAACGATAGACAGGCTTGATGACCGGTTTATTAGAGCAGCCCTTGGCAAATCATAGCAGTTGCTTAGAATTGCAGATTACCCCACGGCATAGCCGTGCGCTTTAAGCCACACATCTAGACTGTGATGGGTAGCTGCAGCAAATCTGAAGATCGATACATCAAATTCTGGTGAGGACAGCGCCGAGTGTAATTTTATTCCCATGTTTTTCCACTCTTCCTCAACACAAATGTCTCTTTTGACAGAATATTTTAATGTGTAGTTGTTATTGAATGTTTTTAAGATTTTTAAGTTTTTAAACATAAGATTATTTTAAAATGTGATTTTTAAATGTTCTTAAATTTCTCATTTTTGATTGATTTGGCATGACGTATTTGCCACCATAACTAAGATTTCAACAGCAATAAGTACAGTTCTGAGACATTTACACAATGGCCCAATATCATGTAAGGTCTTTTAATGTACACTAGTACTGCCTCCGTTTTGTGAGTTTCTACCACATAACCTATGGTGGTGCTTTTTAAGGATCCAACCAGCTTCCAGGCTGACTACCTAACGGACAGTGTTTTTTGTATGGATGTTTATCATTTTGACAATGTACACTGTATTTCATTTTAAGGGTGAGAATGGAAAATTGTATATCCCGAAACATGTCCCTAATTAAAGTTTGATCTTTCAAATGCATTTTGTATTGATTGAATGGAAATTAATTGATTTATTTGAAACTAGTTATTACATCAATACAGATCGCAATGAATATTAATATTCCCAAAGATCTTTTACAAGCCAACTTCATAATGAAGTTTTTTTTAAATTTTGTCGCCCTTCATAAATCCGATTTGCTTGGCCAGGAATCAAACCTGTGATCTTGGGACCAGGAGGTGTATACTGTATCACTCTACCTATGATCCACGAAGGTAGTCAACAATTATGACGCAGTGTAATATTACCAAAGTCTTTGACGTCATTCTTATACTGTAAACTGGCTGCGTCGTGCAGCGGTAACGATCTCACCTCCTGTGCCCATGGTTGCAGGATCGAATCCTGGCACAATCAGTTGGCATTTGAGGGTGCACAAATGCGAGGGAGCCATGTCAGTAAATCTAACGGCACATTAAAGATCCACTTCGGGGCAAAGTTCCGACACCCATGTGTCTCTAAAATTAGCGGATCAAGCTGCAAAAGAGGCGGTATCACTACCACCTCGACCAATGGAGGTACCCGCTAAAGATATTCGCTCTCAGTTATGCCTACAAATTCTGGCATTTTGGGCGAGTCAGTGGCTAGCTGACCCACTGCCCAGTAAACCGAGAGCGATCAAGGGAACTACTCGCGTGTGGCGGAGCTCTTTCCGGACACGGAGGGAGTCCGTCATTTTGTGTAGACTAAGGATAGGTCATACAAGATCCACCCACTCGTATCTGATGAGAAGGGAAGACCGGCACTTTGTATCTGTGGAGCCGTTTTCACCGTACAACCTTGGTTTGCAGATGACACTTGAACTTATATTAGCCGGTGGCTGCTGATCGCGTTATCCGCTTTATAAGTGAGAGTGGGTTAGGGCCAGCAATCTAAATTTTCCAGTGTACATTGACTCAACGATTTGTTCATTTTTGAATGATAATTTTCTTTAATTTTTGTTTATTTTTATAATTATTATTTTTATTTAATTTTTTGTTTTATTAATTTTAGGTCTTTTCAAATTTAGGTGTCCACCTCTAAATTTTAAATTCAATTCCAAATTTGTATTCTTTAATCTGTGTTAAGAGGGACAGATGACCTCGTAGTTCCGCCCCTTAAAACTACAATAACTAACTAACTAACTAGTGTCTCTAAAAGCCTCGGTAGTTAAGAGGGACGTAAAACCAATAACATTCTTATTCATTTGTTTATACTGTAGTATATTTTGTCTTAAAACAGTCTCTAAATAGAAGGAGTGTTTTCTTCATTCACTTCAACTTGCAAATTGACAGAATTTGCCAATGGTAGATTGCAACCTAAGCTGTACTTATTGGCAACAAAAACTTGGCTATAGAATGAAGTAAGATTACAAGTTGGAAAAGATCTGTCTCTGTTAGATTAGATTAGATTAGATTTTTATTAATCGATTTGATCAATTACATGTATACAATACATTTTTGATATAAGACATGTCAGTAATTACATCTATAAAATAAAAGAACTTACAGGTATATATTACTAATACAATAGCTATTTATAACTTATTACACTAACAGATCTTAAGAGATACAATCTTATTGGACAACTATTTACACCTAGCTCTATTATTACAATATGACAACTTAATTCTATAAATACAACAACTTACAGCTTGGTATTATAATTAAAATAGAAAAGTAAAATATAATTATAGTTTTCATCATTTCTATACACTAAGATATTCAACTACAGAGTAAAAACAATGGCACTGCAGATAAGCTTTCAACAATCTTTCAAAGGTTTTTATTTTTGGGGCCAATTTTATATACTGGGGTAGTTTATTGTATAATTTAACTCCTTTGTAAAAAGTTCCTTTTTGATATATGCTTGTGTGTGTGTGTGTGTGAAATATGAATGTTTTGATTTTGTCTTGTGTTATGCCTATGCACATCATTGTTTCTTTTAAGAAAAAAGCTTTATTCATTAAATTCTTTTTAAAAAACATAATACTTTCAAAGATATGACTGCAGGGCAGTGGGAGAATGTTTAACCCTTTAAACAGAGGTCTGCATGATTCTTAATGTTTCCTCACAATATAACCTGTTTGATAAACAAGATTTTGATTTCTTTCTAGATGTGCAGTAAGTATTATTTACTGTTTAAGTGTCTCTATCTGTACACATTTTTGGTTGCAATTTGCAAAACTAATAACGTGTTAAATTTCTTTCAGATTCAAACTCGTGGATGAAAAGTCAAGATGATATCATTCTCGAAGAGTGTTTTATGGATACTACAAGCAACATGGATGCCCCAACAAGTCTCCAGCCGCTAGTGGATGCTTGTACGATTCTCGGCAACATGATAGAACCGCTGCACCCCGGAGAAAGAATCACTTTTAACGAGGCCGATGTGAACTTGCTTTTGAACACACCTGGACAAGCTCAGGGTTCATTCCAGTGTAACAAGTGTGGTAAAACATACACAAGTAAAGGGAACTTGTCAAGACATTGGAAGTATGAATGTGGAATACCTCCTCGGTTCCAGTGTCCACACTGTCCTCAGCGCACCAAACATAAAAGTAGTCTTATGTCTCATATACTACATAAACATCAGTACCCTCTGTAACAATACAGCCTTGTACTGACCAAAGAATAAAATTTCTTGTCTCCCTGGTAAGTGGGTGCCTTTGGTTCTAGAGATCATAGGGTGTGGCAATTTTAGAAAGGCTATCTAGTTATACAGGTCAGCAAACAGGTGAATGAAACTAGTGCATTTTGTATAAACTCACAGTCGATAAATGTTTGTTTTGGGTATGAAGGAGTGTTTTCCAAATCTCAGTAATGAGTCTCGAGAAGGGCACGGATTTTGATGACCTAACAATGTTTAAAAAATGACCTATTAAAGGACTGCAAAAATCCCATAAAATGACCCGAAAACTTTAAAAAATGACCTAGAAATTTGAATGAAACTGACATAATTTCATCACACAAAAAAATGCAAACGGACTACGTCATTGTATGTTGAAATGATTTTAATAGGTACCGGTACCTAATATAATTTAATTATTATTTGACAAATACGAATTATTTGCACACAAATACTGGTTATTATTTCAGTCTAGTGTGTCTCCTGGAATGTGAATATTCCAAGAAATAAGGGTTCAACAAAGTTGTAAAGATTCTCATGTCTTTGTATTCATCCTCACTTTCAGTTCCGTTAATATCTAGTGCCATAAGCAAAAAAAATGCATCATAAACCAATAAAAAAGTGAGAAAATTACTCAAAACGTATAAAATATTCTAATAAATTCCATAAAATGACATAGTAAGGACACGAAAAGTGAGAAAATGACCGGAAGGCAAAATACTTAGAAAAATTATGAAAAAATGACATAATAAGTATGCATTTCTGTACTCTGGGGGCCATGAACAGGATTTGTACATAAGTTAACAATGCCTGCGGTGAACAATTTAAAAGATGACATGTCATTAGAACCCGGGTCCTGGTCATGAGTGATATCAGATACAATACAATTTTTAACGATGATGTCGTCAATGTCTCAACATTGTTCTATGGCTGGTAGAGTTGTTTGCCAAGTCCATTAACGTGTCTGATTGATTCTCAAATTAGCTGATTGGTTACTGGCAAGGATGTGAAGTTGCAGATAACAACCATCATTATTATGGATCATTATTTAAGTGTTGCCTTATATCGGAATTGATGTAACTTACTGTTACATTGTGGGGACTAGATTATGTTCTTAAAATATCACAGTCTTCTTACAGTAGTGAATTGAGCATTTCAGTGACTTCTGCCATCATCATAAATGTTGAGCTCTAATTTCAACAAAATTACACTGAATCAACACTGGGTGTAACATTGAAACCTCTGTAAATTTCTTTTTCCTGTAATGAGGTATAGGAGTTTATTTTTCAGTGCTTTTTAGTTAGTTAGTTATTGTTGTTTTAAGGGGTAGAACTACAAGGTCATCTGCCCCTCAGTGCTTTTTAAACAGATAAATTATCTCTAAGAGAGTTCGTGTAATTTCCTTCAAATATCCACGTTAATCTGAATATGATGTATCAAAATAGGATCCTGCTTAGACATGTGAATAAATTGCTGTAATCTGATAAAAGAGTTTAACATTACCCGTGCTTAGATCACTGTACAGATTTATGATTGAAGAGTCCATATCAGAATAGAAGAGGGTACCTCAGGGCTGTACATTTGTTATTTCTATATATATGAACCTTATAGAAGTAAACATATCATCTCATATGATGCGTTCCGTAAGAGACGGGCAAGCCCCTGCTGGGAGTTTTTTTTAAATTTACGTATCAGGTAGCTTTATGCTCTATAATGCAAGGATGCCCCATGCTGGCGAGCTTGCCCTTATCGTCCAGAAAGTGAACATTATATTGAAGCCTCGCCCTTATACAATTCATGAGCACGAACCTTGCACTCTGATTATCTCCAAATGCACATGAGGCGTTCTCGCTCTTCTCTTACCGAACTCCTCAAACAGGGTCATCGAAAAAAGATTGCAGCAATTTCAAAAAATCATATCTCCCGTTCTAAGTGAGATAAATTAATAATTCGACCTGAAAACTAATCAGGAACTGATCGAGTTTTAGTTTTAGATGTGACTGCTCCGCCCATGACCTTCAGCCGATGCACAGAATGAGTGCGCGACAGGATGCTGCCACACCACTGTTTCAGTAGTGACTGTGATTGCAATGGCGACAGTTGAGCAGAAAGAATAGCGTGTGTTGTGATTAATGGAGTTTAAATCTGTTACAACTCTTCATCGCACTTTCCGACGTATTTATGGTAGGGATCCCCCTCATGCTAATAGCATTAGACGGAGGTATAAACAGTTTCAGGAAACTGGTAGCGTTGACTTGAATAAGTCCCCCGGACGCTCTATAACGAGTGACGAACCAAGTGAGCACACATAGAAACATTATAACGTATGAAAAACACTTCATGTTCGAAGATGGCGAAATGTAAATATTATATGTCAGAAAACTGTACTATAATGAGGGTCATTATAGTACAAGTTTTCATTATGACACAGTTTCTCCCACCAATCAGAGCTCGAGAAACAGTTGTGTGACCAATTAGATAAGGATAGCATCGCACCTGCGCTGACTTCCACAGCCTCCTCTTTTAAATTTCACTGCATAGCTAGTGTCAATAGTGGGGTATTGGAGGAGGCCAGGGTCAAATACAAGGTATTCTCTGCGTCCCATGCGCTCTGTTCAGTACATTATACTGGTGAAATCTCGACAGATGTATATGAATATTAATGTTCGAACATAAAATAGTAATAATTATCGTCGAACATAAACAGTCGTATGCAACTTGCCTATAATGGTAATTAAGAAACTCGTATGGAAATTATAAAACTCGCTTCGCTCGTTTTACAAACATACTCGTGTCTCAATTATTGCCATTATAGGCTCGTTGCATAATGTACTATTTTGAGTTTGTGAATTTAACAAAAAATACTCATTTTAATATCCTCCCTATATTATTCTGCTAAGGTCCCATTCCGGTTTTGTACCGAAAATAAGGTCCTGTTAAGACCAACCTACACATAAGGGGTACCTACAGGTTCCGCATAACTCCATGTGTGCCCGAAACACACTCACTTCCTCTTTAAATGCCTCACAATTAAATAAATACCTTAAAACATGTACATTTAGAATGGGAGCACTGTAACCTGGCGAGCCTGCCGCTAGAGCGCAGGGCAGCGTGGCGATGTCGGCTAGCTACAAAGAGGTGCTGTGACAAGTACAAACCACTGTTCTACATAATTCTTTGTGTTCTTCTCGTGTACATATGCCGTTTAACAACAATAAATACATTTCTTCAATATTTAAATATCACAGTCAGTCTGAAAGACTAGACGTTGTATCATTTCAAATGACGCATGCTACAAATACTACACATGTTAGAAAGGCTCATGAGGGCTTCTCGCTTTGCTCGAAGCCCCAGGACTCTTTCAACAGACTGCATTACCCATTAACTTAGTCTTCCCGCGCGGGCACCTCTTTAAGGGTCACGGGAAGAAATGTGTTTCTTGTACTTGTATTAGAGATGTGTTTGGTTGAATAAAGCGTAAATTGTGTACTTTTTGATAGTGGTTTTGTGGCCCATCATCCCAGGCAAGTCGGCGGAAACCTTTGCCTCCCTGTCAGAAGGATCATTTGGCCGTACATTTGAATTAGTGTAAGGATGTAGTATGAGTGTCCAGATTTTGACAATAGCCTACTCCATGAAGGGGTCATGACTATGCCATATATGTTTGTTTAATGAATGGTGTATCTGAAATAAGGGAAGAATACTGATTTACAGATTTGTGGAGTGAGTTTCTGATTTTAAAAGGTCGCTCGACGCCAGGCCTCTTTCAACAGACTCCAATAATCATTACCGTCTGGTTCTCGCTCCCTGCGTGAGCATGATGTCACGTTCCCGCGCAGCTGCATGACGTCACTTCCCGCGCGGCTGCATGACGTCACGTCCGTCACCGTGTCTGTGTCCGTAATGCATAACGATGGACCCAAACCATAACGACGAAGTCGACAAGATCATTTGAAATGATAAAACTTCGTTCTCCCACATTCTTCCCTGCTACCCCATAAACCTACATTCATCTTGCGAAAGCTCGCACGGGCCCACTAGTCTTAAATAGTTCCTGAGTTTTTGAAATTGCTGCAACCTTTTTCCATGACTCTGTATATCATACAAGATTGTCTTCAGATGACATTGTCATATAAAGAGAGATCAATTTACTTGTGGGATGTTGAAAATGGTGGGGTGGATTTTATCATTCTTACAAAGTAATAATAAGTCATTTGAATAGTAACTGGAGCAATTCTTCCATTTGTAGATTAACTGGAAATGTTTGGAGGGTTTTCATCTGGACATCACTTTAGTTATCTGCTGTCTTTGCATACATACTTACGAGGGCTGTTTTTTAAGTAAGGGCCATTATTTTAAGCCCGTAGTTAGTGCGCACGCTGCAACAAGCGTGCGCGCTACCTCCCGGCATCCTTTGCGAACAAGCAGGCGTCAGTTGCAGCTGTGTCGCTAACCTGTAAGCTGAACTGTGCATCTTTACAATGTTCAAGATTATTGATTCGCCCGCCGCGTGTGAGGTACGATCTGTGATACGTTTTTTGAGTGCGAGAAACATGTCGGCTGCAGACATTCATCATCAGCTTTGTGAGGTGTATGGTGATAATGCAATGACGGAAGGTAAAGTGCGAAAATGGGTACGCGAGTTCAAAAGTGGCCGTGAAAATGTTCATGACGATGAACGCTCAGGTCTGTGATCACAGATGACTTGGTGACTGCAATTGACACGAAAATTCACGAGGACCGAAGATTTATGATAACCACTCTATCAATGGATTTTCCTCAAGTGTGAATTCTTGGTTGTCAGAGGAGGCGGCAAACTTTTATGCAGAGGGATTTCAGAACTTAGTTTTAAGGTATGACAAGTGCCTAAATAAACAAGGCAACTATGTAGAAAAATAGAAGAAGGTATGTCAAACCTAAAAATAAATGTGGTTTCAAAATAAAATGTTCGGTTATTTATTTATTTATTTACACATGTTACGCCCTCATTGGAGCACTTAACCAAAACAAGTATATACATATCTCAAAAACAATATTAAAGATTCAGCTTCTTATTTTTCTTCTTTTCCCAAAACATTTTCATTCTAGTCGACCTTGCCGCTCTCTCTGCATCGCTTATGGTGTAAGTTTTGTGGGTAAAGGTTTTTAAGGGAAGTCGAATGTTCTTGTTTTTCAAGATATTCTTCTCATCTTTGTTAGCAATTTGGGACATTGTCAAGCCGAGTTCATCCAGATCATTTTGAATTTCCATAAACCAAGAGTTCTTTGTTTTACTTTTGAAAAAATAATTAAATAATACTTTTCATTGTCTGGTATCCGGCAGGCGTGAGATATGACAAAAAAAAGCAATTCGCCTTTTTCGCATAGTATCGACTATAGACTCAGTTTCTTTATAAACCACTTCATTTGGTAATAGACGCCATTGACCATCCACCTGATGTTTCTTATTAATTATAGTTCTGAGAATTCTTCTATCAATCTTCTGTAATGTGTCAGTAACTGATCGAGTGTTAAACTTGAAAAGTGTTTCACAAGCATATATTGCTTCCGGTTTAATAACTGATTCGTAATGTCGTAATTTGGCAATTATGGAGAGTGATTTTTTTTTGTAACTAGACCAAGTAATATATTGCGCTTGTCTTAAATGTTCGGTTAATAAAAAAATAAAACGGCCCTTACTTAAAAAACAGCCCTCGTATAAGTCCCTAAACATTTTGGGCATCATAAGATGCTTATGTTGAAGCTTCTTGCTGTTGTAAAATGTATTTGCTGACTCCATTGAGGTTGGGGCTTCCAGGTTTGCTTGCATCTATTTGACTATCGTAGGGGATAAACGTTTGAACTCTTAAAATTTAAATATTGAGATAAGAACTGCAGCATGTTTTGAGCAATTGCAGCTAAGTGCCCCAAAATCGGCCAACCCTCACTTCAGTTAAAAATGGGGTGATTGTAGCCACCAGATGTATAGGTTTTGAACTATGTTTACACAATGTTTGGGTCAACTCGCAGAGGTTTGGTGCTCCATGGTTTTATGGAATTGCTCGTACAATGAGTCAACTCTTTTTCCAGCACAGAAATTTTACTTGATAGGAAAATCTATGAATAAGTCAGCATGTATGATTGTGATAATACAGGCATTCCATTAACCCATGGCGAGAGATGGCTCTGTTTGTCATGCACATGCAGCCTCGATTGGTATATTTCCTACCCAATCATATATCTTGTGGAATTCTGAACAAGGAATCAAATACAATTCCCTGGTATGAATATGAAAATCATGATGAGAACCTACAGTAGATCCAGATGTTAACAAAAATGGTGCTGATTCGTGAAGCTTTGCTCTGTGGCACTTGAGTGGCTGGTATACAGTATTTCATTAATACTATGCAGAAGTAATTTTACTATAGAATGTCTTTTGGTCAATATGTTGAAAGTATCACAAAAATTGCTATATATTGTGTCGTAAAGTTTAATAAATACAGTATGTTTCTATATAAATAGCTTTAGTGAAATATTTATTTCATAAAAACCATCAAAGAATTGTATGTACACAACTGTCAAACCTCTATATCAGAGCATATAGTGTCAGAACATATGCACCAAAATCAGAAACCTCCATAGGCACTCAGTGGCTGTATTCTGAGTCTCCCAGTCGGAAAGCTAAATCAGTTGCTCCCTCCAGCCATACACAGCAGGTTCTGATATACCGTACAGTATCCGTTATGTTAAGTGTTATTGGGTATACGGTAAAATAAACAATTGTTTTCCACATTTCAATACACTGATTATTTGTACATGTTGTCGGTCATATTCACTGTAATGAGTATAAAAGTAGAGAATGGGATAGAAATACAAAAGTATTGATGGAATCAAATGGTGGAGATGAAACTTGCCTCGACCTTTTATCGGGTCTTCTTCACCTGAGTACAGTATGTAGTGCCTCAGTCATAACGATTAATAAGTAGAGAATACATAAGGATTGAAGGAATCAAATGTTATGTGACCATACACTAAAGTTATAAAAAATGATTAAACCATGCAATATTTAAGATATTTAGATTATTTTTTCATCCATGAACTGAATATCACTGACTGATTAAAATCATTCAACAGTATATAAAATTAAATAATAAAAATTGCATCCATTATGGTAGGTTGATTTAACTTTCCTGACTGACTGAGTGGCTCAGCGGTAATGTTTTCGCCTTCTGTGCCCAAGGTTGCAGGATCGAATCCTGGCGCAGTCAGTCAGCATTTGAGGGAGTGCAAATGCGAGGAAGCCGTGTCAGTAGATATACTGGCATGTTAAAGATCCCCTTCAGGGCAAAATTCCAGCACCCCGGTGCCCCTAAAAGCCTCAGTAGTTAAAAGGAACATAAAACCAATAACATTATTATTTATCTTTCCAACTTGTAAGTTGCTTAAATTTCATATTCTGTGTAGAGAATAATTATTGTTATATGTTTTTGATTGATTTTTAATCGGTCAGAGATAACAATTCTGCAACATTAAGATTTAAAAGAAACTTTATATACAGTATATTAAGTATCGCATGTTTTAATCATACAGTGTCTACTATCATAACAGGGTTCATCATCACCATTTGATTCTGTCAACCCATTATGAGTCCTTCCGAACACATTTACTTTAAGACTTCTTCTTGAAAAGATAAATTTCCACTAGGAAATTAATTTTTTGTTCGATACCTAACCATGTTCACGGGATACAAGTTAGCATACAGTACTTCACCACAAGTCGTAATTATCTCAACTGAAGTATCATGCCAGCTCCGTATGTAATCAGTGTTATGACAGGATCCAGAGCTTTCTGACCTGCTGTTGTAATCGGTACACGCTATAAATCTGGCCATGAGACTCATTGTGACCCGTCCGCCGCACACCATTTGCGGGGTTCCATCATTTAGAGAAGGATTTCACTGTTATATATACAGAGTCATTATATATGGGCGCCCTGATAAACACGGCAAGCTAAGCCGGCTGTGACTTGCGCAGGTCGCGGGCGCGTACCCGGTTCAGCCGGTGGTGGCATGCACTTTCACACTTTTACCAAACATGTTCAATAATGTGTACTTACAGTGCTCATAGGTGATGCTGAAAATGTCCTCCCTCTCTTGTAACACACACCTGACATCTTCTGGTTAAAGAATGTCTGTCAACTCTTTTATTATTTACGGAGCCTGTTTCCTTGAATCATTTACCGAGCCTCCTAATTGTACTGGCATTAGGCACAGGTCTTCCTCTCATTTCAGAACAAGATTTTCTGCTTTTCATTTACGAATTATGGATATACACACGTTCGCGCAATGTGAATTGGTGTCTAGGCATGACCAACAATCACAGTAATCTCAATACAAGCTTTGCAGATACACGTCCATATGAATAACAAAACACGTGTGAACTAACGATATGAGTCAGCGGCTGAACCGCGTACGCTTAGCTTGCCGTGTTTTATCAGGGCGCACATAGATCATGACCCTGTATATTGTAATTGCATAATGTGCATAGTAAATACAGAAATTCCATTAATTTATTAAATTTTTGGAATTTCTGTATTTTACTATGCACATTATGCAATTACAAGATTTATTCAAACAATGAGAATACTGAGATAAATTCAACAATCAGCAAATTTTGTTTGCTTCCATAGGCTTTGTCTTGGTAGGTTTGAAGTTTTGATGCCCATGGGCGACCAGGGCTAAGGAAATTAACCCCAGGAGATTACAATTCCCTATGGTCCTGCGACCCTCTGGGCCAAAGCCTGCCAATTCACCACAGGGCCGGACAGTGTTACCCACTATGGCTATTTTAGGCACAAGAGTGATCTGGTATCCAGGATTTGTAATGCCATGACTTAGAGTAACTCAGGTATAGTACAACACTGTTACAAATATATGACTGGGCTATTATTATAATGTTTAATACTGCTGACATGGTCCACTTCCTGGTATAGTGGCTAGCATTCTTGGCTTTCACCCTGGAGGTCCGGGTTCGATTCCCGGTTCAGCCAAGAAATTTTATTCTGGTCTTAGGGCTGGAATGTGGTCCACTCAGCCTCGTGAGGCAATACTGAGGAGAGATGTGTTCAATACCCACCTCAGCTTTCCTGGAAGTGGTTTTCCATAGTTTCCCATTTCTACTTCAGGTGAATGCCAGAATGGTTATTAACTTAAGGTCACAGCCGCTCCCTTCCTAATCCTCACCTTAATTACAAACACACACTAATGTAGCCATCCCAATAACACATTTGTAAGGATATCCATTTTATTACTATATTTTATTTATTACAATTATTATCATTAATTTTTCATTTTAATTTAGATTTAAGTCGCATATGCTATTTTAGTTTTCAATTCTTAATTGTTTTTTTTTTTAGGCTGAGGATGACCCCAATGTAGGTCGAAACATGTACCAATATATAAAATATATATTTGTTTATGTATTGATTTGGCATATAGTTTCAAAACGTTTAATTCTAACATCAATACAGATATTTAAAAACATTTGTTTTCAATGGCAAATGTGTTTGCATTCTATACAGGCAATCAGACAAAAATTCCACACTAACCCAAGTACATGGAGCTAAATACCACGATGCCCAAGCCCCTGAAATGAAACAGCAACAACAACAATAGTGTTGACAGAGAGTCACAGTTACCGGTGGCTAGGTCTGCACTTGGCCATCCTCCTCCTGCATACTACTACAGCGTAAAACGTTTGCCGCGCTAAGCGGCACTGGATTAGACTAGTAATGTCCGAGAGAACATGTTACTGTCAGACGTCAATATTCACAGACAGGGATGTATTCGGCACGATCCCCTCACCGCTTCATGCCCCTCTCTTACCACTGAGCTCTCAGGTGTTACCCACTATGGTTATTTTAGGCACAAGAGTGCTCTGGTATCCAGGATTTGTAATGCAGTCCCCCCAGGGGCTTACATCTAGTGTGATGTGGCTTGGCGACCACGGGACCCCAGCTGAGTCCGGCACTGCTTCCACTTACTTGTGCCGGGCTCCTCTCTGTCTTCTTTCCTGTCGACCTCACTTGGTCAACTCTTGTTCTCTTCCGACCCCAACAGTATTAGGGTATCCGAGGCCTAGGGAGTCTTTTCCTTTCCCGCCTTAATTGTCCCTTGTCTCATCTTTCCTGATCCATCCTTCTTCGAGGGGTCAGACCTCTTGTTTTCTTTTCATTATATTTCCCTTTCTCTTTAAGATTCCCGCACTGTGTTTGTTCATTGGTTCCCCGTGTATCTTTTTTTCCCCTCCATTTTGTAGGTGTTTTCAATCTCCATTGCATTTTGTAAGTTTTTCGATCTACATTGCATTTTGTGAGTGTTTTCAACCTCAATTGCATTTTGTAAGAACTGACAATCAAAATTGCTTTTTAGTAAGTCTTTCAATATGCTGGGTCTTATTTGAGTATTTTGAATTTCAATTGCATTTTGTATTTTTAATCTAAACTGCTTTTTGCAAGTATTTTCAATCTAAATTGCATTTTGTAGGGTGAGCATTTTGCAAGTATTTTGAATCTCAATTGCATTTTGTGGGTATTTTGAATCTAAATTACATTTTGTATGTATTTTCAATCTAAATTGCATTTTGTAAGTATTGTCCATCCAATTGAGTAATTTGAATCTACCATACATTTTGTAAGCATTTTCAATTTCGATTGCATTTTGTAAGTATTTTGAATATCAATTGCACTTTGTGAGTATTTTGGATCTGAAATGCGAGTTTTTCAATCTGAATTGCGTTGTGTATTTTCAATTTCAATTGCATTTTGTAAGTATTTTGAACCTCACTTGAAATTTGTATGTATTTTCTATCTCATTTGCATTTTGTAAGTATTTTGAATTTCACTTGCATTTTGTATGTATTTCGACTGTACATTGCATTTTGTACGTATTTTGAACTTAACCTACATTGTGTGCGTATTTTTCAAACTATTCCTTTTGTGAGTTTTTTCGTTCTAACTTCCCTTTTGTATCACCGCTCTCCATTTTGTGCGTCGTTTCCGTCTGAGTTCCGTTTTGTAAGTATTTTCCTTCCCACTTAATTTTTGTTCTGGTTTCCACTTCATTGACATTTTCGCTATCACTCAGACCATTAGGGGCCAATAACCTAGATGTTAGGCCCCTTAAAACAACAATTATCATCATCATCATTGTAATGCAGTGACTTGGAGTATACCATGATAAGTCCGATATATGTGCAATACTATTACAAATATATGACTGGGCTATTATTCTATGTGTAATAGTGCTGACATGGTCCATAGCTAGTCGCCGAGATTTGTACATTTTATTTGCCTGTTTTAGTATCTCAAAACACTCTGCTTCCTTTTTGTTATGAATGTTTAGCTGTAAGTTTCCAACATTGGACAGCTTCCCATCACAACCCTGGATACTGTTAAGTCTTTGTCTTCTCTTCCTCTGACACTGACGATGATATTTGCTGTTTATTGTCATGCTTCGCTACTTTTGTTTGTCTATCATGTCCTTGTGCTGGCTAGTAGCTCGTCCCTTCTATCTTACCCTTCCCATCTTGATAATGCTGCCAATATTCTATCTTTTTATTATGATGCTATGTAATATTAATCCAGACTAACGTATAACTTATTTTTTTCAGTTCAAAACACATGGCTGAATAATCAAGATCGTAGAATCCTAGGGAGAAGTTATAGAGAATCAGCTGATGGCTTGGATAAGAAACAGGATATTTCGTTGTCTTCTCCATCCAGTTCATCAGAAGTATCAAATCTGGAGTCGTTTGTTGACACTTGTAGAATGGCGAGCAATATAATGGAGCCTTTGCGACCTGGAGATACAATCACTTTTAGTGAAACTGATACTGATACAGTTTGGAAAACATCTACGACGCAAGGTCAAACTTCATTCAAATGTAACAGATGTTTCAAATCTTATGCAAACAAGGGGAACTTAATAAGGCATTGGAAATTTGAATGTGGTGTCGCACCTCGATTCCAGTGCCCTTTATGCCCTATTCGCACCAAACACAAGAGTCACCTCACATCTCACTTGCGCCATAAGCATCAAATAGGTTAGGAACATTGTGCGACGATTGCAGAGGATACAGATATGTGGGAAATAAAGGAAGATGCTGGATGGTGCTTACAAAATTACGTCTGCATGCCCATTTACTATTTATTTATATAGTTTACACCGACATTGGAGCACTTAAATCAAACCAAATACATTCAATTAATCTACGATTTGACAGGGAATTTAGCTGTCATCATCTTCCTCCTCTCCCTAAACCGCTTCATTCTGGCTGACCTGGTGCCCTTTCTTCATCAAATATGACTAGGGCCTGGATGTTGATGCCATAAAAAAGTTTAAAAAATGCACTTAAAATTTTCAAAAATGACTGTAATAAATGACCTAACAATTCAAAAAATGCACTATAAAATGGAGAAAATGATCTTATAATAATAAACTCATCAATATTTCAAAATTTCAAAAAGTGTACTATAAAATGGAGAGGATATTATAATAATAAACTCACCAATATTTCAAATTCAAACTGAAAAGTCAATCAAAATAGATTTCTAGCACTTAACAAAAGGTTTATGTTCACTTAAGTCTGAGTTGCACTGCACTACGAATGTCATTCTGATGTTGTCAAATGTAAATGATCTGCGGTTATCAGCCAAAAAGTTTTTATATCTCAAAAAGCTGCGTTCAACTTCAACTGATGTGATTGGAGCGTACTTGAAGTGAGGAAGGTCGTTTGCTACTAAATCCTCCTCAATCCCATCCATGCAGTAGTCTTCACCAGAAAGAATGTCTTAAGATTTTGCATAATGTTTTATACCATGTGTATTTGTCCCACACTTTTTTCAGTTTTGATTCAATACCCGCAGCAATTTCGCCACGATTGTTGCTAAGACTAGTTTCCACCCGGTTAGCGGCTTCGGAGGCGTAGTCGGTAGCATGCTGAACTGCTGTTCCCAAGATAGCGGGTTCAAACCCGGCCGAAGTCGTCGGATTTTTTAAGAGCGTTAAAAATCCTTCAGTATGCCTTCCTTCGGAGGTGAAGTAAAGCCGGCGGTCCCATGTCATAGATTTATGGCATGTAAAAGATCCTTTCACAGACTAAACTTGTGTAAAGCAAAATTTGTTAGGTTAGATTTCGTCAGAACGCTCTATCAAAGTTCCAACGTTCACCACTAGGTATCATTGATATCTGGTGGCGAAAGTTGGAACTACTTGAAATTGAACGGAACTTGTAGCTCACCCTTTAGGGTGTCCGCTGGAAGCAGCTACAGACTCAGGCGAGCCGAACATGTCCTCGGACACTCCCGGCACTAAAAGCCATACGATAAATAATATCCACCCGGTTGATTAAGCGAATGGAATCAATATTTCAATATTTTAAATTATCTTGTATCAGCTACTAGCTTCTTCTTAACTCTGAGAGACGTAACTCCCTCATATAAAGCTGTGACAGGACTAAATTGAAAAAAAGACCTTATAAGGCCGATTTCTCTAAAATAAGACCAAAAAAATCTACCAAACTTAAAAAATGCTCTTAAAATGGAAAGATAGCAAAAAATGCAAAAAGATGCAAAATAAAAATGACATATTTGAAGACAGGATAGCCCGTCCGGAGTTTCTATGTACTTCAGCATTGTTTCAGACAGCTCAGTTATCAACATCCGGGCCCTAGTAATGAACATTAGAGTTGCTTAGTTATTGGTGTAAGTCTTATATGTTTTTTCTTCTCTAGTTGTAATTTATGGTAATATTCAACTCATCTTAATCACTTTGAACTTCTTTGAACCAATTACTTTTTGTTTTGCTTTTCCAAAAGTAGTTAATCTGTTGTTTCAATATTCTATTGTCATGTAATCTCGATAGTGTCTATTATTGAATTACCGTACTTTGCTGTTAAACATCTTAAATTTCTTTTCGCTTTTATAAGTATTTTTCTTTTATTTTCTGTCAGAAGATAACTGTCCTTGTTTGATTGGGTGAAACATTGTTCATTAAATAAATGAATTGAATCGCTTGTTGTTGAAAGGCACTAAGTCCACATTTTTGACAAATCTTTTTTACCGCGATTTTGCATCCTAGGAAGCAAGATGCATGTTTTGTTGTTGAATGGAACCATGTCCTGGCAGCGCTTGTGCTACAACTGTCAAGTTGGTTATTTCGTGTTGAATGGAACTTAGTCCAGCAGTTAGTGCATTTCAACTCGAAGAAAATAACAGTTATTACATTAATGTTACCTTTTTCAGGCTTCCAGATACATATGTTCATTTAGAAATAAAGGAAATAAACTGAGAATGTGAATGATATTCCTCGCTCAAGGTTTCTGCTCGTTCCATGTTGAAATGGACTATTTTGTCAATAAAATTGTTAGTAACATACGGAACAATACTACCGTATTTTTTAATTTATTTTTATATCGACGTTTATGTGCACTTTCCACATACAAAAAACTAAGACTCTTATTTCAGTACAAGAGCAGAAAAACAGTTCCTTGTATTTATCTCAAAACTTTAAAAATTGGACTTAGTACCTTTCAACGAGCGGTTCAATTGTAGAGGAGTTCAGTGCCCTGCAGGGGTGGATCTAGAGGACGGCGACCGCCCAGGGCCCCACTTTTCAAACTTTTTTTTTCAGTGCAGCTATGACCTCCCTTGGCCGTTTAGCAAGTTTAGATTACAGTGAAATAATAGAAGACTTTAGCCGGAAAAATAGTCGCAAAGTTATATTTTAATATTTCATAGTTTACATAATCTTCTTCAAGGGAACTTCATATTATTAAAAAAATGTATTCAAAATATTGTAGGCTAACTATTCTTCATTTCATTATTACAAAATTACTTTCATTTGATTTGATATTTATTTACTATTGTTGTGGGCCCCACCTTATCATACCGCCCAGGGCCCCGCAAGGCCTGGATCCGCCACTGGTGCCCTGGTTACAATAAAAATATAATTTTGAATATACAAATTTGCATATCAGCAGACCAAAGTTCACAGTTGTTGATGACCTAATGTAGGCTATACTTTTGTGCTTCTTTGCATGTATTTGTTATGTATCTTCTTTGTCCTCATTATTTTCTATAGTAACTTAGTAAGTGTGGAAAATCAAGAGTCTGAAGTTGAAAGGAGTTAGTTATTGTTGTTTTTTAAGGAGCAGGACAGCAAAGTCATCTGCCCCTGAAGTTGAAATATAACTGCGATTACATAATATTGACAATTATCTACAACTTGTTATAACATCATCCCAGTCTTGTTTGTGCATTGAATGATACAATTCTGGCCAAAAGTACTATTACTTTTGCATATTAGCATAAATACATTCATAATATTTCCATCCAAGTTAGTAAACAATGATATACTTTTCTTTAAAAATGAGGAAATATAGGAGAATTTTTAAATTGTGTCAGGATGAAGCCTGATAATACATTTTGTATGTCTTGCATTAGGAGAGTATAGCTGTTGGTAGGCCGAGGCCTACTCTGTTCTACTGGAACATTCCTATAGTCGCTTTGTATTAACGTGAAAGTGAGAACTATGTTAAATTTGCTTGGCACCTAATTGATCAGTTATCTTCTTTGATGGGTTTGAGAAGTTCACTTTTATATATGTTATATATGAAATAATCTATTTACCTTATGTAGCGGAAATGATTTTGTTGCCAATTTTATGCCATGTTTTTTTTTTCTTTTTTCTGATTGTAATGGTAATTCACTTGTGAACTGAGAATAAAGTGTATTAATTATATGTTGTGAATTCATTTTTAGGGGCTTGGGGCATCTTGGTAATCAGCCCTATGTAGTTGGGTATATGTTTTATTTGTTTGATAACCTGTATTTATGTGATGACTGCAGTAGTGTGTGTAACTGTATTAGGGATGAGGTAGGTGCTCCGGGATTTGAAATAAGCCTGGAGGGAGTACGGAAAAACCCGGGGAAAACCACACTCAAGATATCCATTGTCAGTGCCGGGATTCGAACCTATGATCTGCAGACTTGCTGCATTTGTCCTCGCAGCCGTGGTGCACAATTTAATGAGCACAGCTTGTATATTCTATGGCTGTTTGCATGAAGGAAGGAGGTTAGGTGTACATTCAGGAGAAGAGATTGAAATCTAGTTTATTATGTACAGTAGATCAGGACTGCCCAACTACGGCCCGTGAGACTATTTTGTCCGGCCCGCGCCGTATCACCAGAACTTTGAAACAGGTTCCAGTCGTCGCACTAAACTAAATTATCATGAACTTTATTTCATAATTTGATTATTAATTGTGTCAAATGAACATAAATACTCACACTTTGACATTCATGCTGTATGAGTGAATTGAATATCAGCATAAGGTACTTCCATTTTAAAGGGATTATTTTATTTAAAATATTTACATTTATTTTTAGCGTTTTATTTTTTTATCCACTACAAATAAATATAGAAAATGGCAACAATAGTAAGAAAACTAAGCTCACTCACTCTTTGTCATTCATGTTGTATGAGTGTATTGAATATCATCATACTTCTATTTTAAAGTTTTTTTTCCCGTCCACTACGAATAAATAACCTGGGCGAAGTGCTGATCACACCTCCCCAGTTGTATCCACCCCAACCAGATGTTCCAAGCTCCAGGACACTACCCGTAGCGGCGGTAGTGGTGAGTTTCCTCGCTGAGTCTGTGGGAGCCACCAACTTAGAGGGTAAATCAACTAAATAAAAAAGTTATAGAAACTGGCAACAATACTAAGAAAGCTAAGTTCAGACAGCCACAAAACTCACCATATTGCACCTATATATATTTTTTTAATTCCATATCCCTCAAACCCCCTGGAGTGTCATTGGCCCGAAGTCCCCCAACTATTTACAATGTGGCCCTTAGTTAAAAAAGGTTGGGCACCCCTGATGTAGACTTTCAGAGTGGAGCCGCGTCATATGTCTGTGATTGTTTCCCGACATTTTGGGTGTCATTGCAGCAGCCTTAATCATGAGTACGAGATCATGATACCAGTCGCAAAAGCCTACGATCTAAAGATTGTAATCTGTTACTCAAAAAGTTATTATACTGTATAGTACAACTTGAAAATGCAACTGCAGTCAGAATTGGAATTCAAATCTTCTGCTGTCCGGTATGCCCATGCAGCCATGCCTCTGGTAGGACACAATTTCTTAGTTTTAGATGAAGAAACCGCTGAGGGGTGGCTTCCTGAAGATTTGGGTTTGAGACCGCAGTCACATTTTCAAGTCTTATTGAATGTTCAAGGCTGATCCAGGCAAAGCGCAGATCCTCAAACAATACTACTGTTAGTTAGTCCCATAAGTTGCATACTAGTCCGGAGATGAATGAGATTGAGTAGCCTTGTTGATGGAGTTAAATAGCCAGTATGAGAGGAATGCTACATTTAAACAGTATCAAGTGATTTATTTTTTTATTGTATGGCTTTTAATGCGGGAAGTGTCCAAGGACATGTTCGGCTCGCCAGAGGCTGTAGCTGCTTCAAGCGGACACCCATACGGTGAGCTACAAGTTCCGTTCAATTTCAAGTAGTTCTAACTTTCGCTACCAGATGTCAATGATACCTAGTGGTGAATGTCGTAACTTTCATAGAGCGTTCCAACGAAATCTAACCTAGAATTTTGGCTTTACACAAGTTTAGTCTGTGGAAGGATCTTTTACATGTCATAAATCTAGGACATGGGACCGTCGGCTTTACTTCCCCTCCGAAGGAAGGCATACTGAAGGATTTTAACACTCTTAAAAATCCGACGACTTTGGCCGGGTTTGAACCCGCGATCATGGGACAGCAGTTCAGCATGCACTACCTAATAATAGTTGTGCCAGCCAGGATCGAAATCAGAGTACCGTACAATAATTGTTAATGATTGTATAACTGTGGAAGTATAATTGGAAATTATCGTTGCTAAATACCAGTAATTGTTTTCAGGACCACATTGGTGACAAATGGAGGCTTTCAACTACTAGGTTGTGTACGGTACAAATAGTACATAGGCTGGCTTCACATATGTGTATTACATACAGTGCCTGAGGTCACTGGTTCGAGTCCCGCATGCGTTTGATGTTATAATTCTCTACTTTTCATCTAAATGGCTTGTATGACACATGACCTAATAGTGGAACGCCTCCATTTGTCATCAGTAATTGGAACTGTGGCTTCACAAATTAAAAATTAAATTCTCTCAAAATCATGAACAGTAATAATACATAATTTGTGTTATATTATAAGCCTTTTTATTTTTATTTATTTATTTTATTTACAGCATACCCCATTACAATGGAGTAATACTACATGCTTAATTATTACTTATTAAACATTTCAGACTAAATGAAATTTGTGTCACTAAAATAATACCTGTCAACATAAGCAGTTAAGAAAATACCCATATAAATAAAAATTATCTATTTAGTGTTTCAAAAGAGATGGAGTTTGCAAAAGTAATGAATTCCCTAAGGTAGTTTCTAACAAGTTCATCTTTCTTTATAGGCCAGCTACCTGATCTTAAAACATGTGCTATTAATATATCTCTTTCTTTCCCTAATAACTTACGTAAGTGATCCACAGTCTGGTGACCGTTATTGCATATACATGTTGGATTATCTATAATTTTAAATCTGTATAAGTATGATTTAATATTGCCGTGTCCTGTTGTCATAACCGTAAAATTGGGCGTTATGTTCTATTTTAGTCTGTCCTGTACACTGGGGAAAAATGATTTTGTAATTTCACCCTTGGATGTATTGTCCCATTCATTCTGCCACTTTCTCAAACTAAAACACTTAATTCTTTTAGCATACCGTAGTACTTTTTGGAAATCTATTATAGCACTCACTTAAACCGCTTTGTGTTGCTTCTTTAGCCAGCTGGTCTAGGGTTGCCAGACGTTCCGTTTTTTCTTGTTTTGTTCTGTGTTTCGTTTCAATCCTTAATGGAACTCCAAATATTCCGTTTTTTGGTTAATTTTATAATATATTCAATTTTGCACCAATTTTCAAATGTCCCGCTTCAGAATTGATTGTAATGTCTAGCTTGATTTCTGGTAGTACAGGGGCAACTTTGAAAGAGAAAATGATTTCTATGTCTGTGTCAGATGGGTACATGTTATAGATTTATTAGGGCCAACAAAATTAAGGAATATCTTAGTCCTTGTGAAGTTAATACTCAGCATTTTCTCCTCCAATGCTTTTATGGAGAGAGTTTTTTCTGTGATGAATATCAAATGGAGAGATTATAGAAACAGAAGCTCCATTAGTTCGATAAAACAAGAATTGTTCACATATTTCGGTAATGACGAAAATTGTAGTGAATTTTATCAGAAGGTACTTACAAATAAACAATCCTTGCAAAGGGTCATTCAAATGAAAAGTATTTGAAAATTGCTGGTGTCATAGGCCTGTATGATGTGCCAGCAATATTTAATTTTTAATTTGTGTATTTGATTATGTAATGATTATTTTATACATGTGTCTATTATTTATTCCATTTAACAACCTTAATTAAAAAACATGTTTTGGTACGTGTGTTCCGTTTTTCCATTCTTGAAATCTGGCAACCCTAAGCTAATTCATTCCCCTTATTTCCATCATGCGCCTTATAAGCTTATGGTCTACAATCTAGATCTAACAGTGTTTTATCTTTTCAGTCTTGAATTTGTGGCTGAGTGGTCAGGACGCCGTGGTCATAGATGGGTACAACACAAAGCCTAAAGATGTCTCATTACCTTTTGAAACATCCTTTGTTAAAATGTTTGGCCAAAGCAACAATATGATGAAACCATTGCCATCTGGATCAAATACAACACAGAACGAAGCTTCATTTCAGTGTAACAGATGTGGGAAAACCTATGTGAATAGAAAGAGTTTAATCCGACATGGGACGTATGAATGTGGAGTGCAGCGCCAATTCCAGTGCCCATTGTGTCCGACCAGAACCAAGCATAAGACTCATCTCACCTCTCACATGTTAGCTAAACATCAAGGGAAAATATAACATTCTGTTCAATATTATGTTAAATGTCTGCTTCTTTCTGTAATAAAGGCATACTGGCGACGTCATCCCCAAGACAAATGCTGTCCATCAAGTATTCCATCTTATTATTGCCGCCAGATAACCTGAATTGTATGTACGCTACACCAAGGTGAAGTAATTTGAATTCCAACATCAACAGCTCCAGGGAAAGATTGGGAGAGGGGCTCTGGAACTGACATAAGTGTATCTCTAACAGACTTAATTCCAGGAATATCAGTCTTGTATCTTTAAAAGATGGTATATTAGCTTTCACTGCCAGTGAATTAGCAATTTTTCTAGGTTTATGCCGTGTCTTGTGTGGGGTTTCACCTATGAACACCAAGCTGGTTCATCAGCTGGCTCTTGGTATCCATGCCCGGACAACTTACACTGGCCGTGAAAGCCAATATACCATCTTTTTGGAAGCCTCCATTAGGAGGTGAAAACCTGCTTGAGCTTTTAGTTCTCGCAGTAAAGAAGCGCATACGAAGGGAGGTAGTGTGCAGTGTGCTACTCCTGTGCAGGTCCAGGCGGGGACACCAAGAGCCCCCAGCTTGTTGATCCTAGGCGAAACCCCACACAAAACACGGCATAAACCTAGAAAAATTGCTGACTTGTAACCTTAGTTTCTGATCACACTTTGTAGAAGCAAGAACAAACAAATTCTTCAACTCCTCATGTATAACCTAGGACTGCATGAAAGCTTTGTCATTCACAATGATTCTCTGCAGTTTGTTCAGTTCATCCCATAATCTTCCCCTAGGAATTCACAACTAGTGGAACTTGGATTGCTGACCACGGGGCGTACACCAGAGCGGCTATGCTCTGACCACAGCAAATTTCATTGTCTTAGGAGGAGGGGCTTTCGGAATGACGTGGAAATATCTTCAATTTTCTAGATTCACACAGAGTCATTTGCGTGCCAACAGCAACCCTCCAAACAAGACGAGGTCACATTGCTGTAAGTGGTCTGGACAGCAGGAGATTCAGGTTCAAATCACGACTGTCTTACTCAACAGATATAGCGGCTTCGGTGGTGTAGTTGGTAGCATGCTGAACTGCTGTGCCCAAGATAGCGGGTTCAAACCCGGCCGAAGTCGTCGGATTTTTTAAGAGCGTTAATAATCCTTCAGTATGTCTTCCTTCGGAGGGGAAGTAATGCCGGCGGTCCCATGTCATAGATTTATGGCATGTAAAAGATCCTTCCACAGACTAAACATGTGTGAATCTAAATTTCCTAGGTTAGATTTCGTTGGAACGCTCTATCAAAGTTCCAACGTTCACCACTAGGTATCATTGACATCTGGTAGTGAAAGTTGGAACTACTTGAAATTGAATGGAACTTGTAGCTCTCCCTAAGGGTGTCCGCTGGAAACAGCTACAGACTCTGGCGAGCTGAACAAGTCCTCGGACATTTCCGGCACTAAAAGCCATGCGATAAATAATAATAACAGATATGACTATTCTCAAAAATAATACTTCGCCGAATTACGAGAACTCTGGATGAAAATCAACCCACAGAGCAAGCTGGATTCAGAGCAGGACACTCGACAGCAGATCACCTGCAAACCATGACGCAAATAATAGAGAAGGCCGAAGAGTATAATCTGAAGTTGTACATAGCATTCGTAGATTATGCGAAAGCCTTCGACTCGGTGGACCAATCAAGCGTCGTGAAAGCACTACACCACCAAGGGATCCCCACGAAGTACTTGCGGGTGCTTTCTAAACTGTATATAAACAGCTGGGCAAAAGTCCGAATGGGAAAGGAAGGCGATAAATTCTATCTACAGCGAGGCGTAAGACAAGGCAATCCATTGTCACCTAAACTGTTCACGAGCGTCTTAGAGGACATATTTCGGAAGTTAAAATGGGGGCACAAATACGGAATCACAATCAATGGAAATAGACTGACGAACTTACGATTCGCCGATGATGTGGTCCTGTTTGCAAAATCGAGTTCGAGGCTGGAAGAATGTTAAAAGATCTGCATGAGGAGAGCAACAAAGTAGGCTTGAGCCTCAATCCCAGCAAGACAAATGTTATGACAAATCATGAAGCAAAGAAACTCATGGTGAAAGGAAAAGAAGTAGAATACGTGTCAAACTTTGTCTATCTGGGCCAGTCACTATCTTTTCAGCAAAATATGGATAAGGAAATCAACAGGCGGATATCGTCAGCATGGCAAAAATTCTGGAGCCTGTCCTTCATATTGAACAGCAGAGAGCATTGCCTCAAGACAAAAAGGCGAGTGATGGACTCGTGTGTACTTCCCGTTCTCCTCTATGGAGCACAAACGTGGTCAATAACTAAGAAGCAAGCTTCGAAGTTGGAAGTGTGCCAGAGGAAAATGGAGAGAAAATTTCTAAACATTACATTAAGGAACAGAATTAGAAACGAGGAAGAGGACAGGACTAGAGGATGTCATCACGAGGGCCAAGAAACTGAAATGGACATGGGCAGGCCATGTACTGAGAATGGATCATGCAAGGTGGGCCTACTCAACTACAGTGTGGGAGCCCAGAGATGGAAGAAGAAACCCCGGCCGTCCGAAGACCAGATGGGCAGACGAGTTCCAGTCGACAATGGGGAAGCAGTGGATGAGAGCGGCAGGTCAACGGAATTCGTGGAGGACTGTCGTCGAAACAGTTTGTTTGAAACATTCCTAGACTCATCGTCAGCTTAGATAAATCTTCAGGATAATATGAACTAGGTCCAAGTTTCACGAGTGAAAATGTTTAACATAATACGATCATTTGTGAGGAAGATGAATAAGAGTGTAAATAGTCAAGACAATTACTTTTAAGTTACTATTAAGGTAAATGTTCATCAACATAGCTCATCTGATGAAATATTTCAGAGCTACCCTGCTAGCAGGAGGCCTTTGCCCTTTATGGGATTTACCAATGGCTAACAATAATAATGACTACATAGTTTTCTATGTCCTAAAGCCATTCCTTTCTTGTTTCCAGAGTCGGAGAAACCGATCATGAACAGTAGTTCTTTGCCCCTAGTGTAAATCTCCCAGCTAGCATGAGCAGACACTTTTACTCTCGTTGTTGCTTATTTTAGGGACTGCGACATAGTGGTTATATAGTTACTTGTATTTGGGTGTGTGTAATATGTATGATAACCTGTGTTATTGTGATAGTTGTACTAGTGTGTGTATTTGTAAATTGGGGATAGGATTGGGAATGAGGTGGCTGTGACCTTTAGTAAGGTGCTGTTCCTGTCAGACTGTGATAACCTACAAATTTTCTTTTATATAATTCATTTTCCCCCACATAATTTTCGGCAGCATTGTCATGCAACTTGTGATCAGAAGGACATTTCTGGCATCGACTTCTTGCTCTGTTGCACAAAATATATTTGAGTGTTCTTATATCATCCTGATCACTATCATTTACTATACATTGTCATCTTCTAACTGCATGACCATATCCACTATGTTGTCATCTGTATAATATAGTCTTTGGGTCATTTGAATATAACCATTCAATCCCATAATTATTATTTCATATTGACGTGAATTGAACCAAGTTAGTTAGTTATTGTTGTTTTAAGGGGCGGAACTACGAGGCCATCTGCCCATATTGAATCATGTTATTTATGTATCCATATTGCCTTACATAAATTTTATTTATTATTTTTTAGCGTACGGCTTTTAGTGCCGGGAGTGTCCGAGGACATGTTCGGCTCGCCAGAGGCTGTAGCTGCTTCAATACGGACACCCATGGGGTGAGCTACAAGTTCCGTTCAATTTCAAGTAGTTCCAACTTCTGCTACCAGATGTCACTGATACCTAGTGGTGAATGTTAGAACTTTGATAGAGCATTTTAACTACTGTAAATCTAACCTGCAAGTTTAGCTTCACACAAGTTTAATTAGTGGAAGGTTCTTGTACATGCCATAAATCTATGACCTGGGACCGCCGGCTTTACTTCTCCTCCGAAGCATTTTAACGCTCTTAAAAAATACTTTGTTGGACAGGCTGATGAAGGGGGAGTGTTAGCCCTCGAAACATGTCCCTGTAAGTAATTAGCAATAAACAGTATTGAAAGGCGAAAATTTTATTATTCTTTCAAAGTTATAGTTACGTAAATACGGACCTGAATAATCGACATTATGGCTTAAAAAATACTACGACTTCGGCCGGGTTTGAACCCGCAATCTTGGGCATAGAAGCTCAGCATGCTACCAACTACACCACCCTTCGCACATCAATTGTACAAATTTTATACAAATATAGTTTTAATCAAAAGGCCTACATAAAACTTTTTATATCCAATTGTACATGTTTCGAGCCTTGTGGCCCTCCAATATCCAATTTTTGCAATTTTCACACAGTAGAAATCAAACAATGCATGTTTTCTCTAAAAATGTATATTGATTTGATTGTTTGATTCTATTGTGATGTAAAATACAAAAATTGAAATTGAAAAGGAAAGAAGCTTGTAGTTTTACGTGACCGTTAATCGTGCAATCATGAGGCACGAGGCCTCCTTTTTACATGGAATCCAACATGAGGCTTGATACATGTAGCCTATAATTAGATACAAAAAGTTTTATGTATTCGCTAGGTGGACTATATTTTTATGATCTTCTTCTTCTTCTTTTTATACATTTTCAATTTCACAGCCAAGTATTTGTTTCACAGCCAAGTATTTGTCCTAGAAAATTTTCAAGTTGTCTTCAGGAATGTCATCAATTATCAAAATTCCAACATTGGAATATTAGAAGCCATTTTTCAGTGTTGCCGCGGTCGGTGAGTGGATATCGTGTCGGTCTACTAACTCCAAGACTCCAGGTTCACTCCTGACCGTGGTAAGTGATTTTTGAAAGGCGGCAAAAATACGATACGCATGTCATACGATGTTGGCATGTCAAAGAACCCATTTGAATTCAGTAGGCCGAGTTCATAATGGCAAAATTAATCTCGGGAGTTTCCGCCAACACAAAGTTCCTCATTTCTCTACTAGAAAGCGCTATAGTGTTCAAGGAGCTTAGATATCTAACAACTAACCTCAAGGAACTACAACAACAAAATTCGACATGCAAGCTACCCTCTGGGTGTCAAATAACAAAGCTTGCACCCGGCACCCTAGGCCATACGATATTATTATTATTAGTGTTGCCTAGTTTTATTAAAGAAAGCTTTCCAGTCGATCAACACAAATTATGTCCTATTACATTAGGCGTGAAAACAAGTATTTATATACCCTAACCTGAAAGAACTGTTCTATATCTCATGTAATATTTATTTCAAGTTGGAGTGTATAAATTCTCGTTTTCCCACCTAATGTAATTGGACACGATTTATATTGACTGGCTGGAAAGCTTTCTTCAATAAAATTCCATCATGCATTCCTAAAATTTGTTTTTCACAACCGCAATAATAACAAAATGAAGACTTGAAACTCATATAAGTCAGACATTTTATTTCTCTATCTTCCATCCACACACTGGGCAACATTCAGTATGATAGCCTCTCACAGTCCATTGTTATTGTATCATTGCCAAGTGTCTCCCATTAGCTCACTGGTCATGGATCAGACATTTTAACTCTTCACTTTCCATGTGCGAACATGGCCAAATGATAAGAATAAAATAATGTTTGCTCAATTACAACTGATATACGGTATCTACAGATTATTTTCAGTTGTTTAGTTTATAGTCATTGATGGCTGTAATCCACATTTTTTGTTCTATTTCAAGGTGTAATATTTATGAGCCAACAGGATTCTGGGCCAATGTTTTTCAGAAGAAAGAAAAAAAAAACAGTCTATTTCCTCATTATCTCAAAATATTCTTAATCAAACATTAACCAGATATCACTGCCCAAGAAGAAGTTTAAAAGATCACTAATTATGTGATTATATGCAACGTAGGTTGTACACTTTTTATAATCCAATAAATACAGATATTTTACATGACGGTGTTGACTCATTTCTTAATTTAATTGTTTAAAATGTTTACCAAATTTTATGGTATGGACCTACAGTAAATATGTCAAACATGTTGAAACACTTGGATTGGTGACCACTGGATATACGCCAGAGCGGCTATGCTCCGACCACAGCAAAATTTCTTGTCTTAGGATGAGGGGCACTGTTTCGGAATGACATGGAAATATCTTTGATTATCTAGACGATTCACACAGAGCCACTTGCGTGCCAACAGGGCCCCTCCAAACAAGACATGGGACATTTACGAATTTAAAGAAATTCCTCCCGGACCCTGGACAAATGCCACATTTGTAACAAAGAATATGATCAAAATGTTCAGCAATCGCCGTTCAACCTCGTCTTCAGCCACATCATTTGAAGTGTTTTAGGAATTTTTTAATACAAGACATGCCACAAAAGGTGTCCAACAATATAATAATTATAGACATCGAACTGTCAATAAATGTGTCTGTCGTCATAAGTGTCAAATGACGTTCTTCATAATAACATAAAACAGAACAAGTGCAACATGTGTACCTGAGATTTGTGAACCATGCATGCTATTTCTTAGATTTTAGACAATGTTTTAGTGATTTTAACCATTTATTGTGTAATGTGTATTTTCATGCCATCGTCGAGATTTTCGATGTTGTTTGTTCTAGATGTCTTCTAAATATAAGATTGTGGGCTGAGGAAAGGTCCAAAAGCGGGACTCGAAACATGTACCCCTGAAATGTGACAAAAATTAAAGTATTGAATAGGCGGAAAGATTGAAAATTCTTATTCTTCATAAATGCTTGAAGGGCAGTCTGGTAACCCTACCCAAACCATTAGGGGCTGATAACGTAGATGTTAGGCCCCTCAAAACAAACAAAATTATCATTATCATCATGTTTAAATCAAGCATATTTTAGGAGCAAGGAAAGTATTAATAATAAACTGTTTTATACAAAAACAATGGAAATGTAACTGTAACGGTCAGTAACTGTGAAGCAAATGTAATGTTTTGAAGACATTCTTTCAGTGTTGCCTATGCAAACTGTTATTTGTAACTCTTCGGTCAGTCAACGTGAATTTGCTCGATAACTGGGCGGGTACAATGTATAAAATATGTAAATAACAATCCTGCAAAAAATTACATGTATTAGTTTATGATCTCTATTATAATGTGGAGGAGACACGCGATGAGGTGAAGCTCCACTGAGATAAGTAACCATGTACAATCCTATATGGTGCAGCGGCCTTGCTAGCGTGTGTACAATGCTGAAATCTTACTTTAGTTAGTTAGTTATTGTTGATGAAACCGAAACCCCTACTTGTGCTAATTTTGTGAGTGATTTATTTGGAGACCGTTCAAGATTCTCGCCAATGTCATCTAGCTCATCCTCTGTTAAAACTGTTCATTCATTCATTTCCGTGTCCGATCATTTCCAGAATGTAGCAACTCCGATGGCCTTGTTGTTTGCCTCGATCAGGTCCTGGGTAGTGCAGGGTTGTTCTAGTAGTGGACAAATGAGCAGGTGGGCTGGGTCTTGTGTTGCTCCACACTCGCAGGACGTGTCTCCATCAGCTGGAAGGATACCCCATTTCTGCATGTTGGTCTTGCAACGAGGGACGCCCACCCTGAGACGATTAAGTGATTTCCAAACAGGGTAAGGCAGGTCATTTCCTGGGGCTAGCTCTTCCTTAACAGGGATATCCGGCGGCAGCTTGCTCTTCCACCTGGAGATGCGGTTAGATTCCGATGTTCCCTCCAGTGGTTGAGTCCTGGCGATGAAACTCTTTCTTGATTTCAGTCGACGGACAACAGCCTGATGATTATGCAGTGGATGACGGGGATCATTAATCTGCTTCGCCCTCTCTGCATCAGCAGCAACAGCCCTTCTGATAGTTGGGGGAGCTATCCCAACAATCGGGTAAAGTTTGCCGACTGGAGTAGGCTTCATACATCCCGACAAGATTCGTATGGTCTCGTTGATGGCAATGTCAATCTGCTTGGTGTGACTGGATGCACTCCACACAGGTGAAGCGTACTCTGCAGCAGACATGCACAAAGCAAGAGCAGAAGTTCTTAGGACGTGAGGACTTGCCCCCCAGGTGGTGGCTGTGAGCTTCCTCAAAATATTGTTCCGTGAACTAACTTTCAGCCTGGTCTTATGGCAATGTTTCTTGAAGGACAGTGTGTTAAAACTGTTTGTGTGCGGGCATGTTTTTTATTGAGCACCGAGCCAGTAGTGTCAAACTTATTTGCAATTACGTGAATCTGTGCTAGTGAAGGTGGCACTTCATCAGGAAATCGCTGAACAAATGCATCACGTACCCGCCGAGCCGACTCGTACTTAAAATAAGTTTTACATAGAAAATACGATGTTACAATGATAACGGTCTCACCATGTTAGCACTTGAGGTTTAGACTGGCGACTGAGCACCTGCACGCTTATTGCAAGGTCAAGTTTGGTAATGTCAATCTATTCTTTTTATACAGTCCATCGGAACTTGAATAAAAAAAATAAAAAACAGCCATCGTATGTACTATGCGCGCGCTTTCAATACTATAGGGGTTTCGGTTTCATCAACAATAACTAACTACCACTAAAGTAAGATTTCAGCATTGTACACACACTAGCAAGGCCGCTGTATCATATAGGATTGTACACACGCTTAAAGCAGGGGGCCTTGGCGCGCCAAAAGCTTGGCCAAGGTGACCGCAGCTACGGTTAACAAAGCCGCCGCTTGGCGCTCTTATTTTATATGAAAGACCCTGTACATACAGAATTCAAATGCATGCTCCAATTGTGTTTCTTTTTATTTATTATATTCTGTTGTTCTAAATTGTGTGATGATGATGATCAGGTGCCATCAAGTCGGCGTCGACTCCTAGCGACTGCATGGATGGACTGTCTCCATATGATTCGGTCTTCAGCCATATACTTCAGATCCTTCACTGACATATTCATGTTGGATTTGCTGGCCGCCCTCGTCTCCGAGTCCCTTCCACCTTTCCAAGCATAATTGTCTTTTCCAACGAATCAGAACGTCTCATAATGTGTCCAAAATATGACAGCTATAATCTTGAACAAGAGTTTAGTGCTTTTCAGTCGGTCAACACGAATGTACCCAAAAGAGATGGGTTATGCCCTAATCCTGAAATAAATTACATGAGATTAATAAAACACTAGGATGACCAGTTTCGATCGTCAAGCGATCATCATCAGATCCAGCTGTAATCTTGTTATCAATGCTTCAAGAGACAGATCTGGTTTGATTTTTTGAATTACCCATGCATTTGTCTTTTTGGCTGTCCAAGGAATAGGCAGTATCCTTATCCAACATCAGAACTCAAAAGCATCAATATACTTCCTATCTCTTTTCCTTATGGTCCGGCGGCTTCGGTGGCGTAGTTGGTATCATGCTGAGCTTCTATGCCCAAGATCGCGGGTTCAAACCTGGCCGAAGGCGTCGGATTTTTGAAGAGCATTAAAAATCCTTCAGTATGCCTTCCTTCGGAGGGGAAATAAAGCCGCCGGTCCCATGTCATAGATTTATGGCATGTTAAAGAACCTTCCACTAATTACACCTGTGTGAAACTAAATTATATAGGTTAAGAATGTAAACAATGCTCATAGGTTCCTACGTTCGTTACCAAGAGCCGACTGCGGTGGTGTCTAGTAGCTAAGTTCTGAACTAGTAGTCGTTGATGTTGGCGTTTGAAAAATTCAAATTTGAAAAATTCAAATTCTGCAGTCCTTACTTGAATTTTAAAAAAAAGATAACATACACTAATACAGTCATCACAATTAACACCGATTATCAGACAGATTCTACACACACCCAAAGTACACGGGGCTACATGACCACGTTGTCGCAGCCCCTAAACTGAGGAACCAACCATCCTTATGGTCCAGCTCTCACAACTGTACCTTTACTATTCTAATTTTAGTAGGCAAATATACATCTGAGCACTTAAAGATCTCATCCAGGCCTTTAAAAGCTGCTCTTCCTAGGGCATGTCTTCAGTGAATCTCTGCACAGCATGATCCACTGCTTCTAATGATTGATCTCAACAAACAGAAACTATTCAACTCTGGGATTGACTTATTATCTATCATAATGTTTGATGGTAAACCTGTTCTCTAAATTGTGTACACGTGCATAATACCAGTACTCAAACGTAATTCACAAACCCTTAAAACAAAACAAACTAACTTTATAACGAGATTCAAATTGGGAACGGTATTATAAACACCAATTAAATGTTACAATTATTTGTAGTTAGATAGTATATTTGTGAGTAAATTTAAACCTCAACAGAGTGATCTGATCTGATGATGATCGCTTGAAGGTTGAAACACGTAATCCTAAAAATTATAATGTATTTATCAGAGTCCAAAACACATACAAATACACATATAAATTGCACTCAATTTCATTTCTCCAGTGTTCATGCTGCAATTCAGAAGGTGCTCAGGGTGTTGTCTTTCACCACATCTACAAAGTTCTTCATTAAATTGCTTTTGCAATGACTCACACCAGTTCTCAGTCTGTTTAGCATCTTCCAAGATTCGTATTGTAAATGGTAGCCTCCAGCCAGCCTTCATTTCCCAGGATCCTCCCGGTGATTTTGTTTTCCAAAGTTCAATTCGGCGTGCTTCAGCTGAGGAAGGAATGGATATTGTTGTTTGGAGGAAGCTCTTTCTTGATTTTAGCCTAGGTGGATGGACATCAAGTCCATACATTGGGTGTCTTGGATCTGTTTCTTGCTTTTACTTCTCTACTTCTGCGGCTACTTGTCTTCTAACTTCTGGAAGTGCTACTCCCATGAGCAGAAAGATCTTATCGACAGAAGTTGGTCGTAGGCAGCCTGTCACAATGCGGCCTGTCTCATGGAGGGCAACATTTACTTGGTTGGCATGAGCAGAGTTCCTCCAGACTTGGGCAGCATATTCTGCAGCAGAGAAACCCAGAGCAAGGGCAGTTGTACGCAGGACACTAGGCCGCACTCCCCATCTGGTGTTTGTGAGCTTCCGAATGATGTTCCTGGTGCATACCTTCCGTTTGGTGTCCATGCAATGCTGTTTATAGGTTAGCGCGCGATCCAGCTTTTCTCCTAAGTATTTAGGATGAACACAATGTTTCAGATTGTGACCATTCCAGGTGACGTTCAGCTGCCTTCTCGCCTCCCTATTGCGCGGGTGAAACTCGCATATTTGGGTTTTCTCTGGGTTGGGTTTCAAGTAGTTATCATTGTAGTAGATGGCTAAGTCTTCAAGAGCAGATGTCAGCTTTAACTCTACTTCTTCAAACGTTGATCCTTGAGCAGCAACAGCAGTAAAATTATAATAGTGATCATAAACTAATGCAAGTCATTTTTTCCAGGAGTGTTATTTACATATTACATGCATTGTACCCCCCCAGTCATATTGGGCAAATTCATGTTGACCGACTGAAGAGTTACAAATATCAAGTGTGAAGCAGTTACTCTTCGTACAAAGTAATTTTAACGGTAACTTTATTATTATTATTATTTTTGGTAAGGAACTGTAACTTAAACATAGTCCCCTTTAAACAGTAACTTCCCAACCCGGAAATCTAATAAGAATGTTCTCTTTTCAGTTGCTAGCAGATGGCTGAATGGAGATATGACACAGGATGTCTCCCAACATTCAACATTGTATTCTTCTGAAACATCCAATCTGGAATCATTTATCAATGCCTATAGAGATCCCAACAGTGAATTAAAGCCTCGCCAAGCATCTACTTTCTCTGAAACAGATATTGATTCATTTCTTAATGTGTCCAATGCACAAGGTCAAGGTACATTCCAGTGCACCAGATGTGGCAAGTCTTACTTGAACAAAGGCAGTTTGACAAGGCACTGGAAGTTTGAATGTGGAGTCGAGCCTCGATTCCAGTGTCCTCTCTGCTCCGCACGTATGAGGCATAAGAGCCATTTGGCGTCTCATATTCGCTGCAAACATCAAAACATGTGAACTTCAAGTACAATATCAATGTGTGTGTGAAAGTGAGACGGAACATTTATACCTACTGTCTTATATATTTTCTACTCTGAAAAATAACTGGCAAGATGGAAGCTTAATGCCCGTGTCCACACTGTAACATTTTAAGTTGTGCCTTGAAATTAAAATTTACTGTAAATATTTGTGTCACGGAGTTTCTGCCACATACAAATTAATGTTGTGTAGGCTTACCCTGCATCTGTACTAATCCTTGCTTGGTGGTATGGTTATGTTTTGTCTTGAAGAACAAATAACTCTGATGTCTTTGAAAAACCAATAACAAATGGATAAAGTGCACTGAATGCCACAAATGTTTGTGTGGGTTTGTATGTGGCAAAGACTTTCACATAGACATAAATCTCCTCGTGTGCATACAAATTACATCGCTTACAAAATGCAATGTAGATTTTTACTCATATGGACTAGACTTAACAGACGTACTGTGAACAGATCATAAGTTCTTTGCTTGTCACACAGTTCCCTGTTCGGTCATAGGCCACTACTTGTGTTCTTAAAACCTACGATACATGCGCAAATCTTTCAGATGAAAGTGCAGCAGATTATGTTCGCCTTTCCCACCTGGGAGCTAATAGCATTGTGCTAGCCAGTTTGCCTACCAGCTCCCAATTACGGTCAGTTACGTCTTGCGGATATCACCTCGTGATCTGTCTCCAGTAGAAATGACTTTCAGTATATCCTCACTTAAGACCTCGTACTTTTAAGCTTAGCAGTTGGTTGAAAATCCTCTAAATTTCTGGCTGGTGTGATTATTCATTGCAATAGTCCATGCCTAAAGGAAGTCTACTCTTTGATGAAATGGTTGAGGCCGTAGTCAACCAACCCCTGGCACTATACATCCCATGAAGGGCCTAGGCCGACCAAGCGACCGCTGCCCAGCCATTTGGCCTGCAGATATTGGGGTGATGCGTGATCAGCGCATCGGGTCCCCTCGGCCGTTAATCTTGGTTTTCGTGATCGGGGCGCTGCCTCATTATCAGACAACTACTCAATTGTCCTCACGAGGCTGAGTGCACCCCGTTCCAACCCTCACGTCAGTTTTAAAATCCCTGACGGAGCCGGGAATCGAACCCGGGGCCTCCGGGTGAGAGGCAGGCACACTACCCCAACACCATGGAGCCGGCTGTTGAGGCCGTAGAGCACTACCCAATTAGGCCCTGATCCAGATTAAGTTTATGATTTCACTAACTTGATTAACTGAACTCTAAACAGGATTAGCTCAACCTCTTTCCCATTAGTCCAATTCTATTCTGACAGCAAAATTTGCCCAAGCCACTGATGCACCTCGGCAAAACTTAAAATATATGCTGGAATTCAAGCACTTGGTTGGTAAAACCAATATGGCATATTTTTGGACCTCTATAGGACATATTTTTCTTTGGAAAATTATATACTCTATAGGAAGGCGATAAACTGAGGGAGCACTTGGTACCCGCAGTAAAGAAGCACAATGATGTGCCATAACAATATGTGCTACCCTAGCAGAGGTCCAGGCAAGGTTTATCAAAAGCTCACTGATGAGCCAGACTTGGTGCATCTAGGCAAAACCATGCAACAGTTACAGCAAAAACCTGAAAGATATGATTGGAGTTTAGATACTTCTTCTTTGATTTTATTTTTGTGAAATAGTGTACAAAGATATGTGTGATCTTAACATTTTATTTATATAGCATTTGTCAAGAGGAAAGGGCCATACTATGAGTGTTCTGAAGGAAAGCGATTACGTAATCTATGTCTGTCCCTATTCTTACGGTTTCATAGAACATTAATTAAAACACTAAGTAAAAGGAAAACACTAGTCCGGATGACAAGAAATTTTGTTCTATTTAATTATATAATTTATTAATTAAATGAATTTAATATCGTCGGTATGTAGATAATTATTATTGAGAATCTAATTTCGCCAAATAACCAACATATATGTGTTGTAGCTTGATAATGATCTGCCGATTGAAACGTAGCTCATAATAAAGTTTGGATAAACAAGGTGAGTTTGTCGGTTATTTGGCGAAATTAGATTCTCAATAATAATTATATAGGGTAATTCATGTTCGACGATGTCGAAATGTGAATATTATACGTCAGAAAACTGTATCATAATGATGGTCATTATAGTACTGTTTTCCATTATGTTACAGTTTCTCCAGCCAATCAGAAATTAGGAAAGGATACCTTCGCGCATGCGCTCAAAATCCAACATGTCGGACATGAACACAGCATCCCGCTATATAAATTACATGGAAAGTGCACCGTCCATATGTTCGCGTAAATAAACTGGCAAATATGAGACAAGAAATAGCACTGTATCTTAATATCCCCAACTCCATTTTCTACACAGCGCATTGCTTTCAAACGACTTCGGTGACAAAATTAGTGAATACTATAGAGCTGAACGGCAGGCTGTAAACAATAGGTGTTCTGTGTTGGCAAGCAAAGTGAATGGTCTCTGCTTTCGGAGTGCCTTGTCCCACGCATGGGCTCTGTTCAGTCAGCAAAGCCAGCGCGCGCTCTGTTCACTAACTGAAGTAACTGAATCCCACAGATATTTATCAATATTTATGTTAAAACATTATAATAAAGTTATAATTATCGTAGAACATAAACAGTCGTATGCAACTCGCCTATAATGGTAATTAAGACACTCATATGGAAATTGTGTCTTAATTATTGCCAGTGGCGGATCCAGGCCTTGCGGGGCCCTGAGCGATATGATAAGGTGGGGCCCACAACAATAGGAAATGAAAAAAATATCAAATCAAATGGAAAATAGCTTTGTAATAATAATAAAATAAAGAATGGCTACAATATTTTGAATATACTACAGTGCATTTTTTTAAATATGAAAGTCCCTTTGAAGAACATTATGTAAACTATGACATATTAAAATATTACTTTGCGACTTTTTTTCCCTCTGAAGTCTTTGATCATTTCACTGAAATCTAAATTTGATAAACGGTCACGGGAGGTCATAGCTGCACTGAAAAAAGAATATGAATTATAAATTAGTTTGAAAAGAATAATTAATTAATCAATTAAATTTAGAGCAATCCATTGCGCGGGCCCCCTAGACCGCGGGGCCCTGGGCTTTCGCCCTCCCCTAGATCCGCCCCTGATTATTGCCATTATAGGGTCGTTGCATAATGTACTATTTCCTTACAGAACAGTTCAAAACTACAGCATCAACTTTGATGCACTTGGCAGTTCTCATCAGGAGCTGCCGTATTGCAAATTTATGCTGATTCGGACATTCCTTGATGAAAGCACAAATATTTAAAATGTGAGCGAGCAATGTTGTCACTTTGTGCTGATAGGCCTTGTTATTTAACCAACACCACAAACAATAATGGAGTAAGATTGAGTGAACTTGGTGGCCAAGACATAACTTTCTTCAACTATGACAGATACAATCCCCAGAGTACATTTCATTGTGGTGCTGTGCCACTGGCTGTGATGAATATGTAGGAGATCCGTTGTGTTGAAAGTACACCTTGTAATGTTTTTATCTCAGAATCACCTACAGTTAGTATAAAATGATATAAAAAATACCATGATAGCCCATATTGAGGATGTAATTATAGTAAAATGTATATAACCATAAGTCAATATGGCCGGCCCCATGGTGTTGGGGTAGAGCGCCTGCCTCTCACCCGGAGGCCCCGGGTTCGATCCCCGGCTCCGTCTGGGATTTTAAAACTGACGTGAGGGTTGGAACGGGGTGCACTCAGCCTCGTGAGGACAATTGAGTAGCTGTCTGACAGTGAGACAGTGCCCCGGCCACGAAAACCAAGATTAACGGCCGAGGGGACCCGACGCGCTGACCACACGTTACCCCAAAAATCTGCAGGCCAATTGGCTGGGCAGCAGTCGCTTGGTAGGCCTAGGCCCTTCAAGGGCTGTAGTGCCACGGGGTTAGTTTTTCACAAGTCAATATATGTTGTATATTAAAACTGTACCGGTTTCAGTCACATTGTGACCTTCCTCAACGTAATTATGTAAATGTGCAAGAACATACACTTAAGGCCGGTATTACACTATCAAAGTAATTTGTCAAAGAAATTTTATCAAATATTTTATAAAAGTTATACAAAGCAATAATCACACCATTACACTACCTCAAATATTTTATCATAGTTCACCAAAATGGATGAAGAACAGTTCCTTGTTCACTTTACTGTATTACGGTAATTGAAATTCTGCGGTGGCAATACGGGTATATAAAAGAAACGGAAAGATAAAGTAAACGTCTATGGGTTAAACCATGGGTCGCCCACGTGAAAGTGTATTACGAGTAAAATCTTGGTCGACGAGCTGCAGTACGAACACTTGAAAAATTACATTAATATTTAATTCTTTCAAAGTTAAAAAAAATATTTAATTGGTTGGTTCTTAAGTTTAGGGGCTGCGACAACGCGGTCATGTAGCCCCGTGTACTTTGGGTGTGTGTAGAATCTGTCTAATAAGATTAATATTTAATTACCGTATTAATAATTATGATGAAATTAATGATGGTGACATTCGAAAAAAAAAAAAAAAACTGCCCGAGCAAAGAAAATTGAAACATACAAAGTAAAAAACCATGCCTTAATTGGGATTCGACCCCAGGTCTCCTCGAACCAGAGTCGAGCGCTCTAATCGTTCCGCCAACTAGACACTGCCGTGACATGGTTGGTTGGATGTAGGACATGCCGGTAAGAATAAAGTGCTTGTTTACACTCGTTAGTAATACCATAAGTGTAATTGAAAAATTATAATACAAATATTATAATATAAAATGCACTACTATTCACGCCCTTATTTCAGCCTATTTAACTATTTAATTCCTCTTTATATCCTGAAATGCGCGACCTTTGTGTGCAGCGCATATAGCCTCTATTTTTGCCTACAGTTTCTATCTGTTATTTAAGTTTTAAATTGTATACCATTCATTATTTCATACATTTCACACTCTGATATGAGCATATTTGCTGTGGTAATATTCCAGCTGTTATGATCCACCATTTTGGTGTGAATCTTTTATCAAAGATAGCATGATGCTCATACATTTTATAAAACCTCCTTTTATAAAAGATTTTCCCATTACACTGTCATATCTTTTATAAAAGATCTTTGACAAATTTCTTTGATAGTGAAATACCGGCCTAAAAGGTTCGGTCAAACAGAACGCGGGCTGCCCGCGCAAACGGAACGACCGCAGCTCATCGCGGATTGGATGGTCAAACTGAATACGGACAAGTCAAGGTGAACCAGTGGGAAAGACAATCGCGATCAAGTGCATAATCACAGTGTTTTCTGTTCATAGTGTTAATTCAATATGTCCAGGAGTTCCTCGAAGACGATTTGCTTTGAATCAAGCGAGACAAAAAAGTAAATGGGTGCATGATACTAATGAAAAAAGACAAGTTGGGTGAGTATCACAAATTATGCTGCGAGCTGAGGTCATTTCCAGATCGCTTTTTAGTATATTTTCGAATGACTGTAGAACGCACTCGCACACAAGGTCAATTAACTTCTCCTTTTCTTCCGTCATACTTCCAGCCCTCGCGGGCTTTGTGGAATATCACAACCTATTCTTTGATCACAACTGCTCACTTGCCCGCCGCGAACTAGATTGGTCCGCCTACTGTTTACCCAGGATGATGCAATATTACACAATACAGAGTTCGCAGCGGTCGGGCGTACTGGTTCACGCCGGCAGCCCGCTTCCTGTTTGACCGAGCCTTTAATATAAATTCTGCCATAACAGAGGATTCTAAAAATATTCTTGTTCCAAAAGCTCACAAATTATAATAAAAAAAAAAAAAAAAACAGATCAGTTACAAAATATGTTAAGAAAACCATGAACAAGTCTTGATAAAAACAGCGTGGAATAGAAGAGATGTGGGTGTGAAAATAATGAGTTGAAATAGTTAGGTTATAACTGGTAGTTTACGAGGTAACACGTATTTCCAACGATTTCATTCCATTATATCTCTACCTCGCAAATACCAGTTATAACCTAACTATTGCAACTTTTCTATTTTCACATCCACATCTCTTCTATTTCACGCTGTTTTTATCAAGACTTTTTCATGTTTTTCTTAACACATTTCGTAACAGATCTGTTTTTCTAATTTTTATTTATTTTAATTTGTGAGCTTTTGGAACAAGAATATTTTTAGAATTCTCTGTTATAGGTTATAAATATTCCCAAATGGGAATATGATGTGATTTCCGTTTGATCAGATAAATTATCAATTAATATGATAAAATTGGTCCGGCCAACTGACGAGCCCAACGGCACACTGGGGCGAAACGCTGGCATTTTATGCTTGATCTGGCCGGACCAATTTTATCATATTAATTGATAATCCTCTGTTATGGCAAAATTTATATTAAGTGTATGTTCTTGCACATTTACATAATTACGTTGAGGAAGGTCACACTGTAATGTACAACATATATTGACCTATGCTTATACCGGGTCATCATTTTATTTCCCGCATGTACGCGCCGCTAGGCCGGTGAAGGTGGCCTTGGCAGATGCGGCCGCTAGGCCGGTCAAGGTGGCCTTGGCCTTCTTCCCGCAATGAACACATGCGCTGCGATCGGCAATGTTGCAATAAGCTGTCAGTATCTCCGGCGTATTCAAGCTTGTGAAGTGCTAGTTGATTTCACCTAACATACAGTGCAGTCTCGGGGCAATTTTATGTGTTGCCTTAAAGTGATGTTTTCTATACAACAACGTGTATTCATTGTGCTTTGTTATGCGAAGTGATGTTTTCAATGACCGTATAGTTAATTATCCCCCCAGATCACCCGATTTAAATCCATGTGCTTATTACCTCTGGGGAATGCTGAAAGGAAAGGTATATGCAAACAATCCTCACACAAGTGAGGAGTTAAAAGAAAATATTCGCCAAGTTATAACGAACGTCACCCAGGAAGAAATTCGCCGTGTGTCTAGAAACTTGTTTACGAGGTGCCAGGCATGCTTGCGAGCTGACGGACAACACTTTGAACATTTCTTGTAAAACCAGGTAAGTTTGTAGATAATTATTTTCACTAGAAATTGCTATTAAATGACTGTATGTTGACGCGAAGTAGTGGGGAGAAGTCGCGCACTTTTTACCGGCCAGCGAGCGGGTGTCAGCGCGAGAGCTTGCCGCGCCGTGATCGGTATCGGATGCGAGACTTAAATTGATGACCCTGTATAATAGTACATTATGCAACGAGCCTATAATGGCATTAATTAAGACACGTGTTTGTTTATAAAACGAGAGTAAGCGAGTGTCCATACGAGTGTCTTAATTGCCATTATAGGCGAGTTACATACGACTGTTTATGTTCGACGATAATTGTAACTTTATTATATGTTTTAATATAAATATTCATAAATATCTGTTGAGATTCAGTCATTAGAATGTTGTGATCGGAGTGAGAGCACTGGGTAGGATATCTCTGTTTTCCAAGCTCTCTGACCGACCGACGCATGTGCTCTGTGTGCTTGGCAGTTTATTTATGCAAACATATGGACGGTGCATTTTCGGTAATTTATATAGATATGTTTGATTTTGAGCGCATACACGAAGGTATCCTTACCTAATTGGTCACACAACTGTTTCTTGAGCTCTGATTGGTGGGAGAAACTGTGTCATAATTAAAAATAGTGTTATAATGAGCCTCATTATGATACAGTTTTCTGACACATACCGGTAATGTTTACATTTCGGCATCGTCGGTTCTTATAATCACCTACAGTATTCTGTCCACCCTCAGAATCTGACCCTTTCCTCTTGATTCACCCTATATGCCTATGGTCTTTGTTAATTCTAATACTATTACAAAAATATCAAATACCTAATCGTTTGTATTGTGTAAATGTGTTTTTCAACTTTTTTGTTAAGTATGTGATATATTTAAAATTACTTTTAGCATCCGAATGTTGACTTTCTCATTATTTTTTACATATCTGTCCCATTGCTGTTTATAACCTCAGTAAAATACTGTATAATTTAATAAATATATGAAAAACAAGTTGTGAATTAATATAATAAATGGTGAATATATAAACTTTGAGACAGATTTATGGGCCCTCAATTTTCTTTGCCTCCTACAAATTAGTGTACGGTACTAAGAAAGAAACAAAAAGCCATTTTCTATGCATCTAATGGAGGCCTGCAGAGATGTGAAAGGTTTTCACTACATGGCTGAAGTTGTCAGCTGCTCCTTTGCTCCCATGAACTACACTGGTACTCTGTTGTAGGCTGAGTGAACTTGACCATTTGAGCTTCAGGAAGTAGTAGGTTTGTTTCTAATATCCACTACGTGGGTAGGAATCATTTGTTGTTGTTGATTATTTAGGGGTTTTGCAACATCGTGGTCATGTAGCCCTGTGTACTTGAGTGTGTGTAGAAGCTGTCTGATAACCCGTGTCACTGTGATGTCTGTATTAGTGAGAGCATTTGTAATTGAGGTAGGATTTGGGTAGGAATGAGCCCTTGGCCTTAAGTTAGGTACCATCCTGGCATTTGCCTGGAGCAGAAATGGGAAACCATGGAAAACCACTTCCAGGGTGGCTGAGGTAGAAATCAAACCCACCTCTACTCAGTTTTGCCTCACAAGGCTGAGTGTACCCCTTTCCAGTCCTCAGACCAGAATTAAATTTCTTGGCAGGGCCGGGAATCGAACCTGGGCCTCCATGGTGACATCCAAGAATGCTAGCCTCTACTCAACGAGGGGGATGAGGAATCATTTGTTGGAAGTATAGCACCTCTTCCGACTGAGCTATGCAGCCCCCACAACAACAGTACAATATATGGGTTGCAGTTGAGACCACCTCGTGGTGTAGTGGGTTGGCTGTCACCCTTGACGTTCAAGTTTGATTCTCGGATCTGCGAAGATTTGTTCTCTGGTCTGAGGGTTGGTTGGTTCCTCAGTTTAGGGTCTGCGACAACACGGTGATGTAGCCCTGTGTACTTTGGGTGTGTCTAGAATCTGTCTGATAACCGGTGTTAATTGTGATGGCTGTATTAGTGTGTGTTAATTGTTAGGTAGATTTCATTAGAAAGCTAACTATTGCAATGGGTACCATGTTTCGACTTCCAGAAAATGTCGACATATCTTCGCGTTTCACATCCCCCAGACCCCCAAAACACCATCAGTTCAAAAGTTTATATATAATTTATGTATATATGTATCTATATATATCAGTTTCTTGTGGAGACGATAACTGCCGTAATTTTGCACCAATCACTTTGAATTTTTTACATAATATGTATCCCTATAAAATCTCGGTCGAATTCGTTAATAGACTAAATCGGTCGAAGGGGGTAAAAATGGGGGGCTTTTTTCGAAAAAATGAAATATCACTATAACTCTATTAATATCTGAAATATCGAATCCGTTCAAAGTTCATATTATGTGTCGGATAAGTGCCCAAAATTTATGTTTAAAAAGTTTTTTGATAGCACCAACCATTGACCAATGGGGTGGAAAAAAGTGGATTTTTTGGGAAACATTAATCATATCTCTCTTAATAGGCACAATATCAAAATCATAAAAAATGATGATATTCCCCTGATAATTACCTAAAACTTTTGTCTGAAAGAATTTTTGATACAACCCACCATTACGCCAAGGGATGAGAAAAATGATTTCGGAATTAGAAGAAAATGCCAAGAGCCATCAGAGGTTACCATGACAACGCTTCTAAATTGATGAGGGATGAGCTATCAGAGGTTGCCATGACGAGATCACGTTCAGTTTTCCATCTGACTATGTGGGAAGCGGCTTCGATGACGTAGCCTCGCTGGTAGCCTGCTGAACTTCTATGTCCAAGGTCGCGGGTTCAAAGCCTGCCGAAGTCGTCGGATTTTCAAAGAGCGCTGAAAATCCCTCGTTATGCTTTCCTTCAGAGGGTAATTCCAACGTTCGTTGCAAGTTACTGGTAGTGGTGGCATCTAGTAGCCATGTTCACAGCTAGGTGTCGTTGATGGTATATTTGGTACCAACATTAGGAACTACTACTTGAAATTGACCGTCTGCAGTCCTTACCTGATAAATAAAAAAACTGAATTACTGACTAATACAGCCATCACAATTAACACCGTTTATCAGACAGATTCTACACACACCCAAAGTACACGGGGTTACATGACCGCGTTGTCGCAGCCCTAACCTGAGGAATCAACCAACATCTCTGCGGGAGATAAAATTTGACGTGAAGAAGTAACAGACTGTTAGATAGTTACACATCAGTTCCAAACCTTACATAAGGACGGTGTGACCACAAGTATAAAAATGGACCCCACATGACAAGAAGGTTGCCGTACCCCTAACACAATAAAATATTAAAAATATGCATAGTAAGACGAAAGAAAAGTTAATTGAACTCCAATTACATTGTAAAATACTTTCTCGCAGTAAATGAGGTCTGATCCTTCTACGAAAACCTGCATATTTTGCCTATTATAGCCTATCCACTAGTTTGCCCGGTGAAATCTACCTCCGCCTTCCGGCGTGCTGAGAGGAATTTTTTAAATTCAAGTAAGGATTGTAGACCGTCAATGACTATTAGTTCAGAACTTGGTTTCCAGATGCCACTGCAGTCGGCTCCTGACGATGAACGTTGGAACCTAAGAGCGTTAGTCAAATGTTTAACCTATAATTTAGCTTCACACAGATGTAATTAGTGGAAGGTTCTTTAATATGCCATAAATCTATGACATGGGACTGCCAGCTTTACTTCCCCTCCGAGGGAAGGCATACTGAGGGATTTTTAACGCTCTTAAAAATCCAACTACTTCGGCCGGGTTTGAACCCGTAATCTTGGGCCTAGAAGCTCAGCATGCTACCAACTACGCCACCGAAGCCACTGGTCTGAGGGTTGGAATGGGGCTTTAAATATATATTCTGATGTTTAAAATTACTTCTAGCATTTAGAATGCTGACTTGCTCTTTCTCTTGATCATATCTTCCCCGTTGTTATTTATGAGTATGACCATGGAGAAATATACTTGACTGAATATGTATATAATATGTTGTATAAATAATAATATAATATCGTATGGCACCGGGTGCAAGCTTTGTAATTTGACACCCAGAGGGTAGCTTGCATGTCGAATTTCGTTGTTCCTTGAATCACTGTGAAAGTCAAGGAGATTAGATATCTAAGCTCCTTGAACACTATAGCGCTTTCTAGTAGAAAAATGAGGAACTTTGTGTTGGCGGAAACTCCCGGGATTAATTTTGCCATTATGAACACGGTCTACTGAATTCAAATGGGTTCTTTGACATGCCAACATTGTATGACATGCGTGTTGTATTTTTTGCCGCCTTTCAAAAATCACTTGCCACGGCCAGGAGCGAACCTGCAATATTGGGGCTGGTAGACTGACACGCTATCCACTCACCCACCGTGGCAAGCTAATAATATTATGTTGTTAATTATAATAAGTGATGATTCATTATCACTCTCCTTGATAATGTCAAGAACAACGCTGATTAAAACTACAGAACAGGAGACCATGCCTTGGTAACTTTCAACAAGGTATATTACTGAAAATATAGTATTTATGATTGACAAACCTTTCTCGGCGATGTTGGGAGTCGTTTCACATTCTCAATTGCCACTGCGGCACCGGAAATAATTACTTTTAACGTAAGTAAATCATTATTGGTCGTGTTCATTTGAACAAGGTCAGCCATTTTAAAATCACACCGTACACTACGACATACCTACGTGACACGTTGCCAACATGAAAATGAAATAAAAGGCAAAACCATTGGCCTGGATAAGGATTATTGATGCGTGACTTCCCCCCACTGTGCGTGACAAAAACCAGGGGTGTTATCTATTAGCTGCGCTATCAATCCTCCATTGGTCTGTACGAAAATATTGGTCTAGTCAAAACCATTGGTACCGAATGCGTGGGGTTGGCATTATGGACTCCTTCACAAACATTCACAAAGATGGCCGTCAGAGCAGCAATTTCAGCTATATAAGTCTTGCTCCTATTAGGGCGGGATGGTGGGTCTACGGCAGCGGACGAGTGAACGTCTATTACTATATCGTCTCCAGATACCATTACTACAGTTATTTTGGCCAATTTCATTACTTACAATTTTTTATTGTTCTCCTGTTCTGTAGCGCCACCCAACGCTGTTGCCAGCATATTGGCATTGCACCCATCACTGAGAAGGCATGGGAAAGGTGCAGCAAATCTCAGATGTCTTCGTCCTCTTTTCTCCTCCTTTGTTGCAATCAGCGAGCAATGAGCAGCTGAGTTGACTGTTGGGATAGGACTTACTCTAACATGCCCTCTGCTATTGAGATATGGTCGGTGATCTGGCCAGGCAACAGACACAGCGAGTGCTCCTGTAGAATAGTGTTGGAGCTCTTTACTTTCTCAAACAGTTCACAGCACTACTCATTTTTTTGAATTATTAAATAACCAAACTATGAATTCCTGTGGATGAAAGAGGTGCATGGTATTTTATATTATGAAAAGATTATTATTACGGTATTATTATTAACATTATTATTATAATTATAATTATTAGGGCTAGGATTTTTAGTTTTTTTTATCTAAATACATATTTTAAGAATTTTTCTATAATTACATAAATTCCTGCTTTTCACTCATTAGCACATAAAAAGACATAATATTTACATATTTTAAAATCAGTGTGCTAGATCTTTCAGTTTATTGCAATTTTGTTCTGTGTTACCTCAACGGGGAAGAACCTGTGAGCTATCTAATCTCATGCACAGCGTATGTCAGCTTGCAACTTCTTAACTTGTCGCCCCGTGCCACTCACTGTTGAAGCCGGGGATTTCCTTGTCCTTAGCCATATTGTACCACGTGCTAGACCTCCCCTCCCCCAGCTACCTGCAACCAGTGTCACTCACATGGAGTTCATTTCTGGCACTGTGAAGTGTAAGGCAGTTCTACGATGCCTAAAGTAAAAACAACTACAATTTATCGTCTGCAGCAGTATGTTGCAGAATTTAAAGATAATTTTACTTCTGATGGCATTCTGTTCTGCCAACCATGTGGGAAAGCAATCATGGCTGAACAGCAATCTCAAGTTACACAACACCTAAAGGGCAAGAAACGTATTGCCGCAGTTTCGTGCCTTCAGAATAAGTGTTTCGAGATAATTGTCGGTCATTTGTGATGGACAACCTGAAGATGTATCTCGTTGTGTATTGTATGCATCAGCAGTTTTAGCATAAATTGCATTCGTGAGTACTGCATATTGTTTATATTCACATTAATAAACTAAATTATAATTAAATATTTTTACTTTTTTGTCACATAATTCAGGTATTTTTAATACATAAAATCTAAATATTTCCCCAATCTTTAGCACCTAAAATCCGAGCACTAATAATTATATATTAAAGATGATATTAAAGAACTCCAAATAACACTCTACGATCTGAAGAATAAAATTAACAGCCTCAAAATTTTGCAAGACTCACATAATAGACTACCAACCAAAACCAATAAAAGAGCAAAAGAAAGGCTGTTCTCTGCTGCAGACAAGAAGTTAAAATCTGAGAGGATGAAACCCTATTGGCAAAATATAAGATCTAAATTGTCTAAGGCTTTATAGTAGTCCAATGTTGGCCACAAAATATAAAATAAACTGACGGTAACTGTGATGCAATTACTTTAGGTACAAAGTAGCTTTAATGCTGACTTAGTTATTATTTTTGGTAACGGTACGGTAACATTACATAGTCCCCTTTAAACAGTAACTTACCCGACCCGGAAATCTAATAAAAAATTCTGTTTTCAGTTGGTAGCAGATGGCTGATTGGAGATGTGATACAGGATGTCTCCCAACATTCATCATCGTATTCTTCTGAATCATCCAATCTGGAATCGTTTATCAATGTCCATAGAGGTCCCAACTGTACATCGAGGCCACATCAAATAATTACTTGGTCTGAAACTGATATTGATTCAATTCCTAATGTGTCCAATGCACAAGGTGAAGGTAAATTCCAGTGCAACAGATGTGGCAAGTCTTACTTGAGCAAAAGCAGTTTGACAAGACACTGGAAGTTTGAATGTGGTGTTGAGCCTCGATTCCAGTGTCCACATTGTTCCGCACGTATGAGGCAAAAGAGTAATTTGGCAACTCATATCCGATTCAGACATCAAGTCACTGATACTCAGCATATTCCGAACATGTGAATGTTAAAGAATAATGTGCATCTGAAAGTGAGGTGTAATGCTTATATCTCTGGTTATTTACATATTTTATACTGTGGAAAATATCCGGTAAGATGATGGTTAAAATCCAATGTCAACACTGTAATTTATATATTATGCAATTAAAATTCAACATAAATATTTGTGTTGCAAGGTCAATATTCCCGCCACAAACAAATTTCTGTTGTGTACGATTCACCTGTGCTTAATCCCTCCTCGTTGCTGTGGTTACATCCACTTTACCTTGGGGCAAAATATCTTCAATTTCTTTGAAGAAACCAACAACAAATGGATAAAGTATGTTGAATGTTGCTTAAATGTTTGTGTGGTTAAATTTCTTCGCGTGCATATAAGTTGCGCCACATGCCAAATAAGAATGTGAATTTTTACTGATATGGACGTAGTTTAAGACTCATTCTGAGAACAAACAATAAGTTGAATCACAATTGGAATGTGCTCCTCACTTATCTGCTCAGTTATGGATCACCCTATTTATGTTATATTTATTTGTATCTTTGTTTGACAAAAGAGTTGAAAACTACACCATCAATGTTGATGCACTTTGCAGTTCTTTTTGGTAGCTAGTGTGTTGCTAATTTAACCTGATTCAGACATTCCTTGAAGAAAGCACAAGCATTTTACATGCGACCGAGCAGTGTTGCCCTTGTTCTTACTTTGCACTGTTAGACATTGTTCTTTAACCAATACCTCAAATGGAAAATGGAGTAAAATTGACTCAACTTGGCGCCGACAAATACAACGCCCGGAGTACATTTCATTGCGCTGCTGCTTCACTGGCAATGGGGAATATCCAGGAATTCCACTGAACTGAAAGTACATCTTGTAATATTTTTACTCCAGAATAACCTGCGGTACTTTCAACCCACAGAATCTGATCCTTTCCTAGACTCACCCTTTATACATGTGGACTTTCTTAAGTCTAACACTATTACTGAAATGTCAAATACCTTTTCATTTGTATTACATAAATATAGTCATGGTCATGCATTCCTCAAACCAAGTTCCATAGTACTAAAATCTACTATACTATTTATATGAAGCATAGGAGCAAGGAAAGTAGTATTACGGAACTGTTTTGTTCACAAAAAAATCAAAGCGGTACTTTGATTATTATAACTGTGAAGCAATTACTTTAGGTACAAAGTAACTTTGATATTACTTTTGGTGATTAAAGGTAACTGTGATGCAATTACCTTAGGTGCAAAGTAGCTTTAATGGTAACTTAAACATAGTCCCCTTTAAACTGTAACTTACCTAACCTGGAAATCTAATAAAAATCTTCTCTTTTCAGTTGGTAGCAGGTGGCTGATTGGAGATGTTATACAGCATGTCTCCCAATATTCATCATCGTCTTGTTCTGAAACATCCAATCTGGAATCATTTATCGATTTCCATAGAGATCCCAAAAGTGCATCGAGGCCACACCAAATAATTACTTTGTCTGAAACTGGTATTGATTCAATTCTTAATGTGTCTAATGAACAACATCAAGGTTCATTCCAGTGCTCCAGATGTGGCAAGTATTACTCGAGCAAAGGCAATTTGACAAGACACTGGAAGTTTGAATGCGGTGTCGAACCCCGATTCCAGTGTCCCCACTGCTCCAAACGTATGAGGCAAAAGAGTAATTTGTTAACTCATATTCGCTTCAAACATCAAGTCACCGATACTCAACATGTTCCGAACATGTGAACGTTAAAGAATAATGTGCATCTGAAAGTGAGATGTAATATCTCCGGTTATTTATATATTTTATACTGTGGAATATATCCGGTAAGGTGATGGTTAAAAGCCAATGTTAACACTGTAATTTTTATATTATGGAATGAAAATTTAACATAAATATTTGTGTTGCAAGGTCAATATTCCTGCCACATACAAATTTCAGTTGTGTACGATAGATCTGTGCTTAATCACTCCTTGTTCCTATGGTTGCATCCCCTCTACCTTGGGGCGAAATATCTTCGATGTCTTTGAAGAAACCAACAACAAATGGATAAAGGACGTTGAATGTGCCATAAATGTTTCTGTGGGTTTGTATGATTCAAACACTTTCACACTGACTTAAATTTCTTTGTGTGCATATAAGTTGCGCCACATACCAAATAAGAACGTAAATTTCTACTAATATGGATGTAGCTTCAGACACATTCTGTGAACAGACCATAAGTTGAATCACAATTGGAATGTGCTCTTCACTTAGCTATCTGCTCAGTTAAGAATCGCTCTATTTGTGTCCTAAAAACTTACGAATTACGCACTCATCATTCAGATGCAGGTGGGGCAGATTATGTTCAATTAACGAGTGGAGACACTAAGGATTGCCTTTCCCACCTGGGAGCTAATAGCATTGTTCTAGCCAAATTTACTCCCCGCACCTAATTACGTCCTGTGGAAATCAACTCTTGATCTGACTACAGTAGAAATGACTTTCAGTACAGTATATCCTGTCTTAAGGCCCCTTATTTTAAACTTAAGAGTTAGTTGCAAATCCTCTATATTTCAGGATGGTACAAATGGTGAAACAGTAAAATTCTATTTATGTAGATTAGAATTTTATTTATCCATTTGATCCATTACATGTTTGCAATACATTTTTGAAATACGACACGTCAGAAATTACATCTATAAAATAAAAGAACTTACAGATATATATTACAAGTATATATTACTATTTATAACATATTATAATAATAGATCCTAAGAGATACAATCTTATTGGACAACTATTTATACCTAAGTACTCTATTATCACAATATGAAAACTTAATTCTATAAATACAACAACTTACTGCTAGGTATTACAATTAAAATAGGAAAGTAAAATATAATTATAGATTTCATCGCTCCTATACTCTAAGATATTCAACTACAGAGTAAAAACAATGGCACTGCAGATAAGCTTTCAACGTTCTTTCAAAGGTTTTTATTTTTGGGGCCTGTTTTATATACTGGGGTAGTTTATTGTATAATTTAATTTCTGTGTGAAAAGTTCCTTTTTGATATATGCTTATGTGTGTGAAATATGAATGTTTTGATTTTGTCTTGTGAATGCCTATGAACATCATTGTTTGTTTTAAGAAAAAAGTCTTTATTCATTAAATTCTTAAAAAAAACAACACATTACTGTCAACGATATGAATGCAGGGCAGTGGGAGGATGTTTAAATCTTTAAACAGAGGTCTACATGATTCTCTAGTGTTTACATTTGCCATAATTCTAATCGCCCTCTCTTGTATCCTAAAAGTGCTTAGCACATCTAGTGACATACCAGTACCCCAAAATATGAGCCCATATCATGTGTGCATGCTTGTGCAAGTTTTCAAAATACGTAACGCAAAGCACATCGAGTTCAGTTTAGTATTCAGATATTGTATATGTTTAATCCATTTCAAGTCCTGTTGTATTCATAGTACTTAAAACTTTGTTTCTGATTTATTTTCTATTTGATGACCATTTAATGTTATATTGGGTGTCACAGGATTCCTATTCTGTATAGTGTGGAAATGTAGAGATACTCTTTTTTTATAGTTTATTATGAGGTGATTATATGAGCCTCCGTGGCTTAGGCGGCAGCACGCCGGCCTCTCACCGCTGAGTCCGTGATTCAAATCCCGGTCACTCCATGTGAGATCTGTGCTGGACAGAATGGAGGCAGACAGGATTTTCTCCGGGTACTCCGGTTTTCCCTGTCAAAATTTCATTCTAGCAACACTCTCCACTATCATTTCATTTCATCTATCATTCATTTAATCATTGCCCCAGAGGAGTGCGTCAGGCCTCGGCAGCCGGCACAGTTCATATCCTCGCCGCTAGATAGGGGCTTCATTCATTCCATTCCTGACCCGGTCGGAGACTGGAAGCAGGCTGTGGATTTTCATTTCAAGAGGTGATTATCTTATGACCATTTGGTTAACTCTTCTGTAACAGAGTCAGCAGACTGCTGTAAGACCTGTCTGGTTTCACCTTTTATTACGAGTGTTGTATCGTCTGCAAACAAAATTTTCTTATGAGAATCAATGTTCTGTGTTATATCATTGATATATAGAAGAAAGAGTAGTGGGCCCTAAACCGATCCCTGGGGTACTCCAATTTGAATAATACCCTCATTGGACAATGTTTCATTAAGTAAATCTGGTTCTATCATCCTTGTGTCTCAAACTTACTGTTTGTTTATGCCTTGTTAATGAAGACTCTAGCCATATATTACCTAGATCTCTAACACCATATCCATTTAGTTTTGTAAGATTTTATGGTCAACAACATCAAACTCTTTCGATAAATCCAAGAATAGGCCAGTTACATGTTCCTTATTGTCAATTAATTTCAGTATACTATTCGTCGTCGGCTGCAGCTCGTTTCCGAGTATACAATTTTCCACAATACACTTCCAAAATCAGGGCATTTTATGAGTGAATTTCTGGCGACTAAACAGGCCGATTCGTGCATGGAACATGCGGCCACATACAGAGCATCTTATAGTTACTACATTCATAAATAGCTGTCTGTGTAGATTTTTCCATTCTGAATCCATGTTGTGAGTTTGATAGTATTTTACTTTTTACTATAAAACTTATCAGTCTCTTATACATGATTTTTTCCACAATTTTTGCAATACCAGTTGGTAAGGTAATAGGACGATAGTTATGTAATTCATCTGTTGAACCTTTTTTGTGCACTGGAATTACTTTTGATAACTTCAAAATATCTTGGTAAGTTCCTGAGCGAATTGAACTGTTTATTAAGCATGTAAGTGGATTTATTGTATTTTCTGCCCATTTCTTTAAAATTGCATCAGGGATGCCATCAATGCCAGCACAGAATTTATTTTATAGTTTTTTCATAACTATTCTTACCTCATCACTTGTGACACGATTTATAAATTAAGAATCACTGCATATATTTATTTTATTATTAGAATTTAGTGTATTTACCTGTGATTTAGTTAATAATTTTTGTGGAATTTTCAGAAAATAGTCATTAAAAGTGTTTGCTATTTTCTCTGGATAATTAATCACTTTATTATTACAGGTCACTGTAATGTTCCTTTGTATTTTAGCAGATTTTCACGTTTCTTTCTTTATCAAAGTCCACATAGCCCTACTTTTATTAGATGATTGGGAAATAAAATTATCATTATGCATTTTCTTTGCTAGTCTTATCACCTTTACTTAATATGTTAGTGTATTTTTTTTAGTATAAATTGAATTCAGGTGTTGTGTGGTATGGTTTATATATTTTGTGTAGAAATTTCCTTCTTTGACATGAATTTATAATACCTGTTGTTGTACAATTCGAATTGCTAGTTTTGTAATTTTGAATAGCTCTTTGTTTAAAGGGGAATGCTGTTTGAAGATAGTGTGCAGTAAATTTATCATTTACATTTTCTAGTTTATAAACTTCTGACCATGTTTCCTTATTTAATAAGTCATTGAAATATGTAACATTTGTTTCAGTGAATGACCTGCACTGTGATTTTATTCCATTCATCATTATTATAGATTTTTTCGGGTACTTCAAAGCTCAGTATTTGTAAATGATGGTCACGAAAACCTGGGCAATAGACTTCTATTGAATGGTGATATTTATCTTTATTTCTAAAAATTTGATCAGGAGTGGTTTTACTAAATTTTGTTATTCTTATCTGGGTATTTATTGTAGGTATTGTAGAATGAGCCAAGAGGAAAAGGCCACACTAAGATAGATCTGGAGAAGAATGATTATGTAATCTTATGTCGCATTATTTACAGTTTAGTAGAACATTCATTATATTACTAAGAAAAAGGAATACACTGCTGCGGGTGATGGGGAATTATGTATATTTCTTTGTATAATTGTTTTGTACAGAAAAGTTGGAAACTACACCATCAATTTTGATGCACTTTGCAGTTCTTTTTAGTAGCTGCTGTGTTGCTAATTTAACCTGATTCAGACATTCCTTGAGGTAAGCACAAGCATTTAACATGTGACCGAGCAGTTTCCCTTGTTCTTACTTTGCACTGTTAGACCTTGTTCTTTAACCAACACTCAAAATAGAAAATGGAGTAAAATTGACTAAACTTGGTGGCGACAGATACAACGCCCGGAGTACATTTCATTGCGTTGCTGCGTCACTGGCTATGAGGAATATTCAGGAGTTCCACTGCACTGAAAGTACATTTTGTAATATTTTTACTCCAGAATAACCTGCGGTACAATCAACCCTTTATACATGTGGTCTTTCTTAATTCTAACACTATTACTGAATTGAAATGAAAGGATCGTGTGGCCTTCGGAGAGGCCGAGTGCAGGTCTTTGTAGTTGACGCCCGTGGGCGACGTGCGCGTCGTAATGAGGATGAAGACGTCACATACATCCAGTCCCCGAGGCAAGGGAATTAACCACAGGAGATTGAAATCCCTGATGGCTCGGACGGGAATCGAACCGGGGGCACTTCGGGCCAAAGCCTAGCGCGCTAACCATTTAGCCACGGAGCCGGACATTACAGAAATGTCAAATACCTTATCATTTGTATTACATAAATATGGTCATGGTCATGCCTTCCTGAAACCAAGTTCCATATTACTGAAATCTACTATACTGTTTATTGTAACTGTGAAGCAATGACTTAAGGTATAAAGTTACTTTAATGGATACTTCGTTATTATTTTTGGAGATGGTAACTTTAACATAATCCCCTTTAAACTGTAACTTACCTAACATGGAAATCTAATAAAAATCTTCTCTTTTCAGTTGGTAGCAGGTGGCTGATTGGAGATGTAACACCGGATGTCTCCCAACATTCATCATCGTATTCTTCTGAAACATCCAATCTGGAATCATTTATCAATGCCTATAGAGATCCCAACAGCGAGTTAAAGTCACGACAAGCATCTACTTTCTCTGAAACAGATATTGATTCAATTCTCAATGTGTCTAATGCACAAGGTCAACGTACATTCGAGTGCACCAGATGTGGCAAGTCGTACTTGAACAAAAGCAGTTTGAATAGACACTGGAAGTTTGAATGTGGTGTAGAGCCTCGATTCCAGTGTCCACATTGTTTGGCACGTATGAGGTATAAAAGTCAATTGGCAAATCATATCCGCATCAGACATCAAGTCACTGATACTCAAGATATTCCGAACATGTGAACGTTAAAGACTAATGTGCATCTGAAAGTGACATGTAATCCTTATATCTCCAGTTATTGATATATTTTATACTGTAGAAAATATCCGGTAAGGTGATGGTAAAAAGCCAATGTCAACACTGTAATTCTTGTATTATGGAATTAGAATTCAACATAAATATTTGTGTCGCGAGGTCAATATTCACACCACATACAAATTTCTGTTGTGTACGATTCACCTGTGCTTAATCCCTCCTCGTTGCTATGGCTACATCCCCTCTACCTTGGGGCAAAATAACTTGGAAGTCTTTCAAGAAACCAATGACAAATGGATAAAATATGTTGAATGTTGCATAAATGTTTGTGTGGGTTAAATTTCTTTGTGTGCATATACGTTGCGCCACATGCCAAATAACAATGTACATTCCTACTAATATGGACGTAGCTTCAGACACATAAGTTATATCACAATTGGAATGTGCTCCTCACTTAACTATCTGCTCAGTTAAGAATCGCTCTACTTGTGTCCTAAAAACTTACGAATTATGCACTCATCATTCAGATGCTGGTGGGGCAGATTATGTTCAATTAACAAGTGGAGACACTAGGGATTGCCTTTCCCACCTGGGAGCTAATAGCATTGTTCTAGCCAGATTTACTCCCCGCACCTAATTCGGGACGGATACGTCCTGAGGAAATCAAACTCTTGATCTGTCTACAGTAGAAATGACTTTCAGTTTATCCTGTCTTAAGGCCCCTTATTTTAAACTCAAGAGTTAGTTGAAATTCCTCTGTATTTCACGATGGTACAAATGGTGAAACAGTGAAATTCTATTTAAATTGAGTCAAAAAGATAGGGCCACACTAAGATTGATCTGGAGAAGAATGATTATGTAATCTTATGTCGTATTATTTACGATTTCAGAGAACATTAATTAAATTACTAAGAGGAAGGAATACACTACTGTGCGTGATAGGGAATTATGTTCTATTTATTTGTATAATTGTTTTTACAGAAGAGTTGGAAACCACACCATCAATTTCAGTGTTTCCCTTGTTCTTACTTTGCACAGTTAGGCCTTGTTCTTTAACCAATACCTCAAATGGAAAGTAGAGTAAAATTGACAAAACATGGTGGCGACAAATACAACGCCCGGAGAACATTTCATTGCGTTGCTGCATCACTAGCTGTGAGGAATATCCAGACGTTCCACTGCACTGAAAGTACGTCTTGTAATAATATTACTCCAGAATAAGCTGCGGTATTATCAACCCGCAGAATGTGATCCTTTCCTAGACTCACCCTTTATACATGTGGTCTTTCTTAATTCTAACAGTATTGCAGAAATGTCGAACATCTTATTATATACCGTATATTACATAAATATGGTCTACTTGTGTTTGCAAATTTGCTTTTGAAGCATGTGATATGTTAAAATTTATTTCTAGCTTTCAGAATGTTGACTTTTTCATTATTTTTGACATATCCGTCCAATTGTTGTTTATAAACTCAGTAAAATACTGTATAGTTTAATAAATATATGAAAGACATGTTGTGTTTAAATTACAGATATTCTACTTAAAATAAATATTTTTTCCCTCTCGAATCTCTAAAAAGAATTCATTATACATAACTCATCCCTAGTCTCGTATGATGTATTGTCGTAGGGAGGAGTGCTCTACAGAACCATCTAAGTAATGTATATGGCTTGATGTGCCGGTTGGGAAAACAGTGGACATACACTGTCTTGAATGCAAATTCTTCTGTGCTATGGAAGGATTTTTCTTTCTCTTCAAGGGCCTGCAGAATGGGCCCATTCCATTGCTTTGAAGAGAAATGGAAGATCTCTCAATTTCACTTCCTGCTTCTGTCTCTGTTTGATGGTCAAACGTGTTTACGGGAGAGGGGTCCACCCCACTCCATGCCACTAAACAGGTGTTCAGCCATTGTTCACAGCTTGCTTACCTAGACAAAAATATATTTATACATTTTCATTTGTCTGGTGTTCTAACTACAGAACAAGTGTCTTATTAAGTTCTGTGGATGATATTAATTTCTATAAATAAATGTTTTTTTAACATTTGTGTTACGGTACATAGTCTTCTTTCTTCATTCGTGTCAGAAGTATCAATATGAATATTGAATACAGAATATCTACACTTCTACCATACTGTACATATATACAGGTCTATTATACAAAACAAATCAAATATTGAGCAACAAATTTGAGAGCTAGATGACTTTTGCCCAGTATTGGGCGACGTCTATAGCGCTGGAGGAGGCTGCAATCAAAGCTTTCGTAGTACACATTGAAGGACATAAGTCATACTGATATAAATGTTGGATTGTCTGCCGCTCTCCACAGTCACAGAGTGATGAGTCGCTTGAGAAACCCCACTTCCGTAGATTTACTTTTGTTATAAGTGATAGTTATAAGTAGGCCGTTCCGTCTCGACTGGTAAATATTACGTTCGTATTGATGTCTTAATTCTACTCGGGCTTTTAGAGGAATTCTCATGCGCTTACAACTGGCCACGATTCACCGGCCTATCTACTGTATATTTAATATGCTGATTGTGTACGACATAGGAAAATGAAAGTCGAATTTTTATTAATAAATCCATTTTCTTCTATAATGCTGAGCATAAAGTTAGGACCTCTTCAACCAATGTTATTGGTAAATTTCCCTCATCCAAGCACAGGAGAGGAGAATATATTTTTAAATAATGAGCCATGTGAGTACAGTTTTTAATGCTTGAACGTTTTATTAAAACTTGTTTCAAATATTGTGTAGTGTGGAATGATGATAATGGCAGTGTTGGTAACAATGAATGTCAAATATAAAACAATATTTACTATGAAACAATAATAGTTTCATCTGACCGACCCTAAAATTTTAGTCAGAGCCGCCCCTGTTGTGAATTATAATAAATGGTGAATATGAACTTTGTGACAGATTTATGCGTCCTAAGTTTGCTTTGCCTCCTACAAACTAGACTTTCTGCCTCGTCAAGCAAAACTGAGATGGGTTGGTTTTAATTCCCACCTGAGCCATGTTAGAAGTGGTTTTCCATGATGTCACACTTTAGGTGCAAAATATCATTAACGGTCACTTTGTTATTATGTTTGGAGACGGTAACTTTAACATAGTCCCCTCTAAACAGTAACTTACGCAACCCGAAATTCTAACAAGAATCTTCTCTTTTCAGTTACTAGCAGATGGCTGATTGGAGATGTAATACAGGATATCTCCCAACTTTCTTCATCGTCTTTTTTTGAAACATCCAATCTCGAATCATTTATCGATGTCTATAGAGATCCCAACAGTGATTTAAAGGCACGCCAAGCTTGTACTTTCTCTGAAACTGATATTGATTCAATTCTTAATGGGTCTAATGCACCAGATCCAGGTACATTCCAGTGCACCAGATGTGGCAAGTCATACTTGTACAAAGGCAGTTTGACAAGACACTTGAAGTTTGAATGTGGTGTCGAGCCTCGATTCCAGTGTCCCCACTGCTCCACACGTACGAAGCAAAAGAGAAATTTGGCAACTCATATCCGCATCAGACATCAAGTCACTGATACTCTACATATTCCGAACAAGTGAACATTAAAGAATAATGTGCATTCGAAAGTGAGGTTAATGTTTATATCTCTGGTTATTTACATATTTTATACTGTGGATAATATCCGGTAAGATGATGGTTAAAAGCCAATGTCAACACTGTAATCTTTGTATTATGGAATTAGAATTCAATATAAATATTAGTATCACAAGATCAATATTCACACCAGATACAAATTTCTGTTGTGTATGATTGATCTGTGCATAATCTCTCCTCGTTGCTATGGTTACATCCATTCTACCTTGGGGAAAAATATCTTGGTGTCTTTGAAGAAACCAACGACAAATGGATAAAGTATGTTTAATGTTGCATAAATGTTTGTGTGGGTTAAATTTCTCCATGTGCTTATAAGTTGCGTCACATGCCAAATAACAATGTACATTTCTACTAATACGGACGTAGCTTAAGACACATTCTGTGAACAGACCATAAGTTGAATCACAATTGGAATGTGCTCCTCACTTAACTATCTGCTCAGTTAAGAATCACTCTACTTGTGAACTTACGAATTATGCACTTATCATTCAGATGCAGGTGGGGCAGATTATGTTCAATTAACGAGTGGAGACACTAGGGATAGCCTTTCCCACCTGGGAGCTAATAGCATTCTTCTAGCCAGATTTACTCCCCGCAACTAATTAGGGACAGATACGTCCTGCGGAAATCAACTCTTAATCTGTCTACAGTAGAAATGACTTTCGGTATATCCTGTCATAAGGCCTCGTCTTTTATACTTCAGAGTTAGTTGAAATTCCTCTATATTTCAGGTTGGTACAAATGGTGGAACAGTAAACTTCTATTTATATAGAATGAGTCAAAAGGAAAGGGCCATACTAAGATTGATCTGGAGAAGAATGATTATGTAATCTTATGCCGCATTATTTAGGGTTTAATGGAACATTAATTAAATTACTAAGAGCAAGGAATACGCTACTGCGGGTGATGGGGAATTATGTTCTATTTATTTGTATAATTGTTTTTACAGAAGATTTGGAAACTACACCATCAATGTTGATGCACATTGCAGTTCCTTTTGGTAGATGCTGTGTTGCTAATTTAATCTGATTTAGACATTCCTTGAAGAAAGCACAAGCATTTAACATGTGACCGAGCAGTGTTTCTCTTGTTCTTACTTTGCACTGTTAGACCTTGTTCTTTAACCAACACCCCAAATGAAAATGGAGTAAAATTGACTATACTTGGTGGCGACAAATACAACGTCCGGAGTACATTTCATTGGGTTGCTGTGTCACTGGCTTTGAGGAATATCCAGGAGTTCCACTGCACTGAGAGTACATCATGGTACTGCGGTACTATCAACCCTCTGACTCTGATCCTTTCCTAGACTCACCCTTTATATATGTGGTCTTTCTTAATTCTAACACTATTACAGAAATGTCAAATACCTTATTATTTGTAGAACATAAATATGGTCTACTTGTGTTTGCAAATTTGCTTTTGAAGTATGTGATATGTTAAAATTTATTTCTAGCTTTCAGAATGTTGCCTTTTTCATTATTTTTGACATATCCATCCAATTGTTGTTTATAAACTCAGTAAAATACTGTATAGTTTAATAAATATATGAAAAACATGTGTTTAAATTACAGATATTCTACTTAAAATATTTTTTTTACGCTCTCGAATCTCTAAAAAGGATTCATTACACATAACTCATCCCTAGCTTTACCCTTTATAGGGCAGGAGAGTGGGGGTATAAAATAATTACTTTTTTTTTGGCACATTTGTAGTTGGGGGTGTTAGATGAGTATGCAACAATTTTATAGGTGTGAATTTTATTTTATGAAATATGGGGTGGGAAATTATTATCCCATTGTCCATACCGTACAGTATGTTTTCTTAGATGAGCAATGGGTTAATAATTTCCCACCTCCAAATTATGATGATACTGTGTTTATAACTCAATAATTAGGTTTATTTAACATGCTATAGTATATACAAAACACACGTCACGCTCCATAATTTTTTATAAACGTAACTTCCACGCAATATATGTTCAGTGACCAAAAGCATATTTTCCAGAAACTGCACAAAAGATATAAAAGTGATTTTGGAATGTTAAAAGTTAGTATATCCGAATATAATTCAATAATTTCAAAATAGTATTTATTAGAAACACAGAAAATTAATTTTAACAAGAAGTTCCGTGACGAACTAAACAGCCTACTTTTCTTAAAATTTAAGATTCATGCAATGATAAATCTATATGGATGGATCTATCTAGAATAATGACGAAATTAAGTTGGTAATATCGAAATTTCTAATTAGTTCGAAATACTGTATACCTGGCATAATGTAGCCTAATGGAGAACTACAGTTGGCAGCCCTGGTGACTGAAAATATTCTTAGCTCCATCCCTTAAGGTACAGAATACAAAATTTGGTTGAAATCCAATGGATAGCATGGATGTTACATGCAGTTAAACATTGGATCTAACAGCGCGCGTAAAATCATGTTGGTAACAATGACATACATGTATTGGTCAGAAATAGTCTGAAATAATATGATCTATTGTTGTGCCAATTTTGAATGAAATCCATTAGTTAGTATAGAAGTTACTTGCATTTTAAAATTGGACCTATCAGCAGGCTTAGAATCACGTTGGTAGCACTGACGTATATAAGTTACTCCAAATTAATATAGAATGTCAAGTACTATACGTGTGCATAGTTTAAAGCTGTCGGCTTGCATAATTTCTGATATATTGGTATTTGGATCAAATAAATTAGGAGCATTTATTAACAGTTGGCAGCTCTGGTGGGTCTTAAGAATACGCTCAGTCATATCTGGTTATGTACACATACAACATACGAAATTTGGTTGAATTCCAATTGATAGTGTAGAAGTTATATGCATTTAAAAATTGGACCTATCAGCAGGCTTATAATCATTTTGGCAACACTGCCATCTATGGCCTCCTGGAAATTAAACTGCAATATTATTATCTATACGTGTGCCAATTTTGAAATAGCTCCCATTCATACCTCCCAAGATATCCGACATAGAGCTCAAATTTCAATTACGATTTTTTAGCAGTTGGTAGCACTGACATCATTTTCAAATATGGCCGTGAGATATTCGGGTATAGATCTTTACTCCTACCAAATTTTGTTTCGATTGCTCCAGCCGTTTAGGAGTTGATAGGGGGGACACACAGACAGACACACATTTGCCCGATCTCATAAGTCTACTTTTTCCTCATTTTTGCAAAATGTGAAAAGTAGGCTAAAAATCTTCTATTCTATGGCAAACACCCTAAACAGGATAATTATTTCCTTTCTAGCTGAAATATATTTATTCAAGTGACCAAAACTATTATTAACATTATATTTCAATTATATACTCATCATCATCTTGCACAGTTTCCAGCCACTGGCCGGGTTTGTTTGGAACACAAGCCTCTCCAACGTCTTCTGTCTTCCCACCATCTCTCAGCTTCCACCCTTGTCCAGTCTTCTCGTCTCTTCACGCTTTCTTCCACCCCCTTCAGCCACCTGTCTCTCGATCTTCCTCTCGGTCTCTTTCCTTCCCACTTCATCTCGTGTACTCTCCTGGGTATCCTCTTCTCCTCCACTCTCTTTACATGTCCATACCATCTAAGTCTAGATTTCTCTATACCATCCTGTAATGGTTCCTCCTTCATTAATTCTCTGGTCCTCTCATTTCTTATTCTGTCCATCTTTGTAGCTCCAATACTGCTTCTCAAGAACCTCATCTCACTGGCCTGTATTTTGCTCTTCTCCCTTCCTTTCATAACCCAGGTCTCCGAGGCATACGTCAGGATAGGGACATAGTACGTCCGATATATGATCATTTTGCTGTTCTGAGGGACATCCTTGCTCCATAACATGCTTCTAACACTCCTCCGAAATGCTTCTGCCTGCCTCCCCCGCTCATTTATTTCTCTATCGTTTCTTCCATTATCTTGTATCAGGCTTCCCAGATACTTGAAACTCTCCACTTTCTTCAGCTGTTCCCCACAAGTTGTTATTCCCGTTGTGGTTCTTTCCTTCTTCCTTGTTGTGATCACCATCTCACTCTTATTTATGCTCAATTTCATCCCATATCCTTGTATTATTACTTCCCACATGTCCAACTGTTCCTGTACCTCCTCCTCCTCCTTGTTTCCCCAAATCATCTGCAAACACCATTGCTTTCATCTTTCCTTCCCCAATTACTTGTGCCACTCGGGTCATTATATCATCCATCACCACAATGAAAAGTAACGGTGACAGTGCACTTCCTTGTTTCAGGCCGTATCTCTGTTCCAACCAGTCCGATCTCTCTCCTCCCACTTTCACACAGCTCACGCTTCCCTTGTACATAACTTTTACAAATCTCCTATCTTCTAAACACACCTTCTGTAAAACAATGCATTGCATTCAATCAACGCAACCAAACTGGTGAGCACGTGCACTGTGGAGACCACTGGGATATATGCTTCCCACATTTGGTTTCTGATGACAGTATACATCAAATTAATGGGTTTTCAATATTTCTGTGCAGCTAGCTAGTGGATGCATGTGGAACTGCTTGAAATGAAAGGGGTAGGAAGATTCTATCCCTAACACCGTTCTATAAATACAAGGCGGGAAGATATTATCCCAACGACCTATAAAGGGTTGTACCTAACAGTCTCGTACAGTGTATTGTCATGGCGAGGGCCGCTCTACAGAACCCTCTATGTAAAGTATATGGCTTGATGTGCTGTTTGGGAAAACAGTGGACATAGCACTGTCTTGAATGCAAAATCATCTGTGCTGTGGAAGGATTTTACTTTCTCTTCAAGGGCCTGCAGAATGGATCCATTGCATTGCTTTGAAGCAAAATAGAAGATCTCTCCATTTCACTTCCTGCTTCTGTCTCTGTTTGATGCTCAAATGGGTTTACGGGAGAAGGGTCCACCCCACTCCAAGCCCTTAAACAGGTAAGTTATTCAGCCATTGTTCACAGCTTGCTGACTTAGACCACGGCCGTGCTTAGACAAATATATATTTATACATTTTCATTTGTCTGGTGTTCAAACTACAGTACAAATGTCTTACTAAGTTCTGTGTATTAAATTAATTTCTATAAATAAATGTGTTTTTACCTTTTGTGTCACGGTACATAGTTATAAGTGGTCCGTTCCGTCTTGACTGGTAGATATTACTTTCGTAGTGGTGTCTCCATTCTACTGGGGCTTTAAGAGGAATTCTCACGAGATTACGACTGGCCATGAATCACCGGTCCATCTATATTTAATATGCTGATTGTGTACGACATAGGAAAATGAAAGTGGATTTTTTATATGAGCATAAAGTTAGGACCTCTTCAACAATTGTTATAGATAAATTTGCCTCATCCAAGCACAGGAGAGGAGGATATATTTACAAATAAGGAGCCATGTGAGTACAGTTTTTAATGCATGAACTATTTATTAAAACTTGTTTCAAATATTGTGTTGTGTGGAATGATGTTAATGGCAGTGTTGGTAACAATGAATGTCAAATATAAAACAATATTTAATATGAAACAACCCACCCTAAAATTTTAGTCAGTAGCTACCCCTGCTGTGAATTATAATAAATGGTGAATACATGAACTTTGAGACAGATTTATGTGTCCTCAGTTTGATTTGCCTCTTGCAAACTAGATCTTCTGCCTCGTCAAGCAATACAGATGGGTTGGTTTTAATTCCCACCTGAGCCATGCTAGAAGTGGTTTTCCATGATGTCACTCTTTAGGTACAAAGTATCATTAACGGTAACTTTGTTATAATGTTTGGTAATGGTGACTTTCAACATAGTACCCTTTAAACAGTAACTTATCCAACCCGAAAAACTAATAAGAATGTTCCTTTTTTCAGTTGCTAGCAGATGGCTGATTGGAGATATACAGGATGTCTCCCAACATTCATCATCGTATTCTTCTGAAACATACAATCTGGATACATTTATCGATGCCCATAGAGATCCCAAAAGTGCATCGAGGCCACACCAAATAATTACATTGTCTGAAACTGATATTGATTCTATTCTTAATGTATCTAATGAACAAAGTCAAGGTAAATTCCAGTGCACCAGATGTGGCAAGTCTTACTCGAGCAAAGGCAATTTGACAAGACACTGGAAGTTTGAATGTGGTGTCGAGCCCCAATTCCAGTGTCCTCATTGTTCCGCACGTATGACGCATAAGAGTAATTTGGCAACTCATATCCGCTTCAGACATCAAGTCACTGATACTCAACATATTCCGAACATGTGAACGTTAAAGAATAGTACCGGTATGCATCTGAAAGTGAGATGTAATGCTTATATCTCCGGTTATTTATATATTTTATACTGTGGAAAATATCCAGTAAGGCGATGGTTAAAAGCCAAGGTCAATATTCCCGCCACATACAAATATCTGTTGTGTTCGGTTCATCTGTGCTCAATCCGTCCTCGTTGGTATGGTTACATCCACTTTACATTGGGGCAAAATATCTTGGATGTCTTTAAACAAACCAACGACAATTGGGTAAAGCACGTTGAATGTGCCATAAATGTTTGTATGGGTTTTGTATGATTCGAACAGTTTCACACTGACTTAAATTTCTTCGTGTGCATGTAAGTTTTGCCACATACCAAATAAGAACGTAAATCTCTACTAATATGGACGTAGCTTAAGACACATTCTGTGAACAGAATCACAATTGGAATATGCTGCTCACTTAGCCAGGCGCGGATTCAAGGGGGGGGTCACGGGGGTCATGACCCCCCCCCCCAAACGGAGACCAAATTTTTTTTGCAAACTCAAAAAACGAAAACACAATTACCAGACAAATAAAACATAACGAATTTTAACTGAAAACCAGGTTTTTTTTCATTTAATCAATACTGAATTATATTTATTGGAATTATTATGTTCTGTTACAACTGTACATATTTACAACTTCTAACCTCTTGTATAAAAACTATTAGTTATACAACAAAATCAACTCGTTTATTTTGTTTAGCAAACCTTGTGATTACCGAATCGATGTTTATAGTGATGTCACGATGAATGTGCAGTAATGCACGGATAGGAAACTGGGGCGTTTTTCGCACCAAAAATTTTTGCCGACGTCCAAACTGCAAGCTTGGTTGGCAATTTAAGCTGTGACTTTCTGCCTTTGTCGGTACCAACTCGACTTGCCGAAACTGTTACGTACCTTGATCCTTTTCTCGAAGCTCGATGTAAAAGTCGCAAAACACGCCGTTGCAATTTGTACGAATATTTTTGGTGCGCTAAACGCATCAAATTTCTATCCATAAAGCTTGCAAAAAAATTGGTCTGGTTTTGTACGTTTGGTTATTTTGTGAATGCGTTTTTAGTGATACCATTTTTCTTAACAATTTCGACTCTCAAACCCCCCCCGCCAGCCCCCCCCCCCCCAAGCCAAACTCTAGATCGATTCTCTGACCCCCCCCCAAAACCAAACTCTAGATCCGCGCCTGCACTTAGCTATCTGCTCAGTTATGGATCGCTCTACTTGTGTCCTAAAATCTTACAAATTCTGCACTCATCATTCAGATGCAGGTGGGGCAGATTATGTTCAATTAACAAGTGGAGACACTAGGGATTGCCTTTCCCACCTGGGAGCTAATAGCATTGTTCTAGCCAGATTTACTACCTAATTAGGGACAGATACGTCCTGCGGAAATCAACTCTTGATCTGTCTACAGTAGAAATGACTTTCAGTATATCCTGTCTTAAGGCCTCATCTTTTAAACTTAAAGAGTTACTTGAAATTCCTCTGTATTACAGGATGGTACAAATGGTGAAACAGTAAAATTCTATTTAAATTGAGTCAAGAGGAAAGGGCCATACTAAGATTGATCTGGCGAAGAATGATTATGTAATCTTATGTCGCATTATTTACGGTTTCAGAGAACATTAATTAAATTACTGTACTAAGAAAAGGAATACACTACTGCAGGTGATGGGGAATTATGTTCTATTTATTTGTATCATTGTTTTTACAAAGGAGTTGAAAACTACACCATCAATGTTGATGTACTTTTCAGTTCTCGTTGGTAGCTGCTGTGTTGCTAATTTAACCGAATTCAGACATTCCTTGAAGAAAGCACAAGCATTTAACATGTGATCGAGCAGTTTCCCTTGTTCTTTAACCAATACCTCAAATTGAAAATTGAGTAAAATTGACTAAACTAAGTAGCGACAAGTAGGGGCGGATCTGGGGGAGGGCGAGGAGGGCGATAGCCCAGGGCCCCGCGGTCCAAGGGGCCCCACGTCATAACTTTTATTAAAATGAATTAATTAATTATACTTTTCAAACTAATTTATAATTCATATCCCTTTCTTCAGTGCAACTATGACCTCCCGTGACTGTTTAGCAAGTTTAGATTTCAGTGAAATGATAGAAGACTTCAGCCTGGAAAAAAGTCGCAAAGTAATATTTTAATATTTTATAGTTTACATAATCTTCTTCAAGGGGACTTAAAGGTTTCTTTCATATCATTAAAAGAATGTACCGTAGGTATTCATCATATTATAACAATTCTTTATTTTATTATTATTACCAAGCTATTTTCCATTTTTAATATTTTTTAAATTTCCAATTGTTGTGGGCCCCACCTTATCATATCGCCCAGGGCCCTGCAAGGCCTGGATCTGCCACTGGCGGCAATTACAACGCCCAGAATACATTTCATTGTGTTTTTGCGTCACTGGCTATGAGGAATATCCAGGAATTCCACTGCACTGAAAGTACATCTTGTAATATTTTTACTCCAGAATAACCTGCGGTACTTTCAACACGCAGAATCTGATCCTTTCCTAGACTCACCCTTTATACATGTGGTCTTTCTTAATTCTAACACTATTAAAGAAATGTCAAACACCTTATCATATACCGTATATTACATAAATATGGACTACTTGTGTTTGCAAATTTGCCCTTGAAGTATGTGATATGTTTAAATTTATTTCTAGCATTCAGAATGTTGACTTTTTCATTATTTTTGAAATATCCGTCCAATTGTTGTTTATGAACTCAGTAAAGTACTACATAGTTTAATAAATATTTGAAAAACATGTTGTGTTTTTAATTACATATATTCTACTTAAAATAGATGTTTTCTCCCTATCGAATCACTAATAATAATTCATTATACATAACTCATCCCTAGCTCAAGTACCTAACAATCTCATACGGTGTATTGTCATGGCGAGGGCTGCTCTACAGAACCATTATGTTAAGTATATGGCTTGATGGGCCGGTTGATAAACCCGTGGACATAGATCTGTCTTCAATGCAAATTCTTTTGTTCTATGGAGGGATCTTCCTTCCACTTCAGGGCCGGACAGAATGGGCCCATTGCGTTGCTTTGAAGTGAAATAGAAGATCTCTCCATTTCACTTCCTGCTTCTGTCTCTGTTTGATGGTCAAACGTGTTAACAGGAGAAGGGTCCACCCCACTCCATGACCGTATACAGGTATTCAGCCATTGTTCACAGCTTGCTGACTTAGACAAAGATATATTTATACATTTTCATTTGTCTGGTATTCTAACTACAGTACTAGTGTCTTATTAAGTTCTCTGGATTACATTAATTTCTAAAAATAAATATGTTTTTACTTTTTGTGTCACGGTACATAGTTATAAGTGGGCCTTTCCGTCTTGACATATTACGTTCGCAGTGGTGTCTCCATTCTACTCGGACCTTAGAAGGATTTCTCACGTGCTTACTACTGGCCACAAATCACCGGCCCATCTATATTTAATAAGCTGATAGTGGGCGACATAGGAAAATGAAAGTGGAATATTTATTAACAAATCCATTATTTTCTATACTGATGAGCATAACTCGGACCTCTTCAACCAATGTTATAGATGAATTTCCCTCTTCCAAGCACAGGAGAGGAGAATGTATTTACAAATAGTCATGTGAGTACAGTTTTTAATGCATGAACTATTTATTAAAACTTGTTTCAAATATTGTGTTGTGTGGAATGATGATAATGGCAGTGTTGGCAACAATGTATGTCAAATATAAAACAATATTTAATATGTAACAACAATAGTATCATCTGACCCACCCTAAAATTTTAGTCAGGAGCCGCCCCTGCTGTGAATTATAGTAAATGGTGAATATATGAACTTAGAGACAGATGTATGCGTCCTCAGTTTGCTTAGCCTCCTGCAAACTAGATTTTCTTCCTCGTCAAGCAAAACTGAGACGGGTTGGTTTTAATTCCCACCTGAGCCATGCTAGAAGTGGTTTTCCATGATGTCACACTTTAGGTACAAAGTATCATTAACGGTAACTTTGTTATAATGTTTGGAGACGGTAACTTTAACATAGTCCCCTTTAAACAGTAACTTATGCAACCCAAAAATCTAATAAGAATGTTCTCTTTTCAGTTGGTAGCAGATGGCTGATTGGAGATGTAATACAGGATGTCTCCCAACATTCATCATCGTATTCTCTCGAAACATCCAATCTGGAATCATTTATCGATACCCGTAGAGAACCCAACAGTGCATCGAGGCCACGCCAAATAATGACTTTGTCTGAAGCTAATATTGATTCATTTCTTAATGTTCCCAATGCACAAGGTGCAGGTACATTCCGATGCACCAGATGTGGCAAGTCTTACTTGAACAAAGGCAGTTTGAATAGACACTGCAAGTTTGAATGTGGTGTCGAGCCTCGATTCCAATGTCCACACTGCTCCACACGTACGAAGCATAAGAGTAATTTGGCGTCTCATATCCGCAATAGACATCAAGTCACCGATACTCAACATATTCCGAACATGTAAACAGTTAAGAATAAATTATGTCTGAAAGTGAGATGTAATATTTATACCTATGGTTATATAATTATATATATATTTTATAATGTGAAAATTGTAAAAATCTATGTTATGCAATTAGAATTTACCAGAAATATTTGTGCCACAAATATCGCCATATACAAATTTATATTGTGTACAAATCATATGTCCTTAATCCGTCCTTGTTGCTATGGTTACATCCACACTACCTTGGGGCATAATATCTTGGATGTCTTTGAAGAAACCAACAACAAATGGGTAAAGTATGTCGAATATGCCATAAATGTTTGTGTGGGTTTGTATGATTCAAACACCTTCACACTGACCTAAATTTCTCCGTGTGCATATAAGTTGCGTCAAGCCAAATAACAATGTAAATTCCTACTAATAACTTAAGACACATTCTGTGAACAGACCATAAGTTGAATCACAATTGGAATGTGCTCCTCACTTAGCTATCTGCTCAGTTTTGTATTGCTCTACTTGTGTCCTAAAAACTAACGAATTATGCACTCATCATTCAGATGCAGGAGGGGCAGATTATGTTCAATTAACGGGTGGAGTCACTTTCCCACCTGGGAGCTAATAGCATTGTTATAGCTAGATTTACTCCCCGCACCTCGTAATTAGGGACAGATACGTCCTGCAGAAATCAACTCTTGATCTGTCTACAATAGAAATGACTTTCAGTATATCCTGTCTTATGGCCTCATCTTTTAAACTTAAGAGTTAGTTGAAATTCCTCTATATTTCAGGTTGGTACAAATCGTGAAACAGTAAAATTCTATTTATATAGATTAGATTAGATTTTTATTTATTCAATTGATCAATAACATGTATGCAATACATTTTTGATATAGGATACGTCGGAAATTACATCTATGAAATAAAAGAACTTACAGGTATATATTACAAGCAGTGCTTGATTTGTAAAAGAAAAGGTTCCGGTTCTGTGGGCTACAGGGTGGGGGTGAGGGGGCTTTATGGAATATTGAAATATAGTGTACTAAAAAGGATATTTTTAAGCTTTTCTGAACACCCGAACACCTTTAAAAATTAATCAGTGGGCAAGATCTAATTTTGATTGCAATTTTAAACAAAATTGAGTGTGCTGTAGCAACATTTTTCTTACCATAGCCGTTGGCCTATATTGAATTTTAATGCAGGCCAACTAGGCTACCATTCAAACAATGTCCATTATTTCAATTAATTATTTTACGTAATTTAAAAATTAAATACATTCCGTTAGAAAATACACACAAGTTCACCAACAATTTTTATTTCTTGTTTTATAATTTTGTCTTTACAGTTTTCTGAAATAATTATTTATTATAAAAGGCACTGTACTTAACCCTCTCAGTGCCACGCGCCGATCAGATCGGCTCTCACTGCTCGCGCCAAAAGTGCAAAAGCCGATTCCATCGGCGCGCTGTTTATCTTATATTTCTAGATTTCTGTAGACATATGTCTGTGATTATTTCATACTGTTGGAAAGGTGGGCTTTCAAGCTTGCCTGTGCGGTGTTTACTTTTTTTCTTCGAAGTCCATTATGCGATAGGTTCGAGTTTGTATTCATGCCGTCCCTTTGCGCTCCCCCAATCACGCACTTTCCCGCCAAAATTGCAGTGAAGTTGTTTTCTTCATGTTGAAGTTTTCTGCCTACAGATGTATCTAAGACCTTTCTACAGCAGGAAACTTAGTATTTCTTCGAATATGACTCTAAGGTGTCCTTAATTTGGGCTCAAAACTGATTTTTTACAACAACAAAAAATGAAAAATTGAACAATTATCAGAATAACTCAATTAGAAAGGTTTAGATGCCTTAATTACTGTTATGAACATAATGTATGAAAGAATGAGGTATTGGTTGTAATTAAAGCCCTGCGCGGATGCGGATATCCGCAGCATTTTTCGCCACGCGGATTTAGTTTGCATGGCTGTGCGGATAGCTGATACGCTGCGGATAATGTTTGGAGTAAATTTGCGGATAGTTTTTAGAATACGATGTGGAACGTTCGATAATATTACATATTTGATATGCCAATCTACAGCTTCATGCTTAAAAGAGGAATACTCCTATAGCCTATTGCGCACGAAATATTCGGGTACGTTTTGCAGTTATACACGAGAAGATTATTTTACTCATATGGTTTCAACTACATTTTATTAAGTACCGTACCGTATGTTTGTAGTAGAAGGTCTTGATATATCATCATCATCATCATCATCATCATCAATTTCTCACTGCCCTTATCCACGAGATATAATGCTGTCAATAAGTTTGTTAGTTCATCGTGGTGACATCATTAACATTTCTCAAGTCAGCTACTTCGCTATCTAAGTTATCCTGGAAGATCTGGTTCCAGGTTTATCTGTAGATTTATTTCCATATTGGCACTGAAACGCGTGGGCTGTGATATTGCAACAGAGAGTTATGACATCAACTATGCGAACATTGATGGGTCAAGAGGCAGAAGTATGATGACTGATTGGAAGTTCCGGCCAAATGTCAATCCCTTTCTCCAAGCTTAAAGAGAAGTTCACTTAGTAAATGTTACCATGACCGGGAGTATGAACATCATTTAACCAACATTGATAAAATATCTATTAAAACAAAACAAGGTGTATATTCAATAGTGCGTGAAACAAAGCTCAAGTCAAGGATAAGGCAGATATTTGGTTACGTTTTCAATGGCACCAAAGAGGTGAACGATATAGTAGGATGTTTTACCTGTAAAAAAGTGTATTCATACTCAGGACTCAAATCAGGCACATCAAACCTACTGCGGCACAAGTGCGAAAGTAGCCAAAGAAGTATAGCCAGTTTTTTGTCTAAAGCGGAGGTCAGGAAACCAGAATTGAAATATCAGCGGATTTTTATACAAGTCGTGCGGATGCGGGGCGGATGTGGATAACAGTCATGCGGATGCGGGGCAGATGCGGATAACACTCGTGCGGATGCGGGGCGGATGCTCATAACAGTCGTGCGGATGCGGATAACAGTCATGCGGACGCGGGGCGGATGCGGATAACGTTTTGTTTATCTGCGCAGGGCTCTAGTTATAATGCAAAGCAAAAATAATGATTCTATCATTGGAAATGTGGTGTTTATGATTTCTTTTCGAAAGAATGCATGACCATTGAAAATGGCTTGGCATTCTTGGCAAGTATATCAGGAAATGGCTTGGCACTAAGAGGGTTAAAAATGTTTTACCTCACATTTTATAAAATTGTCCAAAGATTAGAAAAGTTTTCGTTGTAGGCTGTGCTGACTCCGGTTGATCTAATTCTATTGCAAGTATCGTGCATTTTTCAGTTTCTTCGTCTAGTTTTGGTTTCTTCGGTTTACTAAAATAATAATTGGTTATTTTATGCATTGTAAAGGCACGTAGAAGAATACACAATTAGCGAAATTTACGCACTTTGATTCCACAACATTACACAATTAAATAGTACAAAACCGTACAACAGTGACAGGCCGTCGAATGTTCTGACTACACTGACATTGGCGGTTAATAAGTGAAAGCTAAACAGTTGCGCTGAAAGACGGGGGAAGGATGAGTCAGCTAGGACCTTGCGTACGGCTAGAAGTACAGTTCATTCAAAGACCAAGTTGACTTTGACTTACAACTAACGTTCCACAGTTCAAAAAATTATGTTATATATTCAACTTTTCCCCCTATCAGAGGTTTCGGTACGGTGTACCGGTGCATACCGTCACAATTCTAGCACTGATTACAAGTATATATTACTATTTATAACATATTATAATAATAGATCCAAATTGCTAACAAAGATGAGAAGAATATCTTGAAAAACAAGAACATCCAACTTCCCTTAAAAACCTTTACCCGCAAAACTTACACCATAAGCGAAGCAGAGAGAGCGGCAAGGTCGACTAGAATGAAAATGTTTTGGGAAAAGAAGAAATATAAGAAGCTGAATCTTTAATATTGTTTTTTGAGACATGTGTATACTTGTTTTGGTTAAGTGCTCCAATGAGGGCGTAACATATGTAAATAAATAAAATAGATCTTATGAGATACAATCTTATTGGACATCTATTTACACCTTACTCTATTATCACAATATGAAAACTTAATTCTATAAATACAACAACTTACAGCTAGGTATTACAATTAAAATAGAAAAGTAAAATATAATTATAGATTTTCAGTTCAAGATATTCAACTACAGAGTAAAAACAATGACACTGCAGATAAGCTTTCAACGTTCTTTCAAAGGTTTTTATTTTTGGAGCCAATTTTATATACCGGGGTAGTTTATTGTATAATTTAATTCCTGTGTGAAAAGTTCCTTTTTGATATATGCTTGTGTGTGTGAAATATGAATGTTTTGATTTTGTCTTGTGAATGCCTATGAACGTCATTGTTTGTTCTAAGAGGAACATCTTTATTCATTAAATTCTTAAAAAAAACATAATAATTTCAACGATATGAATGCAGGGCAGTGGGAGGATGTTTAAATCTTTAAATACAGGTCTACATGATTCTCTATTGTTTACATTTGCCATAATTCTAATCGCCCTCTTTTTTATCCTAAACGTGCTTAGCACATATAGTTACATACATCAAAATATGAGCCCACATCATGTGTGCATGCTTGTGCAAGTTTTCAGAATACGTAACACAAAGCACATCGAGTTCAGTTTAGTATTCAGATATTGCATATGTTTAATCCATTTCAAGTCCTGTTGTATTCATAGGCCTAAAAAATTTGTTTCTGATTTATTTTCTATTTGATGACCATTTAATTTTATATTGGGCATCGCAGGATTCCTATTCTGTATAGTGTGGAAATGTAGAGATACTCTTTTTTTTATCGTTTATTATAATGCGATTATCTTATGACCATTTGGTTAACTCTTCTGTAACAGAGTCAGCAGACTGCTGTAAGACTTGTTTAGTTTCACCTTTTATTACGAGTGTTGTATCGTCTGCAAACAAAATTTCCTTATGAGAATCAATGTTCTGTGTTATATCATTGATATATAGAAGAAAGAGTAGTGGGCCCTAAACCAATCCCTGGGGTACTCCAAATTTAATAATCCCCTCATTGGGACAATGTTTCATTAAGTAATCTGGTTCCATCATCCTTGTGTCTCAAGCTTACTATTTGTTTACGCCTTGTTAATTAAGACTCGAGCCATTTATTAGATAGACCTCTAACACCATATCCATTTTGTTTTGTAAGGAGGATTTTATGGTCAACAACATCAAACGCTTTCAATAAATCCAAGAATCCAGTTACATGTTCCTTATTGTCAATTAATTTCAGTATATGTCGTCGGCTGCGGCTCGTTTCCGAGTATACAATTTTCCGACAATACACTTCCAAAATCAGGGCATTTTATGAGTGAATTTCTGGTTACTCAACAGGCCGATTCTTGCATGGAACATGCGGCCACATACTGAGCATTATATAGTTACTACATTCATAAATTGCTGTCTGTGTAGATTTTTCCGTTCTGAATCCATGTTGTGAGTTTGATAGTATTTTATTTTTTACTGTAAAACTTATCAGTCTCTTATACATGATTTTTTCCAGAATTTTTGCAATACCAGTTGCATACCTGCCAAGTTTTCCGGTTTTCCCGGAAGGTTTCCGGATTTTGGGGATGTTTTCCGGTTGTCCAGATTAACATAGTTTTTCCGGATTTTCAACTCCCTAGCTTTTTTCCTTTCTCTGCATCCAAATCCCATTTCAGTTTTGATTTTAAATAATAGCTCCTATTCCGAGATGCGAGTGTTCAAATTCGACTGAAAATCCACTGATAAGACTCAAGGTGTCTGCCGGTAACGATAAAGTAGCTAATTTTATAAAGATAATGAAAAGTAGCTAATTCTTATGTCTGGATAGTTGGAAATAATGAAAATTCGCCGAGGTCTGTTAAAATCATTTAAACCCGCGCTGCTAGGCTCGCAGATGCGATGAAGCAAGTTTAACGCAAGCGGCGCTGATTGCGTAAGCTATATTTCCTCGTGCACGACCTCAAGGAAATGCATACTGAGGATACCTTCAGTGGTACTGTATCAGAGGGGTATATTGCGGGTGTTCAAGGTGTCCACTGGACACCCTATAAATTTGTGTTTTTTTTTTTTTTTTCACTCTCCCTCGGTAGAAATTAACTGTATATGATTCAAGAATATATTTGGGGAGCGTGATGGCGCTGTGGCTTAGCTTCTCGCCTTTCACCCGGATGGCCGGGGTTCGAATCCCGGTGACAGCGGGGAGGAATTTTCACCTGGAAAATCACGTGGCGTCAGGAAGGGCATCCGGCCTTAAATCCCCGGCCAAAACCAAAATGAGCCTGGTTGGCTCCGGCGACCCCAATTAATTGGGAAAAGCCGAAGAAAGAAGAAGATCAAGAATATATTTAATTTATTACCATTTAAATCTCAAATGCCTGCTGGCTGGATGAGTAAGTAATCGCCAGAATGACGAGGAAGCTAGTCAATTGGCTGCTGCGGCCACCTGCTCGGCCTGTGTTCTGCATGACTTTGGTGGGCCGTGCTGTCTCTGCCTCCGGACATCTTAGCTCCAAAATACCGCTGTTCTTGCCTGCATGCGCAACTGGTGGGGAGGGGGAACTCGCGCGTCACAAGTGGCCAGGTCGTGCGGCAAGCCAGCAGCTCAGCTCATGCTCGCATGCTGTGTTTACGTTTGATTGGAGTTTTTAGTTGTGTGTCAGTGCAAGATAGGCCTAGTGTGGATCTTCCGTGCTGACACCTGTGCTTGGAAATGTATACTGTGTAGATCTCTTGCAAGAAACATTTTCTCTTCGTACCCTGCCACTTCCGAATTTAGTGCAACAATATAAAACAATAACTGAACAATACATTAGACATTTTTCTATTTCACAGTATGAAAATGTAGACTGGTTAACGGGTTGTGATACTTCTAACAGAGTTTACTTTGTTGGCCAAGCTTATTGTTTTCTAACAAAAATGATGTTTGGAGTAAGCATGGGTTTGCTGACTGAAATCACTTGTCTAGTGCACAACAAAAACATTCTAAATCTCAAACCCATGCCCAATGTTTTCTGAAATCAAGACTTTTGGGCAGACAGCGAATTGATACTTTACTTGATGATCATCGTAGAATTGATACCAGTAAACATAACGAAGAGGTGAAGAAAAATAGAGCCATATTAATACGAATTATTGATGCTATTTGCCTCCTAGCTAACCAGGGTCTACCTCTACGGGGACATGACGAATCAGATGGCTCTTGCAACAAATAAAACTAACAATATTCTCAGTCTTTTCAATACAATATTAATAGTCTATTTATACAATTGGGTACATGTTTCGCACAAACGTTAGTTCTTCCTCAGCCCAAATATACATTAAGACATAAACAAATATTACGCACTTATTCTGATCTTTCAACAAAGGCAATTTTTTAGAATTTTTAAATCTTAAAAAAAAAAAAACGCTTTTAGAAAGTCATCTAATTTCTTCCACAGTATTTCGAGGAACTTCTCCCGCGATTCAAAATGATATCATAAGAGCTATTTCTGACGTACCAGTAGTAAAAGAAGAAATAAAAAATGAAATTAACTCCGTTTCATTTGTAGCTATAATGCTGGATGAAACGTCAGATATTGAGAATAAATCTCAACTATCTACAGTTCTCCGCTATGTAAAAGGCAGCACTGTCTATGAAAGATTCTTGGGCTTCGTAGATGTTAGTGCTGATAGAACAGCAAGTGGTTTATTTGCTCATGTAGAACAAGTAGTAAGTGAATTTAGAATTTCCATTAAACTAGTGGGTCAGACGTACGATGGGGCTTCTGTAATGAGCGGTCATGTGAATGGCTTACAATCTAAAGTCTTATCAGCCTATCCAAACGCAATATTCACCCACTGTTATGCCCATGTTCTTAATCTTGTTCTCCAGCAGAGTGTATAGGTGATTAAAGATTGCAGAATAATTTTCCAAACATTGACTGGACTCTCTGCTTTCTTTTCTAAATCATCTAAAAGGACACATGCATTGCAAGAATTTGTGCAAAAGAAATTACCCAAAGTAGCACCAACCAGGTGGAATTTTACATCACGACTTTGCCACACTGCAAAAGACTACAGATCCGAACTTTGAGAGTTCTTCGATAATATCTTGGAACATTCAGGTGACTGGGATAGTGAGACAGTCTTCTGTAAAAAGCTTCTGGATTTGGTGAAGTCTATAAACTTGCTAAATTAATTTAAATAAATAGAACATAATTCCCCATCGCCCGCAGTAGTGTATTCCTTTTCTTAGTAATTTAATTAATGTTCTATTAAACCGTAAATAATGCGACATAAGATTACATAATCATTCTTCTTCAGATCAATCTTAGTATGGCCTCTTGCTCTTGGCTCATTGTACAATACCTACAATATCATCTTGGCTTACAGGATTGAGCCGCGTCGCATATCGGTTATTATTTCAGTTAACTAGTGGGGACACTAGGGATTGCCTTTCCCACCTGGGAGCTAATAGCATTGTTCTATCCAGATTTACTCCCCGCACCTAATTAGAGACAGATACGTCCTGTGGAAATCAACTCTTGATCTGTCTACAGTCGAAATGACTTTCAGTATATCCTGTCTTAAGGCCTCGTCTTTTAAACCTAAGAGTTAATTGAAATTCCTCTATATTTCAGGTTGGTACAAATAGTGAAACATGTTTCGTTATTTAATAAGTCATTGAAATATCTAATATTTGTTTCGGTGAATGACCTGCACTTTGATTTTATTCAATTATCGTTATTATAGATTTTTTCGGGTACTTCAAAGCTCAGTATTTGTCGATGGTGGTCACTAAAACCTGGGCAATAGACTTCTATGGTATGTTGATATGTATCTTTATTTATAAAAATTTGATGAGGAGTGGTTTTACTTAATTTTGTTATTCTTGGCGGGGTATTTATTGTAGGTATTTAGATCGTAGGCTTTCGCGGCCGGTGCCAAGTTTATCATCTTGGCTTACAGGATTGAGCTGCGTCGCATATCGGTTGAGTTTCGGAAGCTATCGCGAATAAACGTCGCGCAAAAAGTCAAGTTTCTGATTACCGTAATACAGAAAAATATTTCACACAAACCTGAATTCTTCTTGATGCCGAAGATAAACGTTGAACCGATGTATACAGTACAGTGGCGTATGCTGGACCAAAAGTATGGGTGTGCTGTTAAAACATATATACAGTTGATCTATGGCCTCACAGAACTCTTACAATTGACATATAGGTTATTAAAACCACGTAGGCCTACCTCTTTCATTGAAACATCAACTGTATTCTTCGTTCTTGAGAAGAGAACTTTTCAATCACAGCATTATAAAATGAGTCTTTGTCCTTCATTTTGTGTACTGACTGCTTTTCGATTGATAACAAACTTAAGTTACTCAGTCTTTCTTGTGTGTTTTTTCTCTCTTATAGGTAAGTCTTGATTCTTCTTAATGCAGAAAACGAACGTTCCACAGAGCTTGTAGTACAAGGAATTGTCAGCGAGGTTATTTTCATGCATAAAACTAACAAGTTCGTGAACATCTTTCCCATGAAATTCAGCTGAAGTGTAGAGAACACTTAATTCATTCTTCAATCCAATGCGGTCAAATAAATTTCCGTATTGAGCCAAAAGTTTTGTAGCAGTGATTCGGGAAATGTTTTCTTATATTCAATACGGTATACCTATGGTGATTTAGCAAATGAAAATATTCCTATTTCTCAAGTTGAGAGAACCTACATTCAATCTGATGAATTAAACTATCGACAATTTCCGCGTATAGGCGGCGATAACGATGTTCTTGTTCATTGTTATCTGGACAGTGCCGCTTTGGTTTGATCTGAGAATGCTCGTCCTTCTTTGAAATTGCATTGTTCCAAACTAATGAATAAGAATGTTCTCTATCAAGTTCATCTTTGATGTCATTTACCTTCTTGCTACAGTAAAGAATATCGAAATCCTTTGTTTGTAGAAGATTGTACAATATGTCTGTGTAAGAATAGAAATATAGTTTCAACATCTTGAAGAAAAGCCAAAAACCCTCGTGATTTAATGAAGAGTTGGAAACTACACCATCAATTTCGATGCACTTTGCAGTTCTTTTTGGTAGCTGCTGTTTTGCTATTTTAACCTGATTCAGACATTCCTTGAAGAAAGCACAAGCATTTAACATGTGACCGAGCAGTGTTTCCCCTGTTCTTACTTTGCACTGTTAGACCTTGTTCTTTAACCAACATCTCAAATGGAAAATGGAGTAAAATTGACTAAACTTTGTAGCGACATATAGAACACCTGGAGTACATTTCATTGCGTTGCTGCGTCACTGGCTATAAGGAATATCCAGGAGTTCCACTGCACTGAATATTTTTACTCCAGAATAACCTGCGGTACTATCAACCCCTAGAATCTGATCCTTTCCTAGACTCCCCCTTTATACATGTGGTCTTTCTTAATTCTAACACTAGTACAGAAATGTCAAATACCTTATCATTTGTATTACATAAATATGGTAATGGTCACGCATTCCTTAAACCAAGTTCCATAGTACTGAAATCTGCTATACTGTTCATTGTAACTGTGAAGCAATTACTTTACTTTACTGTAATGGATACTTTGTTATTATTTTTGGTTACTGTAACTTTAACATAGTTCCCTTTAAACTGTAACTTACCTAACCTGGAAATCTAATAAAAATCTTCTCTTTCAGTTGGTAGCAGGTGGCTGATTGGAGATGTAATACAGGATGTCTCCCAACATTCATCATCATATTCTTCTGAAACATCCAATCTGGAATCATTTATCAATGTCTATAGAGATCCCAACAGTGAATTAAAGTCACGCCAAGCATGTACTTTCTCCGAAACAGATATTGATTCAATTCTTAATGGGTCTTATGCACAAGATCAAGGTGCATTCCAGTGCAACAGATGTGGCAAGTCTTACTTGAACAAAAGCAGTTTGAATAGACACTGGAAGTTTGAATGTGGTGTAGAGCCTCGATTCCAGTGTCCACATTGTTTGGCACGTATGAGGCATAAGAGCCAATTGGCAACTCATATCCGCTTCAGACATCAAGTCACCGATACTCAACATATTCCGAATATGTGAACGTTAAAGAATAATGTGTATCTGAAAGTGAGATGTAATGCTTATCTCTGGTTATTTATATATTTTATAGTGTGGAAAATATCTGGTAAGGCGATGGTTAAAAGTCAATGTCAACACTGTAATTTTTGTATTCTGGAATTAGAATTCAACATAAATATTTATGTCGCAAGGTCAATATTCACACCACATACAAATTTATGTTGTGTACGATTCACCTGTGCTTAATCCCTCCTCGTTGCTATGGCTACATCCACTCTACCTTGGGGCGAAATATCTTGGATGTCTTTGAAGAAACCAATGTCAAATGGATAAAGTATGTTGAATGTAGCATAGATGTTTGTGTGGGTTTAATTTCTCTATGTGCATATAAGTCGTGCCACATACCAAATAAGAATGTAACTTAAGACACATTCTGTGAACAGACCATAATTAGAATCACAATTGGAATGTGCTCCTTACTTAGCTATCTGCTCAGTTATGGATCGCTCTACCTTGCAGTTCTATTTGGTTGCTGCTGTGTAGCTAATTTAACCTGATTCAGACATTCCTCTAAGAAAACACAAGCATTTAACATGTGACCGAGCAGTGTTTCTCTTGTTCTTACTTTGCACTGTTAGACCTTGCTCTTTAATCATTACCTCAAATGGAAAATGGAGTAAAATTAACTAAACTTGTTGGCGACAAATACATCGCCTGGAGTACATTTCATTGTGTTGCTGCATCACTGGCTATAAGGAATATCCAGGAGTTCCACTGCACTTAAAGTACACCTTGTTATATTTTTACTCCAGAATAACCTGCGGTACTATCAACCCCAAAATCTGATCCTTTCCTAGACTCAACCTTTATACGTGTGGTCTTTCTTAACTCTAACACTATTACAGAAATGTCAAATACCTTATTATTTATATTACATGAATATGGTCTACTTGTTTGCAAATTTGCTTTTGAAGTATGTCTTCTTCTTCCTAGCATTAATCCCTTGCGGGGTCTGCTACTTTGCTACATCTCCTCCACTTCTTTCGGTCGTTGACATCTTCTGGTGTTAGACCAACAGCGTGCATGTCAGCCCTGATGTTGTCAGTCCACCGCTTTGCAGGTCTTCCACGTGGTCTTGTTCCACCTGGGTTGATGTGGAGTGCTCTTTTGGCAACTGAGTTGTTCTGTCTTCTCATGACGTTGTAATGGTTATTAGTTAGTGCCCCATGTTGGTAGCGACAAATGTAATGGTTAATTAGTGCCCCATGTTGGTAGCGACAAATGAAACGTTTTGGCTAGCCCACACTATTGGGAGAGAAATGTAACTGTTTACCTTTGCCTAAGCTATGTTGTTTTAATGGGCGCCAAGACCTCAATGCAATGTTGAAATCTAAATTTGTATTTAACAACGTCTAGCTCTGGCAGAACACATTCAAGACTCTATTCACTCAGATCGTGGTATGATTTGATCATTAACCCAACAAACAATTGTATCAGGAGAAGGAATTGGTCTATATCTAATGCTACCTACTGAAAGCAAAGATTGCATTGTAAAAGAAATGAATTTATTATATAAAACAAGTATAGCAAAATTAATAATAATAAGTTTAACATTTAAATTGGAGCGTTGTGATTTGAATATTACCGATAGAAAATTACGTGAAAACGGAGTCTGATAAATTGATTTTACTCTTATTTCCAAGCTATGAAGTTACTGAATTATGAAATATAAAACAAAGAAAAATGAGAGATTGCGTATTTCTGCGTCATTAGCGCTTACCCCTGGAAATTGCCAAAGCATTTCCCTCGTTCTTGATGATGCTGTGTGCTTCCCATAGTCTCCTGGACGTCGTCATCTCCGTCGAAATTTGATGATATTCTGGTAGATTAGATAATTCTATGGTCCGTACATCGGACCCAAACTCTCGTAAAACCGTACTGGTTACGTTTTACAAAAGTTCGTCGCTAACTCCACTGAACATCGGAGCGTCACGCACTTGCGACCGTACACTGCAAGTTCTACACAGATTCTCCTTAACTCCACCGAACATCGGAGCCACTCGCACGCGCATCCATACTCGTCAAGTATTTCACAGATAGTCCTCGTTTCACGGCGCGTCGAACGATATATATTCACCCGTTGGCTCCCCCACCACGGTACCGCCTTCCAGCTTACGTTGTCTCCCCTGATTGGCTGAGCACGCCGCTATCTTCCCCTCCTCTGGTTCATTACACTCCGCGGGCGAGAGGGAGAAGTCGTTTTCCGTTTCAACAATTCGCCTCTTCTTGACGATGCGACCCAAGATTGCGTCATGCTTCTCGACAGGAATCAGCTTGTATTAGAATTCCCAGTGAGTCATGTCTCTCAAATACCCTAACTGACAAAACTCCGTAAAATTCCGTAATCAGATAATTTTCTATGATATCGTCGTTCGTAATAATTTGCTTGTTAGCGTTTTCTAAGACATAGAAAACCTATCTGTATGCTTATAATTTTTATAAAATGCTCCGAAAATATCTTAATAATAATTATAATAAATTAATAATAATAATAAATTAACATGAAAAATTCTCTTGGCTGAACAATTTGCCGCGTAAATAAATATAGAATGGCTTCCTACTGACTTATGCCAGTTGCATAAAACCCCTCGAAAAACACGTTACATATTCGCCTCGGATCATCGGATGATTTACCGTGACGACGGTCCATTATCCGATTATCCCAGACACGTTAATAAACCCCATCCAAAATACATATTACATAAATGAAATCACCCTAAATTACAGATATATACACTCATATTTTTTCTTCACGCACTTTGCGTCAAAGTTTGTTGTCACTATGGATTGCACTTTGCAACCAGTCCAATGTTTTACATATGGAATAGTGTTCCACGGATATTTCCGCCTCTCAAATTGCTCTATGTTGGAGAAATAGACATAATTAATGTGTGAGCACTATGTATTTATGATGTCATATCACACGCATTGAAGGTGTTCTGATATATTTATATCATCATTGAACTTCCTAATTTCACTGGAGGTCCCTTCCTTATGGTGAAATTTAATCTCACTTATCACTGAGCACACGATTGTGGCAGCGCCTCGTGACCATAATACTTAATCTCTCTTTAAAGTAGATTAAATTAATATTGACTTCTGAAAAAAAAAAACAGTAAATGTGCATTACATATAACACCAAATATTTCTGTGCCGTAATCGCCCTGTCTTGTTAAGTTCCCGTACACCATATTCTACTTAATACTAGTTCTCAACACAGACCATTTCTCCTCACACAAATAATACCATTGTACAACTTATCTTAAATTACACACTTACAAATCTTACATGGCGAGGCCGTAAACAGAAATCACGTGTGCTGATATGTATGAGTTTCATGAAGGACTGTCTCGCATTCTGATGGCCCATCTTTTATCTCGTGGACGCCTTAAGCTAACAAGCCCTATACAAGCGCTCCCCCATCTCTTGGAGATAAATGGGAACCCATCAGCGCTGCCAAAATGGCCTTGGTGCATCGAGACAATTTAGTGCTCAACAGCATCCGACAATCCCGTCATATTTCCCTGTACCTTAAAAACTCTCATTTACTTACATACTACCCCCCTGTGTGACTTCTGATACACCTGCCTTAAGACCAGATCTTCCACGCACCAGACACCACACTTACTCATTTGATAGGCTGGCTCGCCAGCTAAACACTCTCACTTTATGACACATATTTTCGTAGACTATGTATATTATACGTCCCGTATAATCTGTTTCCCTCACTATTCTCCAGCACATATGCTGTTTTGCCAATACGTTTGGAAACTATAAATGTTACTGCGTCACCTGCTTCCAACCTTGCAAGTGTCTCCCTTAACTTAACGTCATCACGTTGCTCCACTAGCATATTTCTCAGTGTCTGTAACGATGCCCTGTTGCTACTGTCCACACATGCACATATTAAAATACCGTCCTCTGCTTTAACCACAGGATAATCCCTACATAAATTAGTGTCCCTCGATAGCATGTCTGCAAGAATGTTATCTTTACCTTTAATATATTTTACTGTGAATTCGTATTCCTACAGAGCAAGAATCCACCTACTAACTCTGTTAGAACTGAGTTTACAAGTTCTCATATACAGTAATGCATGGTGATCTGTGTGGATCTCAAATTTCCCCCCTACTAAATACATTCTAAATTTCCCTAAACTGAAAACAATACCTAAAAGCTCTAACTCAGTAATCGTGTATCTTTTCTCTGCTGCAGTCAGTCCTCGCGAGGCTAAAGATACAATGCACAGATTACCCTCATCATCTTTCTGACATAATACTCCAGCAATGCCTATATGTGAAGCATCTGTCATAACCACATATTCCTTATCTTTTAACGGATATTTCAGCACTACAGCTTTCTCAAAACCTTCCTTCAGCGCTCTAAAAGCCTGATCATGCTTGGACTCCCATCTCCACCGAGTCCCACTTTTAAGCAATTCCCTGAATGGTTCTACCAACCCTGAGTATTTAAGAACGAACCTCCTGAAAAAGTTGCAAATTCCCAGGTAAGTTTTTAACTGTTTAACATTCTGTGGCACCTCTGCGTTAAGTATCTTATTAACCCTACTTTCTTCTGGTGTTACACCTCTACTCGACACTCTATGACCTAAAAATGTCACTTCTGACTGACAGAATGACGACTTAGACAGCTTCAAAGTGAACCCTGCCTGATCTAACTTCTGAAAAACTATATCTAAATGACCTAGATGCTCCTCAAAACTGCGTGAACTAATTACCATATCATCTATGTAAATGGTAACAAACTCTCCTGTCTCATCCCCTAATGCGATGTTTAAAGCCCTAATTAAAGCTGCTGAACTACTCTTTAACCCATAAGGTGTTCTACAAAATTGATAAAGGTTATATTTATGACTAAAAGCTGTAAATGGTCTATCTTCGTACATAAGTGGCACTTGCCAAAAACTGGAACTCAAATCTACACAAGTGAAATACTTCTTCCCCTCAAATGTTTGCATTAATTCCTCTATTGACATAGATTTCAGCTGATCTGAACTAATTCTACTGTTAACCAAACGAGCGTCTAAACAAATACGAACAGTGCCGTCGGTCTTGGGTACCGTGATCAAAGAATTAACATATGGACTGTTCGAGTGCTCAATAATCCCATCTTCAAGCATCTGGTTAATTTGTGCCTCAACTGCACTCTGATAAGCGAAAGGTACAGGATATCTATGTCCTGTGAATACTGACCTATCAATAACGTTCAATGAATGTGTATAGCAATTGGTCATACCAATGCGATCCTCAAAAACTCTCCTATTACACCATAACACATCATAGAGCCGAACACACTGTTCATCCTCTATATTTCCCTGAAATGCAGCCTCACGTAACGAGTCCTCTAGACTTCCGTTCGTAATCACACTGCCCACAAAACATGGAGAACCCCGCTCTACGGCTGGCGATATCTCATTTAAAGTACAAATCACACCTACAACACTACTTCTCTGAATTTGGTCATTGAACGCTACTTCTACTTCAGAATCTCGCCATTTAAATTTCAAACTCCCTACATCATAACATAAGTTACCAGACACTCTACTTAGCCACTCTGAACCCAAGATAACACTGAATACTAAATTTGGAATTACAAGGCAAATCTGCTTCTCTACATGATTATTAATTTTAATGTCTACTAAAACTTGCTTAGAAATTACTTTAGACCTCTTCCCAACAGCTGTGATAACAAAAGTGCTTTTAATTGGCATCTCCTCAAAATTTACTCCAGTTCCTTTCATTTTATCATAAAATGCACTACTTATGCAACTCTTCATACAACCACTATCAACTAAAACATCTGTGTACGCCTCGGACACGTTAAATTTAACTATGGGGCTCTTACTAACCACTTCCTGAATAATACCTTCATCATTTAGTTCATGTAATAATTCATTTCTTACATTTAGGTCATAGGGTTCCTGTATAATTGTATGGACAGGGCATGCTACAGACTGAGATTCTGACCTTACTTCGCAGCCTGGTTCGCGTTTAAAGAACCGCTACAGCTGGCCGTAGTACTACTAACTACTGAACTAGTCTGGTTGTTCTGGGCTGTGTTGTCATTGTTTGGCTGTATATTACTACCACTAGGCTGTCCTCTTCCTTGACCCCTATTCTGGTTGTAATTATTGTCATTATAATTTCTCCCTTGATTTCCCCTGAAATCATTGTTCCTCCCTTGATTTCCCCTGAAATCATTGTTCCTCCCTTGATACTGATTACCATAGCCATTTCCTCTGTTCTGATTTAGCTGATTATTATTATTTCTATTTTGAGCGTTGGCCCCTTCGCCACCGTTCCCTTGAACTTCTTGATGCCTGGCTTCATTAGGTCTATTATTATTATTACCCTGGTTCCGATTGAAATTGTCATCATAACCCCCTCTCCCTAGTGCATCAAATGTGCTTAACAAATTTTCTACTTGTGATATAGTCTTTACATTCTGGATACAAGCAGCCTCCTTGATCCTATAGGGAAAGTGCCTAAGTAGCAACCTTACCACATCACTTTCCTCCTTCAAGCCATCCAGATATTTACACACTAATACCTGCCCTAAAAAGTATTCGGTCATGGTGGAGCTTCCTTTAGGGTTATATTTACCACACTACTCCCTCACGATGCTGCGACTGAATAACCTCATTCCAGAACTTTTCACAGAATTTCATTTTAAAATCATTAATATCAGTAAACTTGTCTCTGTAGACAGCAAACCAATTCCTCGTTTCCCCCACAAACACTTGTTCTAAAATTTCAACTATCTGGCACCACTCAATACTACCATTTTCCAACCTCTCCCCGAATTTATTTTCTATAGTGTTCATGAACTCCATTGGGCACCCCTGTCGATTGCTGAACTTACCCAGTTCTACCTCCCTGTGTGTGCTATTCACAAAAACTGGCCTATTCTGACTATTTTCTTGCCTGATCCTAGCTTTTAATTTTAATTCTAATTCTGCGATTTTCTCCTCAGCCTTCCTCTCAATACTGTTTACTGTTAATTTAATGTTTCCTTCTGATTCTTCTACTTTATCATATAGCTTTGCTTGTTTCTCCTCAATCTTGCTAATGCTTTCCCTATTACTCTCTCTTAAATCATTTACTTCTGCAACTATTTGTGAGTGGACTTTCTCAATTCTACCCCCCAGCTGTTCCTTAACCTCTTTAGTAGCTACCTGAATTTTGTCAATTTCTCCCCCCAATTGCTTTTTGACCTGCTGTGTTTCCAGTTGCACTAGTTCTTTTAAATTTTCAGCCTGTGTACTGATTCTAATTTCCAACTCCTCCTGTACTTTTCCTAATTTTCTGTCTACATCTGCAATAATCTCTTTAGCCTTTTCTTCCATCACCCCCCTGATCTCACCTCTAATCAGTTCGAATTTGTCACTCATTTCCCTACTGTTTTGTTCTAATTTAGCATTTAAAGTTTCAGTACTCTCTCTATTTTCCTTACTGTTTTGTTCTAATCTGGCGTTTAAAGTTTCATTACTCTCTCTATTTTCCCTACTGTTTTGTTCTAATTTTGCATTATTCTGTTCTAATTTTGCATTTAACGCTTGTGTACTTTCTTTATTTTCCCTACTGTTTTGTTCTAATTTTGCATTATTCTGTTCTAATTTTGCATTTAAAGCTTCTGTACTTTCTTTATTTTCCCTACTGTTTTGTTCTAATTTTGCATTATTCTGTTCTAATTTTGCATTTAAAGCTTCTGTACTTTCTTTATTTTCCCTACTGTTTTGTTCTAATTTTGCATTATTCTGTTCTAATTTTGCATTTAAAGCATCACTACTAACTTTGTTCTGATACATGAACTCGAGAAGTAAAGTTTTTAATTCTGGTTGGCCGCCTACACTCCCTGTTTCAGTATCGGGATTTACCTCCGCTACCCCGGTACTACCATCACTCGACATACTGCTCGTATCATCATTCTCCAGTTGATGACCACTACGTAACCTCATCTGTCTTTCTTTCTCATCCCCCATAATGATATACACTGATAAAGACAAATAACCCCCAAAATACAGGCACAGAAATATATACCCTTCTCCTTCCACAAATGTTATTAGGTTTTCAGCCCCAAGTTGTCGGCGCCAAATGTAATGGTTATTAGTTAGTGCCCCATGTTGGTAGCGACAAATGTAATGGTTAATTAGTGCCCCATGTTGGTAGCGACAAATGAAACGTTTTGGCTAGCCCACACTATTGGGAGAGAAATGTAACTGTTTACCTTTGCCTAAGCTATGTTGTTTTAATGGGCGCCAAGACCTCAATGCAATGTTGAAATCTAAATTTGTATTTAACAACGTCTAGCTCTGGCAGAACACCTTCAAGACTCTATTCACTCAGATCGTGGTATGATTTGATCATTAACCCAACAAACAATTGTATCAGGAGAAGGAATTGGTCTATATCTAATGCTACCTACTGAAAGCAAAGATTGCATTGTAAAAGAAATGAATTTATTATATAAAACAAGTATAGCAAAATTAATAATAATAAGTTTAACATTTAAATTGGAGCGTTGTGATTTGAATATTACCGATAGAAAATTACGTGAAAACGGAGTCTGATAAATTGATTTTACTCTTATTTCCAAGCTATGAAGTTACTGAATTATGAAATATAAAACAAAGAAAAATGAGAGATTGCGTATTTCTGCGTCATTAGCGCTTACCCCTGGAAATTGCCAAAGCATTTCCCTCGTTCTTGATGATGCTGTGTGCTTCCCATAGTCTCCTGGACGTCGTCATCTCCGTCGAAATTTGATGATATTCTGGTAGATTAGATAATTCTATGGTCCGTACATCGGACCCAAACTCTCGTAAAACCGTACTGGTTACGTTTTACAAAAGTTCGTCGCTAACTCCACTGAACATCGGAGCGTCACGCACTTGCGACCGTACACTGCAAGTTCTACACAGATTCTCCTTAACTCCACCGAACATCGGAGCCACTCGCACGCGCATCCATACTCGTCAAGTATTTCACAGATAGTCCTCGTTTCACGGCGCGTCGAACGATATATATTCACCCGTTGGCTCCCCCACCACGGTACCGCCTTCCAGCTTACGTTGTCTCCCCTGATTGGCTGAGCACGCCGCTATCTTCCCCTCCTCTGGTTCATTACACTCCGCGGGCGAGAGGGAGAAGTCGTTTTCCGTTTCAACAATTCGCCTCTTCTTGACGATGCGACCCAAGATTGCGTCATGCTTCTCGACAGGAATCAGCTTGTATTAGAATTCCCAGTGAGTCATGTCTCTCAAATACCCTAACTGACAAAACTCCGTAAAATTCCGTAATCAGATAATTTTCTATGATATCGTCGTTCGTAATAATTTGCTTGTTAGCGTTTTCTAAGACATAGAAAACCTATCTGTATGCTTATAATTTTTATAAAATGCTCCGAAAATATCTTAATAATAATTATAATAAATTAATAATAATAATAAATTAACATGAAAAATTCTCTTGGCTGAACAATTTGCCGCGTAAATAAATATAGAATGGCTTCCTACTGACTTATGCCAGTTGCATAAAACCCCTCGAAAAACACGTTACATATTCGCCTCGGATCATCGGATGATTTACCGTGACGACGGTCCATTATCCGATTATCCCAGACACGTTAATAAACCCCATCCAAAATACATATTACATAAATGAAATCACCCTAAATTACAGATATATACACTCATATTTTTTCTTCACGCACTTTGCGTCAAAGTTTGTTGTCACTATGGATTGCACTTTGCAACCAGTCCAATGTTTTACATATGGAATAGTGTTCCACGGATATTTCCGCCTCTCAAATTGCTCTATGTTGGAGAAATAGACATAATTAATGTGTGAGCACTATGTATTTATGATGTCATATCACACGCATTGAAGGTGTTCTGATATATTTATATCATCATTGAACTTCCTAATTTCACTGGAGGTCCCTTCCTTATGGTGAAATTTAATCTCACTTATCACTGAGCACACGATTGTGGCAGCGCCTCGTGACCATAATACTTAATCTCTCTTTAAAGTAGATTAAATTAATATTGACTTCTGAAAAAAAAAACAGTAAATGTGCATTACATATAACACCAAATATTTCTGTGCCGTAATCGCCCTGTCTTGTTAAGTTCCCGTACACCATATTCTACTTAATACTAGTTCTCAACACAGACCATTTCTCCTCACACAAATAATACCATTGTACAACTTATCTTAAATTACACACTTACAAATCTTACATGGCGAGGCCGTAAACAGAAATCACGTGTGCTGATATGTATGAGTTTCATGAAGGACTGTCTCGCATTCTGATGGCCCATCTTTTATCTCGTGGACGCCTTAAGCTAACAAGCCCTATACAAGCGCTCCCCCATCTCTTGGAGATAAATGGGAACCCATCAGCGCTGCCAAAATGGCCTTGGTGCATCGAGACAATTTAGTGCTCAACAGCATCCGACAATCCCGTCATATTTCCCTGTACCTTAAAAACTCTCATTTACTTACATACTACCCCCCTGTGTGACTTCTGATACACCTGCCTTAAGACCAGATCTTCCACGCACCAGACACCACACTTACTCATTTGATAGGCTGGCTCGCCAGCTAAACACTCTCACTTTATGACACATATTTTCGTAGACTATGTATATTATACGTCCCGTATAATCTGTTTCCCTCACTATTCTCCAGCACATATGCTGTTTTGCCAATACGTTTGGAAACTATAAATGTTACTGCGTCACCTGCTTCCAACCTTGCAAGTGTCTCCCTTAACTTAACGTCATCACGTTGCTCCACTAGCATATTTCTCAGTGTCTGTAACGATGCCCTGTTGCTACTGTCCACACATGCACATATTAAAATACCGTCCTCTGCTTTAACCACAGGATAATCCCTACATAAATTAGTGTCCCTCGATAGCATGTCTGCAAGAATGTTATCTTTACCTTTAATATATTTTACTGTGAATTCGTATTCCTACAGAGCAAGAATCCACCTACTAACTCTGTTAGAACTGAGTTTACAAGTTCTCATATACAGTAATGCATGGTGATCTGTGTGGATCTCAAATTTCCCCCCTACTAAATACATTCTAAATTTCCCTAAACTGAAAACAATACCTAAAAGCTCTAACTCAGTAATCGTGTATCTTTTCTCTGCTGCAGTCAGTCCTCGCGAGGCTAAAGATACAATGCACAGATTACCCTCATCATCTTTCTGACATAATACTCCAGCAATGCCTATATGTGAAGCATCTGTCATAACCACATATTCCTTATCTTTTAACGGATATTTCAGCACTACAGCTTTCTCAAAACCTTCCTTCAGCGCTCTAAAAGCCTGATCATGCTTGGACTCCCATCTCCACCGAGTCCCACTTTTAAGCAATTCCCTGAATGGTTCTACCAACCCTGAGTATTTAAGAACGAACCTCCTGAAAAAGTTGCAAATTCCCAGGTAAGTTTTTAACTGTTTAACATTCTGTGGCACCTCTGCGTTAAGTATCTTATTAACCCTACTTTCTTCTGGTGTTACACCTCTACTCGACACTCTATGACCTAAAAATGTCACTTCTGACTGACAGAATGACGACTTAGACAGCTTCAAAGTGAACCCTGCCTGATCTAACTTCTGAAAAACTATATCTAAATGACCTAGATGCTCCTCAAAACTGCGTGAACTAATTACCATATCATCTATGTAAATGGTAACAAACTCTCCTGTCTCATCCCCTAATGCGATGTTTAAAGCCCTAATTAAAGCTGCTGAACTACTCTTTAACCCATAAGGTGTTCTACAAAATTGATAAAGGTTATATTTATGACTAAAAGCTGTAAATGGTCTATCTTCGTACATAAGTGGCACTTGCCAAAAACTGGAACTCAAATCTACACAAGTGAAATACTTCTTCCCCTCAAATGTTTGCATTAATTCCTCTATTGACATAGATTTCAGCTGATCTGAACTAATTCTACTGTTAACCAAACGAGCGTCTAAACAAATACGAACAGTGCCGTCGGTCTTGGGTACCGTGATCAAAGAATTAACATATGGACTGTTCGAGTGCTCAATAATCCCATCTTCAAGCATCTGGTTAATTTGTGCCTCAACTGCACTCTGATAAGCGAAAGGTACAGGATATCTATGTCCTGTGAATACTGACCTATCAATAACGTTCAATGAATGTGTATAGCAATTGGTCATACCAATGCGATCCTCAAAAACTCTCCTATTACACCATAACACATCATAGAGCCGAACACACTGTTCATCCTCTATATTTCCCTGAAATGCAGCCTCACGTAACGAGTCCTCTAGACTTCCGTTCGTAATCACACTGCCCACAAAACATGGAGAACCCCGCTCTACGGCTGGCGATATCTCATTTAAAGTACAAATCACACCTACAACACTACTTCTCTGAATTTGGTCATTGAACGCTACTTCTACTTCAGAATCTCGCCATTTAAATTTCAAACTCCCTACATCATAACATAAGTTACCAGACACTCTACTTAGCCACTCTGAACCCAAGATAACACTGAATACTAAATTTGGAATTACAAGGCAAATCTGCTTCTCTACATGATTATTAATTTTAATGTCTACTAAAACTTGCTTAGAAATTACTTTAGACCTCTTCCCAACAGCTGTGATAACAAAAGTGCTTTTAATTGGCATCTCCTCAAAATTTACTCCAGTTCCTTTCATTTTATCATAAAATGCACTACTTATGCAACTCTTCATACAACCACTATCAACTAAAACATCTGTGTACGCCTCGGACACGTTAAATTTAACTATGGGGCTCTTACTAACCACTTCCTGAATAATACCTTCATCATTTAGTTCATGTAATAATTCATTTCTTACATTTAGGTCATAGGGTTCCTGTATAATTGTATGGACAGGGCATGCTACAGACTGAGATTCTGACCTTACTTCGCAGCCTGGTTCGCGTTTAAAGAACCGCTACAGCTGGCCGTAGTACTACTAACTACTGAACTAGTCTGGTTGTTCTGGGCTGTGTTGTCATTGTTTGGCTGTATATTACTACCACTAGGCTGTCCTCTTCCTTGACCCCTATTCTGGTTGTAATTATTGTCATTATAATTTCTCCCTTGATTTCCCCTGAAATCATTGTTCCTCCCTTGATTTCCCCTGAAATCATTGTTCCTCCCTTGATACTGATTACCATAGCCATTTCCTCTGTTCTGATTTAGCTGATTATTATTATTTCTATTTTGAGCGTTGGCCCCTTCGCCACCGTTCCCTTGAACTTCTTGATGCCTGGCTTCATTAGGTCTATTATTATTATTACCCTGGTTCCGATTGAAATTGTCATCATAACCCCCTCTCCCTAGTGCATCAAATGTGCTTAACAAATTTTCTACTTGTGATATAGTCTTTACATTCTGGATACAAGCAGCCTCCTTGATCCTATAGGGAAAGTGCCTAAGTAGCAACCTTACCACATCACTTTCCTCCTTCAAGCCATCCAGATATTTACACACTAATACCTGCCCTAAAAAGTATTCGGTCATGGTGGAGCTTCCTTTAGGGTTATATTTACCACACTACTCCCTCACGATGCTGCGACTGAATAACCTCATTCCAGAACTTTTCACAGAATTTCATTTTAAAATCATTAATATCAGTAAACTTGTCTCTGTAGACAGCAAACCAATTCCTCGTTTCCCCCACAAACACTTGTTCTAAAATTTCAACTATCTGGCACCACTCAATACTACCATTTTCCAACCTCTCCCCGAATTTATTTTCTATAGTGTTCATGAACTCCATTGGGCACCCCTGTCGATTGCTGAACTTACCCAGTTCTACCTCCCTGTGTGTGCTATTCACAAAAACTGGCCTATTCTGACTATTTTCTTGCCTGATCCTAGCTTTTAATTTTAATTCTAATTCTGCGATTTTCTCCTCAGCCTTCCTCTCAATACTGTTTACTGTTAATTTAATGTTTCCTTCTGATTCTTCTACTTTATCATATAGCTTTGCTTGTTTCTCCTCAATCTTGCTAATGCTTTCCCTATTACTCTCTCTTAAATCATTTACTTCTGCAACTATTTGTGAGTGGACTTTCTCAATTCTACCCCCCAGCTGTTCCTTAACCTCTTTAGTAGCTACCTGAATTTTGTCAATTTCTCCCCCCAATTGCTTTTTGACCTGCTGTGTTTCCAGTTGCACTAGTTCTTTTAAATTTTCAGCCTGTGTACTGATTCTAATTTCCAACTCCTCCTGTACTTTTCCTAATTTTCTGTCTACATCTGCAATAATCTCTTTAGCCTTTTCTTCCATCACCCCCCTGATCTCACCTCTAATCAGTTCGAATTTGTCACTCATTTCCCTACTGTTTTGTTCTAATTTAGCATTTAAAGTTTCAGTACTCTCTCTATTTTCCTTACTGTTTTGTTCTAATCTGGCGTTTAAAGTTTCATTACTCTCTCTATTTTCCCTACTGTTTTGTTCTAATTTTGCATTATTCTGTTCTAATTTTGCATTTAACGCTTGTGTACTTTCTTTATTTTCCCTACTGTTTTGTTCTAATTTTGCATTATTCTGTTCTAATTTTGCATTTAAAGCTTCTGTACTTTCTTTATTTTCCCTACTGTTTTGTTCTAATTTTGCATTATTCTGTTCTAATTTTGCATTTAAAGCTTCTGTACTTTCTTTATTTTCCCTACTGTTTTGTTCTAATTTTGCATTATTCTGTTCTAATTTTGCATTTAAAGCATCACTACTAACTTTGTTCTGATACATGAACTCGAGAAGTAAAGTTTTTAATTCTGGTTGGCCGCCTACACTCCCTGTTTCAGTATCGGGATTTACCTCCGCTACCCCGGTACTACCATCACTCGACATACTGCTCGTATCATCATTCTCCAGTTGATGACCACTACGTAACCTCATCTGTCTTTCTTTCTCATCCCCCATAATGATATACACTGATAAAGACAAATAACCCCCAAAATACAGGCACAGAAATATATACCCTTCTCCTTCCACAAATGTTATTAGGTTTTCAGCCCCAAGTTGTCGGCGCCAAATGTAATGGTTATTAGTTAGTGCCCCATGTTGGTAGCGACAAATGTAATGGTTAATTAGTGCCCCATGTTGGTAGCGACAAATGAAACGTTTTGGCTAGCCCACACTATTGGGAGAGAAATGTAACTGTTTACCTTTGCCTAAGCTATGTTGTTTTAATGGGCGCCAAGACCTCAATGCAATGTTGAAATCTAAATTTGTATTTAACAACGTCTAGCTCTGGCAGAACACATTCAAGACTCTATTCACTCAGATCGTGGTATGATTTGATCATTAACCCAACAAACAATTGTATCAGGAGAAGGAATTGGTCTATATCTAATGCTACCTACTGAAAGCAAAGATTGCATTGTAAAAGAAATGAATTTATTATATAAAACAAGTATAGCAAAATTAATAATAATAAGTTTAACATTTAAATTGGAGCGTTGTGATTTGAATATTACCGATAGAAAATTACGTGAAAACGGAGTCTGATAAATTGATTTTACTCTTATTTCCAAGCTATGAAGTTACTGAATTATGAAATATAAAACAAAGAAAAATGAGAGATTGCGTATTTCTGCGTCATTAGCGCTTACCCCTGGAAATTGCCAAAGCATTTCCCTCGTTCTTGATGATGCTGTGTGCTTCCCATAGTCTCCTGGACGTCGTCATCTCCGTCGAAATTTGATGATATTCTGGTAGATTAGATAATTCTATGGTCCGTACATCGGACCCAAACTCTCGTAAAACCGTACTGGTTACGTTTTACAAAAGTTCGTCGCTAACTCCACTGAACATCGGAGCGTCACGCACTTGCGACCGTACACTGCAAGTTCTACACAGATTCTCCTTAACTCCACCGAACATCGGAGCCACTCGCACGCGCATCCATACTCGTCAAGTATTTCACAGATAGTCCTCGTTTCACGGCGCGTCGAACGATATATATTCACCCGTTGGCTCCCCCACCACGGTACCGCCTTCCAGCTTACGTTGTCTCCCCTGATTGGCTGAGCACGCCGCTATCTTCCCCTCCTCTGGTTCATTACACTCCGCGGGCGAGAGGGAGAAGTCGTTTTCCGTTTCAACAATTCGCCTCTTCTTGACGATGCGACCCAAGATTGCGTCATGCTTCTCGACAGGAATCAGCTTGTATTAGAATTCCCAGTGAGTCATGTCTCTCAAATACCCTAACTGACAAAACTCCGTAAAATTCCGTAATCAGATAATTTTCTATGATATCGTCGTTCGTAATAATTTGCTTGTTAGCGTTTTCTAAGACATAGAAAACCTATCTGTATGCTTATAATTTTTATAAAATGCTCCGAAAATATCTTAATAATAATTATAATAAATTAATAATAATAATAAATTAACATGAAAAATTCTCTTGGCTGAACAATTTGCCACGTAAATAAATATAGAATGGCTTCCTACTGACTTATGCCAGTTGCATAAAACCCCTCGAAAAACACGTTACAACGTGACCGTACCAGCGTAGACGAGCCTCCCTCACCTTCTCGACAATTGGTGCAATACCAAATCTTCGCCGGACGTCTGTGTTCCTTGCGTGGTCAAATCGGTTCAGCCCCATCGACCATCGGAGAATCTTCATTTCCATCGTATTCAAAATTTGCTCATGTTGTTTGGTCATAGGGCGACATTCGGTCCCATAGATGGCTGCTGGGCGTACCACAGACTTATAGACCTTTGCCTTTAAATGCGGAGGCATCTTTTTATCACAGAGAACTCCAGTGACTTGTCTCCACTTGAGCCAGGCTGCGTTTACCCTCATCCGAGTATCAGGAGTGGCGACACAATTTGAAGTGACAGTGGACCGTAAGTACTTAAAATGCATGGTCTTCTGCAGATTTTCTGTGCTGATACTGATGGTACCTCTAGTTTGGGGGCCACATTCCAGGTATTCTGTCTTCTGGATATTGAGGTGTAGTCCATTTTCAGCCAGTCTGTCGTTCCACGTTTGAACCCTGTGCTGGAGTTCAGGGCGGGATTTTTGGGCAAGTACCACATCATCCCCATAGAGAAGGGTCCAGGGATGTGAGGTCTGTATGTCCGCCGTTGCTGTATCCATGCAGAGGATGAATAACAGTGGTGATAGAGCAGAACCCTGATGAACACCCACAGTGATTTCAAAAGGTGGGGAGACTCCAGCTGGACTCCGAACTACACTAGTGGCATTGCGATACAGAAGTTGCACCCAGCTTACATATTCCTCAGGGACTCCATGGCAACGAAGAGCTCGCCAAATAAGATCATGAGGGATACGGTCAAAAGCTTTCTCTAAATCGAGAAATGCCAGGTGTACACTCCGCTGCCTCTCTCTGTGCTTTTCCATTAAAAGGCGTGTGGCATGGACAGCATCGATGGTACTGCATCCCTTAACAAACCCACACTGGTTTGGTGTTACAGTGGCAATATTTCTGAGTCTACAATCAAGCACACGCTCAAATATTTTAAACGTATGACAGAGGAGTCGAATAGGGCGATAAGTTGAGCAGTCACCCACATCACCTTTTCCCTTCCAGATTGGAACTGTTATGCGAGTTGTCCATGCATGGGGAAGTTGGTTTTGAAGTATGTGATATGTTTAAATTTATTTCTAGCTTTCAGAATGTTGACTTTTTCATTATTTTAGACATATCCGTCCAATTGTTGTTTATAAATTCAGTAAAATACTGTATAGTTTAATAAATATATGAAAGACATGTTGTGTTTAAATTACAGATATTCTACTTAAAATTAATGTGTTTTTTTTCCATCTCGAATCTCTAAAAAAATCATTATACATAACTCATCCCTAGCTTAAGTATCTGACAGTCTCGTACGGTGTATTGTCGTAGTGAGGGCTGCTCTACAGAACCTTCTATGTAAAGTATATGGCTTGATGGGCCGGTTAGGAAAGCAGTGGACATACACTGTCTTGAATGCAAATTCTTCTGTGCTATGGAGGGATTTTCCTTTCTCTTCAGGGGCCTACAAGATGGGCCCATTGCATTGCTTTGAAGTGAAATAGAAAATCTTTCATTTCACTTCCTTCTTCTGTACCAGTTTGATGGTCAAACGGGTTTACGGGAGAAGGGTACACCGCACTCCAAGCCTTTAAACAGGTATTCAGTCATTGTTCATAGCTTGCTGACTTAGACAAATATATGTTTTTTACATTTTCAGTTACAAGTGCCTTATTAAGTTCTGTGGATTAAATTAATTTCTATAAATAAATGTGTCACGGTACATAGTTATACAGGGTCTTTCATATAAAATAAGAGCGCCAAGCAGCGGCTTTGTTAACCGAAGCTGCGGTCACCTTGGCCGAGCTTATGGCGCGCCAAGGCCCCCTGCTAGCGTGTGTACAATGCTGAAATCTTACTTAAGTTAGTTATTGTTGATGTGCTAACTTTGTGAGTGATTTATTCGGAGACCGTTCAAGATTCTTGCCAATGTCATGTTTTTTATTGAGCACCGAGCCAGTAGTGTCAAACTTATTTGCAATTACGTGAATCTGTGCTAGTGAAGGTGGCACTTCATCAAGAAATTGCTGAACAAATGCATCACGTACCCGCCGAGCCGACTCGTACTTAAAATAAGTTTTACATAAAAGATACGATGTTGCAATGATAACTGTCTCACCATGTTAGCACTTGAGATTTAGACTGGCGACTGAGCACCTGCACGCTTATTGCAAGGTCAAGTTTGGTAATATCAATCTATTATTTTTATACAGTCCATCGGAACTTGGAAAAAAAAGAAAAAAAAAGAAAAGAACAACCCTCGTATGTACTATGCGCGCGCTTTCAATACTACAGCAGGGGGCCGTGGCGCGCCACTAGCTCCGCCAAGGGGACCGCAACTGCGGTTAAGAAAGCCGCCCTTGGCGATCTTATTTTATATGAAAGACCCTGTAAATAGCACGTTCCGTCTTGACTGGTACATATTACGTTCCTAGTGGTGTCTCCATTCTACTCGGGCTTTTAGAGGAATTCTCATGTGCTTACGACCGGTCACGATTCACCGGCCTATCTGCTGTATATTTAATATGCTGATTTTATAGATAAATTTGCCTCATCCAAGCGGAGGAGGGGGGAATATATTTACAAAAAAGGAGCCATGTGAATCTAGTTTTTAATGCATGAACTAACAAGAGTTTAGTGCTTTTCAGTCTGTCAACACGAATGTACCCAAAAGAGATGGGTTATGCCCTAATCCTGCAATACATTACACGAGATTAATAAATACACTAGGATGACCAGTTTCGATCCTCAAGCGATCATCGTCAGATCCATTACACTTAGGCTATAAAATCTATGTTTGAATTACAGGTGACAATATTTACAATTATTTAGTTACAGTATTGGTACTGCAACTGTCGGGGTATGCTAAATGCAGTATATATGATGTTAGGTGAAATGCTAAATGGTGATAGATATCCGGAGTTTGTACTTTGGAGAGATTATATGGTTGTAAAAATCAACTATGGTTAAACTATAATATTATAGGCTAACTACTTATCTGATTGTCTTCCTTACTAGAGCTACCCCCAGTTTTCGTGCTCACTGTAACTCACGGTGCGGTCGACTGCGTTGGTTGTTATCTTAACGACTGGTTTTTCCCTGCCTTCTCCCCCCTGTCCATATGTGCTATGCGTAGTCATAGCGATGTGTTTATGTGAGGTGTTGCCAACCTAGATAAGATGTATGTTATTGAATGAGGTGGGTCTACAACTATTGAAGACCGTGGATTAGCCCTCGCCACGCGTGGACCATAAGCCATTCAACTAAGCACTGCCCGGTCTTATGAGGACGTCCCGGCACCTTTAATACTGCCGCGAATATGGGCCTTGGTTTATTGCAGAAGAAAAGTACATCGTACACCTGATCCAGATAACATTTACCTATTAAAAAAACCCTAATCCCCCCCACCTTTTTATCTAGCTTGGCTGTGTCGCTAAATTGTGTCTTGTTTCCGACAGGGTGTGTTTTTTAGTAGCGTGAAGAGGGGTGAGCTCTCCATGAACATGTGTTCATTTAGTTTGTTGGGATTGTTTCGTTTGGCTAGGTGTATCTCGATTGCTTCCTTTATGTCAAGAGTTGTCAAATATAATAAGAATAAGAATGCCAAATATAAAACAATATTTAATAAGAAACAACAATAATATAATTTTATTCAGGAGCCGCCCTGTGAATTATAATAAATTGTGACAAATAAAACAGCTCTTTAGTTACTTCTGGAAGAGTTAAACAAAGAACAACTGCTTCACAGAGATCCAGCATGATTTAAATGAATTAAATTTGACGATGCTCCAAATTAAAAATAGAGAAGAGAAAAGTCTTTTAAGGAATAAATACTTACGATTCACATTAACAACATTTGAACGGAAAAGCTACACCATCACAGATGAACAAAGGGTAGCCACGTCAGATAGAATGAAGAAATTTTGGGTGCAGCGGAAGATGAAGCTGAATCGCTAATCGCAAAATACCGTGTTTAGACTTAATATTGTATTTGTATTGATTAAAGTGCTCCAATGAGGGCGTAAAATATGGGGGGTGGGGGTAAGAATGGTGAATATATGAACTTGGAGACAGATTCTTTGCCTCCTGCAAACTAGACTTTCTGCCTCGTCAAGCAAAACTGACATGGATTGGTTTTAATTCCCACCTGAGCCATGCTAGAAGTGGTTTTCCATGATGTCACACATTAGGTACAAGGCATCATTAAGAGTAACTTTGTTATTATGTTTGGAGTCTGTGACTTGAACATAGTCCACTTTAAACAGTAATTTACCCGACCCGAAAAACTAATAAGAATGTTCTGTTTTCAGTTGCTGGCCGACGGCTGATTGGAGATGTAATACAGGATGTCTCCCAACATTTATCATCGTATTTTTCTGAAACATCCAACCTGGAATCATTTATCGATGCCCGTAGAGATCCCAACAGTGCATCGAGGCCTCTCCAAATAATTACTTTGTCTGAAGCTAATATTGATTCATTTCTTAATGTGTCCAATGCACAAGGTCCAGGTAAATTCCAGTGCACCAGATGTGGCAAGTCTTACTTGCACAAAGGCAATTTGAAGAGACACTGGAAGTTTGAATGTGGTGTCGAGCCTCGATTCCAATGTCCCCACTGCTCCACACGCACAAAGCATAAGAGTAATTTGGCGTCTCATATCCGCTATAGACATCAAGTCACCGATACTCAACATACTCCTAACATATAAACATTAAAGAATAAATTATGTCTGAAAGTGAGATGTAATATTTATACCTATTGCTATATATATAGTTTTTACTGTGAAAAATATCTCATAAGGTCAATGTCAACATTGTAAAAATGCATGTTGTGCAATTAGAATTTACTAGGAATATTTGTGTCACAAGGTCAATATTCTCGCCATATACAAATTTATATTGTGTACAAATCTTCTGTCCTTAGTCCCTCCTCGTTGCTATGGTTACATCCACATTACCTTCGGGCACAAATATCTTAGATGTCTTTAAAGAAACCAACAACAAATGGTTTAAGTATGTTGAATGTGCCATAAATGTTTGTGTGGGTTTGTATGATACAAACACCTTCACACTGACCTAAATTTCTCCGTGTGCATATAAGTTGCGCCACGAGCCAAATAATAATGTAAATTTCTACTGATATGGACGTAGCTTAAGACACATTCTGTGAAAAGACCATAAGTTGAATCACAATTGGAATGTGCTCCTCACTTACAAGTGAACAGATTGAGTTGTAAAATTCTTATCTGGTTGAAACTTAGTACACAATATTCCTACAAAGTTGTACAATGACGTAGTGAAATCCGCATGGGCCACTTTCAATTGTGAACGCCGAAACCTGCCGGGCCACGGCATGTGCGAGAAAGTGGGAAAAGGTAAAGCTGACCTTGAATCCTATCATCACGCGATGGCTCCTGGCCACAAGCTTTCATAACGATCACTTACAGCAAAGCAGCTTCGTAGACAAACTACCACATTCCAAGGATTAAAATTTGGAAGGTCATTCAATTGAACATCATCGTTGTCACTTTCTGACATTTGTAAATATTTTGACTGTAAAGTTAAGTTTGTAACATTAATCGTTGTCTGTGCCAGTAAAATTAAAAAGAGCCAAAATTAAATTGTCCCACTTACATGGCTTGATGACGGAACGATTTAGGACCTGTATATCCGTAAATATCACTTTTGTCTTGCATAGCCCTACCGAACATATAAGGGAGTGATGCGATGAGGGGAAGGTGGAAGGTGGGGAATACAAGGCGGCGGCGCCGGCCGGTCGCTGCCTGGTAGCCGTGAGCCATCGTGTGCTGCGAGGATTGAAGGTCAGCTTTACTTCTTCCTAACTCGTCGCCCAGCAGGTCCATAATTGTAAGGGGCCTGTGCGGTATTCACTACGTCATTGTACAACTTTGTAGGAATATTGTGTAGTAAGTTTCAACCAGATAAGAATTTTACACTGCAAACTGTTGCCTTGTTAGCGATCTGCTCAGTTATGGATCGCTCCTAAAAACCGAGCAGTGTTTCTCTTGTTCTTACTTTGCAGACCTTGTTCTTTAATCATTACCTCAAATGTAAAATGCGAGTAAAATTAACTAAACTTGGTGGCGACAAATACAACGCCCGGAATACATTTCATTACGTTGCTGGGTCACTGGCTATGAGGAATATCCAGGATTTCCACTGCACTGAAAGTACATCTTGTAATATTTTTACTCCAGAATAACCTGCGGTACTATCAACCCCTAGAATCTGATCCTTTCCTAGACTTACCCTTTATACATGTGGTCTTTCTTAATTCTAACACTATTACAGAAATGTAATTTGTATTACATAAATACGGTCTATTTGTGTTTCAAATTTGCTTTTGAAGTATGTGATATGTTTAGATTTATTTCTAGCTTTCAGAATTTTTCATTATTTTTGACATGTCCGTCCAATTGTTGTTTATAAACTCGGTAAAATAGTGTAAAGTTTAATAAATATATGAAAAATATGTTGTGTTTAGATTACAGATATTCTACTTAAAATAGATGTTTTCTCCCTATCGAATCACTAATAATAATTCATTATGCATAACTCATCCCTGGCTTAATTACCTGATAGTCTCGTATGATGTATTGTCATAGCAAGGGCCGCTCTACAGAACCATCTATGTAAAGTAAATGGCTTGATGTGCCGGTTGGGAAAACAGTGGACATACACTGTCTTCAGTGCAAATTCTTCTGTGCTATGGAGGGATTTTCCTTTCTCTTCAAGGGCCTGCAGAATGTACCCTTTGTGTTGCTTTGAAGTGCAATAGAAGATCTCTCCATTTCACTTCCTGCTTCTGTCTCTGTTTGATGGTCAGACGGGTTTACAGTATGCCCCTAAACAGGTATTCAGCCATTGTTCACAGCTTGCTGACTTAACAAAAATATATTTATACATTTTCAGTTGTCTGGTGTTCTAACTACAGTTCTGTGGATGAAATTCATTTCTATAAATAAATGTGTTTACCTTTTGTGTTACGGTGGGCCATTCCATCTTGACTGGTACATATTATGGTGTCTCCATTCTATTCGAGCTTTAAGAGGAATTCTCAAGCACTTATGTCCGGCCACGAATCACCGGCCCATCTATATTTAATATGCGGATTGTGTACGACATAGGATGAATGAAAGTGGAATATTTATTAGAAAATCCATTTTCTTCTATACTACTGAGCATAAAGTCAGGACCTCTTCAACCAATGTTATAGATAAATTTGCCTCTTCCAAGCACAGGAGAGGAGAATATATTTACAAATAAGGATCCATGTGAGTACAGTTTTTAATGCATGAACTATTTATTAAAACTTGTTTCAAATATTGTGTTGTGTGGAATGATGATAATGGCAGTGTTGGCAACAATGTATGTCAAATATAAAACAATATTTAATATGAAACAACACTAGTTTCATCTGACTCACCCTAAAATTTTAGTCAGGAACCCCTGTTGTGAATTATAATAAATGGTGAATATATGAACTTTGAGACAGAATTATGCATCCTCAATTTGCTTTGCCTCCTACAAACTAGACTTTCTGCCTCGTCAAGGAAAACTGAGCCATGATAGAAGTAGTTTTCCATGATGTCACACTTTAGGTACAAAGTATCATTAACGGTACCTTTGTTAGTATGTTTGGAGATGGTGACTTTAACATAGTCCCCTTTAAACAGTTACTTAACCGACCCGAAAATCTAATAAGAATGTTCTCTTTTCAGTTGGTAGCAGATGGCTGATTGGTGATGTAACACGGGATGTCTCCCAATATTCATCATGTTCTTCTTTTGAAACATCCAATCTGGAATCATTTATCGATGTCTATAGAGATTCCAACAGTGAATTAAAGGCACGCCAAGCATGTACTTTCTCTGAAACTGATATTGATTCATTTCTTAATGTGTCGAATGAACAAGATCCAGGTAAATTCCATTGCACCAGATGTGGCAAATCTTACTTGTACAAAGGCAATTTGAATAGACACTGGAAGTTTGAATGTGGTGTAGAGCCTCTATTTCAATGTCCACACTGCTCCACACGTACGAAGCATAAGAGTGATTTGGCATCTCATATCCGCTATAGGCATCAAGTCAACGATACTCAACATATTCCAAACATGTAAACGGTAAAGAATAAATTATGTCTGAAAGTGAGATGTAATATGTATACCTATGGTTATATATATATATATATATATATTTTATACTGTGAAAGATATCTGATAAGGTCAATGTCAACATTGTTTAAATTTATGTTTTGCAATTAGAATTTACCGGAAATATCAAAATTATGTATAAATTTACATACAAATTTATATTGTGTACAAATCATCTGTCCTTATTCCCTCCTCGTTGCTATAGTTACATCCACACTACCTTGGGGCATAATATCTTGGATGTCTTTGAAGAAACCAACAACAAATGGATAAAGTACGTTGAATATGCCATAAATGATTTGTGTGGGTTTGTATGATTCCAACACCTTCATACTGACCTAAATTTCTCCGTGTGCATGTAAGTTTCACCACAAGCCAAAAATCAATGTACATTTCTACTAATATGGACGTAGCATAAGACACATTCTGTGATCAGACCATAAGTTGACTCACAATTGGAATGTGCTCCTCACTTGGCTATCTGCTCAGTTATGGATCGCTCCTAAAAACTTACGAATTATGCACTCGTCATTCAGATGCAGGTGGGGTGTTCAATTAACGAGTGGAGACACAAGGGATTGCCTTTCCAACCTGGGAGCTAATAGCATTGTTCTAGCCAGATTTACTCCCCGCACTTAAGCAGGGACAGATACGTTCTGCTTAAATCAACTCTTGATCTGTCTACAGTAGAAATGACTTTCAGTATATCCTGTCTTAAGGCCTGGTCTTTTAAACTTAACAGTTAGTTGAAATTCCTCTATGCCTGTTTGCCATCTCTTGATGAATGTAATACATTTCCATTTGTCTGTTGGCACAGGCTAGAGTAAAATGTGGCTTTTCACCGTGGTCTCAGTCTCATTCATGGCTGTGATTATATGGTAGCTACTGAGGTATGGGTGGTGCTTAGTAATTACAATCAGGGCACAGTTAGTGCTGTGAAAGGTTCTACTCATAGGGTTTGTACTGCTATACTGATTCAGTAAGGAAAGCAATGGCAAACTACCTCACTCCTCTTCTTGCCGAGTACGCCTCAATATAGCGCTGCGTTGGGTTTTTGTGGGTATCTAACCACATAACCCAACGGTGGTGCTTTTTGAGGATCCAACCAGCCTTTGGGCTGACTACCTGACAGACAGAAATTCTTCTATATTTCAGGTTTGTGCAAACGGTGGAACAGTAAAATTCTATTTAAATAGAATGAGTCAAAAGGAAGATTGATCTGGAGAAGAATGATTATGTAATCTTATGTCGCATTATTTACGGTTTCAGAGAACATTAATTAAATTACTAAGAAAAGAAATACACTACTGCAGGTGATGGGGAATTATGTTCTATTTATTTGTATCATTGTTTTTACAGATTAGTTGAAAACTACCGGGTGAGTTAGCCGTGGTGGTTACGGCATGACTGATGGCAGTCGCTCACATCCGGGAGGCGAGGGGGTTCGAATCCCCCCGCCGGCAACCTTGAAGATGGTCTTCTGTGGTTTCCCATCTTCCTTCCAGGCAAATGCCGGGGTTGGTCCCTAACTATAGGCCACAGCCGCTACCTTCCAACTCCTCGTCCTTACAATCCAACTTCCCTCCTTCCCTCCCCAACGGTACTTGTAGCTCACCCATTGGGTGTCTGTCTCGAAGCAGCTACAAAACTGGCGAGCCGAACATGTCCTCGGACACTCCCGGCACTAAAAAGCCATACGCTTAAAAAAAAAAAAAAAAAAAAGTTGAAAACTACACCATCAATGTTGATGCACTTGGCAGTTCTTTTTGGTAGCTGCTGTGTTGCTAATTTAACCTAATTTAGACATTACTTGAAGAAAGCACAAGCATTTAACAGTTTCCCTTGTTCTTACTTTGCACAGTCAGGCCTTGTTCTTTAACCAATACCTCAAATGGAAAATGGAGTAAAATTGACTAAACTTGGTGGCGACAAATACAACGCCCAGAGTACATTTCATTGCGTTGCAGCGTCACAGGCTATGAGGAATATCCAGGACTGCCACTGCACTTGAAAGTACATCTTGTAATAATTTTACTCCAGAATAACCTGCGGTGCTATCAACCCTCTAAATCTGATCCTTTCCTTACTTACCCTTTATACATGTGGTCTTTTATAATTCTAACACTATTAAAGAAATGTCAAATACCTTATTATTTATCTTATATATAAAAAAATGGAAATTATGTGCTGAAGTGCTGCGGCACATTGTTTTATTTGAATATTAATTTCTTTAATAATATTATCTACAATCATATGACTTGAAATAAAAATCCACAGCCTTCTTCCAGTCTCCGACCGGGTCAGGAATGGAATGAATGAAGCCCCCACCTAGCGGCGAGGATATGAACTGTGCCGGCTGCCGAGGCCTGACGCACTCCTCTGGGGTAATGATTAAATGATTGACAAATGAAATGATAGTGGAGAATGTTGCTGGAATGAAATTATGACAGGGAAAACCGGAGTAGCCAGAGAAAAACCTGTCTGCGTCCGATTTGTCCAGCACAGATCTCACATGGAGTGACCGGGATTTGAACCACGAACCCAGCGGTGAGAGGCCGGCATGCTGCCGCCTAAGCCACGGAGGCTTATCTACAATCATATGACTTACTTGACTTAATTCCTATGTCCCTTCTCGGAGCAAAGGGCTGCAACAAAATTTCTCCTCTGATTTCTTCTTCCAGCCAGCCTCTGCAGGTCTGCCCAGGATTTGCCAGTTGCCTTCCTCTCCTCCTCAACACTTCTTCTCCAGGTATTTCTTGGCCTACCCCTTCCTCGTGTGCCCTGGGGGTTCCACCTAATTTTTCAATGGCGTCCTGCTTTCTCGGATAATGGCCTTTCCAACTCCATTTTCTATGTTTTATTTCTAGATGCATACCTGCCAAGTTTTCCGGTTTTCCCGGAAGGTTTCTGGATTAACATAGTTTTTTCCGGATTTTCAACTCCCTAACTTGCTTCCGTTCTCTGCATTCAAATTGCTTTTCAGTTTTGATTTTCGATAATAGCTGCTATTCTGAGATGCGAGTGTTTAAATTCGACTGAAAATCGACAGATAAGATTCAGGGTGTCTACCGGTAACGAAAAAGTAGCTAATTTTACAAATGGCTAACGAAAGAACGAAAAGTAACCAATTCTTATGTCTGGATAGTTGGAGGTAACGAAAATTCGCCGAGGTCTGTTAAAATCATTTAAACCCGCGCCGCTAGGCTCGCAGATGCGATGAAGCGAATTTCACGCAAGCGGCGCCAATTGCGTAAGCTGTATTTACCCGTGCACGACCTCAAAATGCATACTGAGGATGCCTTCAGTGGTACTGTATACATCGGTTCAACGTTTATTTTCGGCATCAAGAAGAGTTTAGTTTTGTGTGAAATATTTTTCTGTATTAATCGGAAACTTTACTTTTTGCGAGACGTTTATTCGCAATAACTTCCGAAACTCAACAAAAACCTCTCATTTCTGATATTGTATATCTCAAATTGAAGTCTAGAAATAACGCGAAATAATTTATTGTCGCAATCTTGCAAAATGATACCGTTTCAAAAAATAATCGCAAAAATGCTTCGAAATACATATTTTAAAAATCTATCCGTCTACCGGTCGTGAATTTGCGACATAAAGTGTGGTTAATTGGAAACTCCGTTAAGTCTATTTTTCCTTCGTACTATGGTTCCATTGGATATATAATCTAACCGGGCTATCTCGAAAACTTGTATAATTTGAATTCGAATGTGCTCTCTTGTCGGATTATTCGTGCAATTATCTCTGAATAGTTCACAATAACCGATACCTACTTCGAACGTTCATCCTCCAAAATCACATCCTCAAGACGGCCAGCTGACAGCACGACTTGCCTGCGGGAATATCGTCAAACGGACCACGATCGAGGCCAGTTGCGTAACATTATAAAATCCATGCCCGGTCGCGAATTTGTCCTAGAGGACTGCGGGAATCCCATCACGAAACATACTGAACCCTACTCGCCACTTTTCCCATGACCGTATAACCTACTTAAAAGTGTACGGGGAGCGAGAAGTGCATCAACCCACTTAGAAATAACAGACTACATAGCATCACGATACGGTACTCATTTCTTCTCGTGATCCACGATGAACTTCCAACCACAGGATAGGGGCTGCGGGAATCACGGCGCCGATCATACAACATGTCCATAACTACTCGTGAATTTTAACCATGCCCAACCTCGAGCTCGCCCCCGCCATTCTGCTAGGACAGATAGACAGGCAGACAATCATTGAACGGCCGGATGCGGTGCCGATTGCATAATATCGCGTTCCGGCTCTCATTGTGCAACCGCGGGGACATCTTGAATCTCGTAAAACGACCCGGAGCGATTGCGATACATCGCGATAGTTCTCCGCATTGGAAGAAGAGTACAACTGGATTCTTGTCAAATGGCCAGCAAGCGGTGCCGATTGCGTAATAATAACTGACCGTATTTTTCCCGTGCCCGACCTCAAGGACAATAGAAATCTCGTCGAACGACTGAAAGTGACTCCCATTATGTAATCCCGATTTTTCTCCGTGTTCTATCTAAAAACTACGAATCGCGTCAAACGGCTGAGACCAGCGCCGATCGTGTAATGTCTCGATATTTCTCCGTACCTGGCTGGGAAGACATAATTCGGTCGCGGTCTACCGCGGGGACAAAGGAAATCTCCCCAAACGGCTAAGATCAGAGCAACTTCTTGGTGATCATAACGTCTTGTACACAAGACGGCATATTTGTTGAATCAACTCATTTGATATTAAATATCCATTATTTAATTTATCTAAATTTTTATAACACCATAAATTAATCTTATTCACTGCTTTAAACACAGTTCATTGTTGTTTTCCTTCACCGCGCGATGAGCGTCTATGGTTGCCGACCGACGAATCTTGAATTGAAAGGTAACTAAAAGGTAGCTAAAAAGTAACACATTTTAACTTCATCCTTACAGTAGACACACTGTAAAAGTTTATCGATAATCCCGTCTCGCAGATTATCGCTGCGCTTTTGTCATTAATTCCTTGCGTTTGACAAAACGCTGAAAGTCGATAGAACTGTCTATCGATAATGACATCTCGTAGATTATCGCTGCATTTATATTACTCTTTGTGCTTCGACTGTTTGTAAGCGGGAAAGCTTGGTTTTAAGCGGTGCTTGCTGTAGTTCTGGTATTCGTGCAATTGTGTAACAATTTGTTGTGCAATTTAGTGTTTACGTAAGAAACTATATCATCAGTCTTTCAGGGAGGCATATTCTTCAGAATTTTTGGAAACTGGCACAATGAATTAGATAGTCTCACATCACCAAGAGTTTGTAATCTCTTTCCCTGTAGTCTTTTCTCGCTATTTTAAGACCTTGCGACGCATGTACGTGTTACATTTTTACGCTTTGGGATCTTCTGGATTTCTATTTTTGAAAGTTGGCAGGTATGTAGATGTATTGGCCTTTCATTTGTCCTCTTCAGAAGTTCCTCATTTGAAATGGTTTCTGGCCAATAGATGCATAGAATCCTTCTGAGGCAACGGTTAGTGAAGACTTGGAGACTCCTGGTGATCTGGGTTGTGACTTTCCAAGTTTCACTTCCATACAGGAGAACTGCTTTGACATTACTACGAAAGATTCGTAGTTTCATCCTGGTCGAGATGTCGCGAGCTTTCCAAACTGGATATAATTTAACAAATGCAAAATTTGCTTTTTTGATGCGCCTCTTAGCATCTGCGCTAGCACCACTGTCCTCTGCAATGATGCTACCAAGATATGGAAGCTCTCTCACAGTTTCAATTTCTTCTCCATTTATTTTGCACTTGCGGTTTGTATTTATTAAGCTGTTGACTCGCATTTCTTTGGTCTTGTTACAATTTATCTTCATTCCTGCTCTTGCTGCCTCTTCTGTGATGCGTCTTAACTGCATTTCCATATCCGTAAAGTTTTGAGAGATTGCACAAACATTGTCAGCTAAATCCAAGTCTTCCAGCTGTTGCATCAACTTCCATTGCAATCCAGTTTTTGTTCCAAACATTACCTTTCTCATAACCAGGTCCATAACAATAAGGAAGATGGTAGGAGACATAGGATACATCCGTGTTTGACTCCTGGATTGACATGTATTGGTTCAGTAAGCTTCCCTTCATGGACCACCTGGCATCGATAATTGCTATAAAAGCTCTTTACAAGACTTATGATCTTCTCAGATATTCCATATCTGGTCAACGCCTTCCACATGAACTCTCTCCTCAGGGAATCAAAAGCTTTCCAGAAATCCACAAACATAAGGTAAAGTGTAGTATTCCATTCCACACGCTGTTCCACTATAATCCTCAACGTGTTTATCTGGTCAATGCATGATCTGTTTTTCCTGTATCCGGCTTGTTCTCTTCTCAGTTTCTGATCCACATTATTTATAATTCAATCTACCAGAATACTTGTGAACACCTTACTTGGTACCGGTATTGAAAGTAAGGTGATACCTCGCCAGTTGTCACATAGTGTCCTATCCCCTTTCATCGGCAATTTCACCAGTAAACCTCTTTCCCAGTCTTCTGGAATCATCTCCTGTTCCCATATCTTTATAAAAAGGGGATGGAGTAGTTCAGCTGAGAGTTCTATGTCTTCTTTCAGGATTTCAGGATGGATTGTAACAGTTTTGCTAGCCCACCCTTTGAGCGACAAGTGTAGAGGTTATTAATGCCCCATGTTGGTAGCGACAATTGTAACGGTTTGACTGCCCCTAACTGTTGGGAGATAAATGTAACTGTTTACCTTTGCCTATGCTATGTTGTTTTAATGGGCGCCAAGACCTCAATGCAATGTTGAAATCTAAATTTGTATTTAACAACGTCTAGCTCTGGCAGAACACCTTCAAGACTCTATTCACTCAGATCGTGGTATGATTTGATCATTAACCCAACAAACAATTGTATCAGGAGAAGGAATTGGTCTATATCTAATGCTACCTACTGAAAGCAAAGATTGCATTGTAAAAGAAATGAATTTATTATATAAAACAAGAATAGCAAAATTAATAATAATAATAAGTTTAAAATTTAAATAGGAGCGTTGTGATTTTAATATTACCGATAGAAAATTACGTGAAAACGGAGTCTGATAAATTATTGATTTTACTCTTATTCCCAAGCTATGAAGTTACTGAAATATGAAATATAAAACAAAAAGAAATGAGAGATTGCGTATTTCTGCGTCATTCGCGCTTACCACTGGAAATTGCCAGAGCATTTCCCTCGTACTGGATGATGCTGTGAGCTTCCCACAGTCTCCTGGACGTCTCCATCTCCGTCGATATTTGATGATATTCTGGTAGATTAGATACTTCTATGGTCCGTACATCGGACCCAAACACTCGTACAACCACACTGGTTAAGTTTTACAAAAGTTAGTCCACCACTCCACGGAACCACTCCCGCGTACAACCGTACTCGTTAAGTTCTATACAGATAGTCCTCGTTCCACGGAACATCGGAGCGACCCCCGCGTATAACCATACTCGGCAAGTTCTACACTGATTGTCTTCGTTCCACGGCGCGTCGAACGATATATGCACCCGCCGTTTCCCCACTCTTCATCCGACTTCTAGCTTGCGTGGTCTCCACTGACTGGCTGCTCCCCACTACTTCCCCTTCTCAGGCTCATTACACACGGCGCGCGAATGATGAAGACGATTTCCGTTCCATACATTCGCCTTTCCTTGACGCTGCGACCCAGGATTGCGTCATGCTTTCCGACAAGATTAAGCGTGTACTTGAATTCCCAGTGAGTCACGTCTCTCGATATACCCTAACTGACGAAAACTCCGTAAAATTCCGCAATCACATAATTTTCTATGATATTGTCGTTCGTAATAATTTGCTTGATAGCGTTTTCTAAGACATAGAAAACCTATCTGAATGCTAATAATTTTTATAAAATGCTCCGAAAATATCTTAATAATAATTATAATAAATTAATAATAATAATAAATTAACATGAAAATTTATCTTGGCTGAACAATTTGCCACGTAAATAAATATAGAATGGCTTCCTACTGACTTATGCCAGTAGCATAAAAACCCCTCGAAAAACACGTTACAGGATATTATCACCCCCAGGTGCTTTCCCACTTTTTGTCTTTTGATAGCTGTAATAATTTCTTCTTTAGTTGGTGTATCAATGTTTATTCTTTCATCTGGCATTATTTCTTCCTGCATTTCCACTTCTGTCGCATTATCTTCCATATTGAACACCTCTGAAAAATGCTCCTTCCATCATTCCAGTTGTTCCTTTTAACAGTAATCATCTCACCATTTTTGCTTTTCACGGGTCCTCCTCTCTGAGTCTTCTTTATAGATAGAATTTTCGTTACCTCGTAGAGGGTCTTAAGGTTTCCAGTCCCTGCAGCTTTTTCCTCTTTTAATGCTTGTTCTTCTATCCACTGTCGCTTGTCCTTCCTAGCATTCCTTTTTTCCTCCCTGTCTTTTTCATTACACTTTTTCTGTGCAGTGAGCTTTTGTTGTCGTGCTGCGATCATATGCAGTGCATTAAAAAGATGACCCTAAAATGATTGAAAATATATTAATTCCCCTCACAACGAGGTATCTAGTATTACATAAATATGGTCTGCTTGTGTTTGCAAATTTGCTTTTGATGTATGTGATATGTTAAAATTTATATCTAGCTTTCAGAATGTTACCTTTTTCATTTTTTTTTTGACATATCCGTCCAGTTGTTGTTTATAAACTCAGTAAAATACTGAATAGTTTAATAAATATATGGAAAACATGTTGTGTTTTAATTACAGATATTCTACTTAAAATAGATGTCTTTTCCCTGCCGAATCTCTAAAAAGAATTCATTATACATAACTCATCCCTAGCTTAAGTACCTGGCAGTCTCGTACGGTGTATTGTCAAAGTGAGGGCTGCTCTACAGAACCTTCTTTGTAAAGGATATGGCTTGATGGGCCGGTTGGGAAAACAGTGGACATACACTGTCTTGAATGCAAATTCTTCTGTGCTTTGGAGGGATTTTCCTTTCTCTTCAGGGGCCTGCAGAAAGGGCCCATTGCATTGTTTGAAGTGAAATAGAAGATCTCTCCATTTCACTTCCTGCTTCTGTCTCTGTTTGATGGTCAAACGGGTTTACGGGAGAAGGGTCCACCCCACTCCATGCCCTTAAACAGGTATTCAGCCATTGTTAACAGCTTGCTGACTTAGACAAAAATATATTTATTACCAAGGCAAAAAATATATACATTTTCAGTTGTGTGGTGTTCTACCTACAGTACAAGTGTCTTATTAAGTTCTGTGGATTAAATTAATTTATATAAATAAATGTGTTTTTATAATTTGTGTCATGGTACATAGTTATAAACAGGGTTGGAAAAAGTATTTTTATTTAGAAAAACATTTTTTTTGTTTTAAACAGTTTTTTTTTAAATTCTGAATATGTTTTAAACAGAGTAATAAAATGCTGTATTTTTAATACTTAAATATAAATACTTTAGAGATCATCTTGACCAGAGTTGTATGGTAAGTAATAAACCAATGCTTACAACTGAAACTCGGCCAGCAGGGAAATTTAGTTACCAGCTGGGATTTTATTTCTCTACAACTTATGGTTGGCTGTTGTGTTGTGTTGTTTGTGTTAGGTTATGTTTGAATGGTGGTGTATTCTACTTCTTTGTGTTCTGTTAATTGTTGTGTAGAAAGTGTTTACTTAGCAGTATAATCAGCTTATTGCAGTTATGAGTTCAACTGGCAGAAGAAAAGATCTTGTATGGCAACATTTTATCGAATGCAAATTATTAAATACTTCAGGAACACTCACTTTGCAGCAGCCAAGTACAAACAGGCTGGCGGAACAGCTCTTGCTCTTCCTACGGATGTACGCTGGAATTCTTCAGCTGACTCTATAGAGTCCTATTTGGGTAACTGGCATATTATTGTCAAAGTCTGCACTGAAAATCGAAGTGCCATTGAACCAATTATAAGTGCAAAGAAAATGATATCAATATGAAACAAAATGTTTAAGACTATCTCAAAAAACTTAAGACTGCATCAGTCTCATTAGATAAGATGCAGCGTGATGACTGTACCATTGGGGAAGCAGTAGAGGTTTGGCTTCACCTGCTCAATTTTTTCAAAAATGAAAACAATCCCAATGACTTAAAGAAATTCATGAAACAATTTAACACCGCTGTAACTGATACCCATCTCCTTGCCAATCTTATGGATGCACGCTATCAAGGACAGAGACTGAGTGAAGAACAATATCATTGTGCTATGGAGTATGTTGAAGCTTACCACCCAGATGCAATGCTTGACCTAATTAAGTACAAAGCAAAATGTTCACCCTTCAAGGAATACCTGTTTGGCCCTGCAATACTAAAAGAAATTAAACCCCTGACATGCTGGGTGGCACTGCAGAATAACATTCATCACACAACTTCAGGCCTAGCACATCAGCTGCATAGTGGCAGTGACATTTGGATTTATAATATTTTAAATACATCCAAATGTCATCCTCTCCTGCACGTGGTTCTCCCTGCTGTAAACTGATGAGGCTCTGGCGTCCAAGTAACGCCCGGTATAAGGAGTTCTATACAATGCCAATGACCTTCTTGGAGGGCAGATGAGCAGGTTGAGATAAGGGCACCCTATGTCCTTGGGTTGAGAAATCTTCCCTAAAGGCGGATGATCCAGCAGATGGACATCGGCATAGGATCCTTACCAGTAGGTATGGGTAAGGGTAGGTGAGACTCTATGAGCCGTGGAGAAGGTCACTTAGATAACAAACCGGGTGGCTCAGCACCTTAGATGGCAGCCCCATCACTGATCTCAGGCTCAGAAGGCTGATAACCTACCAGTCTTAAATTACAAGATCAAAGAAAAAGGCAAAAGGGAATATCGGACGGATCAAATGGTTGACGACAATGGATTGATTAAGGGAATGTTTGGTTTGAGAATTGCAACTTGGAATGTTAGATCAATCATGACAGGAATAATGCAACAACTGGATACAGTGCTAAGTAACTACAAATGCCTAGTAACAGCTATCCAAGAAACAAGACTTCCCCAAGGAATCACGAAGTTTGGGAATAACTTTACATTGTTTAATATTAATGAGGCACGGACAGATTGGACTTCTGGAGTGGGGTTTGCTGTACACAATAAGGTGTCCTCAGCGGTAATTAAATGGATACCAATAAATGGGATACCAATAAATGATCGCTTGTGTGCAATAATTCTGAAGGCATCGCCATACAAAATCTGCATTGTTAACTGTCATGCACCATCAGAAGACGCTGATGATGAAATAAAAAATAGCTTTTATGCTGGTTTAGAGGACACTATTGTTAAGCTACCACGACATGCGATTCGTTTAGTCTTGGGAGATTTCAATGCCCAAATAGCACAAGAACTTCAATATCGTCCTATAAGTGGTCCAAATAGCCTACATGAAGTGAGCAATGACAACGGCGTTAGGCTGATTAATTTTGCTGACCATAGAAGAATGATCAGTAGTACGTATTTTCCGCGGAAAAAGATACATAAAGCCACTTGGATATCAGCAGATGGTACGGTAAAAAATCAGTTAGATCATGTATTGGTGGATGGGAGTCATCGCGGATGTGTGGAACATGTACGGACGTACCGCGGTGCTGATATGAATTCTGATCATGAAAGTCCATCTAAAACTTTCAACTAAATGGCATGGGAAAAGAGAAGAAATTGATCATCATGACAAGGATAAACTTGCAAATGAACAAATAAGACAGCGATTTCAAGACAGATTCACAGGTCTGCTTTCATCAACAGAGCCCCCAGAAGGTGTTGAAGGAAGATGGGTACATTTGAAGGAAGTGATAGTCCAGTGTGCAAAGGAAGAATTGGGAAATCAACCAAAACCCAAAAACAAACCATGGTTTGATGAGGATTGTCAAGCGACGGTTCAGAATAGAATGGAGAAGAGATTAGAATGGTTAAATCATCCATCAGAAAACTCGCAAGAAACATACGTAGAAGTGAGACGACTGACTGACAGGCTCATAAGAAGAAAGAAAAGAAAGTATGGGAAGAGGTTATTGGTAGCAGTTGAAGAATCACAGAAATCATTTCACTCCTTTTACAAGTTGGCAGGTTTTGCACGAGGCAATTACAAACTACAAACCTTAATCCTAACTGATGAAGGAAATGTGGTACTTCGTATGGAACAAGCAGATTATTTTGGAAAATATTTTGAAAACTTGCTAAATGTGGAAGCTGTAAAGGGTAATGCAGAACAAGATTTGGAGGCGAATCCAGAAGAAGAGGTAGAACTTGAACCATCAATGGAAGAGATACGAACAGCTGTAGAGTCACTTAAAAACAATAAGGCTCCAGGAGGTAGTGGTATTAATGCAGGACTGGTTAGAAATGGAGGAGAAACTTTATTGGAATCACTAAGACAACTTCTTGTTCAAATCTGGTCAACTGAGGAGATCCCAGTTGAATGGAGGAGTATAATAATATGCCCAATTTTAAGAAAAGGAGATGCCACAAAAGTAGACAACTATCGTGGAATCTCGTTGCTGGAGATTGGTTATAAAATATTTACCTCCCTTTTACTTGGACGTTTGAAACCTATTTTACAATAGGATCATACCAGTGTGGGTTCATGGCAGGACACTCAACCATTGATCACATCTTTACTATGCGACAGCTAATGGAAAAGTACGACGAATTCGATAAAGATCTACATTTCATATTTATTGATTTCCGACAGGCTTATGACAGCATAAATCGGACTGCATTGTGGAGAGTAATGCAAGAGTTGGGTATCAAACTGAAATATATCAAATTGGTGGAAGCATGCTATGCAGATTCAAGTTGTCAAGTACGGTTCGCAAACAAAATATCAACTCTTTTCACGGTTCGAAATGGATTGAGACAAGGAGATCTTCTGTCGCCAATGTTATTTAATATTGCATTGGAAAAGGTACGATGTGTAATTGGTTATGACAGAGAAATGGATATGATTGGTACTAACACAATCTTGGCATTTGCTGATGATGTGGTAATTATGGGAGAATCATTAGATCAGATAAAATCCGACACCACAAAGTTCACGAAAGAAGCCAGCAAAATGGGATTACTTGTCAATGATGAGAAAACTAAATATATGATCATTTCATGCCGACAGAATTTTGATGCCACTGTTAGTATTGACCGACATATGTTTGAACGAGTGGAGAAATTTAAATACTTGGGCTCAATTTTATCTAGTAAAAGTGAGATTGAAAAAGAGATCCAACAGAGGACTATTAGTGCCAATAGTACCTTTTTTGGTCTCAATAACTTATTTAAGTCACGCTTAATTCCAAAAGACAGCAAGGTTAAGTTATACATGACACTAGTGAAACGGGTTCTGTTATATGGATGCGAGTCATAGGCGACCTCACAAACACTGGAAGAGCGCATTTGTGCATTTGAGAGGAAAGTGCTCAGAAAGATATATGGATCTATTTACAATAGGGAAGAAGGAAGATGGGAAAGGAGGGGAAAAGAGGACTTATACCAACGTTTTGGGAAACCTGATGTGGGTAGGATCATCAGAGGAAGACGGCTCCAGTGGATGGGACACATCGTAAGAGCTGTGGAATCTATCCCTAACAGAGTGTTCAATGCTCAGCTGTTTGGCAAACGTCCAAGAGGCCGTCCAAGGACGAGATGGAAGGATAGGGTGATGAGAACGTTGCAGCAGGTGGAAACAACATCAGCAATGGATAGAGAAAAATGGAACGGCATTTGTAACAAATGCTTGAGATTGTGATCGGGATAATGCCTCCTGTGTGATTGATTAGGATAGTGTTTTGTAATATTGTATATTTGATGTGTGTGTTATGTCTCTTTGTTTTCTGTCATGGGCCCTAATATGTACAATAAATGATGAAGATGATGATATTTTCTGATAGAATTTTTTTTAACAAGGACATCAAAACCATTAAAAAATCACTCTATAAACTTTATATTATAATGTAAAACCTTCAGTAGAAGGCAGAGAAGACCACTGTACTCTACTGTATTGCAAAATGATTAATTTAAAATATGAAAACAAAAACAAAATCGTCTAAAGAAACATATTTTAGACGGTTGTTTGAAACTAATTTTAAACAATGTGCATTGTTTTAAACAGTTTTAAACACGCTGTTTAAAACATGTTGTTCTAAATATGCCAACCCTGTTATAAATGGCCCGTCCTGTCTAGACTGGTACATATTACGTTCGTAGTGGTGTCTCCATTCTACTCGGGCTTTAGGAAGAATTCTCACGTGCTTACTACCGGCCATGAATCACCGGCCCATCTATATTTAATATGCTGATTGTGTACGATATAGGAAATTGAAAGTGGAATTTTTATTAACAAATCCATTTTCTTCTATACTACTGAACATAAAGTTCCTCTTCAACAATTGTTATAGATAAATTTGCCTCATCCAAGCACAGGAGAGGAGAATATATTTACAAATAAGGAGCCATGTGAGTACAGTTTTTAATACATGAACTATTTATTAAAATTTGTTTCAAATGTTTTGTTGTGTGGAATGATGACAATGGCAGTGTTGGCAACAATGAATGTCAAATATAAAACAATATTTAATATGAAACATCCCATCCTAAAATTTTATTCAGGAGCCGCCCCTGTTGTGAATTATTATAAATGGTGACAAATAAAACAGCTCGTTAGTTACTTCTGGAAGAGTAAAACAAAGAACAACTGGCTCACAGAGATCCAGCATGATTTAAATGAATTAAATTTGACGATGCTCCAAATTAAAAATAGAGAAGAGAAAAATATTTTATGTTCGACCCTGACTATTATATGTCTGAAAACTGTACCATAATGATGGTCATTATAACACTATTTTTCATTATGAAACAGTTTCTTCCACCAGTCACAGCTCAAGAAACAGTTGTTTGACAAATTAGATAATGATACCTTCACGCATGCGCTCAAAATCCAACATGTCTATATAAATTACCGAAAGTGCACCGTCCATATGTTCGCGTAAATAAACTGGTAAATATGAGACAAGAAATAGCACTGTACCTTAATGTCCCCAAATCCAATTTCTACACAGCGCGTTGTTTTCAAACGACTTAGGTGACAGTTTTACTGAATACTGGTGCAAAATCTCCACATATGGTATTGAAGCACACAGAGTGCATGCGTCGGTCGGCCAGAGAGCTTGGAGAACAGAGATATTCTACCCAGCGCAGCACCCGATCACAAAATTCTAGTGACTGGACAGATATTTATGAATATTTATGTTAAAACAGATAATAAAGTTATAATTATCGTCGAACATAAACAGTCGTATGCAACTCGCCTATAATGGTAATTAAGACACTCGTATGGAAATGATAAAACTCGCTTAAGCTCGTTTTATAAACATACTCTTGTCTTAATTATAGCCATTATAGGTTCGTTGCATAATGTACTATTACGGAATAAATACTTACGATTCACATTAACAACATTTGAACGGGAAAACTACACCATCACAGGTGAACAAAGGGCAGCCAGGTCAGATAGAATGAAGAAATTTTGGGTGCAGAAGAAGCTGAAGCTGAATCGCTAATCTCCAAATACCGTGTTTAGACTTAATATTGTATTTGTATTGATTAAAGTGCTCCAATGAGGGCGTAAAATATAGGGCAGAAAAAATAAAAAGAATGGTGAATATATGAACTTTGAGACAGATTTATGTGTCCTCAGTTTTCTTTGCCTCCTGCAAACTTGATTTTCTGCCTCGTCAAGCAATACAGATGGGTTGGTTTTAATTCCCACCTGAGCCATGCTAGAAGTGGTTTTCCATGATGTCACTCTTTAGGTACAAAGTATCATTAATGGTAACTTTGTTATAATGTTTGGTAACGGTAACTTTGTTATAATGTTTGGTAACGGTAACTTAACATAGTCCCCTTTAAACAGTAACTTACCTGCCCCGAAAATCTAATAAGAATGTTCTGTTTTCAGTTGCTAGCAGATGGCTGATTGGAGATGTAACACAGGATGTCTCCCAACAATCATCATCATATTTTTCTGAAACATCCAACCTGGAATCATTTATCGATGCCCATAGAGATCCCAACCGTGCATCGAGGCCACGCCAAATTATTACATTGTCTGAAGCTAATATTGGTTCAATTCTTAATGTGTCCAATGCACAAGGTCAAGTTACATTCCGGTGCACCAGATGTGGCAAGTCTTACTTGAACAAAAGCAGTTTGAATAGACACAGGAAGTTTGAATGTGGTGTTGAGCCTCGATTCCAATGTCCACACTGCTCCACACGTACGAAGCATAAGAGTGATTTGGCATCTCATATCCGAAATAGGCATCAAGTCACCGATACTCAATATATTTCGAACATGTAAACGTTAAAGAATAAATTATGTCTGAAGTGAGATGTAATATTTACACCTAATGTTATATATATATATATATATATATATATATATATATTATACTGTGAAAAATATCTGATAAGGTCAATGTCAACATTGTAAAAATCTATGTTGTGCAATTAGAATTTACCAGAAATATTTGTGTCACGAAGTCAATATTCTCGCCACATCCAAATTTATATTGTGTACAAATCATCTGTCCTTAACCCCCCTCGTTGCTATGGTTACATCCACATTACCTTGGGCACAATATCTTGGATTTCTTTGATGAAACCAACAACAAATGGATAAAGTACATTGAATATGCCATAAATGATTGTGTGGGTTTGTTGATTCCAACACCTTCACACTGACCTGAGACATTCTGTGAACAGACCATAAGTTGAATCACAATTGGAATGTGCTCCTCACTTACAAGGGAACGGATTGCGGTGTAAAATTCTTATCTGGTTGAAACTTAGTACACAATATTCCTACAAAGTATTACAATGACGTAGTGAAATCCGCATGGGTCACTTTCGATTTTGAACGCCAAAACCTGCCGGCGACTGCATGAGCGAGGAGGTGGGAAGAGGTAAAGCTGACCTTGAATCCTAGGAGCATGGGATGGTTCCTGGCCAAAAGCTTTCTTAGCGATCACTTACAGCAAAGCAGGTTTGTAGACAAACTACCACATTCCAAGGATTAAAATTAGGGAGGTATTCCAATTGATCATCGTCGTTTTCACTTTCTCACATTTGTAAATATTTTTAGTTTGTAACATTAATTGTTGTCTGTGCCAGTAAAATTAAAAAGAGCCAAAATTAAATTGTTCCACTTACATGGCTTATCTGTACATCCGAAACATCACTTTTGTTTTGCATAGCCCTACCGAACAGTTAAGGGAGTGATGGGATGAGGGGAAGGTGGAAGGTGGGGAATGCAAGGTGGCGCGGCAGGTCTCTGCCTGGTAACTGCGAGCCATCGCGTGCTGCTAGGATTCAAGGTCAGCTTTATCTCTTCCAACTCCTCACTCATGCCGTTGCCCGGCAGGTTTTCAGCGTTTAATATTGTCATCCAAAATTGAAAGTGGCCCGTGCGGTCTTCACTACGTCATTGTACAACTTTGTAGGTAAATTGTGTACTAAATTTCAACCAGATTAGAATTTTTCACTGCAAACCGTTCCTATTTAGCTATCTGCTCAGTTTAGGATCGCTCTACTTGTGTCTTAAAACTTATGAATTATGCACTCATCATTCAGATGCAGGAGGGGCAGATTATGTTCAATTAATGAGTGGAGACACTAGGGATTGCCTTTCCCACCTGGGAGCTAATAGCATTGTTCTAGCCAGATTTACTCCCCGCAATGTGCATTATTTTAAACAGTTTTAAACTCGCTGTTTAAAACATGTTGTTCTAAACAGGCCAACCCTGTTATAAATGGCCCGTTCGTAGTGGTGTCTCCATTCTATTCGGGCTTTAGGAAGAATTCTCACGTGCTTACTACCGGTCACGAATCACCGGCCCATCTATATTTAATATGCTGATTGTGTACGATATAGGAAATTGAAAGTGGAATGTTCTTCTATACTACTGAACATAAAGTTCCTCTTCAACCAATGTTATCGATAAATTTGCCTCATCCAAGCACAGGAGAGAAGAATGTATTTACAAATATGGAGCCATGTGAGTACGGTTTTTAATACATGAACAGGGCCGTAGAGAGCGATCACAGGCCTTAGGACAAGGCCTTCCGGGCCCCTCTACTTTTATTCAACCTTTTGCATATTTTTTAAATCATGTTATTACAATAAGCTTGCAAATTGTTGACCCCCCCGAAAAGAAAGAAAGGCCACCGTCGAATTTAGCTCACCCAACTGAATATTAATTCAGTTTGTTTTTAATTTTCCAGCTACTCCCCCTCTTTCTTACTTTCAACATCGCTGTTCTGTCCCTTAATGCAACAATAACTAACATTTTTTCTTTTTTCTTTCTCTCTCTCATTCAATGTTCTTTTACTTCATGATGTTGATCACTGTGCATTAAAAATGCAATTTTCATTGTATTTGAATGTGTTCAGGCACTACAAGAACAAGCCACACTTCTTTCAGAAATTATGAACTGAAGAGTCATTTTCTTTCTGAGATTGAATTAGAAATGACTGTACTGTATATGCTCCACAAAGGGCTCTTGAACTCAAGCCCGTTATATATTAAATGGACAACTCTGGAATAACACAAGGTTATTTATAAAATGATTTATGTGTTCTCATTGTTATGTTTTGGCTGTATTTACATCGAACAAAGTTATATCAGAAAGTTTCCTAACAGTTTTGTCATTAAATTAAGTAAAGTTGTCCACTCTAATAAGTCTTCTTTGCCTCGGGCCCCTCAACAAGTCCGGGCCCCGGGGCTACAGCCCCGCTTGCCCCTCCCTCTCGTCGGACCTGTACATGAAGTATTTATTAAAACTTGTTTCAACTATTTTGTTGTGTGGAATGATGATAATGGCAGTGTTGGCAAACAATGTATGTCAACAATATAACTATATTTAATATGAAACAACAATCAAATCATTTCATTCAGGAGCTGCCCCTGTTGAGAATTATAATAAATGGTGACAAATAGAACAGCTTTTTAATTACTTCTGGAAGAGTTAAACAAAGAACAACTGGTTCACAGAGATCCAGCATGATTTAGATTAATTGAATTTGACGATGCTCCAAATTAAAAATAGAGAAGAGAAAAATATTTTAAGGAATAAATACTTACGATTCACATTAACAACATTTGAACGGAAAAACTACACCTTCACAGATGAACGAAGGGCAGCCACGTCAGATAGAATGAAGAAATTTGGGTGCAGAAGAGGCTGAAGCTGAATCTCTAATCTCCAAATACCGTGTTTAGACTTAATATTGTATTTGTATTGATTAAAGTGCTCCAATGAGGGCGTAAAATATAGGGCAGAAAAAATAAAAAGAATGGTGAATATATGAACTTTGAGACAGATTTATGTGTCCTCAGTTTTCTTTGCCTCCTGCAAACTTGATTTTCTGCCTCGTCAAGCAATACAGATCGGTTGGTTTTAATTCCCACCTGAGCCATGCTGGAAGTGGTTTTCCATGATGTCACTCTTTAGGTACAAAGTATCATTAATGGTAACTTTGTTATAATGTTTGGTAAAGGTAACTTTAACATAGTCCCCTTTAAACAGTAACTTACCTGCCCCAAAAATCTAATAAGAATGTTCTGTTTTCAGTTGCTAGCAGATGGCTGATTGGAGATGTAACACAGGATGTCTCCCAACATTCTTCATCATATTTTTCTGACACATCCAACCTGGAATCATTTATCGATGCCCATAGAGATCCCAACCGTGCATCGAGGCCACGCCAAATTATTACATTGTCTGAAGCTAATATTGGTTCAATTCTTAATGTGTCCAATGCACAAGGTCAAGGTACATTCCGATGCACCAGATGTGGCAAGTCTTACTTGAACAAAGGCAGTTTGACAAGACACTGGAAGTTTGAATGTGGTGTCGAGCCTCGATTCCAATGTCCACACTGCTCCACACGTACGAAGCATAAGAGTGATTTGGCATCCCATATCCGCTATAGGCATCAAGTCACCGACCCTCAACATATTTCAAACATGTAAACGTTAAAGAATAAATTATGTCTGAAGTGAGATGTAATATTTACACCTAATGTTATATATATATATATTTTATACTGTGAAAAATATCTGATAAGGTCAATGTCAACATTGTAAAAATCTATGTTGTGCAATTAGAATTTACCAGAAATATTTGTGTCACAAAGTCAATATTCTCGCCACATACAAATTTATATTGTGTACAAATCATCTGTCCTTAATCCCTCCTCATTGCTATGGTTACATCCACATTACCTTGGGGCACAATATTGGATGTCTTTGAAGAAACCAACAACAAATGGATAAAGTACGTTGAATATGCCATAAATGATTGTGTGGGTTTGTATGATTTAAACACCTTCACACTGACCTAAATTTCTCCATGTGCATATAAGTTGCGCCCCATCCAAATAACAATGTAAATTTCTACCAATATAAGGACATAGCTTAAGACACATTCTGTGAACAGACCATAAGTTGAATCACAATTGGAATGTGCTCCTCACTTTCAAGGGAACGGATTGCGGTGTAAAATTCTTATCTGGTTGAAACTTAGTACACAATATTCCTACAAACTATTACAATAACGTAGTGAAATCCTCATGGGCCACTTTCAATTTTTAACACCAATAATGATCGCCGAAACCTGCCGGGCGACGGCATGAGCGAGGAGGTGGAAAGAGGTAAAGCTGACCTTGAATCCTAGAAGCACGGGATGGTTCCTGGCCACAAGCTTTCATAGCGATCACTTACAGCAAAGCAGGTTTGTAGACAAACTACCACATTCCAAGGATTAAAATTTGGGAGGTATTCCAATTGAACATCGTCGTTTTCACTTTCTCACATTTGTAAATATTTTGACTGTAAAGTTAAGTTTGTAACATTAATTATTGTCTGTGCCAGTAAAATTAAAAAGAGCCAAAATTAAATTGTCCCACTTACATGGCTTATCTGTACATCCGAAACATCACTTTTGTCTTGCATAGCCCTACCGAACAGTTAAGGGAGTGATGGGATGAGGGGAAGGAGGAAGGTGGGGAATGCAAGGCGGCGCGGTAGGTAGCTGCCTGGTAGCTGCGAGCCATCACGTGCTGCCAGGATTCAAGGTCAGCTTTACCTCTCCCAACTCCTCACTCATGCCGTTGCCCGGCAGGTTTTCAGCGTTTAATATTGTCATCCAAAATTGAAAGTGGCCCGTGCGGTCTTCACTACGTCATTGTACAACTTTGTAGGAATATTGTGTACTATATTTCAACCAGATTAGATCTTTACACCGCAAACCGTTCCCTCGTTAGCTATCTGCTCAGATATGGTTCGCTCTACTTCTGCCCTAAAAACTTATGAATTATGCACTCATCATTCAGATGCAGGAGGGGCAGATTATGTTCAATTAACGAGTGGAGATACTAGGGATTGCCTTTCCCACCTGGGAGCTAATAGCATTGTTCTAGCCAGATTTACTCCCCGCGCCTAATTAGGGACAGATACGTCATGGGGAAATCTAATTTTGATCTGTCTACAGTACAAATGACTTTCAGTATATCCTGTCTTTTAGGGCCTTGTCTTTTAAACTTAAGAGTTAGTTGAAATTCCTCTATATTTCACGATGGTACAAATAGTGAAACAGTAAAATTCTATTTATATAGAATGAGTAAAGAGGATAGGGCCATACTAAGATTGATCTGGAGAAGAATGGTTATGTAATCTTATGTCGCATTATTTACGGTTTCAGAGAACATTAATTAAATTACTATGATAAAAGAATACACTAATGCGGGTGATGGAGAATTATGTTCTACTTATTTGTATAATTGTTTTTACAGATGAGTTGAAAACTACACCGTCAATGTTGATGTACTTTGCAGTTCTTTTTGGTATCTGCTGTGTTGCTAATTTAACCTAATTCAGACATTCCTTGAAGAAAACACAAGCATTTAACATGTGACCGAGCAGTTTCCCTTGTTTCTACTATGCACAGTTAGACCTTGTTCTTTAACCATTATCTCAAATGGAATAGGAGTAAAATTGACTAAACTTGGTGGCGACAAATACAACGCTTGGAATAGCCTACATTTCATTGCGTTGCTGCATCACTCTTGTAATATTTTTACTCCAGAATAACCTGCGGTACTATCAACTCCTCAGAATCTGATCCTTCTTCGACTCACCCTTATACTTGTGGTCTTTCTTAAGTCTAACACTATTACAGAAATGTCAAATACCTTATCATTTATATTACATAAATATGGTCTGCTTGTGTTTGAAAATTTGCTTTTGAAGTATGTGGTATGTTTAAATTTATTTCTAGAATTCAGAATGTTGACTTTTTCATTATTTTAGACATATCCATCCAATTGTTGTTTATAAACTCAGTATAATACTGTATAGTTTAATAAATATATGAAAGACATGTTGTGTTTAGATTACAGATATTCTACTTAAAATAGATGTTTTCTCCCTGTCGAATCACTAATAATAATACATTATACATAAGTAAGCCCTAGCTCAAGTACCTAACAGTCTCGTACGATGTATGGTCATAGCGAGGGCCGCTCTACAGAACCATCTATGTAAAGTAAATGGCTTGATAGGCCGGTTGGGAAAACAGTGGACATAAGCACTGTCTTCAATGCAAATTCTTCTGTGCTATGGAGGGATTTTCCTTTCTCTTCATGGGCCTGCAGAATGTGCCCATTGCGTTGCTTTCAAGCGAAATAGAATATCTCTCCATTTCACTCCCTGCTTCTGTCTCTGTTGGATGGTCAAACGTGTTTACGGGAGAGGAGTCCACCCCACTTCATGTCCTTAAACAGGTATTCAGTCATTGTTCACAGCTTGCTGACTTAGACAAAAATATATTTATACATTTGCATTTGTCTGGTATTCTAACTACAGTACAAGTGTCTTATTAAGTTCTCTGGATTAAATTAATTGCTATAAATAAATTTGTTTTTACCTTTTGTGACACGGTACATAGTTATAAGTGGGTCGTTCTGTCTTGACTGGGACATATTACGTTCGTAATTGTGTCTCTATTCTAGTATGGCTTTAAGAGGATTTCTCATGCAATTACAACCAGCCACAAATCACTGGCCCATCTATATTTAAAATGCTGATTGTGTGCGACATAGGAAAATGAAAGTGGAATATTTATTAACAATACCATTTTCTTCTATCTGATGAGCATAAAGTCACGACCTCTTCAACCAATGTTATAGATAAATTTCCCTCATCTAAGCACAGGAGAGGAGAATATATTTACAAATAAGGAGCCATGTGAGTACAGTTTTTAATGCATTAACTCTTTATTAAAACTTGTTTCAAATATTGTGTTGTGTGGAATGATGATAATGGCAGTGTTGGCAACAATGAATGTCTAATATAACATTATGGGGTTTGGAGTCATTTTTCAATGTTGCCTTAGTAAACAAATGTTTGGTGCTTTTCAGTCCATCAACACGAATGTACCCTAAAAGAGTTGGGTTATACCCTAATCCTGAAAAAATTACATGAGATTAATAAATACACTAGTTTCGATCGTCAAGCGATCACCATCAGATCCATTACAATTAGACTGTAAAATCTACGTTTGAAAATACAGGTGAAAATATTTACAATATATACAATTATTTAGTTGCAGTTTTGGTAATGCAACTTGTCAGTGTATGCTAGTTGTAGTATATATGATGTTAGGTGAAATGCTAAAATGGTGATAGAAATCCGGAATTTGTCTGTTTGGAGTGACTATATGGTTGTACTGTATAGTGCAGGCTATTACTTACTGTATCTGGTTGGATGTCTTTCACGCTGTAGCTGCGAGTAGTATCAACTTCCCTCTTGCACCATAGACTGAATTGGAATGTTATCTCACTGAACTGGTATTTCCCTCCCCCCACCGCATGTTCCTATGTGCTGTCTGTTGTCAATGCATGTGTAATTGTGACGTATTGCCAAGTCCAGATAAGATGTATGTTATTGAATTCAGGAAGGTCTTCAACTATTATAGACCGTGGTACATTCCTCGCCACGCGTAGACTATTAGCAATTAACACTAAGCGTACCCAGTGTTTGTGGACGTCACGGCACCTTTAATACTGCCGCAAATGCCAGCCTTGGTTTATTGAAGAAAAAAGTACATCATATTCCCGATCTAGTGGGGATTTTAATCGGTAAATGTTATCTGGATCAGGAGTACGATGTACTTTTTTCTACAATAAACCAAGGCCAGCATTCGCGGCAGTATTAAAGGTGCCGGGACGTCCTCAAAGACCGTGTGCGTTTAGTATGAATGGCTAATAGTCTACGCTTGGCGAGGAATGTCCCACGGTCTTTAATAGTTGAAGACCTTCCTGAATTCAATAACATACATCTTATCTAGACTTGGCAACACATCACAATTACACATGCATTAACGACAGACAGCACATAGGAACATGCGGCAGGGGGAGGGAAAAAACAGTTCAGTAAGATAACAATCCAATTCAGTCGACCGTCACTGGTGCAAGAGGGAAGTTGATAATATTCGCAACTACAGCGCGGAAGACATCCAACCAGATAAGTAGCCTGCACTATACAGTACAACCATAGTTACAACCATATAGTCACTCCAAACAGACAAATTCCGGATTTCTATCACCATTTTAGCATTTCACCTAACATCATATATACTACAATAAGCATACACTGACAAGTTGCATTACCAATACTGCAACTAAATAATTGGACATATTGTAAATATTTTCACCTGTATTTTCACACATAGATTTTACAGCCTAAGTGTAATGGATCTGATGATGATCGCTTGACGATCGAAGCTGGTCATCCTAGTGTATTTATTAATCTCATGTAATTTTTTTTCAGGATTAGGGTATAACCCAACTCTTTTAGGGAACATTCGTGTTGACCGACTGAAAAGCACCCCTCGTTTGTCAAATATAAAAAAATACGGTATTTTATATGAAACAACAATAAAATCATTTTATTCAAGAGCTGCCCTTGTTGTGAATTATAATAAATGGTGAATATATAAGCTTTGAGACAGATGTATGCGTCCTCAGTTTTCTTTGCCTACTGCAAACTAGATTTTCTGCCTCGTCAAGCAATACAGATGGGCCCCACCTGAGCCATGCTACAAGTGGTTTTCTATGGTGTCACACTTTAGGTACAAAGTATCATTAACGGTAACTTTGTTATAATGTTTGGTAATGGTGACTTTAACGTAGTCCCCTTTTAACAGTTACTTACCTGACCCGAAAAACTAATAAGAATGTTCTGTTTTCAGTTGCTAGCAGATGGCTGATTGGAGAAGTAATACAGGATGTCTCTCAACATTCATCATCATATTCTTCTGAAACATCCAATCTGGAATCATGTATCGTTGCCCATAGAGATCCCAAAAGTGCATCGAGGCAACGCCAAATAATGACTTTGTCAGAAGCTAATATTGATTCATTTCCTAATGTGTCCAATGCACAAGGTCCAGGTACATTCCGGTGCACCAGATGTGGCAAGTCTTACTGCAACAAAGGCAGTTTGACAAGACACTGGAAGTTTGAATGTGGTGTCGAGCCTCGATTCCAATGTCCACACTGCTCCATACGTATGAAGCATAAGAGTAATTTGGAATCTCATATCCGCTATAGACATCAAGTCACCGACACTCAACTAATTCCAAACATGTAAATGTTAAAGAATAAATTTTATCTGAAAGTGAGATGTAATATTTATACCCATGGTTATATATATATTTTATACTGTGAAAAATATAAGGTCAATGTCAGCATTGTAAAAATGTATGTTATGCAATTAGAATTTATAAGAAATATTTGTCTCACAAGGTCGATATTCTTGCCACATACAAATTTATATTGTGTATAAATCATCTGTCCTTAATCCCTCCTCGTTGCTATGGATACATCCACACTACCTTCGGGCACAAATATCTTAGATGTCTTTGAAGAAACCATTAACAAATGGATGAAGTACGTGGAATATGCTATAAATGTTTGTGTGGGTTTGTATGATTCAAACACCTTCACACTGACCTAAATTTCTCTGTGTGCATATAAGTTGCGCCACATGCCAAATAACAATGTAAATCTCTACTAATATGGACGTAGCTTAAGAGACATACTCTGAAAAGACCATAAGTTGAATTACAATTGGAATGTGCTCCTCACTTAGCTGTCTGCTCGGTTGTGGATCGCTCTACTTGTGGCCTAAAAACTTAAGAATTACGCACTCATCATTCAGATGCAGGTGGGGCAGATTATGTTCAATTAACGAGTGGAGACACTAGGGATTGCCTTTCCCACCTGAGAGCTAATAGCATTGTTCTAGCCAGATTTCCTCCGCACACCTAATCATGGACAGTTACGTCCTGCGAATTTCAACTCGTGATCTGTCTACAGTAGACAGTATATCCTCTCTTTGGGCCTCGTACTTTAAGCTTAGGAGTTACTTGAAATTCCTCTGTGTTTCAGGCAGGTGTGTTCATTCTTTGCAATAGTTCATTGCCTACTCTTTGATGAAATGGTTGAGGTCATAGAGCACTACGGGAGCAGCTTTATATTATAGTGTAAATTGTAAATCAGTAATGTTACTTCTTTCCATCTGAATACTATCAAGTGAGCAAGATGATTGTATAAATAAAAAGTAACATAAAATGGTCTTAGTTAGGTTTGACATTAACCAAACATAAAAATATCACAACAACAAATTGGTTGAAAGAGTGATGCCAGATAGCCTAAAACTCATCGGTTTGCACCCAATTATACAAAAGTTCCCCTGTGACGAACACTGGACCAACCCTTCTTTGCGGGCTATTCCATTCGCTCAAACCCACGGATTTTCCTCCCTCCCAAAATAAAACTCTATATACTCCCCTGAGTCGGGGGGTTATATTTGTCACAAAGAACTTCATTTCTTGGCCACCAAGTTCACACAACCATACTCCATTATTGTGAGAGCACAAAGTGAGAACAAGGGAAACACTGCTCGCTCACATTATAAATGCTTGTGCTTTCATCAAGGAATATCTAAATCAGGTTAAATTAGCAACACAGCAGCTACCAACAAGAACTGCAAAGTGCACCGACGTTGATGGTGTAGTTTTGAACTGTTCTGTAAAAACTAGGCAACGCTGAAAAATGACTTCTAATACTTCAATGCTTTCATTAAACAAGATTATTACAGAGTGGTTCAAACCCGGCCAAAGCCATCGGATTTTTTAAGAGCGTTAAAAATCCCTCAGTATGCCTTCCTTCAGAGGGGAAGTAAAGCCGGCGGTCCGATGTCATAGATTTATGGCAGGTTAAAGAACCTTCCACTAATTGCACCTGTGTGAAACTAAATTGGATAGGTTAAGAATGTAAACAACGCTCTTAGGTTTCTACGTTCGTCGCCAAGAGCCGACTGCGGTGGCGTCTAGTAGCTCAGTTCTGAACTAGGCCTAGTAGTCGTTGACGGTGGCGCTTGGCGGCAAAAGTAGGAACTATTTGAAAATTTCTAAGTTGCAGTACTTTAATTAAAAAACAGATAACACACACTAATACAGTCATCACAATTAACACCGGTTATCAGACAGATTCTTCACACACCCAAAGTACACGGGGCTACATGACCGCGTTATCGCAGCCCCTAAACTTAAGAACCAACCAGAGTGGCAGTTGAGAGACAGATGACCTCGTAGTTCCACCCTTAAAACAACAACAACTACTACAATTAACTAACTAATGTCAGTTGTTTAATGGATTTTTGTCTATTTGTCAAAGATAGCCTATTCAAAAGGATCGTCTTCAACATGCACACATTTTTATTTGTAAGTTATTAGATATTTGGAGTACTTTAATTAAAAAACAGATAACACACACTAATACAGTCATCACAATTAACACCGGTTATCAGACAGATTCTACACACACCCAAAGTACACGGGGCTACATGACCGCGTTATCGCAGCCCCTAAACTTAAGAACCAACCAGAGTGGCAGTTGAGAGACTGTAGATTGTAGTGACATCTCACTGCACTCCAGTGCTTCCCTTCTTTCACCTAATGATACAGAGCATAATGCAGGCATACTGTATATTATCATACAACCCACAATAATTTGTACAGAGGGAACAAATAATGATAACTCAGAAGGCATCGACTTGAAGGGAGAGATGGAACAAGTTGCCATCATTTTAATTTCTGGTGAGTGTGTATCAGTTTTATTAATGTAGACCTCCTTGTGATTCAGTGCTTAGCATTATTGACTGCCATCTCGGGAGTCCTGGGATTTAAAAGTCTTAGAATGTGATCTCGATGCCAAATGGGAAACCTACCTGATACTGTGACTGAAGTGGAACTGGCCACCTTACCTCAAATAAACAGGATGTCTGTTTAGTGATCCCTTTCCATGGTCAAGAGCTGTAATCATGCTGCTTGCATCCCTTGTGGATATGACACTTAGATTATACATGCAAAGTTATAAATTAATCAGCATTTCCCTCAGTGATCAGCTGGAGGTTGATTGTAACCACCCTGGAATTCAAAATGAACTCTCCAGATATTGTGCATATTTGATGTAGCTATGGATGGGAGCTTACTTGAATGCTAGGCAGAGGAATGTAGTCACCGAGAATGTGGCGCCTCGTTGTCTGGCTGAGGATCAGCGACATCTGCCTTCCCAAAATCATCACGCCATAACTTACGAACTGCGTCTACTTGTCCTACTGGTTATGCAATTGGCGGTGTAGTAAGCAGGTTGCCATGGAAACGAAACGAAGACCGTGTGTATGGAGACCCTTTTCCCTTGTTCTTGGCATCGCCCTTCACTCTCAAACAAATGAGCTCTCATCAGTAATTTACTTTAGATAATACACCCTAATTAATCAAAGAAAATACTGGGCTTTTTCTTAGGTAATTTGGATATGACCTTGAAGCTAATGTATAGTAATTTTCTATCCTGATCTAACATTGTATTGCATCTTTTCCAGTTCCAAACACATTGGCTGACATTCAAGATGCTATACTACCAAAGGACTTCAGAGATTTCTCCTTATTTCCTCCTCCATGTTTCAATGACACACTTCTTGATCCTCATGATCTTACCGACAGTGTCTTGAAGATTATGCAGCCTGAAAGAAGAACGACATTCACTGAGGTCTCTCCTCAGATGCGCAGCCAATTCCTGTGCACCAGATGTGGTAGAGGTTACGTTTTAAAAGGAAGTTTATCGCGGCACTTGAAATACGAGTGTGGTGTCGAGCCCAAGTTTCAGTGTCCTTTGTGTCCATACCGCACCACGCAAAAGAGTCATCTCATATCTCACATCAATCACCGGCATCCACTAGATTAGTATTGTATGTTGTTTGGTTTTTATTAAAAGATCATATTTTTTTGACTACGAATATCAAAATTAAACCTATATTTTGCTACTTGTATAGATGTTTAGAGGTTATAAAACTACGGTAGATACTGCTGCAGTAAAATGCAACGAGATGGCCGTACTAACTGGACAGGAGAAGAAAGATATAAATATATACACTTAGTGTCCAAAAGTCATGGGAAGGCACAGAATATAAGGTTCATAACAAGTTGCTCCTCTGCGAGCCCTCAAAACGGCAGCAATACGGCGAAACATTTGCTTGTCAAGAAATGGGTTCCTGACTCCCATCATTCAACTGGGTGGTGATCTGACTCACAGTAGTCCTTTGATCGCCCCGTATTATTCTGCTGAGGCGACGTGATGTCCGTTCGTTAAACACTTGTGGTCGTCCAGTGGGGCGGTTTACGCGGATGGTAACATTATCTCTGCGATTTTGAAGATCCACCCTCAACACTGTTGACCTTATTGGAAATATCTGTTCCCGAAGGAAACAGGATGTAAAATTGTCCTATTGAGCTATGTACATTAACAAATTCACAAAGAAATTTGATAAAATGGTCCGGCTAGCTCAAAACAGTTGCCAGCGTTTCGCCCCAGTGTACCAATGGGCTCTTCAGTTGGTTATGGTACACCTCACCAAGACGCGTGGCTAGTACATACTGTGAAGGCCGCTGCAAGGCACAAAATGTCGCCACGAGCAGCGCCAATGTACTACGGAAGTCAAAACTTCCTTTCAAAAATAATAAATAATGGATTAGCAAGGTAAGCTAACATTATTTTTGAAAGGAAGTTTTGACTTCCGTAGTGCATTGGCGCTGCTCATGGCGACATTTTGTGCCTTGCAGCGGCCTTCACAGTATGTACTAGCCACGCGTCTTGGTGAGGTGTACCATAACCAACTGAAGAGCCCATTGGTACACTGGGGCGAAACGCTGGCAACTGTTTTGAGCTAGCCGAACCATTTTATCAAATTTATTTGTGAATTTGTTATTGTTGACCTTGGAAACCCGAATTCACGAGTGATCTCCGAAATGCTATGACCCATGCACCGTGCGGCAATGATTATCCCTCGTTCAAAATCGGTTAACTCCCGGCGTGTTGCCAGCTTCACTACGCTCGTATCTGCTCAGCTGCAGCTAGCTGCAACGCTCAGGAGCCATACACGGCATATTTTCTCATAGGACTGCCCTTCCTGTGACTTTTGGCCACTTGTTGTGTATAAAAACGACAAGCACAATGTGAGTGAGAGCTTTCTCGGTGCGTCAGTGATCGAACGTCTACTACTTGATCTCAAGATTGATATTGCAACGTTTCAGTTGGTCAATACAATGACTGGGATATGCGAAGAAATTACCCGAAAAAAATTACATGTAATTAAAAATGTATATTTATATATGAGTCGTCTAGTTGCAAAACTCGTTTAATCCACTTTTGAATAAGGATCATGTCGTAAAATTATTTATTTAATTAGTTTATTTTACTTTATATTATTTTGTTTTGTTTTCTTTTGATTTTGTTTTGTTTTATTTTATTTTGTTTTGTTTAATTTGATTTTCCAGAAAACAAACATAAAACAAAAAAACATGAAGCAAAATACAAAATTCAAAAACAAAAGCAAAAACAGAAAACAAGAAGCACAAAGCAAACAGCAAAAGTAGAAAACAAACAGAAAACCAAGAAAGAAAGCAAAAAGTAAAATTCAAATGCAAACACAAAACCAAAAACATAAAGCAAAAAGAAAAAAAGTAGAAAACAACAAACACAAAAGATACGCAACGCAAAGTCCAGAGAAATTTTTCTTATGAAAATGATTCTTATTCACAAGTGGATTAAACGAGTTATGCAACTGGACAACTTATTTGGACATGTGAGGAGCCATTGTTGAGAAGGACACTCCAGTCTGTGCGAGATGGAGGCAAATAATTATGCAGAAGAGCCGACCCTGCTAAGGCTAAAACAAGAAGGTAATAATAATAATAATAATGTTATTGGTTTTATGTCCCTTTTAACTACTGTGGGTGTTAGAGATGCAGGGCTGACGGAAATTTTCCCCAAAGGGGATCTTTAACATGACAGTTAATATACTGACACGGCTCCCTCGCATTTGCACACCCTCAAATGCCAACTGGATTCGATCCTGCAACCCTGGGCACAGAAGGTGAGAACGTTACCACTGAGCCACGCAGCCATCTTCAAAGATGAAGATATACAGAATGTTTTTCTTATTTATCACATGAACCTACAATTTTCCGGGTTATTTTTTCTCATGTCCCAGTAATTGGGATTACATTGTGTTGCGAAATCAATTAGCAATAAGCAAAATGACTTCAAAACTCTCCATGATCTCGAGATTGCAGGTCCGATTCCCAGCTGAGGAGGTTGGTTTTTAAAAGGCAGGAAAAGTCCACATCATTCCAAGTCGTACTCTGTCGGCTCCTAATTACAATACAAAATTAACTAAATCTCAGCCACAGGTTGCCCAATAGACTTCACTACCAGATGGCAGGGGCCCAATAGTGTTCTGGTTTTCACTACCAGATGGCAGTTCATAATAAATATGGTTTTATAAGAAATACTTTTAAAATTGTTCTTTGTTAAGGAAACAATTTTGCGGGGGTTTATAAATATAGTTTTCAATACACAGTACGTTCTGATTCGTTGGAAAAGGCAATTATGTTTGGAAAGATGGAAGGGTCTCGGAGATGAGGGTGGCCAGCATTGAGATGGATCGACTCTATCAAATCCAACATGAATATGTCAGTGAAGGATCTGAAGAATATGGCTGAAGATTGAATCGTATGGAGACAGTTGATCCATGCAGTCGCTAGGAGTCGACACCGACTTGATGGCACCTCATCATCATCATCATTGTTTCATATTTTAAAACTTCCGTGGCTGACTGCGTGGCTCAGTGGTAACGTTCTTGCCTGTTGTTCCGAAGGTTGCAGGATCGAATCCTGGCACAACCAGTTAGCATTTGAGGTTGCGCAAATGAGAGGGAGCCGTGTCAGGAGATTTACTGGCACGTTAAAGATCCCCTTCGGGGCAATATTCCGGCAACCCAGCATCTCTAAAAGTCACAGTAGTTAAAAGGGATGTAAAACCAACAACATTATTATTATTATTATTATTAAAAACTTCCTAAACTGTTGAAAAATTAGCATTATAATTGGTCTGTTGATTCAGCTCCTTCACCAGTATCTGGCATATAACCTCTCTCGCTCTTCCTCTCTCCCCATGCTTGTTTCTACTCAACAGACCTTGAAGAGGAAAAGTATTTTGATTAAAATATTCATTACTTTTTTTGTTTGACTTTTTTTAAATTTCACTTTTACAGTATGCTTCCTTTAATTAAATAACTTACAGTTGAAGCCCTGAAATTCAAACTCTCATATCCGAAATCCCTGGAAATCTGAACTTTAATTAATGGAATCACATATCAAATTAAAGAACGGATTTTGTAAGATTAGTTTGTAACATAATTTTATTGTGGCAAAAAGGAGTCAAATGTTATTCAAGTGCAGTAGGCTATTGTGAAATAAGATAGAAATGTAAAGATTGAAAATATACATTACATCCAAAAGAAGCGACTACCATCAACGTTGGTGCACTTTGCAGTTCTCGTTGGTAGCTGCTGTGTTGCTAATTTAACCTGATTTAGACATTCCTTGATGAGAACACAAACATTACGAGCAATGTTACCTTCGTTCTCACTTTGTGCTGGTTGGCCTTGTTCTTTAAACAACACCACAAACAATAATAGAGTAAGATTGAGTGAACTTGGTGGCCAAGAAATGACTTTCTTTGACTGTGACAAATACAATCCCCGATTGAAAACGTTTTCCCTTGAGATGTTTTTTTAATGGACCAAACAGATGGAAGTCATAGGGTGACAAGTTCGGGCTGTAGATCAGATGCTCAAGTTGCTCCCACTTGAACGTGACATTAAAGACGTGTGGGCGAGCGTTATCATGGAGCAGAAGCACTCCCTTCATGAGCAGTCCAGGCCGTTTGTTCTTGATGGACTTGCATAGACTACGGAGTATCGCACAATACACGTCACTGTTAATGGTTCGTCTCAAGGGAAAAGGTCTCCAATCGGACGACAAACTAAAGGACACCGTACAGGATTGGCTCCTGTCACAATCACAAGACTTCTGGGAACAGGGAATCCTGTGGCTAGTGAAGCAATGGGACACCTGTGCACAGGCCTGTGGTGATTACTTCTGAATAACGAATAAATTAAACCCACAGTATCGTTTAGTACCTTTTCATTTGAACACCCCTTATATCAACCCTCGGAATCTGACCCTTTCCTCTTCATTCTTCCTGTATGCTTATGGTGTTTGTTAATTCTAATACTATTATAAAAATGTCAAATACCTAATCATTAGTATTGCATAAATATGGTCTGCTTGTGATTTCAACTTTTTTTTAAGTATGTGATGTTTTTAAAATTACTGCTAGCATTCAGAATGTTGACTTTCTCATAATTTTTTACATATCTGTCCTATTGCCCTTTATAACCTCAGTAAAATACTGTATACTTTAATAAATATAAGAAAAACATCTTGTGAATTAAGTTATAATAAATGGTGAATATATAAACTTTGAAACAGATTTATGGGTCCGCAGTTTTCTTTGCCTCCCACAAATTAGGGTACTAAGGCGGAAAACAATCCGTCTTCTATGCATCGAATGGGAGCCTAAAGAGATGTGGAAGGTTTTCACAACATCAGCACTTAATGGTATGGAGTTGTCAGCTCCACCTTTGCTCCCAGAAATTACCCTGGTACTCATTTCTCTTGTAGACTGACTGAACTTGAGAACTATTTGTGCTTCAGGAACTGGTAGTTCATTTTTTTAAATTCACTTCCTGGGTAGGAATCATACCCTCTCTCTTCTTGTTAGAAGCATAGCGCCTCTTCTGACTGAGAATGCAGCCCCCTCAACAACAATAGAATATATAGGTTGCAGTCGAGACCACCTCGTAGAGTAGTGGGTAGTATGCTTGGCTGTCACCCCTGATGTCCGAGTTTAATTTCCGGCTCTGCCAAGATTTGTTATCTGGTCTGAGGGTTGGAACAGAGCTCAAAAAGAAGTATATGATGTTTAAAATCACTTCTAGCATTTAGAATGTTGACTCTTGCATTCATTTCAGCATATCTCACCCATTGTTGTTTATAGCCATAGTGAAATATTCTTGACTGAATATGTGATGGTTGGTTCTTCAGTTTAGGGACAGCGACAATGCGGTTATGTAGCCCCGTGTACTTTAGGTGTGTAGAATGTGTCTGACAACCGGTGTTAATTGTGATGACTGTATTAGTGTGTGTTATCTGTTTTTAATTCATGTAAGAACTGCATACATTCCATTTTCAAGTAGTTCCAACTTTTGCTACCAAACACCACCGTCAACGACCAATTAGTTCTGAACTTTGTTACTAGATGCCACTGCGGTTGGCTCCCGGCAACGAACGTTGGAACCTAAGAGCTTTAGTCAAAGGTAACCTATAATTTAGCTTCAAACAAGTGTAATTAGTGGAAGGTTCTTTATCATGCCATAAATCTATGACATGGGACCGCTGGCTTTACTTCCCCTTCGAATGAATATGTGAATAACTTGTTGTTAATTAATAACTGATGATTGATTATCACTCTCCTGGATAATGCCAAAAGCACCATTTGCCAGCAAAAGGTCATTGCACCCATCATTGAGAAGGCACAGGAAAAGGGCCTCCAATGGTATAGGTGTGTCCCATGTGCTGCACCTGCAACAGTTGCCAATTTCTCCCACTATTTTGAAATCAATGGGCAGCACCCACAGGGACATCCTAAGCAACGTTGGAAAGATACAGTAAATGCTGACCTAACGACTGTTGATTTAAGACCAAACGATGCCCAGGATGGTGAGCTAATATCAGGATAGTGGTCTCTGCCCAGGCGGGAAAACGCTAGGAAGAAGAAGATGATTATGATCTTTGAGACAGATTTATGTTTCCTCCTGCAAACCTTGCAGGCAAAACTGGTTTATTCACACTTCAGCCATCCTAGAAGTGGTTTTCCATGGTTTCCCCACATCCATTCCAGGAAAATGCTTGAATTGTTCTTTATTTAAGTCACCGCTGCCTCCTTCCTAATCCTAGCTTGAACCAGAACTACTACAGTAATACAGTAATACAAATTGAATCAGATAAATTCTATAGACTTCCATGTACCTGGAGTTGATGAACACAATGTCCACAGCAACACTGGGTGCGGAGTTTTGAAGTTTAACTCATAGCTTGTGGGTTATTGGCCTTTTTTTATTATTTTTTATTTTCATTAATATACTATAGACATATTACTACATGCTCTTAATTAATATACTATAGACATATTACTACATGCTCTTAATTAATATACTATAGACATATTACTACATGCTCTTAATTAATATACTATAGACATATTACTACATGCTCTTAATTAATATACTATAGACATATTACTACATGCTCTTAATTAATATACTATAGACATATTACTACATGCTCTTAATTAATATACTATAGACATATTACTACATGCTCTTAATTAAAATACTATAGACATATTACTACATGCTCTTAATTAATATACTGTAGACATATTACTACATGCTCTTAATTAATATACTGTAGACATATTACTACATGCTCTTAATTAATATACTGTAGACATATTACTACATGCTCTTAATTAATATACTATAGACATATTACTACATGCTCTTAATTAATATACTGTAGACATATTACTACATGCTCTTAATTAATATACTGTAGACATATTACTACATGCTCTTAATTAATATACTATAGACATATTACTACATGCTCTTAATTAATATACTATAGACATATTACTACATGCTCTTAATTAATATACTATAGACATATTACTACATGCTCTTAATTAAAATACTATAGACATATTACTACATGCTCTTAATTAATATACTGTAGACATATTACTACATGCTCTTAATTAATATACTATAGACATATTACTACATGCTCTTAATTAATATACTATAGACATATTACTACATGCTCTTAATTAATATACTATAGACATATTACTACATGCTCTTAATTAAAATACTATAGACATATTACTACATGCTCTTAATTAATATACTGTAGACATATTACTACATGCTCTTAATTAATTTCATCATCATTTCCCCTTATCCAGCTCCTGCCGGGTCGGGGTATTTATGGCACTTCTCCACTTTCCTCTTTCCTTCCACAATTCTTCTTCCACGATCTTGTCCCAGTCCAGATTCCTTTTTCTTACGCTGTTCTTCACTGAATCAATCCACCTTGTTCTAGGTCTTCCTCTTGCTCTCTTACCCTTGCACTTCGCCTCCAGCATCTGTCTTGGTATTCTATTTTCCTCCATCCTCTTTACATGTCCAAACCACCTTAGTTTATTCTTCTCAATTCTCTCATTTAGTTTTCCCATCCCAACTTCCTTCCTAACATCTTCATTCCTCACTCTGTCTTTCCTTGTCTTACCTATCATACTTCTTAGGAATTTCATTTCACTGGCTTGGGTTCTACTCTCTTGCATGCTCGTTAGGGTCCAAGTCTCAGCTGCATAAGTTAATATGGGTACATAGTACATTTTATACATTACCTCCTTGCTTTTCCTTGGTACTTCCTTATCCCAAACAAGTTTTCTTACACTTTGATAGAATGCATTGCTCTGCTGTACCCTCCTGCCAATCTCCATGTCCAACCTACCAGTTTGCATCAATTCACTTCCTAGGTATTTGAACGTGTTCACAATTTCCAAACTCTGACTTCCAATTTTCACAGTGCCCTTTCCTTGTCTTTCCCCTCTTTCCCCCTTGGAGGCTGGATTTAGACAGCTCCTTAACCCGGTCCATGAGTCAATCCTAATTGGCTACATGGATAATTCTTGCCAGGCACGTCCACGTCGTGGGGGTGGGCAATGGTACTGTAATATACCATGGAACTACAGTACCGGCTAAGTTCTGGTGAGGACCCAGTCCTATGGGGTATAACATAGGCCCCGTGCACAGGGTTACGTGCGAAGACCTCAACGGAATCTACAGCGGAGAAGATGGACTTCGGAACGGTGGAGATTGTGGAAGAGGCAACCCAGTACTCGGGGAATAGTATGAGTACAGCATCAATCGGCAGCGTCTGTTTCCCATGTTAGGGGCGGCTGCAAGGGCGTCTGTTCTCCATGTTAGGGGCGGCCTGAATAATAGCTGGCAGTAGCTTCATAAAATGCCTTTGGGAGTGGCGACCCCATCGTAATAATAGCCTGAAATGGAAATGGCACTTCCAGTTAATTTCATACAATTGTGTAATTATAATATACGGTACAGTTTTTCCTATATATTATTTACTGATGGGTGATAATCTTGATTTTCTTTCATTGCTGAAAAGTCCAAAGAGTTCACACATTTTGAAAATGGTTTAAGATATTTTCTGATTAAAAAAGACATAAATCGGCCAGTATCCTTCTATGGAAACACTGTTTAATAAAAAAATTCTCTCGCTATTCACTTCACTACACTGAAATATTATATGTGTTATTGACTAGCGGTATGGTGTTTATCAAAGAGTCAAGAATTAGCATGGCATTAAATTTTAGTCTATTCTCCCAAAGGCCTTAAGTGATTTATCTAGGGGGGATTCGACCAACTGTAATTGAATGAGGGGGTTTGGGTGATTACCTTGTGTCCAATTGGTCAGAATGTGACCTAGTGTATTTAAACACGGGAAATACAGAAAGTAGAAAGGATAGTAGTACCGGTACTGTATATTATAGTTTCATTTTAAATCACACGCAGTGGTTCAGTTTGAGATAAAAGTAGGTCCTGTGTCTTGTGATATAACTTCAAGAACCAGCTTTTCTTGTTTGCTTTCTTTCTTTCATTAAAGCAAACAAGACTACTACAGAGTATTTTTGCTAAATTTCTCAGTGGATTCGTGATAAAATTCAGGACTGTATATAACTTCAAGAACCAGCTTTTCTTGTTTGCTTTCTTTCTTTCATTAAAGCAAACAAGACTACTACAGAGTATTTTTGCTAAATTTCTCAGTGGATTCGTGATAAAATTCAGGACTGTTAGGTTAGTTTAAACTTTTTAAAATGTTATTCTTGACAGAAGAAAAAGTGAAGGATAGGGCCTTTGTGACATCATGGTCATGTCGCTCTGTGTTGTTGGTTTATGTGAAATCTGTGTGATAACCTGTATCGGTGAGATGGCAGTATCTGTGTGTGTATTTTTTACCGAGGCTAGGACTTGAGGAAAGTGGCTGTGACCTTAAGATTGAAACCATCCCATCATTTGCCTTGAGTAGAAGTGGAAATTGAACTCACCTCACCTCAGTTTTACCGCATGAGGCTGAGACCTTGGATCAGAATTAAATTTCTTGGCTCAGATGGGAATTGAATCCAGCACCTTTAGGATCCTGAGTTTGCCAAGACCATAGAAGGCAGTTAAGAAGCTGGTGTGTTATATTATCGGTTATTGAAAGTCTAATTGCAGCTGGTTTATAAAAATAAAATGATTTTCACTAAATTTCTGCTTGGCAGCTAACTTGGAATATTATTAGCATCTCCTATGAAATGGTAATTTGATCTAGTGCATAATCTGTAGGGTTGGCAGTACTGGTCAGGAGCATACCATGTTCCTTAGGCCCCAATAAAATGCTTATCCTGTAAGTTAATTGCTTTGAAAATGTTCCCTTTTTGATGACTTTTACAGCATTACTGTTGATGAATTCTTATAAATTTGTAGCCGGTGAAAGTTTGGTCATTCCAAATCTACTTTTTTTTTTTAAATTATTTTTTTATTCTTTTTATTTTATCATATCCGCCATTGCTAAATCATATTTCAAATCTGTGACTGTAATCTTCATACATTTATTTCATGTCCTAAAATGAAATAAAAGAAGCAATGAAGGAAATCAGAGAAACATTAAAGTAAGAGCAAAGGTTGAGAGTGAGGTCATTTCAATTCTGAGATTTGCTGATGACATTGTCATATTGGTGAATCGGCCATTTAAATACTCATTCCAATCCTTGGGTGAATCGGCCAGAGGATTGGAGTGAGTATTTAAATGGTAAGAAAATAATTCATGATGAAAATCGATTAAAGTAAAACAAAACTAATGTTGTGCAGCCAAAAGAAATCAGAAATTTTTGAACCAGCTGGTGAAAATCTGAAGGAATTAATTCCTTTCACTTTAATTCTGCTACTTAGTAAGCAAAATAACCATTGATGAATGGAGCAAGGAGAATACAAAAAGTAAGTTAGCTCAGGCATGGAATGCATTTCTACATAAAAGAAATCTCTAGACATCAAATATACAGGGTCATCGAAAAATAATGCCAACATTTAAAAAAATTATAGCACCGAAAGCCTTTATGTTAAACGTGTAATTCTTTCACTGAACGCTAGCTGGTTAAAGTAAGTTTTGTTGTGGATTGGGCGTGACCTTGCTATGCGCACACTAGATGTGCAGTAGCCAAGGTCGGCCGGGGGCGCGCCATAACTGCACCGCCCGACCGCCGTGCCGTTCAGTACCATGTTTTCTGGGGGTACATTAAAAACATTGTGTATGCAGAAAAAAATCGGGATTTGGAGCACCTGCGGGAGCGAATGTCTGCCGCCATCTTGACAGTTACTCCTGAAATGATTGCACGTACTTGGAAAGAAATCGACTACTGACTAGACATTTGCATAGCTACGAACGGTGCACATATCGAAACATACTAAGGCATGAAAAAAAATCTATCTTATTCCACACATTTTAAGATTAATACAATTGAATTACCTCGAATAGTTTTTTTATAACAGTTATTTTAAATATTGGCATTATTTTTCGATGACCCTGTACATTTAGGGTATTAGAAAGTTCTTTTTGAAAGCCTTTGTCTGGAGCGTGATGCTCTATGGAAGTGAAACTTTGACTGTTGGTGCAGTAGAAAAGAGGAGAATTGAATCTTTTGTAATGTGATGTTACTGGAGAATGATGGAGATCAGATGGGTAGAAAGAGTAAAAAATGAAGAGGTATTAAGACGATTGGGATGGGAGAGATGTTTCTGGTGACTGCTAATGAAGAGAAGAGATAGGTTAGTATGGCACCCTGGAATAGCAAACTTAGTTATGGAAAGAAGGGTCAAGGACGAGAACTGTAGGGGTAGATAAAGATTAAATTATGTCACTCTTGTTTGTCTCGGATGCAGGGTGTGATGGCTCTGTAGCTCAGGACAGGGAGGAATAGAAAGCTGCATCAAACCAGTAAAAACACTGAAGACTCATACAACAACAAAATATAGTATTTTTATGTCCCAGAGAAGAAGAGGTTTCTACCTGTTCGACTTCCAAGTGGGTGTTTTAAAGCTGGAGTTTACTTGCAGTAGGGTGGCCAGTTCCTTTCCACTCCTTCCCTTCTCCAGATAAGAGCATATGGTCCCCCCAGAACCAAATTCTGACCTTATCTAAAGTTACTTAAGTTTAAAGTTCTCATTGAATCCACTATTTTAAAATGGCCATGCCATTGGCAATCATATCCCAATTATGCAAGAATTATTTTCCGATTTTATCTCATTCATGAGATTTAGAAATGACCATGGGTCATCTGGGGATGATTTGCATATTACTTACAGTACATGTTTTCTGCTTTTTTGTGTATCTATAGTAAACTTAGCTGCTGTCACACAGTATGCTACACCAAACATCACTTCTGGGACCCTTACTATTCCTTCTTTATTTCAAAGATCTAACTTCTTATTCTTCCCTTTTTTTTCTTTTCTTTTTTTTTTTCATTGTCGCCATATTACACGATTGTGTGCCAAGTCGGGATAAAGTCGGGCAACTTTTGGATCTTCATGTAGGGTGTCAAGCCAACGCTGTCTTGGTCGTCCTATTGGTCTCTTCCCATCTATCTGCAATGCCAATCCAGTGTGTGCAAATGTTGTTTCAGCAGTTCGTAAGACATGGCCATACCAGCGGAAATGGCCTTCCCTCATCGATCTGACAGTATGAATCTACAAAATATAATTTTGTTGACTTCAGTATCTTAAAGAATCTCCTGAAAGTTCATTACAAGATTCAACAAACAGAGGGATGAAAGATGTATATTCTTGGTTCCAGTCCAATAATCTATTTATTAATGTACAGAAGACTGCATTTCCACCTGTCTCTAACCAAGCAGTTCATTAATATACAGATAAATATAAATTAAGAAACAATTTATTTACCACATCTCAGTAATCAGAATATCTAGGAATACCAGTATGCATTCAATTGAGACCTTCATATCAGTCACAGTATTTAAATTCAAAATTAAGGTCAGCATGCTATGCACTATAAATCTTAATTTATCGTATGGCTTTTAGTGCCGGGAGTGTCCGAGGACATGTTCGGCTCGCCAGAGGATGTAGATGCTTCAAGCGGACACCCATAGGGCGAGCTACTAGTTCCGTTAAATTTCAAATAGTTCCAACTTTCGCTACCAGATGTAACTGATACCTAGTGGTAAACGTTGGAACTATGCTAGACTATTCCAACGAAATCTAATCTAGATTTAGCTACACACAAATTTAGTCTGTGGATGGATCTTTTACATGCCATAAATCTATGACATGGGACCGCCGGCTTTACTTCCCCACCGAGGGAAGGCATACGGAAGGATTTTAACGCTCTTAAAAAATCCGACGACTTTGGCTGGGTTTGAACCCGCTACCTTGGGCACAGCAACTATGCCACCGAAGCCACTTTATAAATCTTAAGAAGAAATCCAACAGAACATACTGTTTGAAATGTGTACTATGCCTATTTTCACTTCAGATTAAAGTATGGATTACTGCTAGTATGCCTGGGACTGAGACATGTAAGCCCTCTGTCATGTATTTTTCCATTCTTTGAAACTAATTTGTAAAAACTAAAGGGCATTACCACATGGGAATGAAACTATACAATAATAAGTTACCTTCATCCCTTAAGTCCATTACAATTTGAAACTTTTTCAGACAAAACTAAAAGGAAACTTTGTTCAGACATTGTTTCTTGTCTGTGGAGGAGTTACTGACATACTACTCAATTTTAGAAATCAATGACAATTTTGTGACTTGTTGAACATATTCAGCGATTTGCTGTTTATAACTTATTTTATTATCGGTATTGTTTGTTTGGTTATGTTTTCAGCTCCATGTAAATTGTATTGTTTGATTTTTTCTTTTGCTTCCTTTTCCATGTGGTTTCCTATTTTCTGTACAGAATTTAATGGAAATAAAATAAATAAATAAATAAATAAATCTACTTGAAATAATGAGTGATAGCATCTTCCCATCAAATGAAGAGTTGAAAAATCAGCAATTTTGTTGTTAAATTTTGAGAGATAAAATTTAAGTTTAAATCAGAGCTTGTCTATTATTGGCTTTGATGTTTCTCAAAGAGCCAAGAATTACCATGTGTTGTTTTATTTTTAAATCACATGCAGTGGTTCAGTTTGAGATAAGTTTTCTTGTTTGTTTGCTTGCTTGCTTTCATTAATTTACTATAGAAAGCTTGAGTAGATCAACACAAATTGTGTCCAATTACATAATAATATCTTATGTAATATTTCTTTCAGGTTAGAGTGTATAAATACTTGTTTTCCCGCCTAATGTAATTGGAACAATTTGTGTTGACCAACTAAATATCTTACTACGTATAATGGAACTAGGCAACGCTGAAAAATGGCGGCTTCTAATACTTCAATGCTTTCTTCTTCTTCTTCTTTCGAATAACACATTTGGAGGGTACGATGAATCAACTTTGGCTGTTGTCCTTGTACTCAATTTCCTTTGTTTCCAAATTTCCTTCCTCCTTCTAGAGTGACGATCTTTCTCCTCTTGAGTCCACTTTCTGCGAGTTGTTTGTTTCATCCTTTCTTGAAATTCTGCCTTTTGAATAGCTTCTCTGAGGAGTGATCTATTTGCTATTGTGTCTGTCTTAATTCTGAGCTTTGTCAAATCTTTATCAATTTCAATGAACCATGTGGGTTTCGATTTGTAACTATTCAGTAAATTGAAGATCTGTTTAGTTAGTCTACTATTTTCCATTCTATAAATGTGCCCAAAAACTGTTATCTTCTCTTTTTCATTACATCAGTTAATTTTTCACATTTCAAATATAACTCTCTATTTGGTCGTAACCTATATTCTGCTTATTATTATTTCGTTTAGCTCCCAGCATTTTTCTCAGAATTCGTCTTTCAGTCTTCATTAAACAAGACTATTACACAGTGGCAGTTGAGGGACAGATGACCTCGTAGTTCCAACCCTTAAAACAGCAATAATTAACTAACTAATGTCAGTTGTTTAATGGATTTTTGTCTGTTTGTCAAAGATAGCCTATTCAAAAGAATCGTCTACAACATACACACATTTTTATTTGTAAGTTATTAGATATTTGGAGTAATTTCAGGGTTATTGTAGTTACATCTCACTGCACTCCAGTACTTCCCTTCTTTTTGGCGGCTTTGGTGGCGTAGTTGGTAGCTTGCTGAGCTTCTATGCCCAAGATTGTGGGTTCAAACCTGGCCGAAGTCATCGGATTTTTTAAGAGCCTTAAAAATCCATCAGTATGCCTTCCTTTGGAGGGGAAGTAAAGCTGGCAGTCCAATGTCATAGATTTATGATGTGAAAAAGGACCTTCCACTAACTACACTTGTGTGAAGCCAAAATTTGTAGGTTAGAATTGATAACGCTCTATTAGTTCCTAGGTTTGCCGCCAGGTGCTGACTGCGATGCCATCTAGTAGGCAAGTCCGCAAGCTAGGTGTCATGGACGGTAGCATTTGGTAGCAAAAGTAGGAACTACTTGAAATTATCGTCTGCAGTCCTTACTTGAATTAAAAATCAGATAACACACACTAAAACAGTCATCACAACACCGGTTATCAGACAGATTCTACACACACCTAAAGTACACGGGGCTACATGACCACGTTGTTGCAGGCCCTAAACTAAGGAACCAACCAACCTTCCCTTCTTTCACCTAATGATACAGATCATAATGCAGTCATACTGTATATTATCATTAGGGCTCGGATTTTTAGGTGCTAAAATCAGGAAAATATATATTTTTTATGTATTAAAAATACCTGAAATATGTGACAAGAACGTAGAAATATTTAATTATAATTTAGTTTATTAATGTGAATATAAACTCTATGCAGTACTCACGAATACAATTTATGATATAACTCACTGACTACTGAAGAATTACAATACACAACGAGATACATCTTCAGGTTATCCACAACAAATGACCGGCAATTATCGCGAAACACTTCTTCTGAAGGCGCGAAACGGCGGCAATGTGTTTCTTGCCCTTGAGGTGTTTTGTAACTTGAGATCGCTGTTCAGCCTTGATTGCTTTCCCACATGGTTGGCAGAATAGAACGCCCCCATCAGAAGTAAAATTATCTTCGAATTCTGCAACAGACGATAACTTGTAGTTGTTTTTATTTTAGGCATTGTAGAACTGCCTTACACTACAGTGCCAGAAATGAACTGCATGTGAGTGACACTGGTTCCAGGTAGCTGGAGGAGGAGGGGGGGGGAAGGTCTAGCACGTGGTGCATTATGGCTATATACAAGGAAATCACGGCTTCCACAGTGAGTGGGGCGGGGCAACAAGATAAGAATAACACAGCTTCAAGCTGACATGCGCTCCCCGTTGAAGTAACACAGAACAAAAATGCAATATACTGAAAGATCTAGCATACTGATTTTTAAAAAATGTAAATATTAGCCTATGTATTTTTATGTGCTAATAAAGACGGCGCAGACCAGGGAGGAGGAGGATCTCCTGGCTTAAGAATTTGCGGGAATGGATTGAACTTGACTCAGCATCTCTGCTTCGAACGGCAACCTCGAGGCAAGGGATTGCAATGATGATCTCCAATCTTCGATGCAGAGACAGCATATAAAGAAGAAGAAGAAGATGTGAAAAGCAGGAATTTATGTATTTATAAAAAAAATGCTTAAAATGTGTATTTACATAAAAAAAAAAAAATACCTAAAAATCCTAGCCCTAATTATCATACAACCCACAATCATTTGTGCAGAGTGAACAAATAACGGTAACTCAGAAGGCATGGGGTCGAAGGGAGAGATGGGACAAGTTGGCGTCATTTTGATTTCTGGTGAGTGTGTATCAGTTTTATTAATGTAGACCTCCTTGTGATTCAGTGCTTAGCATTATTGGCTGCCATCTCTGGAGTCTTGGGTTTGATTGCCAGTTTTATCAAGACTTTAAAAGTCTTAGCATGGGATCTCTGAGCCACATGATGCCAAATGGGAAACCTGCCTGATGCTGTGAGTGAAAGAGAAGGAAAGTGGAACTGGCCACCTTACCAAATATGAGGCATTCCGTAAGAGCAGGGCGAGCCCGCCTTGAGTCTTTTTTTTTTTTTTTAATTTACGCATCAGGTTGCTGCCTTTATGCTCTTTATTGCAAGGTGACCCATGCTGGCAAGCTCGCCCTTATTGTCCGGAAAATGAACATTATATTGGAGCCTCGCCCTTATCCAATTCACAAGCATGAACCTTGCACACTGATTATCTCCAAATGCACATGTGGCGTTCTCGCTCTTCTCTTTCGGAAAGCCTCATATAAACTCAGGCTGAGGATGCCTGTTTAGTGATCCCTTGCCATGGTCAAGGGCTGTAATCTTGCTGCTTGCATCCCTTGTGAATATGACGTTTAGATTATACATGCAAAGTTATAAATTAATCAACATTTTCCTCAGTGATCAGCTGGAGGTGCATTGTAACCACCCTGGAATTCAAAATGAACTCGCCAGAAATGGTGTATATTTGATGTAGCTTCTGATGGGAGCTTACTTGACTGCTAGGCAGAGGAATGTAGCCACCGAGAATGTGGCGCCTCGTTTTCTGGCTGAGGATCAGCGACATCTGCCTTCCCAAAAACATCGCTCCATAACTTACAAACAGTGTCTACTTGTCCTACTGGGTATGCAATTGGCGGCGTAATAAGCAGGTTGCCATGGCAACGAAACAAAGACTATGTGACACTTGTTCTCAGCATCACCCCTCACTCACAAACAAGTGAGCTCTCATCAGAAATTTACTTTAGAAAATACACCCTAATTACGGGTGCTTAAAACCCTCCTCTAACTGATCAATGAAGAAAATACTGGGCTTTTTTTAGGTAATTTGGATAAGACCTTGAAGCTAATGTAAAGTAATTTTCTATCCTGATCTAACATTGTATTGCATCTTTTGCAGTTCCAAACACATGGCCTGACATTCAAGATGCTATGCTACCAAAGGAGTACTTTACTGGTATGGACGACTTCAGAGATGTCTCCTTATTTCCTCTTCCATGTTCCAATGACACACTTCTTGATCCTCATGATCTTACCGACAATGTCTTGAAGATTATGCAACCTGAAAGAAGAACGGCGTTCACTGAGGTCCCACCTCAGACACGCAGCCAGTTCCGGTGCACCAGATGTGATAAAAGTTACGTTACCAAAGCGAGTTTATTGAGGCACTTGAAATACGAGTGTGGCGTCGAGCCCAAGTTTCAGTGTCCTCTGTGTCCACACCGCACGAGGCACAAAAGTCATCTCATATCTCACATCAATCACCGGCATCGAGGAGATTAGTATTGTATGTTGGTTTATTTCTGTTAATAGATCATATTTTTGACTGTACGAATATCAAGACTGTTGATGTCTCAAAATTAAACCTTCCCTCAAGTGAGCTATATTTAGTTATTTAATAACTTTATTAAACACAAATTGTGCACTTGAACAAATGAGTATTTAAATAGTACAATAATTAATAATGGAGCATGGTCGCTGTGTGCAGTTTTGAACATTGTATCGTTCACAATGCTGATCACATAGCTGACAAACACAATCAGCTGAAGGCTCATGATAGGACTTGAGCTTGCTAACTCTATGATGATAGCCATGGAGTTAGTGAAGTGTCGAAGGTCCTGTTCATCATGCCTTCAGTCGAGTAGAACTGTAGCCAAATGTCTTTTCGTTTTATTTCCCTTTCTTCCAATAATTTCTTCCAGCTATCTATAGAAGGGAGAGAAAACTTGAACCTCAAATCTTCTATGAGGAAAGATTCCCCAGCAAGCTCATAAGATAGCTGTGATCGTGTATATCAAGATACGCCATACCTTTAATTCTCGAAAAGGGTTAAAATCATTAAGTGCTGGTTTGGATTAAACGGCAGATGGTCCAAAACTTCACACTTGAATTCATTGCAAAAGTCTATCGTAACGTTGGCACAGTGTGGTCATGAATGATTTTCACCTTTTTCGAAATTGAAGGTATTGTTGGGCAGCAATGCCTCGCCAAAAAGGAAACACTTCAGGAGACTGTCCAGACGTACCCACCTCAGTGGCGGCAGATTTTTTTGCCGAGGGCATTGGAAAGCTGGTGGTAACGATACGACAAATGTTGCAATCGATTTGGCGATTATGTTGAGACATGAGAATAAAACAAGTAAACATTTAGTAGTAAAATCAGTTTGGTCTGTCAATCTGTTATTTTTATACAGTCCATTAGAACTTGGAAAGAAAAAACAGCCCTTGTAATTTACAATTAAAACTCTGGTCTATCATGGAATGCTTTCCAGTTGGTCAACATGATTGTGGCCAATTAGATTAGATTAGAAATATTTAAACACTCTATCCTAATACACATGAAATATTTATGGTATTACTTAATTAACATATGTCCATATGGTGAATGGTTTTTGCGGCCAATGCTCTAACCTGATACCAACCTCATCAAAGAAGTTAACAAGAAATAAAATTATTAAAGAATTTAATTGGATGCTGAGTCGGAAGGAAGTGACCATGGCTGATTACGAGGTAAAGCCCGACCCAGGAATGTCTGCCGCGAAGCAGTTACGCACTTCAATTCGTTCACACCTCCTCTGGCACACGTGACACTTCCTGACTCCCCGAGTCCCGATGTAGCAACATCGTTCATTCTCTGCTTGGACTTGGCTGTGATAACATAATGCTACGCAATGTAGACGAGAGCTTCGCTCACCCGCTCATCATTGTGCAAAGACTTGGCAACTAGTATCGAAGCAGTGTGCTCTTTATTTTTAAAATAACATAAAAAGTAAACTACTGGGCGTAAAATTGTGATTCAAGTTTCTATATACTCAGTAAAATGCTGCCTTTCATCCTACTTTTAAGTAGAAACCGTATCCGGTCAAACTTGACCCCTCCGTGCACGTGATATTTCGTTTCGGTGACGCGTAACGCGAGCCGTCAGCCTCCCACTGTTCTGAAGCCACGCCTGTCCGGTCATGTCGCGGCAGAAACCGCATTTTCCTGGAGTTGGAAATTAGAAAACATGAAAACCCATTGAAAGGGTGGCCAGTGATGGGATTTGAACTGAGTCCTCTCCTGTGTCCAAAGTCATTCTGGCTCTGTAGACTTTTATATTAATGCACTGATCTCCCCAGTCGGAGAACAAGAACTGCCCCTCACTTATGCTGCATCATGGTTGGCACTTTGAACTACTGTACTCGACAGAATTTACGATCAGTATTAACATAATATGTTTTATTTGTCTGTTCATAATAAATATGGTTTTATAGGAAATACTTTAAAATTGTTCTTTGTTAAGGGAACAATTTTGTGGGGGGTTATAAATATAGTTTTGAATATACAGTACTGAATTGTTTCAGATTTAAAGACTTCCTAAACAGTAGAAAAATTAGCATTATAATGTGTCTGTTGATTCAGCTCCTTCGCCAGTATCTAGCATACAACCTCTCTCCCCATGCTTGTTCCCACTCAACAGACCTTGCAAAGGGAAAAATGCTGACGTCTATTTGAAAATTACTAAAATCTCAGACACAATCCATATGAGAAGGATCCAATTCATGGGACATTTGGACAGAATGGACCCAACTAGGTTAACACATAAAATCTATAAGTTTTTGCAGAAAAAGGCAACAAGGTCCAATTGGTACAAAAAGACAGAAAAGGTCTTAGCTGAATTAGGTTTTCCCAATCTCAAGGATCGAGAGGAAATTAGGAAAATTACTCATACATGGGGTTTTGAGGGAGAAGAGATTTGACCTACCAGACACGACTGGTCGCAGCAATGACGACTCGCTCAATCGTTGCGCATGAAGAGTTATTGACCAAACATCAAGGCCAATAAGTGTTGATTCCGTGTGGTCCTAGGAGACCCATTCGCCCAGAAGAAGAAGAAGAATATTCATTACTTTTTTTGTTTGACTTTTTTTTAATTTCACTTCTATAGTGTGATTCCTTTAAGTAAATAACTACCAGTGGCACCCCTGAAATCCAAACTTCTCAAATCAGAACAATATTTAATGGAATTACATGAATGGTTTTAGTAAGATTAATAACATAATTTTATCGTGTCAGAAATGATACAAATATTATTCAAGTGCAAATAAGATAGAAATGTAAAAATTGAAAATATACATTGCATACAAAAGAAGCGACCACCTCGTGGAGTTGGATTCCCGACTCTGCCAAGAAATGTAATTCTGGTCTGAAGGCTGGAACAGGGTACACTCAGCCACGTGACACGTGATGCAAAACTGAGAAGAGGTGGGTTCGATTCCCACCTCAGCCGTCTTGGAAGTGGATTTCCATGGTTTCCCCACTTCTACTCCAGGCAAATGCCGGGATAGTTCCTAACTTAAGGCCATGGCCATCTCCTTCACAATCCTTACTTGACTTACAAATGCACACACTAATACAGTCATCACAATAAGACAGGCTATCAATCAACTTCCACACACACCCAAGTACACAGGGCTACATGACCACGATGTTGCAAAGTCCCTAAATAATGCAACAACAACATACAAAAGAAGCAATATCATACCATACTGCATCGGACATGAAAGTCAACCAAAAATACTATTCACTAACACTAAATAAAAATCCTTTTTTCACTTCCCGAGGAAGCAATGTTGTGTCAGCGTCGCATAAACTTGACATGGTTGGGTGTGGCACCAAAGTGTTGTTCTTTGTATCGCAACACGATGTCAAGAATGGTGGCAGCATCAGTATGGGTCACAAGATTTTTCGGGGCTTCTCCTTCTTGTCCCTCGCTGTCAGGTAGAGTGTCGTCCTGTTGATTCTGAACCATGGACACGATGTCTTGGTCGCTGCATTCATCATTGTCATCAAGTTCTGTCCATTTCAGGAGACATTCCTAGCATTATAAATCATAGTTGGCATGTACAACATACCGGATATTGTGTTTAGCGTACCTCCCAGCCGTATGTGGATGTGCCATCCAACAGAATAATTCATGCTAGGTTCATTTTCCTGTGTGTAAACCAGGGGCGGCTGAAGTGCTGCAGCTCATTGTTTTATTTGAAAATAAATTTCTTTAATAATAATAATAATAATATCCACAATCAAATACAGTGCATTAAAAAGACATCAACCAAAGAATAGGAAATATTTCTATTCTCTTCACAACGAGGTATCTAGTCGTGCGCTCCACTCCTCGTCCGTCGACATGCACATGTGAAGTGCTGCATGCAGGATCCATGTTGTGTTATTTATGCTAATAGTTTTTTTCTTTATTTATTCTTTCTTACGTAATTTAAATAAATGATGTTTCTCTTTCCTAAATTGAGCTGGCCATATCTCTAATCAAATTGACTGTGGATAGAGTTTGTGGTTTAATTAGCATTTTGAATTGTAGGCTACATTTATCATTTTGTATCACCTAAATTTTTTTGACTTTGCATTCTGTAGTAAGTATTGTGTGTAACACCACATAATATAGCTCATCATTTATATTATAAAACGCATGAAAATGTACTCATTAATTAAAAGTTGAAATTTCGGTATTTTAAAATCCCCAAGCACAGTGAAACAAAACATTCTTACCTAAGATGAGATATTTTAAAGTTTTTAAATAGGTATTTAGAGAAAGTGGGTTGATCACATCTCTACTCATAAAATTATTCCTTTTTTGTAAGTGTATTTTGTACAATTACTTAAAATACTTTTAATGAATATCAGGATGGACATTTCTGAAGGTACAGAAGACAGACTGTACCAGTGATGTATCTGGGAAGTACTGAGCATATGTGGTTACAGAGTTGTTACAAGATTCAAGGAGAAATAATTTCAACTCTGAAATTTGCCGTTGACATAGTCATCTTGGCCGACACGCCTGAGGATTTGAATAAGTTTTTGAATGGTATGGACTCCGTCTTGAGGAAATAATTCAGGATGAAAATTAAGAAATGTAAAACAAAAATATTGGAATGCAGCCGAAATAAATCAGAAACCTCTATGGACATCAAATTGGCAGGTGAAAAACTAAAGGTAGTAGGAGACTTCTGTTACTTAGGAAGCAAAAATACCCAGTGATGGACGAAGCAAAGAGGATATCAAAAGTAGGTTAGCTCAGGCAAGGAAAGCATTTCTACAGAAAAGGAATCTGTTGACATCGAATATAGATTTAGATATTACTAGGAAGTCATTTTTGAAGGCCTTTGTCTGGAGCGTGGCGCTCTATGGAAGTGAAACTTGGACTATTGGTGCAGCAGAAAAGAGGAGAATTGAAGTGTTTGAAATGTGGTGTTACAGGAGAATGATGAAGATCAGATGGGTAGATAGGGTTTCAAACGAAGGGGTATTAAGACTAGTGGGAGAGGACGTTGGAAAAGGGATTAATGAGGGTAGACATAGTTCTTGTTGTGAAAGTAAAATATACATATCTATAAGTAATTGGGCATTTTGAGAGGAAGAATGGGACTAACAAGTGCATAATAATCCTCCCAAATTCATATTTTATTTACATGTGAATTGCCACACAATTTAACGCATGCTGTTTTATTTCTATAATTTATGCTTACTGTAGCTAAAAACAGCACAAACACATCCTCTTCTGAGTGTATTTATTGCTTGTAAAAATTATCCCTTATGCTGCCGAATTAAATTTTGAACTTTACTCTCAAAACATTGAATTAAGCAGTGAAAAATTAATTTTTATTCGTACCTCAATAACTTTATTTTCGGATTACGTACATACTTAAGACCTCTGAAAAGTACTATTATGACATAAATATTTCTAGTGGGTGCACAAACACTGCAAGAAAAGGCAAACAAAACTGAAAAAGTGGAAGATTTTTTATCATTTTAAATGATCTTGTCGACTTCGTCGTTACGCTGAGGTCTGGCATTACGTTGCGGTGACGGGACGAAATGTACTTAGAATGCACTTAAGTGTCTGACGTCATAGTACGATGTAGCAGCCGAGTACCAAAAAGGCAGTGCGAGAACAGAGTTTCAAGAAGGCAGTGTGAGAACAATCAAGTAGGCAGTGAAGAAACAAAATAGAATCTTGAAACTTTGTTGTCGCACTGCCTTCTTGGTACGTGGCTGCTAGCATTTAAAAGCAGACTGACTATCCATGTCTTTTTTGTATGTATATGACTTTCTTTCCTTCTAATGATGACTTTAGTCATAATCAACTTTTTTCCTTCTAATTTATCGCAATTTTTAGCCTATTATCCTTTAAAAAAAAAGGCTTATAAGATCACCTTTTGTCCGTGTTTGTGTGTGTGTCCGTGTGTGTGTCGCCTTCCTCCCCTAATAAAATCTAAACTACTGGAGTGATTTCAATGAAACTCGGTAAGGTCATAGTACTAATTTGTCCGACCCCGGCCGTGCCCTTGAAATTTCATTTCGTCGCAACATGGCGTCTGTATGAAATATTTCACCGGCATTCTATGTCTACAAAATTATTACGGATATCACCCTGAAATTTGCACGGTGATAAAGGGCACTACTAGAAGTTCCCCTATGACGTTGGAAGAACGTTGTATCAAGCGGTTATAAAACTCTGAGGCCGTGGACTAAAGTCGAATACGGCAGCGGACGGTGTGTAATTGCCATTTGACTACAGTCGAACATGGCAACATAGGGGTTAAAGCATGTTTTATGATCATGCCTCTTATATAGGTTGTTGTAGTAATATTATTCTACTGTAAACCTCAAATCTCTAGGAGGCTTGACAGGCGTCCACTATTAGTCTCTATGCTATTTTTTGACAGTCTGAGGGGGAATTTTGATTGAGTAAACTCAGGAGATCTACAAGACAACATGGCTGGAGTTGGATGTTACATGTAGGCCTACTTGCATTGGTCAAATACTAGTAGTTAGTTATTGAGGTTCTAAGGGGCAGAACTACGAGGTCATCTGCCCTGGACAAATACTAATGTAATGTTTGTTTGTTGTTCTAAATGTTCATTTTGATTTGTTTAAGAAATAAAAATTAAATTGTTTGTGAAATGGAGAATTATTATTTCCTTGACCATGTGTGATTGGTTTCTCTTAACTAATGTTAGCAATTGAACCTGCATTCTGGAACATTCCTTCTTATGATCATCATCGTCATTATTATTATTATTATTATTATTATTATTATTATTATTATTACAGACATGGTCATATTAATTGAATAATGTTTGTTTTCCAAACAGAGAAATTAATTATGTAGCAGTCTGGTAACGATTCATTTTCATAGGTTGTCTGAAAGTAAATACATTCTTTGATTTCTTAAATATTTGAAGTACAGTACGTTTAAATCACAAAAGTTAGAAATAATTAAGAGATACTAAATTAGAAAGTAAGGTGGTCCTGCTACATAATCGTCACAATTATTGATGTTATTGCAGTATAAGTGATGTTGCAGTGTTGCATATAATTGCTTGGTTATTGAAATATATAAATTTGCTTCTTTCTGGACAGTGACTTGTGACAGTGTTTTCAGAATAAAAATATTTTTAGGTTATGAAGGAAGAAATGTCCCTCAAGGCTCCAGCTGGCGCAGCCAAGTTCAGCAGCACTCGTAACAGGAAACCTATCTTTAGTGGAAAAAAATATTGCAAGTCCTGTTCGATTCTCTTGAAGGCAGGTTTTGCTCTATTATTATTATTATTATTATTATTATTATTATATGCTTGCCACGGTGGGTGAGTGGTTATCGTATCGGTCTACTAATCCCAAGCTTGCAGGTTCGCTCCTGGCCGTGGTAAGTGATTATTTTTTTGAAAGGCGGCAAAAATACGACACGCATGTCATATGATGTTGGCATGTCAAAGAACCCATTTGAATTCAGTAGGCCGTGTTCATAATGGCAAAATTAATCTCCGGAGTTTCCGCCAACACAAAGTTCCTCATTTCTCTACTAGAAAGCGCTATAGCATTCAAGGAGCTTAGATATCTAACCTCCTTGACTTTCATAGTGATTCAAGGAACAACGAAATTCGTCACGCAAGCTACCCTCTGGGTGTCAAATTACAAAGCTTGCACCCGGCACCCGAGGCCATACAATATTGTTATTATATGCAAATTGTGCAAGTACCCAAAATGATCCTTGCTTCAAACAAATTATAGGGGCAGATGACCTCACTGTTCTGTCCCTTGAAACAACAATAGATAAATCTCTGTAAAAAATGAGTGAACTCCCTGGTAGACTTTTTTGCATAGTTAACAATAATATATACAAATGCGAGATACAAAGATACCAACAAAACTTATGTATGGTAACGTATAACTTATACATAACTTATGTGCATTTCATTCTAATTAAAACAATAAGAACTAAATAAATGTAGATAGCCTAATTGTTATGAATTCTATTTATATCATTGTAATATTGGAAATCATTTTTCAGTGTTGCCTAAGTTCTATCAAAACAATGGCATAGAGAGAGTCCAGTTGGCTTAAAATAAAATAATTGCCCAAAGTTTAGAATCGAATGTTCTCGAAAGAAAACATGTTGTATTTGTCCGTTTGAGCTAATATATTTTAACAAAATATGATGAAATGGTCTGGTTAGCTCAAACAAATTGCTAGTGTTTCACCCCAGTGTACCATTGGGCTCTTCAGTTGGTACAGTACACCTCACCAAGACGCGCAGCTAGTGCACACTGAGGAGGCCATTGCAAGACACTCGATACATGTGTATTTACCTCACGAGCAATGCCAATGCACTACGGGAGTCAATTTGCCTTTCCATAGCAGTAAAACCTTACTTTGGTATCAATATAGAATCGAATATTCTCGAAAGAAAGAAAAGGAAAAGAAAGCGCAAAGTTTAGAAAATTCAGCCTCATCAGTGGCTAAAATAACATTTTGGAGATAAAGCTTACATTCTTATCATCATCATCATCATCATTCTGAACCAACTCCAGTTGCCCGGGTGTGGTATATGAGCCCCCGCCATTTCATCCTGTCCTTTTACCACTCCTCCTCCACCAACTTGTCCCAAGCATGACCTCTCTACAGTACACATTGTTCTTGACTGTATCTATACACTTCTTTCGTGGCATTCCCACGGGTCGTCTTCCTTCTACTTTTCTCTCAAATTCCTTCCATGCAGTTCTGTTTGGTGGCATTCTCTTCATGTGACCAAACCACTTCAGTCTTAATAAGGGTTAAAATAGTTATTGAATTTTGGAAATTTATTTTTTAAATTCTAATAATTTGGCCACGTCTGTATTATTATTATTATTCCTGATTAACACCAGGATCCACCTTTCTGCATCTCACTCTCCATTTTATCTGGTCTGCAGCATCAGTGCAGCAGTCGATTTCTTCCATGTTCAACCAGAGGAGTCTCTGTCCAACTGGACTAAGTGCAAGTGCTCGTCATACTTTAACCACATCATCATGCCAGCACAACTTTTGCTCTAACATCTTATCAGGAATAGGAATGATATTCTGTAACATTGTTTGCTCTTAGATTTCCCTAGAAAATATATGGTTCGAATTTTCTTGTAGGGGCATCTAATTACTCAGTATTCCATTTTGTAATGTTCTTATTGCTGACAGTGAACATATAATTATGTTTTATGTGGATAATTAAGGAGCAATACTGGAATGAATGAGAGGTGTTGAATAGAATGACCACCACAAATTTCACTTGAACAAACAAAGATTTGAACTATACATGCAGCATATAACCATCTGAGTCACAGCATGGACATTATTGTATAACTTTGGATCTCCACAGAAATATGGTGTTCAGTGAAACTTATATTCAAGGTTGTCCCATATTTAGTGGCGATGTGTTTCTTGTGTTCCCAGCTGCACAAAATGCTAAAGGATCCCTACTTAGTGTTTTCCACAATTTAAGGTTCAAAGGGGGTTCCCCACTTTTAGTTAATTTCAGTTAATAAGGTAAGTACGGTACTATACATGTTGTGTTCATATATTCCACATCTTTATTATTTTCAACCCTTCCTTTCTTTTTATTATACTGCTACTAATTGCATTTTTTTCCACCATAGATTTCAAAACTGGCTTTAGAAAATGTCTTTCAACTTAATGTTTGTTATAGAATTATGATTATTTGCCTGGTGGGGTCAAATTCTATCTTATTTCCAAGCCAGATGATAGCTCCCAGTCTGTCGGCCATGATTCAGAGGAATTGTTGAATTAATGTATAGGGATTATCTTAAGAAAATTATGTTCTTACTCTTACTCATTATGACTACAAGAAAATATCTTTGAGATTATTGTGGCCATTGTAGATTTTTTGGATGGTATGCACCAATATAACCAACAGTTTCACAATAATTGTACTATGGTAGACTTCACCAAGGTTAAAATCAGGTTATGGTGAATCAAATGCTCAACATGTGTAGCGTGATGCATACCGGCTTGAGACTCATCTGAAAATGTTGATTCACAGTTTCTCAATGGTAGACCAACATAATTATGGTAAATACTTTGATTATTTGAACAAACATTGAATATTGATTAGGCAGAAACATCTTAAGGATTTATTCTTAAATACTTTGATTTTAAGTTTTTTTATTAACAATGTTAAATTGCTAGAAAACACTTAAAAACACTTTGGTGTTTGTTTTAGGCCATACACTTAAGTGCTCAAAGATCAAGTAAATCATTAGAAGTATTATTTAACACAAGTGAATCTTCAAAGTGCTAATGATTTTGTGTGTTTAAGATAGATTGATAGGCTGATGATGAGGCATAAGACAGTCTCAAAACATCAACCATTACAACCATAAAAATCTCCACCAAACTAAAGTTTAAAGTATTTACAAGGCTGATCAATCATATTAACCAAACTTTTCTAATAATCGACCAACAGTCAAACAGTAGGTGCTCGAGGAAGAAGACATGACTGGAATTTGACATAGCTGGGAGAAGAAGCTATATTCATGTTTCTGTTCTAGGGATTAGACTAACCATAGCACACAACTTTCTCTCATTGAACCCCTTTGTACAACATGTCCATAGCTTTCAAGGCTAGCCAGAGAGCAGCTCATCATGCATGTTCTCCTGACTGTCCTTGAATAATCTCATCTATTTATGTACTTTGCTATCACTGATTGTACCGAGACTGTACACTTTACATATCTGTTGATAAATGCCTGCCATTGTCATGTTTCTTGCTGACCATATCTCACAGTTAGGGACAGATGACCTCACTGTTCTGCCCCTTAAAACAATAACAATATATCTCACAGTCAGCGAGCCTCTCAATCATCTCAAATATTTCTGTCTCACAGTACAAAACACATTCACCTTCAATTATCACAAAGTGGAGGCAGACAGGTTTTTCTCTGGGTACTCTGGTTTTCCCTGTCATAATTTCATTCCAGCAACACTCTCCACTGTTATTTCATTTCATCTGTCATTCATTTAATCATTGCCCCAGGGGAGTGCGACAGGCTTCGGCAGCCAACATAGTTCATATCCTCGCCGCTAGATGGGGGCTTCATTCCATTCCCTGACTCAGTCGGTCGAATGGAAGCAGGCTGTGGATTTTCATTTTATTTTCAATATAATATCAATTTAAATATCTATCTACAGTGAGGCTTATGATCAAGGGACACTGGAATTGATACAAATGTACAGGTTTTAGAATATTTGCAGCACGTGGACATTGACAATCTCTGGCATGTGGTCTTAACTTAACTTACTGTTTAGGTTGCATATTAAGCGGCTTCGGTGGCGTAGTTGGTAGCATGCTGAGCTTCTATGCCCAAAAACGCGGGTTCAAACCCGGCCGAAATCGTCAGATTTTTTAAGAGCGTTAAAAATCCCTCGGTATGCCTTCCTTCGGAGGGGAAGTAAAGCTGGCGGGCCCATGTCATAGATTTATGGCATGAAAAAGAACCTTCCACTAACTACACTTGTGGAAGTTAAAATTTGTAGGTTAGTTTGATAACGCTCTATTAGTTCCAACGTTCGCCGCCATGTGCTGACTGCGATGTCATTTAGTAGCCACGTCCGCAGCTAGGTGTCGTAGATGGTAGCATTTGGTAGCAAAACTAGGAACTACTTGAAAAAATTAATCGTCTGCAGTCCTTCTACCTGAATCACAGATAACACACACTATTACTGCCATCACAATTAACACCGGTTATCAGACAAATTCTACACACACCCAAAGTACACGGGGCTACATGAATGTGTTGTCGCAGCCCCTAAACTAAGGAACCAACCAAGGTTTCATATTGAAGTGGTATCTGATCCTTAAATTAACAAGTCATCAACATTTATTTATAATATTTTTTTCTTTCATTTGTTGTTATTACTTGTTAAGTAAATCTTCTAATTCTCTCTCTCCACATCTGACTTACCACCAGTCTTACTAATTTTAGTTTTACTTCTTTAACGTGTGGGTGGACCAAACTTCTTCTTCTTCATCATCATCAAGCCTTGTCACCTGGGTATTGTTCTCTATTTACAGATACATTATGTGGTCATAAGTCTCTACACCACACACCTTGCTGCTCATTTCAGTCAAGCAATTAACATTATGAAGGACCTCTTCTTTTTGCTACTATTACAGAGTTTGATCTTGGAAGAAGGCTTTCCACTAAGTTCTCTTATATTGAAGATGGAAATTTTCCCATTCATCTTGAAGCATGGCAGATAGTTGTTGTTGGTGAATTGATCTGGCATGTATCTGACACTCTAGTTCATCCCAAAGCTGTTCAGTGGGTTCAGGTCAGGCATCTGAGCAGGCCAGCCCAGCAAATTCACCTGATGTTTTTCAAACCATGATGAAATGGTCCTTGCTTTTCCCACTGTTTCACAGACCAATGATGGCATTGTTAACATTACTCTAAGTGACATCACATATTCGTTCTCATGGAAAGTAGCTTATGGCAGGACCATGAAAATCGAGTCCAATCGCCTCTCGATGGATCATTCTGTGATTGCCATCTGTATTTTACCTGCAATAGTTGACAAGGACACCTGAAGATTGGTTCTTACAGTACGTTTTAGTGTTCAGCAGTATCTATCAGTAAATGTCGTAGTCCGACCAGAGCGATGATTGAGTTCACTGCTCCCTGATGTTTCCACTTCACAAGTAACAACGCTAACAGTGGATCTGGAGACATGTAACTCCTGTGAAATCTCTCTGATGGAATACCAAAGCTTGTGGGCTGCTACAATCCTGGCCCATTCAAACTTGCTCAATTTTTTTCTTTGACTCATTCTGACAGAAAAGTCATCTATGATGTTGACGCACAGTGCCTGCACATACAGAGTCTGTCCTGAAAGTAGTCGGACTGAGTCAATTAAAAAAAAAATATTGACAGAAATGAAACATACGCTCAATATTCTTCAAAGTAGGACCCTTCTGCATCCACACACCACTGTCAGCGGGATTTCCTACCCTCGTACACTTTCTGGAAGGCAGCAACCGGAATGCTGTCGAGCTCCCTCGTCACGGTCTGTTGCAACACTTTCACGGAGGCGTGACAATGTCCTTTTAGGGTGGTTTTGAGGTGGGGGAAGAGGAAAAAGTCTGCTGGGGCAATGTCGGGACTGTAGGGTGGCTGAGGCAGGGTTGCGATGTAGCGTTGGGCCAGGCACTGTAACGTGTTTTTCGAGGGTTTTTTATGCAACTGGCATAAGTCAGTAGGAAGCCATTCTATATTTATTTACGCGGCAAATTGTTCAGCCAAGAGAATTTTTCATGTTAATTTATTATTATTATTAATTTATTATAATTATTATTAAGATATTTTCGGAGCATTTTATAAAAATTATAAGCATACAGATAGGTTTTCTATGTCTTAGAAAACGCTATCAAGCAAATTATTACGAACGACAATATCATAGAAAGTTATGTGATTACGGAATTTAACGGAGTTTCGTCAGTTAGGGTATATCGAGAGACGTGACTCACTGGGAATTCAAGTACACGCTTAATCTTGTCGGGAAATATGACGCAAGCGTGGGTCGCAGCGTCAAGAAAAGGCGGATGGTTGGAACGGAAATCGTCTTCATCATTCGCGCGCCGTGTGTAATGAGCCTGAGAAGGGGAAGTAGTGGGGAGCAGCCAATCAGTGGAGACCACGTAAGCTAGAAGTCGGCTGAAGAGTGGGGGAGCCGACAGGTGGATATATCGTTCGACGCGCCGTGGAACGAGGACTATCTATGTAGAACTTAACGAGTATGGTTCACGCGGGAGTCGCTCCGATGTTCCGTGGAGTGGAGGACTAACTTTTGTAAAACTTAACCAGTGTGGTTGCACGAGTGTTTGGGTCCGATGTACGGACCATAGAATTATCTAATCTACCAGAATATCATCAAATAACGAAGAAGATGGCGACGTCCAGGAGACTGTGGGAAGCACACAGCATCATCCAGTACGAGGGAAATGCTTTAGCAATTTCCAGTGGTAAGCGCAAATGACGCAGAAATACGCAATCTCTCATTTTTCTTTGTTTTATATTTCATATTTCAGTAACTTCATAGCTTGGGAATAAGAGTAAAATCAATAATTTATCAGACTCCGTTTTCACGTAATTTTCTATCGGTAATATTAAAATCGCAATGCTCCTATTTAAATTTTATACTTATTATTATTATTATTAATTTTGCTATTCTTGTTTTATATAATAAATTCATTTCTTTTACAATGCAATCTTTGCTTTCAGTAGGTAGCATTAGATATAGACCAATTCCTTCTCCTGATACAATTGTTTGTTGGGTTAATGATCAAATCATACCACGATCTGAGTGAATAGATTCTTGAAGGTGTTCTACCAGAGCTAGACGTTGTTAAATACAAATTTAGATTTCAGCATTGCATTGAGGTCTTGGCGCCCATTAAAACAACATAGCTTAGGCAAAGGTAAACAGTTACATTTATCACCCAACAGTTAGGGGCAGCCAAACTGCTACATTTGTCGCTACCAACAGATGGGGCACTAATTAACGTTACAATTGTCGCTCAACCTGAGGGCAAAAGAAACCATTACAGCACGCCAGTACGTGGAAGGCTGTGTGGCTCGGCGCATTGTCGTGATGGAGCCGCCAGAAGTTGGCGATTGCTGGGCGGACACGGACGATGCGTTTTCTCAGCCGTTGAAGGATCTCCACATAAAAACCTTACTCTGCGGTAATTGTCCAAAAAATTCTTCACTCTTGCCACATTTTCATCCGATTTGGTGCTCGAAGATCATCCTGAACGTGTGTCGTCTTCAACTTCCTCTCTCCCCTCCCGAAACAGCTTGTGTCAGCCAAAAACACTCAATCTGCCCATGGCGTTATTACCGTAAGCCGTCTTGATCATATCGTGAGTCTCTTTCCCGGTTTTGCCGAGCCTAACACAAAATTTGATGGTGTAGCGCGCTGTTTCAACAGACGAACCATGGCGCAGCGTGACGAGTGCACTTGCAGAGGTTATGGTGACGGGCGATTTACACTCCACTACAGCTGGGAACCAACTGTGTGGCTGGCTCCCAGCCTCCATTACACCACCGCCGCGGGCAGTCTGTCCGTCTGCGCGGGAAAAATCCAGTCCGACTACTTTCAGGACAGACTCTGTATACCCCTTAGATGCATAATCTGATGGCACATGCTCAGTGGGGTGTCTGAAGACTTTTGGTCACATAGTGGATATAAAACTAAAATAAATAGCACTTGTGGTAGACAAAGCATGTGTTGTGGATTTCAGTTGATTTGTAGTTGCTTATCTGTCCCTCAATGTAGGGTGAGACTGTTTGTTTATTTATTTGTTGTTTTATTTGTTTAAAGCAGGACTAATCAAGGTTTAGAGTTTTACTAATATTGTCTTGATTCTATTGCAGGTTTAATGGACATCAATGCAGAAGTAGATCAACTATTCCCATCTGGCTTTGATTCACCATTATTTACTACTCGTGATTCAAGAATGCAACAGAATTTCAGCAATACAAATGATGTTCCATGCCCTAATTGTAATAAGACTTACCGTTATAGGAAGAACATGTTACGTCATTTCAATCTTGAATGTGGCAAAGAGCCAAAGTTTCACTGTCCTTTCTGTCCTAAAAGCTGCAAGCATAAGAATCACTTATTGAGGCACATGAAGAGTCGTCATGTTGCAGCATAACACTAGGGAATCACATCTTCCTTTTAACCAGGGTGATATTTCCCAATTTTTCAAGGAGTAATAGCTTATATTACCTCTAATAACACTAGCCTGCAAAATTAAAAATTAAAATTTAAAAAAAAGTTCTAAATTAAATTGTTGAAGATGTGAATAAACCTCATCAAGAGAATTTAATTCAAATATACAAACCATTTTTATGTATACCTGCAGGTCTTTGGCAATAATTATATAGAATTATAAAGAATCTGTATATTATGTAACAACAGGCACTATCTCTTAGATATGAGCCAGAGTTGGGGAAAAAATTCATAAAATATATTTTCGATACAAAATACGCCAACAAAATTCCTCAAAATACAAAATAGTATTATTAAAATCCTGAAAATATAAAATAGTGTTTTCAATTGTACGGATTTACGTAGTGTATTTTGTATCAACAACATAATTTGTAACTGTTTTGCCCAACTTTGATAACACTACGTATACCGTAACTCATATCACATAAAGTTGTTCTTGTTGGAAAACCTTTTGCAAGCTGGTATAATCATTGAAATCTAAAGACAGAATACAGGATCATTAGGGAAGATGACCTCACTGTTCTGCCCCTTAAAACAACAATAACATTATCAAGTTGGAAAAAGGAAAAATGTAGAGGAAGAGTGACTTACTGGGGTAAGTACATCATACACACATGTTGTAAACAGATGATCACAAAGAAGCAAATATTTTAGGTAAATCATCGTCAATGTTAAAGGAAGAAAACATTAAGAGTGAGCTGCATCGAGGAATGTGCTCCATCAGGTGTCGGTTACCCAGTAATATTTTTCCCTTTCTAGGCTGTATAATATCACCTTAATAGATATTACTGCAACCTCTTTTGTATTAATTAGGAAAAGATCAATTGATTGATTGATTGATTGATTGATTGATTGATTGATCCATCTATGAAACACTAAGGTAAAGATGATAAAAATGTCATAATGTTACTCTCTGTAATGTTTTGAACAACATGAGTCCTTCATCAACAGGTTCAAGCTAAAATTACAGCAAGCAAAACTCACAATACGTCCCTTAAGAAGCAATACCGCCTTTCTGATAATGCTCTTCTTTTTAAATAGTTCCCTTATGATTAGTCACGCCTCCCGGCCGTACGTGGATGTGTTGTTCAACTGAACAATTCACGCTAGGTTCCTTTTCCTACATATACAGTAAGCATAAAGGAAAATGAGCCTTAAATATAAAGTACGGTACTGTAGAAGTGCATAACTCCATGGAAATATATGTTTCTACAGTACAATGAATTTAAAGTGTAAAACTAATTAATTAATGTATAAAAATGGTCTATATAATTTCTTAGGGGAGTTGTGGTTCAGTAGAACTCTAATTATCCGAATCAATTGGGACCGGACTCCATTCGGATAATCAAAAATTCGGATAATTGGATTTACATACATGGTATACATACATATGTATTTTAAAGTAAAAGAGTTTATTTTCAGTACTGTATGCATTTTAAATTATGTAATTAAATGAAAAGGTAAGACTTTTACATGTTATATAGCATATGTACTTATAAGTGCTGTACAATAGTAGTAAATGAAAGTTATCGTTTGCTGAACATCTCGGTCAAAGTAAGCTCATCATCCCAATAATGTTCGCGCTGTGCCTACACTAGCTTCGTGGAGGGAAGGACCTTAGCGCGTGTAGACAGAATCATTATTTTGCGAATTGCAGTACGTTTCCGTCTTTTTTTTTCTTCTGTAAGCGATTCGGATGGTCGGAGTTCGGATAATTGGAGTTCTACTGTACATCTTAAACATATGGCTTTGTTTCAACTTAGAAAAGAGCAAAAAATAGAAATGTATTGTAAGGGCAAACTTTAATCTAGATGGATAAAGATTAAAGATTTTTATAAAAGCCTATGACAATTAAAACTTAATAGCAGTTGTATTGTCAACTTCTGTGTAAGTGTTCAACTTGAAGATTTTTCAAGAAAGACCTCCATCTATTATACCAAGTGCAACAAGCTATTTATTCAGAAGGATGTTTTATATTCTAAGATTTGCTTGCAATAAATTTCACTTGAATTTGCTGATGGACTTGTGTAGTTCAAAACATGTACTGTACATTATTTTTTACAGTTTGTTTTATGCCTGTATCTGTGGCAAAGTTGATGCTCATGGATGACCCTCTCTTACACTTAACATCATTTGTGTAACAATATATAACATCTTCACTTTTGTATTGAATAAATGGACCAATTACTTAATTTCCTTACTGTTGTATTACTGACACACCACTGTAATGGTTTTCTTGTAAACTCGCCATTGAGACTCGGCCAAAACAATTAATTCTTTGTTTATTAACTCGGTTATCCCTCTGCCGGGTTTTATCACGGTTTAAGGATAGTGCACTTGTGACCCTACAGCATACATGTGCTTGTTAAGTCGCATACCATGGGGAAGCTGGAACTCTGGAAATCAAACGTTTGAATCCCATCACTTACAGCAGCCATCCTGAGTGTAGTTTCTCCCATATTTTTCCAGAATCCCTCCAGGATTGTACCTTATTTCAAGTACACCCCACAATCCTAGACCCTGAAAATTACAATTACTCATATTATTATTATTATATTCGCACAGAAATGCAGGTTATTGTACAAAGTCAACTCATACGCAAGTGTAGGGTACTGGTGACAATGATGCCTCAATCCATTAAAATGAACAATGACTTCCCTTGTGAATGCACACATAACTGGAGGAATTTTTAACCCTGATGTGTCACTTTTGGACTGCAGCCAGATGCACCAATAGTTCTTGTTAGACACATGTCTATTCTTTATTGTATTTTCCTCTGAACACTCAAAGTATTCTTGCTAATGTATGACATTTACGAGATCTTGCGCTGAAAGACGAGTTTATGTGAATTGTGTATGAAAGAATTTATTGGCTATGTTTGTGTCCTACTATTTGGAATGGAGTAGTAAAGGAGGTAGCAGTAATTGATGAACATTTATTGCTCCTGTATCATCACAGATCAACATTGTAAGTGTAATTAATTTTTTCCAGGATTTTTTGTTTTTTGCTTTTCCCCTATAAAATGCTGGAATGCTGTGCTATTTCAAGTCCTTGAACACTTAACTCATTGTTCGACTCAAACAGGTTATAAGTACCACAATAACACAGGTTATAGCAGTGACAGCCATCGATAAGGCTAGAATATAGCACAACGACCAAATTTTTCTCTGAGGAAAAAATAGATTTTTAAAACCTACTAACTTACCCATTTTATATATTTTTTCTCACCTCATGTGCGTAAGAATTGATAGTTTTATCCTTAAATAACTCAAGAAATCCAAGGGGCAGATGACCTTGCTGTTCTGCCCCTTAAAACAATAATAACTAACTAACTCAAGAAATCCACTTCTATTGTGTACAGTACTACACAGGAAAAGCAAAGCAGAAACACCGATCAGATTACTACCGAGAAACTACTGTCCCTGCAGTTAACTTCGCTGGTTGTTACATGGTGAATGCAGAGGCGTATCTACAGTATGGTAGACATGGCACGTGCCATTGGCGCCACTCACAGGGGGAACTACTTAGCATTCCACGAATTGTACGTATCGCTATTGAAGTTATGTTAACCGTTACTGTCTCTATTGCAAGCTGTGAGAGATATTTCAGCAAGTTAAAATTGGTAATATCCTATAGAGCTTCAATGGGACAACAACGATTGTGTGATCTTGCTTTATTGAGTGTTGATATAATTATAAGAAACTAAGAAAGTTGATTTTGATTCCATCATTGACGAATTTACATCAGTAAATTCAATAAAGGTGCATTTATAATCTACCTAAAAATTATAGCGTTCTCAAGTTTTTGAGCATCTCCGTTACATATATTTAAGTAAATAAGTAACATTATTGATAAATGTCATTTCAGTTTAATATAACTTATCTCTATACATTTATTTTTGTAAATAATCATAAAATACATAATAATAATAATAATGTATTTTAAAATAGTAACATTTTTGTCATTACACTTTTTCAACAATGTGCCAAAATATTAATAACTTTTAATATATATTAACATTAAATAAATAAATAAATACATAATATTATTATATATATAATTATTAATATATTAATATTAATAAACATGAATTGTTGTTTACTCTTTAAAATCTCAATCGCTTAAAGCTGAATAACTGTAAATTCAAAAGATAAATAGTTTATGAAACCAATCAGAATCTTAATTACACTAGTACCGAATAAAACAAATGACAACAACCACCCTAATTTGAAGTATCCTGACAGGGGCGCAAATTCAATGCTTGCCATGGGTGCATGAATACCTAGATCGGAGGGGCAGATGACCTCCTAGTTCCACACCTTAAAACAACAATAACTAACTACCTAGATCCGCCTCTGGGTGAATGCAACACGACTCCAAGTGGCATGAGAACGAGAATACCCGAGACGATCTTCCACTGCCTCACAATGTACATTGACTGTGTGATACTTCTTGTTCTTTAACATATTGCACCCCTGGAAGAAGACTGTCATAAGTCAAAAATATCTGATTTTAAGATACAGGGTGTATCAAAATTAATAACGATGTTGTAGTATTTATTACAGTTAACATACAATTATAAATAATACATCAAATGAGAGAGCAACTCGAACAGCTTGTCGGACAAGTGTTCAATGTGAGCACCATTCGTCACACGGCACACATCGAGTCGATAGCCGAGTTCGTCCCAAACCTTGCTCAGTGTTCTTGGAGTAATTGTTGCAACAACTGCTTCAATCCTCTTTCTTAAGACGGTTAGGTCAGCTGGTAGCAGAAGCACATAAACAAGATCCTTTACGAACCCCCAAAGATAAAAATCATATGGCATCAGATCGGGTGAACGTGGAGGCCATATGAAACAAGCTCTGTCATCCGGCCCCTTACGGCCAATCCAGCGGTCGAGTACAACGTCATTTAACCAATCGCGTACTAAGGCATGCCAAAGAGGCGGCGCCCCATCTTGCTGCCAAATAAAGTTCTCTGGTTCAGCTTCTTGTACCTAATTGAGGAAAGAGCCATAGTTGTAGCGTATCAAGACAAGAAACACCAGTTACAGTTGCTCCAGCGTAAAAGAAAGGTCCATAAACTTTCCGCACGTTGCACTGTAACTCCAGATTCAGCCCTTGCAAACTGTAAAACACAAAGAGGTTTCTGCCATCTTGGCTACTAGCGCTTCCATCTGAAGACGGAGGTACCAGTGCATGTGCATGCGAACAGGTACGAACACTTGTAGGACAAACTGTTTGAGTTGCTCTTTCATTTGATGCATTATTTATAATCGTAAGTTAGCTGTAATGAATACTACAAAGCCTTAAAATCCCGATATTCGTTTTGATACACACTGTAGGCTATACTGCCTACTCATTGATAGTGCATTGAATGCTTCACACTGAAAAATTGCCACAACTCTAATTTCTTCCTTAAGCCACGTTTACACCGGAGTTGACAACAGTGCTGCCAACAAATGCTGACAACATTTACAAAAATCGTAATAAAATTTTTGTCAACATTGCTGCCAACACCGAAAAAGTGTTGGCAACATTACCCACCAGCAGTTGGTAAAGATCAAAGAGTGTTGTTAACATTTGTTGGCAGCAATGTTGACGGGATTTAAAGTGACCCGCAACAATGTTGGCAACAATTCCCCTTCAACTGTCCAGCGCACGTGATTGGCCGACACGGCTTCACTCTGTTGCTGGTAGTACTGGACTTCTGTTCGAGGTGTCGAAGTGCAAGTCAATATGGACAACCATTTAAGTGATTTTGATTGGTCGCGGGATAATGTCCTAAATTTCATAGAGCTCTATCGTGAGCCACCAGTTCTCTGGAACTCGATGGACCAAGACTTAAAAACAAAAACCTGAAGAACTATGCCTGGAATGACATTTCACGGGAAATGAAAACTACCAATTCTGAAGTTCAAGCAAAAGTTAGATCTTTAGTCGCACAGTTCCAAAGGGAGCTCAAGAAAAATGAGCTAAATTGTTGTCAACAAATCTTACCATTCTCGATATTCGCCAACGTGTTGCCAACTTTTGTTGTCAACATGTTGTCAACAAAAGTTGGCAACATTTGGTGTAAACGCGGCTTTACTCACTGGATGGCAACAAAATGCTTGTGAATGAAGCTTGTATTATAGAAATCTTTCCAGTTGGGCAACACACATTGTGCCCAATTACATTGGGCGGGAAAATAAGTATTTTAACACCCTAACCTGAAAGAAATATTACATGAGATATTTATCACAAAATAACATGCTTTATAAAGTATTTAAATATCCTAACCTGAAATAAATATATCATGTAATAGGCCTACACTCGCCGGCAAAAAAAGCGAAACACTACGATTTTCAGACAAATTTCATTGTTGGATTGCTTCAAATCTTGTATTAATCAAATATCATGACATTACAACAACAAGGCAATGAATCTTAAGTTAATTACCCTAATTAGCACAATAATTGATAGACATAACAAACACAACAGTTCAGAAACACGAATTAGGAAATGTCAAAACCTGGAATCCATCGTACTGTCCTCACACCTGTTACACTGTATGATTATGAATGATTACTCTATGACTTAGTCCGTTTGTCCACATGTTTGCACCACATTTCCATCGCCTCAATAACAGGTATTACCACCTCTAGCGGCAGTTATAGCTGTGATTCGATCAGGCATGCTCAAGATGCAATCTTGAATGTTCTCTTGTGGTATGAGCTCCCATTCTTCCTCGAGCACAGCTCGAAATTGAGCTAATGTTTCAGGAGAACGACTCCTAGCACGTCTCCCAATCATATCCCAGACATGTGCTATTGGGTTTAGGTCGGGACTAGGCCTACATGCAGGCCACACCATGCGCTCAATTCCGACTTCATCCAGGCACTCACGTACACGGACAGCAATGTGTGGGCGAGCGTTGTCATGCATCAGGATAAAGTTCTCTCCGGTAACAGGTGCAAAAGGCACGACGTGATGTACTAAAATCTCCTCGATGTACGGGTGGGCTGCCAGGCTCCCATTGTCAACGAACACAAGCTCCGTGCGTGTATCTGAGGTAATCCCAGCCCAGACCATAACAGCACTGAGCTCCACTGTCCCACAGTACAGTTTCGATGGGCGTTGGCGAATTGCATCTGAGTGACACGGTGCTCACGTCTAAGTGCAGGTCCTGTGGCGGGCCTCTTGGACTTTTAACACACTTTATACTACCTCCTCCTTACTGTCCTTCACTGATGTTCATGCTCCGCACTTGCTGCAAGCGATTTCTGGCCTCCACAGCTGTTGTGTGTCGATCACGAAGATCTTGCATTGCGAGAAAGTGATCTTCGCGCTCAGTAGTGCTTTTCCTACGACCAAAACCGGGCCTTCTGGAGTAGATATTGTGCTCTCTGTACTTTTTAATAGTCCTGTATACGTTAGAACAAGATGTGCCTATAACGTTTGCCATGTAGCGTATACTGCGCCCATCCTCCACTAATAAGTTACCACTGCCCTTGCAGCGTTTTCAGGAGAAAGAGCCATTATGATCTGACTTACGAGCGAGAAAAACTATTGTAGACTAATTGTAATGTCCACAAAAATATGCGGCACAAGAATTCACAGCAATAACCCTTAAGACAGCCGTCTGTGGTTATTCTTGTCTGAAGGCGGGTAATGGTAAGATTGGTGCTGTGATTGTCACGATCGACAATGTTTATCAATTATTGCGCTGAATCTTCTCAAATGGGCTGATTAACTCACGATACATTGTCATATCGCTGCAATATCACAATATACAATTTGTACCAGGTTGGAAGCCGTCCAAGATTGAGTTTTATCTGAAATTCGTAGTGTTTCGCTTTTTATGCTGGTGAGTGTATTTATTTCAGGTTAGGATGTTTAAATATCTGTTTTCCCGCCTCATGTAATTGGGCACAATTTGTGTTGACCAACTGGAAAGCAACACTGATTAATGGCTTCTAATACTTCAATAATGAAGCATGTTGCAACAGTGAATTTCTGCTTCTAAACTATCATATTGTGTATTGTGGTAACATGGCATGACAGTAGAAAATTTGTCTACACCAGAGATTTAAGCGTCATTGAGAAAACATGGTTACACAGTATTTTATTTACATTTCATTACGAGGTTTGCATAGGAAATGTGTTTTCTACCTTGTGGCAGTCTTCTTCCAGGGGTGTGATATGTTCTTTTCCTTGATTGACATTAAGGTTATTAAGGACCGCATGTGCATAAGAATTGATAGTTTCGGGCAGATGATTTGCCCCTTAAAATAACAATAATTATCTAAGGTTTATTTTTTTACGGAAATGAATAAACGTACATTGTGGTAATTTACAATAAAACTACTGTTCACTTCAGAATAAATGCTCCTGATAGTGAACACTGTTTTACAATTCTGGGAAACAAAATAATAAATAATAAACTTTAAAGGGATGGATATCCAAAACCTGGGAGGGTTGAGGGTTAATTAAACAGTTTACATATGAAATGAAATTCACGAATGCATGCAAAATGTTTTGGTAATGATGATGATGATGATGGTGGTGATGATCCAGAAATAGTAAAGTAATATCAATTTTAACAATCTCCTTTTTTGTTGCACCTGTATTCATAATATTATTAAGTTTACCATTATTAGACCTATTGGTATTTTTATTTTAACTTTTTTTTACTTGTTTTTGTTTTAAGCAATTGAAATGTACTATACCTACAATATTACAAGTATCTTGGTCCCACAAAGCCATCAGGCATATCTTATCAGTGGGATCAAATTTTTAAATATTACCGGTAGGGCCTATGGTACTTAAATATACAAAATAATAATAATAATAATAATACATTGCAATGTTCATGGCTTAATCCAATCAAATAATAAACAAAGTTTTTTATGGTTCTGCCTAGTCAATACTTGTTTTATTAAAGATTTTATCATGACATAATCACTTGTCTTTACGTATGTTGGTACATGTTTCGGTGTCTTGTAACATTGAGACCTTCATCAGCCTACGGTTTTAGTAATACTCAATGACATTAAAATAACACACAGATGATTAAAATAATACTTTAAAAAGTTTTTTTAAACACTGTCATAATGAAAGTTCATTAAAAGTCTTGGAGAAAGGCTTGGTGCACTGTTTTGGTTTCCAATGTCCTGCTTCCGATAATAACCTCCAAAAACCTAGTGAGAGGTGACCATTCATAACTGGAAAAGAAAGTCCCTGTGTGAACTATGGTAAATATTAAACCGAAAAAGTGGAAGGCTAAACAAAGAAAAAATGGAAATATGTGAAAAAGGAGTGTGGTGAACTTACGGTGTGGTTGCGGCAGCAGAACCATAAAAAACTTTGTTAATTATTACATTCTGTCAATACGGAAAAATGTGCGACTTTAAAAGTCAAAAAGTTAATCCAATCAACCCTTCTTGAAGGAGGTATAACACCTACTTGCCAGCACTGGGCTATTTTTTTTTTTTTTTTTGAATGATATTTATTCAATTAATTCCAAAGAGCCATAGGACAAATCTTTCTCTCACACCATATTCTAGCCTTTGCATGAAGCAACAACAACAGTAGTAACTAGTTCAAAAGGGTTACATAATCCTCTTAATACAGTATAAATAAATCAGATTGTAATAAATATGTGAATCCCTTGTTTTGTTTTTTCCTAGCACAGATTTCCAGTGTGATGTATGTTTTCATCTTTGCAGAGAAATGTTTTATTTCATTTTATCTTTAAAAGTTCTAGTCTAAAGAGGACCTTTTTAATAGAAAAGGTATTTTGGAATTATTTGTTTCCTCCTGGATACATTGTCATAATGTGTACTTATCTAAGTTATATATCATTAAGTTAATAAAGAGTTTGACAAATGTACATTTAATTTGTAAATATTTACACCTTGCATCTCATTAAGTACCTCCAGAGATCTGGTAATCTTGGGGGATTTCAACTTCTTTCAGAATTCATCATCATCGGCTTTATGCAGCCACTGAAGAACTCCAAGGGCTCACAACGAGTGACCACAGGACTCCAGCTCAGCATTGTATTGCTTCCGGTCCTCTCTTTAGTGTTTCCTGTCGACCTCCTTTGGTCATTCTAGTACTCATCCTAACCTCATGGTATCAACATATCTGAGGCCTAGAGTGTCATTTATTTTCCTGCCTTAATTGCCCCTTGTCATTTCTTCCCCAATATCCTCATTTTTCAAGGAGTCCCTCATAGTATCTATTGTGAGCCTGTTGTTAGAGGTGCTGAGCCCAAGGTTGCAGGTTCGAAACCTGGCGCAGTCAGCTGGCATTTGAGGGTGCGCAAATGCGAGGGAGCCGTGACAGTACATTTACTGGCACGTTAAAGATCCCCTTCGGGGCAAAATTCCGGCACCCCGGCGCCTCTAAAAGCCAGGGTAGTTAAAAGGGACGTAAAATCAATAACATTATTATTATTATGTTGTTAGAGGCCCTGAATGGGCAGGATATGTATAACCCACCATGCATGGTGCACCCTGGTTGATACCAGTGGCATCACTAGTGTTGGTTTCGCCCGGTGCGGTAACTGATGGTGTCACCCCTTTCCTGATCGACCTCGTCCCGTCTCAGGGTTGCCAGATGGTGTCATTTATGGCAAATCTTGCCTTATGTTTTTTTTAAATTAAATATACCATGTTTTTAAAACTGCCTTATAGGTTTTTTATTTTGAAGAGGGATGTGCTTTTCATTCTTTTGAGGCCCTCTATAGAGGGCTGGTTTTTTTTTCTTTTCGTTGTACAAAAGTTTTGTGTTTGAAAAGAAAATATACAATGAAATCTGTGCCCAGTCATTGGTAGGTCGAAAACACTAAATGAAATTTGGTGTCGCCCGGGGCTGTCTGCACACTCCTAGTGACGCCACTGATTAATACTAAGCCAATATACACCCTCGAGGGCTCATGGCTGGTGAATGTGGGTTTGGTGACTGAGGGATTCCTTTTCTTTTCTATTTTTTTTTTAGTTAGTTTTAAGTTGGTAAGTATTGATATCGCGGCAGGAATGGCAGTTCAACACGCTGCGACGGGGTGTGGAGGGTCTTGCAGTACACATGCACGACCCACCTTTTCCAAACCTAAATATATCGGCTTCCCGCATGCCAATGGTTGTCATTGCAGCAGACGACACACAGCCAATGAAAGAAGAAAAGTGCTGAGCGAGTGAAGCAAGTAGTAACCAATGTTTTTGGAATGCACGATACGCAGTGAGTGGGAAGACATCTGCAGTTCAAACCCAACTGCCATCTCCTGGCGCGATATAAATAGTTATATGCATTATCATGTGTAGATTAATGCTTTCACGGCCCAGAATACTATTAAAATTATGTATACTTTTGGGGCATTGCCGTGTGAATATAAATAAAATTCTAGACGTTTCGAGAGGAACCTTGCCTCCTTTATCAATAGAATTAAAACCATGTGTGCCAATGAGCTTACAAAGCGACACTTGGCTGCCAGTTATTAAAGATCTGGAAAGATAGTTCTCCTCTCAGTTTCTCTATTTCGTCACCTGTTTCAAATTGTACGGTTTCCTCTATGGCTCCTGGGCCATGATTTGACCTCCTTTGTTTGTCACTGGAGGAGTTTTCATCTGTTCTTTCGCTGAGCCTGTATGACGTTGGGTATCATACTGATACACCTCCCATTTTGTTTCTGTTTCCTTATATCCATCCCCACCCTTCCTCCTTATTTGGACATCCTCATTCTTCGAGGAGTCTCAATTTTTTTTCTCCAGCCCCCTTTTCCTTCTCCTTCCTTACTACTCTTTCTGCTGTTCTAATTAATATGGGGTGTTTTTCTACCAAGGTCCATACAGTAGCTCCTGGCTGCTATCTGGTGACAATCATAGAAATTTCTCTGTTTTTTTGTAAGCTCATTGACACACATTGTTGTAATTCTATTGAAAAGGGAGGCAAGGTTCTTCTCGAAATGTCTAGAATTTTAAATTTTATTTTCGCACAGCAATATCCCAAAAGTATGAATAATTTTAATTGCATTATAATATTCCGGCGACAGATCAATTCTATGGATGATTTAAGTTTACAAGTACAATGTCAACCTAAGAGCGTGATGTCAGAAGAACAAAGACAGACAATCAGCCAACTTATGAAGAAGTTCTGGGAACAAAAGAAAAAGGAAACTACGGTATTGCTTAGATTCTAAGCAGTCTATAATTGGCCAAATTCTGTAATTAAAAAAATGCATTATAACAGCTTAGGCTTTCACGGCCGGCGTTTTTCGGGCTTGTAGGCCGTGGTCCAGACAGAATATCTCCCGACGTTTCACCGGAAACTGCGTCCGGCATTTTCAAAGGTTCCACGGCCTACAAGCCCAAAAAAATTGTACTTAATTAAAAAATGCATTAACATGAGGCAGCTAATCTTAATGCTCCGCCCCTTTAAACAGCAATCACCACCACCAGTCAGTAAAGAGGCTAATTATATCAGTTCATGGACTCTTTGGATGTGCTTGCAGCAGGGGCGTATCAAAATGATCCCTTATGAGACTTTATAAACAGCCGTAAGGTATTATTTAACCATAATTGTGTTTCAACTTTTGATTGTGTTACCAGTACAGCAAATATTGTTTTAAATAGGCTACAGTATAAACTCGATTATCTGTGTTAATGTGGACCTGCGATCGCACGGATAACTGAAACAGACGAATAATACAAACAAACATAAATCTTCCCTGAACGACATTTTATTTACTAAACATACAAAACCCATTGCGTTACCAATTTCTCTCAGTTCACTTTCGGGAAATGCCGTATAATTACGGTATACCGGTACTGCGGTACGCGAATAGGTTATAGCCTATACAGGCCGACATCGAATAATCTCCGCATCCTAAGTTTTGGTGGGACATGGAATTCGACGTGTCCTATATCAAAAATGTATTATATTCATGTAATTTATCAAATGGATAAATAAAAATATAATCTAATCTATCGAGATATCACGGTGCGCGCACGCACGCCCGGAGAAAAGATTAGCGCCGCTCACGAGCCGATTGTGATTCTCACCACCGCTGAATTTGCGTACGGTAGACCTATTCACAAGTCCAACCCCTCCTCCACGTGGTGGGAGACGGGCAACGGCATGAAGTAGGGGATTGCCTGTAGGGGTGAAGTACAGTGGGGACTTTGTGTGCCCCGGGACCGCTACGGTAGCTGTGAAGGCTCTATGGGAACCCTGAAAAGTGACGGCTGACGGGGCTCTGGTGAAGCTACGATAGGCCTAGCAAGCCAGTAGTGGATATCATATTTGCTTTCAAACCAGGAACAGGCCTCAGAAAGGACGGATGCAAACGACGACGACCCGGATATGCTAATGGACAACGAGTTGGGACATTAAACATACAGACACTGACAGGAAAAGTAGAGGAGATTGTAGATGTGATGGAGAGAAGAAAACTGGATGTACTGGGCTTGGCAGAAACAAGATGGAAAGGAGAAGGTCGCAGAGAACTGAGGAAAGGGTACCGGTTGTACTGGAGTGGGAACAGTGAAGGAAGGAGCAGCGGAGTAGGAGTAGTTGTGAGAGATGGAATGAAGGAAGAGGTAAAGGGAATAAGTGACAGGATCATGAAGATCAGAGTAACTGTAAAGGGAAGAAGCCTGGAGATAGTCCAGGTATATGCCCCTCAAGTTGGATGTACAGCTCAAGAGAAGGAAGACTTTGAGGAGGAGCTACAACAGCAGTTGAATGGTCAGAGCATCATTGTCATGGGAGATTTGAATGCACGTGTAGGAAGTGAAAGGCAAGGATATGAAAATGTATTGGGAGCAGAAGGATGGGGTAGCAGGAATGAAGAAGGGAGAAAGTTGCTGGATTTTTGCAAGAGAAACGGTTTAGTGGTAGGCAACTCCTGGTTCCGGAAAAAAGAAAGCCACAAGGTAACGTGCTACAGCAGTGATTTAACAAAGAAATCTTTGGTAGATTACATGCTGTACGACTGGGAAATGAAGAGAAGTGTCAGAGATATAAAGGTAATACCATCAGAGGCCTTAGATAGCGACCACAGAATACTTGTAATGAACCTGGGAGTTGTTAAGGATAGCAAAAGGACAGAGTACCAGGAAAGGAAAATCAAAGTATGGAAACTCAAGGAAAAGGAAGTCAAGGAAGAATTCCAGAAGATAATAAGGGAAAGGATGCCAACAGACAATCTTAAAACAGGGGAAGAGGAATGGAAGCAATTCAAAAACACAATGGTGGAAGCTGCAGTGGCAGTATGTGGAAGAACAAGCAACAGAAAGCGGTGTAAAGAGACACCATGGTGGAATGAGAGAGTAAAAGAAGCTGTGGGAAGGAAGAACAAGGCTTTCAGAGTGTGGTTCCAGGAAAGAACTGATCTGGCAAGGGAAGATTATAAGATAAAGAAGAAAGAAGCAAACAAGATTGTCACAGAGGAGAGGAAGAAGTGGATGGTAAAGTGGACAGAGATGATGGAGGAAGACAGCAGAGGAAATGAGAAAGTTCTTTATGGAATGGTCAAAGGTAAGAGAAGAGGTCTGCGAGAGGATGTGGTAATGATGGACAAAAACGGAAATGAGGTACACAACAAAGAGACACTCAAGACAGTGTGGAAAGAGTACTTTGAGGATTTGCTGAATCCAAATGGTCATAGGGAGGAAGACAATGTATTGGAAGATGGAGAAGACAACACAGGAATGGAAAAGGACCTGACTTGGAGAGAACTAGAAATGGCTATAGACAAGATGAAAGGAGGAAGGGCACCAGGTGTGGATGAAGTGAGTGTTGAAATGGTGAAGGCAGCAGGGGAGGTTGGGAAACAGTGGCTGTACCGTGTGATGAGGGTGATATGGAAGGAGAAAAATACCCCAGAAGATTGGAAGTAAGGATTAATTGTCCCAATATTTAAGAAAGGAAGCAGAAAGGAGTGCAGAAATTACAGGGGAGTCACACTCATACCTCACTGTGCCAAGATATATGAAAAGATATTAGAAAGTAGAATACGAGCCAAAGTGGAGAGAAAATTGAGAGAGGAACAGTATGGATTCAGACCTGATAGATCAACAGTAGAGCTCATATTTTCAGTGAGACAGCTCCAGGAACACCACTACGAATTTGGAGAGGATCTGTTGATGGCCTTCCTGGACATCGAAAAGGCCTATGATAGTGTGTGTAGGGAGAAGGTTTGGAAAGCAATGGAATACATGGGAGTGGAAAAAGAGACTAGGCAGAGTGAAGGAGATGTATTGTGGAAGTGTGAGTTGTGTGTAAGTTGGAGGGGAAAGAACAGACTGGTTCAGACAAATGAGTGGCCTGAAACAGGGTAGTGCGGAGTCACCCCTTCTCTTTATTGTGGTTATGGACGAGGTAATGACACGGATAGCAGGAAAGATAGGAGAAGATAAGATGAAAGCAATGGTGTTTGCAGATGATCTCATGGTCTGGGGAAACAAGGAGGAGGAAATTCAGGAGCAACTGAAGGCTTGGGAAGAAACAGTGGCAGAGTACGGATGGAAGTTCAACATCAGTAAATGTGAGATCCTGTTAACGACCAGGAAAAAGGACAGACCAATGAGTGGGATAACTCTTGGAGGTGGACAGCTGAAGAAGGTGGAAAGTCTCAAGTACTTGGGAAGTATAGTGGAGGAAAATGGGAGAAATGACAAAGAGATTACGGAACGTGGCAGACAGGCAGAAGCATTTCTGAGAAGCATTAGGAGCTTAGTGTGGAATAAAGATGTCCCACAAAAAAGCAAGGAAGTGTTATACAGAAGCTACTATATCCCGATACTGACCTATGCTTCAGAAACGTGGACAATGAAGAAAAGAGACATAAGCAGAATACAGGCAGGTGAAATGAAGTTCCTGCGAAGTAGAATCGGAGTAACAAGAAGAGACAGGGTGAGGAATGAAAAGGTCAGGGAAATGGTGAAAGAGGAGCCCTTGCAAGGTAGGATTGAGACATCAAGACTGAGGTGGTATGGACACTTAAAGAGAATGGATGAGAAGAAGATTCCCAAGAGGATACATGAGATGCAGATGCAGAAGAAAAGACCAAGGGGAAGACCAAGAGATAGATGGCTGAAAGGAGTGGAGGAATGTGTCAAGAAGAGAGGCGAGGACTGGACCAGAGTGGCAGCGGAGAGGTGGTGGGAAGAAAGAACTAAGTGGCGAGGCTTATGTTCCAAACAGACCCAGCCTGGGGCTGGAAACTGTACAAGATGTTGATTGATTGAGACCTATTCACGGTAAGATAATTATGCGTGCCACCGGGCATAATTCAGATTGAATTATTGACGGTCGTGGAGGTCGATATCAAGGTTCCGTATTACGAAGCGTGCACAGTCGGAAATACAGTTATGGTCACTCAAGAGCCAACTGCGATTCTTACCACCGCAAACCCAGTGTGTTGGCGGTGAGATATACGCTCCGCAGGCCAATTTTTCCTGCGTCCGCGGGTGTCATTATCGCGAGGTTCTATGCATGCATCCACGGAAATGCAGTTAGCGTCCTTTTATATACGGTACAGTGTGTGGCGAGCAAATGACGCCATCAGAAGACATTTCAATTCCTCGGTGTGTGTAATGCATAATTCCTCGATCGAGTCATTAGCCCTACGTCTGGGCTCACTCTGTAGTCCTACACAATAATGGCCTCTTGCGCGTCTCTCAGCTGTTTCCAATTCCCATGCATCAATGTACAACCGCACGAACTTTTTTCAGTTTTGACGCCGATTCACCCGTTTCTAACTTACCGGTTCCGTACCATATTTGACTTTCTAGTTGTTTCTGTAAGCCTACAGATCAACACGTTTACCGGTACGCTTTTCGGCCACGTCTTGCTACTAGTAACTTCAGTCACAATAAGCAGTGCGATATTGAATAGAGTTCGCGACAACGTCTAATAGACACGGCCAAAATACATTCCTATCGGCGCCATTTAATTGTAAGCTATCGCTTGGTGTTTTTTTTTTTTTTTTCATTGAACAGAACGGGAGTTTTTTCTCTTTTGTCGAACTACCGTACGCACGGATCAAGACCAACTATAATCCTCAGACCTTAATGTAGAAAAAACATGGTGACGACGGTTGCCCTACCAATAGCTAAGATCATGTCATTGGGCTTGTCACAGTTCGTGTAAATTGTTATTTTTACTCACCTAATATCATAAAAGATATCACAAGACGAGACTAGATTCTGAAGAAATATGCATCAATAATTTAGACTTACCTGACTTAATTTATCTATATAGTGCTGGCCTCGAATTATAGGTTTCTTTGTCTTCACCAATGGCGGCACGTGAATTTTACCGAGGGGGGACTCACCGTTTAAGATGTAAACCGTTTTTGTGATGTTTATCCAGTAATTGACAGAGATGATTTCATTATTGTGTTTTTTTCTTCTCACCTATTTTTGTAGCTTGATTTCCTTATTTCGTTTGGAATAGGCACTACTGTTTTTAAAGAAATAACAAAGGTATTAAAACTGTTTGCTCCCAGTCACTGGAAAAAGAAGAAAACCGGACGCAGCTCAGGAATCCATCAGGGTCGCCAATTCCCAAGCTCACTATCCATGAGCCCTTGAGGGTGTATCCCCACTACAAGGGTTCACAACTAGGCCTATTGGGACTTGGGTTGGAGACCATTGGACCCCAGCCGAGGCGGTTATTATTTCAACTTGTGCCGAGCTCTCCTCTGTCATCTACCTGTCGACCTCCATTAGTCAACTCTTGTTCTCTTCCAACCCGGATAGCATTAGAGCATCCAAAGTCTAGGGAGGGATTCATTTTCCGGCCGTAACTGACCCTTATATCATCTATCCTGATACCCTCATTCTTCGAGTGGTCAGCCCTATTCTTTTAGTTTCATAACATCTAATGCCTTCTACACAAGGCCTTAAAGGAGGCAGGGTGTGTGAAGCTCCACCACACGTGGTGCACCCTGGATAGGGCTACACCTTCAAGAGCTCAGCTTTAGAGCTCGGGAGTTGGCGACCGTGATGTGTTCCAGAGTGAGATCCATTTTCCCCTTTTTGCATAGACTTTGGGGTAGACGCTCTCCTCTTTCCCTTTTCTATCTGCCTTTAATGGCTCTAGTAGTTTCCAAGTACCTCAATACCCATTCTTCGAAGATTGACTCTTGTTTTAATGGGATGAACAGCAAGGTCATCTGCCTTTCGAAGATAGAGGGCATTCCTTTTCCTTCATTTATTTCCCTTATTCGTTTCTTTCTTTTATTATTGTCGTTCTCTTCTTCTGGTACATAAGTTAGTTGTAAGTCAGTAATTAGTTAAGCCTAACTGTAGATTTCATTTCATCATAATTTCTCACCATCACCTAAACCACTAAGGGTAGATGACCTAGATATTTCACCCCTTTAAACAACAATTATCTCCATCATTGAGGGTGTATCGATATCTAAGGTGCACCGTGCATGATGGGACAACACACACCCTACCTCCTTTAGGGCCTCTTAGAGAATGCAGAAAAAAGGACAAAATGAGGTCTGATCCTACAAAAATTGGGCATCAGGAAAGAAAAAGACAAGAGCCAATTAAGGCAGGGAAATGAAAGACATCCCAGGCCTCCGATACCCTAATAACGTTGGGGTAAGAGTTGACTTGAAAGATATAAGAGAGGAGCTCCGCTCAAGGAAACTCAGCTGGGATCCCATAGTCGCCAACCCACATCCCACTAGTTGTAACCAATTTGATAATTTATGTGATCTGAAGCTCTCGGAAGAAAATGAAGACTACACGTAACAGAGCGACCAGAAGGTAACCATTTGCTTCCTCTCTTGTCACCTTCTCTGGAAATTCCACGTAACCACTTCTCAAGCAATGAATTGTCCGATTGAATCTCATGATTCTAACTTGCCCAGTTCTGATTTACAAAAGGGCACGCAGCAGTACAACATTATAAAATCATTCAGAATACATTCCAACTTCGCCATTAACATTAATACAAAACTTATATCTGCCACAGTGAATTGGTGTTGCTTCCTAGCGCGCCAGGAGGGAAGCTATCCAGTGGCTGCTTCAGACTCAGGCTGACTGAGTCCACACACTTCGTGACGTAGCGCGTGAAAGGATGGAGAGGGGATAACTGGAGGTATTCGTTGTCATGGCAACGTAAATTACAAAGCGGGCGATTTTTGATGAGTCCTCATGAGTATCCGGTGCGCTCTACCGACAAGGAGAGGAACTACACACACATTGTCACGATGGCAAAACATTAGGTGCGAGGAGAGAGAACGTAAGGGCCGATGAGGAGGGAGGAGGATGGGAGGGCGGCGTCCTTGAGTCCAATATCACCAGCCGCCTCTGGTCTTCACCCAAGGGGCAGCTCAATAGTCTCACTGTTTCTGTGGTTGAATAAGATGCTTTTTGGCGAGTTATCACGATTTGCATTTAAGTTCAGTAATTATAGATTAATATTATTAGCAAAAAATCAAACAGATTCTGAAGTAGGAGAGAAGAAAGTACCCAGTTACTGAAGTGCTGTCCCAGCACATGCAGAGTATTTGTGTACACAATCGGAATGAGAATAGTTGCCTGAAATAATCGAACCAACACCATAGAGATACAATTCAATTATGACCTCTCGCGGAATTGTCTAAAATCTCGGGTAAAACATCACACCAAATTAGTTGATTAAAATATGCAAAGAAGTCGTCGTGTGGATATCAGAACATAATTATGGAGAATACTACACACAAGGGACACGAAAATATGTTACCATCTAACCTATTAAACATTCGCTGTTACCGTTTGGAATAGTTGTACGCTGGAAATAGTTGATTTCGTAAAGTACTATAGGTTGGAAAGCACCATCTCCCTCTTACGGAATTATCGCGGCACACCATCTCGCAATATAAGAACATAATTGGCAAGGTACTCACAACACTTTATTACACACATCATAATCAAAATAACTTGCAAGCTGTAAGAATCACAAAAGTATGAATAATGACTGAACACAATGAGTTCACTGTTTGGCACAGGGGGAACATCTTCCGTAACCAATGAAAAAGTTCACTGTATTATTTGGCGTGTATACAAGGCAGTGCAGAACATCTGCCAGACTGGTAAGGATTTACGGAGGCACATATTGCTGAGCGTTCAAGATAGCGTTAATGGTTTGGTCTAGCCGTAGATGCTCATTGCGTTTTCCCTTTACGTACTTAAGTTCGGCACTAATGAAGTGTACTAAGCTATTATTATATTGCCACTAACTAGCAAATTATTGTGGTGTATATTCTTGAGTGACTTCTATTATGCTTTAGTCTTAGGTACTTCAACATCCGAAGTAAATGACACAATGCCATCGGTTGACTGGACAATCATCACACAAAGGAACCAGTCCATATTAAGCGTATTATCACATATTTACATACCATTGCAGTACATTAACGCGAACTGGTCTTTACAGACATACAGAAGACACTAAATATTACAGATGACATGAGTGACATTTTGTCGCAACTTTCATCAAACGAAGCTAATCAAAGCTAAATAGTGTATCCCAGCAACGAATGTAAACAAACAATATACCGGGGCTTCAGCATACGCCATTTTCGCACTTTCGAGACCTGCATTAAGGTCTGAGTATTGTAGTTGGTCTTGCACGGATAATCCGCAAACCGAATAATCGATAGTGTACCTACAAATGTAGCGGTCTAGGCATGTTCCACAGATGGGCTCGTTAAATGAGTACACAGTGATCCAATGTTCGAATCCCGGTACTGACAGCAGCTATCCTGAGTGTGGTTTCTTTCGAGTTTTTCACACTCTAGGTACGCTATTTCAAGTACTTGGGGCACTTACCCCAGACCAAGATTCAAATACAGTTACATATGCACACCTACAATAACCCATGTTATCAGACAAATTCCATATGGTAGCCTATTGAAAAGAGCTATTCATAATTTTATTATCTGGTTTAACTCAAAAGTCATTGCTGGACTTGAACCTTCCTTCTAAATGGCCTGTGCTTTATTTACAATATGGATAACCTAGTTCTAGTACCACGTAAGTCTCTTAGGTTGAGTGAGGACAGAAAGCCTTCCACGGCAGAGTTCCTGTCCCAACAATAAAATGAAGTAAAATCTGATGGCATTGAGAAGCCACTGCCTCACATGTAGTGATGAACGAGAGCTATATTTCCTGTGTTGCGATTATCACTGTTATCACAAAGTGTGATACAAGAGGTCCTTTCCGAGCTGACATAGCACTAGATTCTTCTCACCCTTCAAAGACTTGATTTCCTTGGCGAGGAATCGAACTTGCGATCTTTGGATCATGAATTGTGTATCTACCACTGATTCACTGAGAAAACTTTAATATTGATACAACGTTCATTTTTACCGGATCAGTATTGGTTTAATATTGTTCCGCCCAATCAATACATTTATTTTTCATATTACTACTTTAGTAACTGCACAAGATTTCAATGGATACTTGTACTCATTGGACATAACATTCACTGAATAGTGCACCGTACCTACCTTGCTTTTCTTTGAAGATAACTTACATGGTATCAGAAATAGACCATCATATACAACCTAATAACTGAAATCTTCCATTTGTCACAATGGCACTTCCTCGGCTAGAAAATTAAAAGATGACAAATTCAAACAGGAACATCTTATGTTATTCTACATTAAAACTAATCGCAGAATGTAAACATACTGTATATAATTATAACTACCGTATTCTAATTTAATTTGTTCAAGTATAATCATTATTAATTATGGTATTATTAATTTCATCAAATTGGAGTAAACAAGGGAACAAAAGAGGAATTCAATTTATTTATTGAAATTGACTTTTTAAAGTTTGATGAAACAGCAAAATAAATATTGTAGGCTATATGAATCTTTTAAAGAACACTTCTCAAAGTAATGATTATACTTCAACAAGTTGATAATTAAGTTAATGTTCGACTTGAATGCATGTCCATCAGAATAATTATAATATAATTATTAGACTATTATTATTATTATTATGTGTTTATATTCTGTAATTAGATTTAACTTAACATAGAATAACATAAGATGTTAGTATTCGAATTTAGTATATTTTAATGTATAGTACAACATTTTCTAAGGTGAGGTAGGGCCATTGTGACCCAAAACATGTACTAAAGTAGTAATATGAAAAATAAATGTACCGGTACTGACTAGGCGAGCCAATGTTAAACCTTTGCTTGTGTTTTAATATCAATTGATATTAAAACTTTTCAGTCAGTCAACACACTGTAATCCCAATTACTGTGACATGCAAAACATAACCTGAAAAATAAATTACATGTGATTTATATATACATACCGTCTAAGTTACTGTACCGTATGTTTATTTTTTATTTTTTTCAAGTTATTTTTCATATGTCACAGTAATTGGGATTATATTGTGTTGACGGACTAAAAAATTGTAATATCAATAAGGCAACACTGAACAATGGCTTCAAAGCTATCTATTTGCAAAAACTATAGTAACTTAACATTAAGCTCTGTCTTTTATAGCAGCTTTACTATGGACATTAAAAAATGCCTTCTTCTCCACCTGGATATTCACAACAAGTAAAGATTCAGTTTTCGGAATAAAACCACTTGTGGACTACTGGACTTGATTCCCTTCATTTTTTGGATCAATCATTTTTATAGATTAACATAATATGATGAGGATGTTTCTTGTAGACATTGACCTTTTGTCATATATTTTTCAGGTACTGAATGCTGGAATATAAATCAGAGTATTGGAGTAATGCAAGAACAAACAGTTCTTACTGTATTTCCACCAAGAGCCATACCTGGTGGAGTGCCCTGTCCAAAATGTGGAAAAAGATATCAGTACAAGAGGAGTTTGATGCGCCATGCTAGGCTGGAATGTGGCAAACTACCTCAGTTCCAGTGCCCATACTGTCCCAACAAACATAAACACAAGAGCCATCTAATGAGACATCTTAAAGTTTGTCATAATGAAAACTTTCAATACATTTAGATTGCATTAGAAAGAAATAAACTTTTCAGACAGAACAAAAAGTTGCAAAGTGGTGACCAAACTTTTGGGACTCCAAGTTTAATGAAACTTTGTGGGATGAAAGTATATTCAGTGACATGATAATTTAAAAAAAAACATAATAAAATATACTGACAACTTTATTAAGCTGATGTCCTACTCTACAATGTGTATGTTGCAGTTCACGACCATTGAAATAGCTCCCATTTGAGTGGTCGTATCTGTTCAGTGAGACCTGAACATGTGACCGTTTGAAGAATCCCAACTTGAATCTCCTGCTGTCCAGGTGTGCTAAACCCTTTATATCACTGCAAGCCATGCCAGAATCATACCAACTTCTGGAGAGACATAGAGGTGTCTGCCATGTCATGGGCCTTGCAATAACCCCACCAGCTTCTGGAGTGATGTAGAGGTGTCTATGGTCTCATGGGCCATCCTATAACGACACCAACTTCTGGAGTGATGTAGAGGTGTCTGTGGTCTCATGGGCCATCCTGTAACCACACCAACTTCTGGAGTGATGTAGAGGTGTCTGTGGTCTCATGGGCCATGCTATAACCACACCAACTTCTGGAGTGATGTAGAGGTGTCTGTGGTCTCATGGGCCATCCTATAACCACACCAACTTCTGGAGTGATGTAGAGGTGTCTTTGGTCTCATGGGCCATGCTATAACCACACCAACTTCTGGAGTGTCGTAGAGTTGTCTGTGGTCTCATGGGCCATGCTATAACCACACCAACTTCTGGAGTGATATAGAGGTGTTTGTGATCTCATGGGCCATGCTATAACCACACCAACTTCTGGAGTGACGTAGAGGAGTCTGTGGTCTCATGGGCCATGCTATAACCACACCAACTTCTGGAGTGATATAGAGGTGTTTGTGATCTCATGGGCCATGCTATAACCACACCAACTTCTGGAGTGACGTAGAGGAGTCTGTGGTCTCATGGGCCATGCTATAACCACACCAACTTCTGGAGTGATGTAGAGGTGTCTGTGATCTCATGGGCCATGCTATAACCATGCCAACTTCTGGAGTGATGTAGAGTTGTCTGTGATCTCATGGACCATGCTATAACCACACCAACTTCTGGAGTAACGTAGAGGTGTCTGTGGTCTCATGGGCCATGCTATAACCACACCAACTTCTGGAGTGATGTAGAGGTGTCTGTGGTCTCATGGGCCATGCTATAACCACACCAACTTCTGGAGTGATGTAGAGGTGTCTGTGATCTCTTGGGCCATGCTATAACCACACCAACTTCTGGAGTGACATAGAGGTGTCTGTGGTCTCATGGGCCATGCTATAACCACACCAACTTCTGGAGTGACATAGAGGTGTCTGTGGTCTCATGGGCCATGCTATAACCACACCAACTTCTGGAGTGACGTAGAGGTGTCTGTGGTCTCATGGGCCATGCTATAACCACACCAACTTCTGGAGTGTCGTAGAGGTATCTGTGGTCTCATAGGCCATGCTATAACCACACCAACTTCTGGAGTGATGTAGAGGTGTCTGTGGTCTCATGGGCCTTGCTATAACCACTATAACTTCTGAAGTGTCGTAGAGTGTCTGTGGTCTCATGGGCCATGCTATAACCACACCAACTTCTGGAGTGATGTAGAGGTGTCTGTGGTCTCATGGGCCATGCTATAACCACACCACCTTCTGGAGTGATTTAGAGGTGTCTGTGGTCTCATGGGCCATGCTATAACAACACCAACTTCTGGAGTGTCGTAGAGGTGTCTGTGGTCTCATGGGCCACTTCCATTCGTACCGTGGGGTCCAGAACCAAACCTCTTCCGTTGTTCCTGTCAATGGCAACGATATCTGCTCTACGGTGACTACCATTTTCCGAAATGCAGTGCACTTCCTCTTAAACTTCCCATTTCAATTTCCTCAGAGAAGGGGCAATTGATGATCAAACTCTGTGATGGCGGGAATTTTGTAACAGCTCCCCTTTAGCTCTCACTGCTGAGATGTTGCAGGACATTTTGATGTCATTCGTCCATTCAGAGCACGATAAGCCCTTTCTGTTATTTATCCACGAGTTGTTCTTAGGATGTTGTTCATAAACTTCCACTCCTTTATCTTTATGATTAAGTTTGCACCAAGCTTCAAATGACCGTTTCCGAAGCTCATTTCGTACCTAATGTCCTGATTTTGATAGCAACTATGCTGTTTCCCCTGATATGGTCAAAAACTCAAAGACTGTTGGTCTAGTATGAAACCTTTATTTCTTTTCAAATTTCTTACAATAACTGGAAACTAACCTGTTATACGGTAGTAGTTTTAAGAATCAAAGATAACTGATAAATATTTTGTTTTCTGTAAGTCACTAATATTACACAAAATATGACATATTTTTTGTAGACCGCAATTGAATCGGCAGGTGCTGAAAAGTATTCAGTCAGTTTTCACCACTTTTCAGGAGACAGGTAAAACATCATTGACAGAAGAGAACTTAACAAACACACTATATTAGTCATCTATGTTGTGCAGCAACTATTCAGGTTATATTTCGGTACTGGAAAATCAATTTTAATTTACTAAACAGATTTTTTCAAAGCTCTGTTGTCAGTTTAGTGTGGCATAAAGCCATCCAGAAATAATATTTCACAAGTTATTTTATTTTTAAATGGATTTGTACCATAAAAACCACCTAAGCCCTGTACAACTGTAATTTACAATAGCACTGTGACACGGGGGAATTTTGCAGTGCGGCAAGTCATTGATTTAATGCTTTTCTCCTGTGATCGCACTACATGTAGCAGTGGATTCTGGCTTAAACCGAAGGCTGACTTAATTCTTTCGTAAGCCGTTCCAAGGCCCTTGTGTCAATACTTCAAAATACTAATTGTTTAAAAAATGACCATTTTTGACTTAATGCTTTTCAGCTCCGACCGATTCAATTTAAGAAGTCTTTGCATTGTTTTTCACATAACAAATCTTAATAGGTTTTAGATTCTTTTAAGAATTCTTTTGACATAAGTTATTATATGTCCGTATTTTCAATGCAATATACAGTAATTAAAATTAGTGGTAGTACTGTACATGTTTCGGTCTAAAGACCTTCCTCAGCTACACTGTAGTAATCTCTTACATACGGTATAAAATTATTTTACAATATACGGTATCTAAGTTATATTAAAAAACACTGTAAGTGTAACTGTTAGTGTATTTTGATATAACTTACATATGTTCTAAGAGATTACTACAGTGTAGCTGAGGAAGGTCTTCAGACCGAAACATGTAAGCTACTACCACTAATGTAAAAAAAATGTAGAGAAACCCTTGAATATAATTCTTTTAAGGGTTAATCATTATTCATGGAAATGTGTTATGATAGATTGCTTAACAATTATTTATGGAAAAAAGCTATTTTGGTACTTTAACTTCATGTTTCATACATATATATTGTCAGGGTCGGATTTAGGGGAGGGCGACCGCCCAGGGCTCCGCGGTCCGGGGGCCCCCGCGCCATGGATATTTTAAATTTAATTAATTAATTAATTATACTTTTCATACTAATTTATAATTCATATTCCTTTTTTCAGTGCAGCTATGACCTCCCGTGACCGTTTAGAAAGTTTAGATTTCAGTGAAATAATAGAAGACTTCAGACAGGAAAAATGTCGCAAAATAATATTTTAATATCTCATAGTTTACATAATCTTCTTCAAGAGGACTTAAAGGTATCTTTCATAATATTAAAAAAAATGTACTGTAGTGTATTCAGAATATTGTAACTATTCTTAATTTATTATTATTACCAAACTATTTTCCATTTGATTTGATTATTTTTAAAATTTCCTATTGTTTTGGGCCCCACCTTATCATATCGCCCAGGGCCCCGCAAGGCCTGGATCCGCCACTGTATATTGTCAACCTTTCAAGATAGCTTCGAAGCTATTTTTCAGTATTGCCTCATTGACAATTGATATAACTTACATTATGAGGTTTGAAGCCATTTTTCAGTATTGCCTTAGTAAACAAAAATTTGGTGCTTTTCAGTCAGTCAACACGAAAAGCACCAAACTTTTGTTTTGTTATAACTTACATTCGGTCAACTCATTTTTTTTTTCCTTTCTTTAAAGACCTATTACGCTTTGTGTTGACCGACCGCAAGTTACAGTATCAATTGTCAACCTTTAACAAGATTTTTAAAGTTATTTTTTAATTTTTAAGTTTTATATAAGCCAATTTTGTATTTTTGCAATAGGGTTAAAGTTTAAATAAGCCATAGTCATTATTTTAGCTATAGGGTTCAAGTCTCAAGAAGATCTGATTAATCTTAGTTTAATGTACATTTAAAATATTCTCCTATCTTAGAAATAATCTTGCATTATGAATTCTAATACAGCATTAAGCTAAGGAAGGTCTCAATGTAAACCGAAATATGTACTCATTTATAATATATTTTTTAAAATAAATTGAATTGACGAAGATGGAAAAAGAATATTTTATGCCTTTCTTTGAAGGTTTTAATATAGTTTTCAGTAAAATGCCATTATTGATTAATTTTGTATCAATACGTAAGATATTGGTGGCTGTCATTGAATCTCTGTTGTGGTAAGCACAGCTTGAATTGAAGTTAATGTCTACCTTTATGAATTTTAAAAAGCAACAATCAATTTAATTTTGGTTTATGTAACTATAAATTCAAAATCCTCTCATGTTCCATTTGAATTCATCCTAGGCCTCAGTATTGAGTTTCGACTCGGAGGTAGAGAAATACTTTCTTGCTTCATTTTCCTAAATGCTATTCTATAATATCTTTAAAATAACTACCCAAGTTGAAAAAGGGTGGAGTACTTTCCGCCATTAGGATGATTATCATGAGTTGCTGATGATAACACAGGTCTGCATGATTTTTGCAGTAAATTAGAAAATAGCCAATATCGATAGAGATTAATCTTCTGAATCTGAAAATGGTGTCAGTTTCATAATTATTACTTGTTTAGTCTCAATTCCACGTTTATTGTCTTAATCAAAATAACATCTTTCACAATGGCCAGTCAACCAGGGAAAAATAGAATGCATTTTTGAGTTCAGCACAGCGAAGTTAATCAAACACACCTATATTCGTTTTTACTGCAGAAATGTTTCTTCCAGTTTCTGTATGCTGGGGAGAATGAATTATACTTAGTATTAACCTTTAAGTACACGTGCTGGTGTATAAAGTGCACCATCCGTACTAAAGATGGTAAATTTTTGTTTGTAATGCTTCTGCAGGCTCTTAGGTGCCATCTATACTACCCCTAAAATGTTCGCAAACCACTACAAGCAGTGTCATTGTTCTCGGAATCATTTGTGCTGATTCATAGGAATAAACATTGAGCTGTTGCATATGGTGAACAAAGTAGTAGGTATTAATAAGTACAATATTGATTGTTCGATTCCCGGTCAATGCATGTGAGATTTTCGATGTGAAATGCCATGTCCTGTGGTTCGGATTCCACGTTAAAAGGAGGTCCCGTGGCTCATGATCTCAAGATTAACGGCCACGTTAAACTACAAGCTTCCTTTCCTTTACAATATTGATTCATTTATTTTACTCGGACTTATTTTTTAAATCATTTTTTAATAGAATTAGAAACTATCTCTGTGTCTCGTACGGTTCTGTGTATAAGAGGTAAAAATTCGAAGCAACTTACTGAAGAGGAAATCTATGATGCTATAGCGCAATAAGTTAGAAGAAGAAGTTGGAGGAGACTAGATACTTCCAAGGAAGAATGTACAGAGGAAAATGATCACGATACAGAATAGCCTTAACTATTCTGCTTATAGAACAGTTGATTTGATGTGTAAAATGATAGGCTGAGTGATTTCGTGACATTCTCTTGGTGTACAATATTCACCACGTGTGCACTTATTATAAATTAATAGGTGTTTGTAGTCAAAGGTTAAGCAGTGACAGACTGATGATTTATTTGAAGTGCACATTTAATAAGAAAGACACCTGCCTAATGCTGTTGTCTTTCTGTGTTATGTCAAAACAGCTCTCCTATCAAAGTAGAGATTCGCTAGACCTAGGAAGCCTTTTGACATCTGGTGTTAGAACGTTATAAGTAGATCCTGTAATTTCTTGAAGTTGCTAGGAGATACCACTGTGGAGCAGATTTATTGTTCCAACAAATCCCACTGATCATCGATAGGATTCAGATATGGTGAATTTGGAGGCCAGGACTACACCTTGTCTTCATTTTGTTTCTGAAACCATTTATGACAATGCAACCAGTGCGGCACAATGCTGAAGGTAGCTCAGACCTATTTTCCAATGATGTTCGGGTACTGTGTGTAGTTTTCCTGCAGAACACAGTTCAAATTACCATAATCCCTGTAGTTTCCAACAGTGAATATAACAGTGTTAAGTGGAGGGAAAGGAGGAGAGACAGCATTAAAACTTCAGAAATTGAGAGTTGCCTTTAATTTGCACAATAAAAACAAAATAAACATGGCAAAACACATGGGCTGAAACCGTTTGTGACTGTCATTGTGGGTTTGATAGAGTTTTGTAGAGCTATCTTGTCTTGTATATTTGGATCTGATGATGCTAGTTTGATAAGTGAAACATGTCATCCATAGTTTTCTCCCTCTCCTGTAGTCCAAAACAAATAAATAAGGTATACTTCTTTAACAACATGTAATTTTTTTTCAGGTTATGTTTTCGCATGTCCTAGTAATTAGGATTATATTGTGTTGACCGACTGAAAAGTTGCAATATCAAGTTGTTTCGTGTCTTGTTTTCTTTGTGAGGGGGCAGATGACCTCACTGTTTTGCCCCTTAAAACAACAATAAATAACTACATTTTTTTTTATTAAAAAAAGAAAAAAATGATTTGGATCATAAATGTGAGGAGCACCAGAACAAAACCAGTAAGTCAAGTAAAGCATTTATTAGAGAATGTGATTAACACTAATGATTTGTGACATTTCAACAGATTTTTTAAGGTAGATTTAGTAGCTCTCGAAAGAAGATGTTTTTAACCCAATACTCTCCCCATAACCCACAAAAGCATGAATGTGCAGCAAAAGTGGATTATCGGTTTTTGTTCCCAGCCCCTCATTGGAAGTGAAATGTATTTATCCTCTCTTAATAGCACAGAATGATATTTTTCTGTTTTAGGCTGGGGTGAAATTCAATCATTTTTTGGAGATTCACCAGCTACTGAAGACAGATACCCAACCTCTGAAGTACCATGGAATAATACAACAAATTCTCTTGGAATTGGCCAATTCCAGTGCCCTCAGTGTTCAAGAATGTATCGACATCGATGTAATTTACTGAGGCATCGTCGCCTTGAATGTGGAGTTGAAGGGCAGTTTCAGTGTCTCTTCTGTTTTAGACGGTTTAAACATGACCATCATTTGGTCAAACATTTAAAACGTAAACATAATGAGCCAAATAAATGTTAAATTACATGATAATTGGAGTATTCTGATATTCTGTACTGTGTGATGTGTCTTACAGACCAAGAAGTGTGAATGTATTATAGGATATTTCATCAGTCAAGTTCACTATTTGTAACATTGAAAAATAAAGATACTGTAAAACATTGATCGGAAATAGGGGCCATGTGCAATATTACGTACTAGTGAAACTCACTTAAGTCAGAGAAAATGTTCTTGCGAAGATGAGCCTCGAGTACCCTTAAATATGACTCATTTCCTTTCTTTGTCTCGGAGTGTTTTACTAGTAGGTCGATGATACAAGAAATAATCACATAAATTGCTGCTCATATACTTTCTACAAATCATGGAAGAGGAAGACAAATTAAAGGAACAGACTTACTAAGACAGTTAGTTATTGTTGTTTTAAGGGGTGTAACAGCAAGTTCATCTGCCCACGAGAAATATGCATTTACCCACACGAATACACAAATTTACAACACACACAACTTATACTAAGACTTTTAGATTGTTAGATTTTTTTTTAATTTTTATTTTTTTATTCTTTTTTGAATATACGGTACTGTGGTTCTCTGTTGTTGCTGTCGATTAATTTAGAGGATTTGTGACGTTGTGGTCATGCAACCCTATGCACTTGGGTTTGTGAATATGTCTGATAACCTGTGTCATTCTGATGGCTATGCTAATGTGTGTATTTGGAATTGAGGCTAGGACAGCCAAGGTGGGAAACTAACCCATCTCTTCTGAGTTTAGCCTCACAAGGCTGAGTGTACCCCGTTCCAACTCTCAGACAGAATTACATATCTTGTCAGAGCCAGGAATCAAACCCAGGACCTTTTGATACAGAGTCACAATACACTCCCAAAGACCACAGAAAGCGGATCATAGATATCTGTAGAAAGACGTCAAATATTAAAGGTGGAGGGAAATTCAGAATTTAATGCTTTATCATACGGCACAAAGAATGAACCATCAATAGGCTACCTTACTTCGGCTTTTCCCAATTAATTGGGGTCGCCGGAGCCAACCGGATGCCCTTCCTGACACCACATAATTTTTCAGTTGAAAATTCCACCCCACTGTCACCGGGATGTGAACCCCGGCCATCCAGGTGAAAGACGAGCTGCTATGCCACTGCACCATCACACTCCCCTGTGAACCATCAATACCATTAGAATTAATTTCTTCTAAAATAGAACCATGTTGTTTCTTTTATTTCTTTGCACTGTGGAATATCCTGTTGAAGATCATCCGTTACCTTTGCAGTCTGTGTGAGATGATTCAGTCATTTCCCTTATTATGAATGTGTTTAGAATTTATGAAGTTGGCATTGTTTTGTTGTATCATGAACATTTAAATTACTTTGTAACATGTTTGAAATTGGTCTGAATAAAAGTTGTAGTATCATCCATTGGATTTACTTGTTGTAGGCCTATATCCTATTAACTACGTGCTTTACTTAACTACCAGGCCGGTACATAAACAGTGCAGCACTGGTAACATATAATAGCATTAGCATTCAGTTTCCAGTAGAGCAGGTATGCTCTCAGGCGTGGATTCGAAGGGGGGGTCACGGGGGTCATGGCCCTCCCCCCCCCCCCCCCCAAACAGAGACCAAACTTTTTTGCAAACTCAAAAAACGAAAACACAATAACCAGACAAATAAAACCTAACGAATTTTAACTGAAAAACGTTTTTTTTTTCCATTTTATTCAATACTGAAAATACCTTTATTGCAATTATTATGTTCTGTTACAACTGTACATATTTACAACTTCATACCTGTTATATAAAGACGATTATTTATATAACAAAATCAACTCATCTAGTTTGTTCAGCAAACCTGGTGATTACCGAATCGATGTTTATAGAGATGTCACGATGAATGTGCAGCAATGCACGGATAGGAATTTGGGCCTTTTTTTTTTTGCACCAAAAAATTTTGCCGACGTCCAAACTGCAAGCTTGGTTGGCAGTTTAAGCTGTGACTTTCTCCCTTTGTCGGTACCAACTCGACTTGCCGAAACTGTACCGTACCTTGATACTTTTCTTGAAGCTCAATGTAAAAGTCGCAAAACACACCGTTGCAATTTGTACGAATATTTTTGGTGTCCTAAACGCATCAAATTTCTATCCACGTAGCTTGCAAAAAAATGAGTCAGGTTTTGTACGTTTGGTTATTTTGTGATTGCGTTTTTAGTGATACCATTTTTCTTAACAATTTCGATTCTCTGACCCCCCTAAAGCCAAACTCTAGATCCGCGCCTGGTTCTGAGTCTCACCGACACAAGTAGCATGCTGGAGCATGGTGTGCTTTCTTTGCACAACACTACAATACAGGGTGCACAGTGTATCATGCATCTGAAAAGGCCATTCCAAAGTTTGGCACTGAGCACTAAATATGTGCAAGAAAGCAGAGTATTCTATCATCATCATCATCATCATCTCTAGTTGCTCAGGTGTGATGTCCTTGTACAACTCTTCCTCTAGTAACTTGTCCCAATCATGACCTCACTCCAGCACATCCTTTTTCACTAGATCGAATCACCTTCCTCTCGATCTTCCTTCCACCTCTCTTGCAGTTCTGTTAGCAGGCACCCTCTTCACATGTCCAAACCACTTGTTGAGGAGGAACTCTCCTATTCCCACTTCTCTGATCGTATTATTCCTGACCCTGTCCTTCCTGGTCTTCTGTACCATGCTGTGCAAGAACTTCATCTCAGCTGCTTAGAGTTCAGAACTACCCTATCCCTTTTATTCAGCGCAATGATTTCAAGGCTGTATGTAAGAATTGGTGGATTGTAAGACTCTTATTTTCGAGGGTATTTATTCATCCCAAAGCAGACAATTGATATTGGTCATTCCCAATTACTGGAAATGTGAAAAACCAACCTGAAAAAATAATATGTTATTAAAAGATATTTGTTATGGAATACAAAAGAGGGAGAAAACTGTAGGATGACATTTTCGCTCGACAAGCGAGCATTATTAGAACATACAAGCGAACCATGTCATTCTAGAGTTTTCTCCCTCTTCTGTAATCAATAACAAATATTTTTGATCTCAAATTATAAAAGCTGCCTTGTCAAACACTAGAAAGTAGTTTAATAATTAAATTAACACGTACATGTTTCATTATAACTTTGTCAGTGTGAAACAATCTCAGAAACTATCTGAAAAAAAAAATATATGTATCCTTACAAAATGTCATTAATTTAAATAAATGAAAGGTCACAAAAAGGAATTAATAAATAATTATAGGATGTGTGAAATACTTGGACATTGATATTCCAACGATACGATACGATGAAACGATAACATTGCACTACATCCACCTGAGATATCAGTCACTTCAATAAATTTTGCACATGGGAAAGTTGGCTTCAGGAGATAGACCTGCTGAAAAACATATGTCGTTTATCTCAGGTGGATGGGGTGCCATGTTATTGTTTCATTTACGGTTGGAATATCAATGTCCAAGTATTTCACACATCCTATAATTATTTATTAATTCTTTTTTGTTACCGTTGATTTATTTAAATTAATGACTTTTTGTAAGGATATCCATTTTGTTTTTGGTTTTTGTTAAGATAGTTTCTAAGATTTTTTCACGGTGACGAAGTTATCATTGATATAACCAAACATGTACCTGTTAATTTAATTATTAAACTACTTTCTCTTGTTTTACAAGGTGGCTTTTATAATTCGAGATTAATATCAGTCAACAGGGTTACCATCTTCATAATGGTTAATGTCTATGCATTTTATAAATATATAATTTTTTTCATGTGTATTTTTTTTTTTTTTTTGTACATTATTGGGATTACATTGTGATGACCAATTGAAAAGTTGTAATATTAATTATTGTCAATAAGACAACACTGAAAAAATGACTTCAAAGCTGTGTACACAGTAGAATATTCCAACTTCCAAATTTGTATAAATACTCAACCTGTTAGAGATCATTAATTGTGCTTATCCAATATTCAATACAAATTTCAATTTTATTACTTCATACTACAGGTACATGTTTCGGCATATGTTTGCGTTCTTCAGCCATGATGAAAATACACGTAAAAATTACATCTGTCTGTCTGACTGTTAGGTAGTCAGCCCGAAGGCTGGTTGGATCCTCAAAAGCACCGCCGTTACGTTATGTGAGTAGATAGATACCCACAAAAATCCAAAGCAGTGCTATATTGAGGCGTTCTAGGCAAGAAGAGGAGTGTGGTAGTTTGCCATTGCTTTCCTCACTGAGTCAGAACAGTTGTCCTAACCCTATGAGTAGAACCTTTCACAGCATTCACAGGCACTGACTGTGCCCTGAATGCCATTACTAATCACAACCCATACCTCAGTAGCTTCCATATAATCACAGCCATGAGTGAGACTGAGACATCAGTGAAAAGCCACCTTTTACTCTAGCCTGTGCCAACTGACAAATGCTATTAAAATCAGTGCTCAACCCTGCTTAATTTGTATCCACAATTATTTTATAAAACACTTTTTTTTTTACTTTCTCTAAAAATAATATTCTTTAAATGGGTGAAACTGTGTAAAACAGTAGGTATGTCAAAATTCAAATTCAATGATCCATAACATCAAGTTTTAATTGTAAGCACGCCTAACTTGCTCAAGATTTATTTGGATGTTTAAAGTCGATCTTTCAAGAGGTTCATGTACCAAGTAAGATGACAAAGGATTGTTTTCCTGATTTTAATCCATTGAAGTGTTCACTTTAAGAATTTTATTCTGGTTGGTTCCTTAGTTTCGGGGCTTCAACAATACGATCATGTAGCTCCATGTACTTTGGGTGTGTGTAGAATTTGTCTGATAACCTGTGTTAATTGTGATGGCTGTATTAGTGTGTGTTATCTGTGATTCAGTAAGAAGGACTGCAGACGATTAATTTTTCAAGTAGTTCCTACTTTTGCTACCAAATGCTACCATCCTCGACACCTAGCTGCGGACGTGGCTACTAAATATCATCGCAGTCAGCACCTGGCGGCGAACGTTCGAACTAACATAGCGTTATCAAACTAACCTACAAATTTTAGCTTCCACAAGTATAGTTAGTGGAAGGTTCTTTTTCATGCCATAAATCTATGACATGGGCCCGCCGGCTTTACTTCCCCTCCGAAGGGTGACTTCGGCCGGGTTCGAACCCGCGATCTTGTAGCATGCTAGCAACTACACCACCGAAGCCACCGAATTTTATTCTAAGGAGAGTTTGTTGTCGTACTGTTTTACCCATGTAAAGAACATTATTTTTAGAGAAAGTAAAAAAAAATGTGTTTTATAAAAAAAATGTGGATACAAATTAAGCAGGGTTGATCACTGTTTTTAATAACATATGTAATTTTTACATGTATTTTTATCAAGGCTGAAGAACGCAATCATATGCCAAAACATGTACATGTAGTTTGACGTAATAAAATTGGAACTTTTATTGAAAAGTGTATAAGCACAATAAAGATCATCAATTCAATACGGGAGAAAATTAATCATGACTTAAGTCATTGACATAGGCTACATATCAGCCTTTTAATGTTCTAAATGTATGCCTTTTAATGTTCTAAATGTACTGGTGAGGGTATGCTAAACTTGGAACCTCCCCTGAGAATGTCCCTTGGTGAAGGCTCATATTGCTGGCTGCTTGACAATTACTTCAGCTTTTTGTCTTACTGCTTCTGCTCTCCATTTTATCTTTTGTTCTAAGTTTCAACAAATTGTCTCATTTTTGGAATTTCTCTGTATCTTACTTGGAAGGAAGTCACCCCAGTGTTGACTGAAACGAGATATCATGGACATCTTTGTGATATATTATTATGTCACACATCATTAGTGACTAATATGGATTTACTGTGGTTTACCTTGACTTTGAAAGGCTACTCAAATATTAGTTAACAGTGGAATTCACAATTGGGCTAGTAGACCCACACGGATTGCCACTGGAATGTTGTCTCCAGTTATCACAAGATATATTCTTGATATACAGTGGTGTCTTTGGTTATAAACCTGTATTAAAATAACACAAAGGGTCACAGGCATTCTCTGTGACCGCAAGATCCCTTTGCGCCTCAAAACTAAGATCCGTCAAACAGTCGTCCGCCCTGTTGCTTTGTATAGAGCCGAATGCTAGCCTAATACAAAGAAACATGAACAAGCCTTGCACTCAATGGAGATACAGATGCTACGATGGTCCTTGGGAATTACACTGCTGAATCATATTAAGAACAAAGACGTCCGCAATACTCTTGGAATTGCCCCTATTCCAGCTAAAATGAGGGAGACTTGGTTGCGTTGGTATGGACGTGTAGCCCGAGCGAATACAGAGTCAATTGTTATCAAGTCACTTGCTCTCGAGCCTGATGGACAAAGACCTCCAGGACGACCAAAAAGGCGTTGGATGAATACCCTACACGACGATATGCGCATCGTAGTTCTTCATCCTATAGATGCAGCAAACCGCAACAAATGGAGAGCGAGGTGCAGAGTGGCGGACTCCAAAAAAATAATTGGGAACAACGCCAGGAAGAAGAAAGGGTATAAAATTAGAAGTTGTCAAGAATGAAAATCAGCTGCAAAATGGCCTATTATCACCCCAAATTCTGTCTTAAGTTGGAAATGGGAAACCACTGAAGACCAATTTAAGGATGGCTAATGGTGGGGTTTGAACCCACTTACCTATCAAGTCCACAGATAGCTTGGTCCATGGCCTAGAGCTGCACCTTAGCAACTGCCAGTTCTTCACATGATACTGTATATCCTTGTTGGGCTGGCTGCGTGGCTCAGCGGTAACGTCCAAGGTTGCAGGTTCGTATCCTGGCGCAGTCAGCTGGCATTTGAGGGTGCGCAAATGCGAGGGATTCATGTCAGTAGATTTACTGGCATGTTAATGATCCCCATTTGGGGCAAAATTCCAGCACCCCGGCGTCTCTAAAAGCCAGAGTAGTTAAAAGAATGTAAAACCAATAACATTATTATGATATATCCTTCAACTTAAACACTAATAATAGCAACAATCCTTCCACTGACTCTATCAATAAAGATTGCAATCTGTTGGCAGATCCAAGTCCAACATTCATAAATGCGGTTTTTGCTGCGACTCGGTCCTTTGTGAATGCGGTGAAGAACAGACTATGGGTCATCTGCTTCAGTGCAGTCTGTGTCCTATACTGTGCACCATGGAGGATCTGGTGAAGGCATGACATGGCAAAATATTGGTCATGCATTATTTAGAAGCTTAAATGTTCAAGTTTTGTCACTTTAGTTGCCCATTTTGTACATAATTCCTTATGTAATATTTTTGTTCCTGACACGAGTAAATAAATACCGCAGATTGTTTTATTTTTTTGCAGACCTGTGTAATTAATCACATGTAGACTCTTTTCAGATGGAATCTTATATTTTATGGGCATAAATTCATGTTGACAAACTGAATGTTATCAAATAAATGAAGATCAATAATTCTTAATCCAGAGAGCGATGAAGAACATCTCCTTTACTGGAAGGTATCGATAACTCTCTCACATTTTGTCAGTTGAAATGTTCTTAGAAGGAGCCCTTAATTTACTTTTAACTGTGGTGGTGGAGGAGAGAGGATGATACTAACCACAGTAATGCCACTTAATCACCTTTCGAGTCAACATATCCCTTTGAAAACATAAATGATGAGAAACAAACTCTTAAAATAACTCTAATGTAAAGTTTGGAAGCCATTCTTTCAGTGTTGCCAATACAAACTGTCAGTTGTAACTCTTCAGTCGGTCAACACGAATTTTGCCCAAAGACTGGGCGGGCTACAATGTATATAATATATGAATAATAAGTAAATAACACTCCTGTAAGAGATTACATTGTATTAGTTATGATCACTATTAAAATGGGTCAATTTTTAGGATTATACATTTCGACATTCAAGCGGTCATCATCAGATCCTGATCACTGAGTTGAGGTTCACATTTTTATACCTATACAAATGTTTTCTAACTACACAAACTTTGTAGTGCATACAATTGGTGTTAATATTTTGATTCACAGTTTGAATCTCGTTATATCAGGTTAGTTTGTTTTATTCATAGGGGTTTGTGAATTACTGAATATTATGAATAGTATGCATGTGTATACAAATTAGAACACAATATCTATACTAATATAGAAAAATGAGATGGTGTGTGTCTGTGTATTACTCAATCACGCAAGAACCACCGGTCCGATTTAGGCTACATGAAATTTTACATGGAAGTAGCTGATTTACCTGGTTAACATATAGACTACTTTTGATTTTGATACTTTGCACTATTTAAAGATGGCGACCATTTTAGTGACGTCTCTACACCCTTTGGTTTTAAACTTTCATATTTCCATTTCAAATAAAAAGAGAACGCTAAGAAATAGCAAACTTTTCATGGCATATACGAGGTTTAGAATTTAATTTTCTATCCAAAAGGTCCTTATCACTTTTCTTGTATCTCCAACACTTAGCGAGTAAAACCTAAATTTGTTCTATAAAACACGGCCAACGCCGAGCAGTGTAGTTGGACAAAATGTTCCATCCTTACTCTCGCTCTGCGCAGCACCTCACCTATCCCCTGTTTTAATTGTCACCTTCACATTTTAATTTATTTATGACCCGTAGTGAAGCACGGGTACTTCAGATAGTAATAAATAAAATTAGCGCATGCACTTGAATTCTATTATGTAATATGGTTACTTATCTCAGTGGAGAGTAGGCAGGTGAGAAGGTAGCAACGGCTATGTCCAACAGCTTTATTTATTATTTATATAATATACATTGTACCCCACCCAGTCTTTGGGCAGATTCCTGTTGTCCGACTGAAGAGTTACAGCTGACAGTAAAATAATTCTGTTCTGTATGATTTATTGCCATTTTCAGTTCAATTGTCAGACATTTATGAATAATATATTTGTCTTTTTGTTCACATACTGTTCTGTCTCTCACTTTTCTTTAATTGAGAAATTATGTCTCTTGTAGGTGCATATGGGTCTTGGCTTTCTCACCCGTCATCGCTCGATCTAGCTGTTGAAGAAAATCTTCAGATTACAACATTCATTGGGGATGAAGATGTGCAGTTACATCCCAGAAGATCCTTTAGATGTTTTGGCTGTGGTAGGAATTACCAGCGTAAACAGACCTTGTTAAGACATTTACGATTCGAGTGCAGTAATGAGCCTCGGTTTCCATGTCCCTTCTGTCCTCAAAGATCAAAGCGTAATGATCACTTATTGACTCATATTAGGAACAAACATAAAGACAGATTGTGAAAATAGGTTTTCTTTCTAAGTAAGAACAAATTACCAAAGAATGGAAATTATTCATATCATATAATTTACTTTGAAAAAATATTTTAGTTCTTCATAAAGTGTATTTTATTGTTGTTTGAATCTCGTTACATCAAGGTTAGTTTGTTTTATTTATATAGGTTTGTGAATTACATCTGAAGATTATGCATGTATATACAAATTAGAACACAATATAATAAATAAAATTAAAGCTTGCACTTGAATTCTATTATGTAATATGGTTACTTATCTCAGTGGAGAGTCGGCAGGTGAGAAGGTAGCAACAGCTACGACCAACAGCTTTACTTATTATTTATATTAGCCTATAAATTGTACCCCGCCCAGTTTCATGCAGCTTTCCATTCCTCCCTGTCCTGAGCTAATTGTTTCATCTCTACATAGCTAGTACAGCACTGGAATTGGCCAATTCCAAGAGAATTTGTTGTATTATTCCATGGAACTTCGGCAATCAATTTATCATATTCTAACCTTGGTCTATCCCTACTGTTCTTTTCCTCGACCCTTCCTTCCTTCTATAACTAAGTTTGCTATTCCTGGGTGTCTTAGTATGTGTCCTACCAACCTACCTCTTCTCTTCATTAGCAGTTGCCAGAAACATCTCTCCTCTCCTACTCGTCTTAATACCTCTTCATTTGTTACTCCATCTACCCATGTGAATCTTCATCATTCTCCTGTAACACCACATTTCATATGCTCCTATTCTCCTCTTTTCTGTTGTGCCAATAGTCCAAGTTTCACTTCCATAGAGCGCCACACTCCAGACAAATGCTTTCAAAAATGAATTTCAAATACCTAAATCTGTATTTGATGTCAACAAATTTATTTTCTGTAGAAATGCTTTCCTTGCCTGAGCTAAACAACTTTTTATATCCTCTTTGCTTTGTCCATCACTGGTTATTTTGTTTCTTAAGTAGCAGCTAAGTCTCCTACTTCCTTTAGCTTTTCACCTGCCATTTTGACATCAATAGGGTTTTTCTGATTTCTTGCAGCTTCATTCCAATATTTTTGTTTTACATTTATTAATTTTCATCATAAATTCTCTCCTCAAGACAGAGTCCATACAATTTAATAACTCGTTCAAATCTTCTGGTGAATCAGCTAATGTATAATTGTTTATATTGATTTTATTTATCCATTCATTAATTCTGCCCATGAGGGCATTTTCATGTACTGGACTGTACATACAAATTTAGAAAGATGACTGTGTAGAATTGAAAATAGATACTGTACTATTAAATAATGTTTATGTAAGGGTTTACTAATATAGCTTTAGTGATGTTTGGTATTCAGGTACAATACATAATCTAGAAGTTTAATGTACAGTACTGTTAACTTGTACTTAAAGGACATTAATAGGGAACTGTAAAAGTAGCTATTACAGGGACTCCCGTAAATGGCAGTACAAGCCAATCATGCATGAAGCTTATCTGAAAAGAAAATATAACACACTATAATATAATGGTTTCGGCTTCTACGAACGGGTCAAGAATCTTCGGTAAAACTTCACGAATGGGTTTCCTTTATATACATTTTTTTAACTACTGAAATTAACGAATTCACCTGAATCAACAGCCGGGAAAATATCTGGAGACAATGTAGTAATAGATGTTTACTCCTCCGCTGTCTGAGACCCACCCAGCCATCCCAAATAGGATCACTACTTACATAGTTGAAATTGCGACTTTGGCATATCTATCTTCTTCAAGGAGTCAGTAATGCCAACCACAAGCATTCGGTACTATATCGCATCCGGCAGACCAATGGTTTTGCCTAGACCAATATTTTCGTCCAGACCAATGGTGGATTGATAGCGCGGCCCTGCGGGCCATGGTAGCTAATAGATAACACCCCTGGTTTTTGTCACGCACAGTGGGGGAAGTCACGCATCAATAATCTTTATCCAGGCCTTTTATTTCATGTCGTGTGGTGTATTTTGTATTGGGCATGTTGGCAACATTGACAACGGGTATGACGTGAGTGACGTGAATATATATTTTCAGTATTTAGCCTTGTGAAAGTGATATAAAGGAAGGAAACCCTCTCGTAAAGAATTAATGAATGTTCAGAGCAGCTTTTTAGGTTGTTAGGCCAAGTTGTATGCTCTTGATATCTGATGTTACTAAAAATATTTGTTCTCCATGGTTTGCAGTGACTTATTTATGCTGTTGGTGTGTTTTGGCTAACTATTCCTTCAGCATGTGTACATCGGATGTCCCACCCCAGTGAGCGGGGGAAGAGAGGCACAGTAAACCAATCAAGCAGAATAACAACTACCTTACTGCTGATCCATTGATATCACTTCAAATGATTCAGAGAAAATATTTGAATTTTATTTTTATTACCGCTTATCCTCCAGCTCGGCTTCACTCACAAACCCAGGGATCAATCTTCTACCGTTGTAAGGACGGTGTCTGAAAGCTAAGTACACTTTGTCAGCAGATACAACTGGTGTTGGGATTCGTATAATGTATAAATCAGTGATCGTGAAAACACGGACGTCTTACTTAGCAGCCATCTTTTATTACACTATCAAAGAGCCTCAAACATGAAGAATAAATACATGAAATAAACCAAAGAAGAAATACATGAAATAAGCCAAAGATGTCCATCTTCTCAGTCCTCCACAACTGGGAATGGTAACAGGCGCGACTGCTAACTTGGGTCTAATTGAAGAAGGGTCAGGGAAGGGATTTTGGAAGGAAGTCAGTCGTGGGCTTGTTGTAAGGAACCATCCTGGCATTTGCCTGGTGGTGAAAATGGGAAACTTGAAAATAATTACTCACAAGATTTTGAATTGAAGTGTGTTGCATTCCCTTTTTAGAGAAATTTCATGTCTGTTTGGCTTACACTACCCTATACTGGACATCCTGTATATTTAACATAATTAGTACTTATATCTTGGGCCTATTTACAAACCTTTGATGGAGATGTAGCTCATTCAAAACTGTTGCCCAATGCATGCATTTTTAAAAGTTTCTGGTTTGATTGTGTAAAAAGTTAAATGTTTATATAGGCTATACAGTAAACCCTCGATTTATCGAACTTTCGATTTAACGGAGTTTTGATTTAATGAATGAACCTCCGTCCCAATTAGTCCGCTAAGTCGAGGGTTTATGTATCATTTCAGAAATATTTGTATTTAAATCTAGTTAAATAGTATTTGACTGCTTCGGAAATTTTACATCAAGCAAAAACGAAAGTGCTTACAGGAAATTGAAATTTAGATGTGGAATTCTATAACAAAGAGACTAGCCCCTGTATGATTATGATGGAGTACAGGTAGGCTACTTCCTCAGTGTTGCAGACAATGACCAATAGTTACATTAATTTGCTATTGGTTTAAAAAAATGTTAAGTGCAAGAATTAACATTTGTTTATTTGTTTCATTTAGGGACTGGGGATATCTTAGTCATCAGTCTCATGAATGGAAGTGTGTATGGAATTTTGAAATATTTGTAGCAATTTTTTTGTGTTGCCTGGTAATCTATTAGTGGAATCACTTTTCAGTTGGTCAACATGAGTGTACCCAATTAGATTGGGTGGGGAATAACAATTAATTTCTTAGTGCCTGAAATAAATACACCTGTGATTTATACCCTTAATAAAGCACTTCTCTTACAAATGGGGGAATTTAATTAGATGACTAGTTTAATTCATCAAGCGAATCTAAATTAAACCTGGTTGGTTCCTTAGTTTAGGGGCTGTGACAACGCGGCCATGTAGCCCTATGTACTTTGAGTGTGCGTTATCTGTTTTAATTCAAGTAAGTGAATGCAGACAGTAATTTCAAGTATTTCCTACTATTGCCATCAAATGCTACCATCCACGACACTTAGCTTGCAGACTTGGCTACTAGATGGCATCGCAGTCAGCATCTGGCAGCGAACATTGGAACTAATAGAGCATTATCAATTCCAACTTACAAATTTTGGCTTCACACAAGTGTAGTTAGTGGAAGGTTCTTTTTCATGCCATAAATCTATGATATGGGCCCGCCAGCCTTACTTCCCCTCCGAAGGAAGGTATACTGAGGGATTTCTAACGCTCTTAAAAAATCTGACGATTTCGGCCGGGTTTGAACCCACGACCTTGGGCATAGAAGCTAGAACTACGCCACTGAAGCCGCCTAAATTAAACCTGAGTGAGCTGATCTGATGATGTTCGCTTGAGGTACAAAACCACAGTCATCGAATTAACCCCCCCCATTTGTGTAGGAAGTGTATAAATAACTCATGTATTTATTTCAGGTACTAGGAAATTAATACTCTGATGTAGGCTACCCTAGGACTGACTCGATGTGACCACGTACAGAATACAGATGTTCGACAAAGATTAGGGGCTGCTCCGATCGTGGAGAAAGTGAGGGAAGCACGGTTCCGCTAGTATGGTCATGTACTGAGGAAGCAAAAACAGCTCTTCAAATTCACCCGGGTGGAAGACCAACAAAGCGGTGGACAATATCAAGGTCAACATGCATGATGTTACCTTAAAACCTGAAGATGCCAATGAGGAGATGGACCCTGCATGGCACAATAAACACTAGTAAAGAGAGAGGCTAGGAAATGCATTGTTAATCCCCATCCAACCTAATTGGGTACACTCGTGTTGAACCACTGAAAAGATGTATGGAATTTGTACAGTAATTATCAGCACCAGGGTTTGGGGTACCATCCTGGCATTTGCATTGAGTGTATGTCTATCAACCCTGATCCCACGTTAATATTAAGAAACTCTCAGAAGTGCCCACATTCTTCTTTGAATGGCCTTCATTTCTCAAATATCACAGGAAACAAGTACATTTTTACTTAATCTCTTCACATAAGGTTTAGGCTCTGTATATTTGCCTCTGTAATGGCAAATTTCTAGCCTTGACAAATTGTAACATTTACATTTTTGTTGTTAAATTCCCAAGAATTGGTCAAAATTTTCTGTGTTTTGTGTTAAAACAAGGTGGTTTGACTAAATTATTCTTTAAAAGTATGGTACTGGTACAGTATATACTGTATTTGGCAAAGTGTAATTGTCAGAAATGGTTTTACTATATTTGCTGTCTTAAATGAGTGGTTTTTCCATGCAAGCAACCATTTTTTCAAAATATTAAAATAGGTATATTTACACTGTATTCAGTAATTTTGTATTTTGAGTCAAAAGTCACGTTTTGTAATACTTTCTATTTCAGGAGGGAAAATAGTTATATTCTACTTTACTATAACAGAAACCTACTAGATAATGCAATTTAAAAATTCAGAGTTATTTCAAACACAAAAGTTCTCAGGTCCCCAATCTTTGCTAGTAACCTGAAATGGTCATTATAATGTAGCTAAATGTGATATCTGTATATTTGCATGAAATTTGAATGTTTGTAAAGAGGGCTATTCTATTAAAATTGCTGTTTAAATTATTAAGGAGTTCACATTTGTTAAAACTGATTTTGAGGCACTTGTTAATGAGCAGCATTTATAGTGTTCAAAATGTGATTCTGAACCTGTGTTGGAAAATGTACTCCATAATGAGAGGATTTGGCAAAGTGTTGCAGCAACATTCATACCTCCAGATTCTTGAATGAACAGAGAAGAACTTAATGTGAGGGTTCAATTCTCCTATTTTTTAATTTTTTAAGAACGCTTATGTAGATAGTTCTCTTGACTTTCTTGGGCTCTTCTTTTCAAATCAGTTGAAACCAATAATTGCAGTTGTACATAATAGGCCTAGTTGTTTCGCATACACTCGTTTTATAAACATACTCGTGTCTTAATTATTGCCATTATAGGCTCGTTGCATACGACTCTTTATGTTCGACGATAATTATTATAACTATTTTATGTTCGAACATAAATATTCATAAATATCTGTAGAGATTTCGCCAGTTTTATGTACTGAACAGAGCGCATGAGACGTAGAGAATGCCTTGTATTTGGCCATGGCCTCCTCGATTACCCTACTATGACACTAGGCCAGGCAGTAAAATTTAAATCAGAAGGCCGTGGAACTCAGCGCATCTAATTATCTAATTGGTCAAACAACTGTTTCTTGAGCTCTGATTGGTGGGAGAAACTGTTTCATAATGAAAAATATTCATTATAGTAGAGTTTTCTGACATAATAGTCAGGGTCGAACATAAAATATAAAGACTAACCATGACATCCCTATTAATATACTGATATAGTGAAATCCCAATCCAAATAAAATCACTGTAGATTGTTTAGCTTTTGCGGATGACTTTGCATTACTTACTGACTCACTGGATACTGTCCAAGAACAAATTAGAGAGTTGCAAAAACAGGCAGCCAAAGTCGGACTACAAATATAATTTGAAAAAACTAAGTTCATGATAAACATCACCGATGCCCCGAAAAGTATGACAGTTCAGTATGTAAAACAAGTTTCTTTAAATACCTAGGAGAGTGGATAATGAACGACTCACAGGAAAAGACAGTAACGGTAATAGAAACATAATAGACTTATCCTGGAACACTAAATTAAGGCACTATCAAACAGTGGTCAGACCTGAAACTCTGTATGCGGCAGAAACACTTAAATTAACAAGATTTGGTGATTTAGACAAATTAGAGAAGACTGAAAGACGAATTCTGAGAAAAATACTGGGAGCTAAACGAAATAGTAACGCAGAATATAGGTTATGACCAGGCTTAGGATAATTATGCATTTTGCATATTGCATATGCAATTGCATATTTGGGACAGTTTGAACTTAACAGTGCATATTTAGGGGTTTCCTCCTGTTAGTGCTTATTTCAAAAACATTCTTAATCTTGAGTGTAGACATCAGCTTCTGCAGGACACTTTTGGAATATTTGACATGTATTTCAGGTAACAGGAATGTTGAGCAGTGCTGGGTTTGCATGGTGTTTAAATTTAGCAACACTGGCCCTACATCCGGCCATAGCTTTGTCTACCTGCAATGCAATTAGGTGGGCACTGATTCTTGGTATTTCCCGTAAGGCAGGTTATCTTTTCCTCATTCCGTAAATAGTTACCTTTCATGCACAATTAGTTCTTGTCAGTCTTACTTTCGTTGAGTTGAAACAGGCTGTGGTTCATAGCATGTTAAATAGCTACTGTATCTAAGATGCCTAAGGAGAAGAACTGTTAATGAGTTAATGAAAGGGAATGTACGAGAGTTTCAAGACTTTTCAACTGACGGAAGTGTATTGTTTTGCAAATACTGTAGAACAGTCGTAAACGCAACTAAAAAGTATCAAATTCAACAACATCTTCAAACAACGAAACACAATAAACTAAAAGAAGTAAACCTGAAACAAAAACACCAGGCTCTTGTAACCACTGCTTTAGTTAAACCTGGACCAACACGTAGTGCATTGAATGAAGATCTGTATAAAGCATTTCTCTCGGCAAATATACCGTTGGCTAAACTAAACAATAAGAACTTAGTTCAGTTTCTGCAGGTGTATACGAAACAACCAGTCCCAGATGAATCAACAATTAGGAAGAATTACGTTCCTGAGCTTTACAATGTAACGTTAGGTAAACTAAGGGAAAACGCCCGTGGAAAATATATTTGGGTCTCACTAGACGAAACAACGGACGTAGATCAAAGATATGTAGCTAACTTCATGTTTGGAATTATAGGAGAAGAAGAAGAGAGAGACAATTCATATCTACTAAATATGGCCGTGTTGCCTAAGGTGAATCACTCAACAGTTGCTGCATTTTTCAATGAACTTTCTTGTTTGTGGCCATCAGGCATTCTTTACGATCATGTTATCGTGGCCTGAATGGATGCCGCACCTTACATGTGTAAAGCCATTGGAGGTCTTGGGATATTATATCCCAAGATGATACACGTCACATGTGTAGCACATGGACTTCGAGTCGCTGAAGCAGTCTGGGCTTCGTTTCCTGAAGTAAACACGTTGATCTCCACAGTGAAAAGAGTGTTCCTGAAGGCTCCAAGTCGCAAAGAAAAATCTTTTGATGCAGATCATGATGTGCCGCTCCCGCCTTCACCAGTTCATACAAGATGGGGAACTTGGCTCGAAGCTGCTGTTTATTATGCCAATTATTTCTAGGTAGTAAAAAAGGTAGTTGAAGACCTCGATTTTGAAGAAGCTGCTTCTATTAAAGAAGCTCAAAAAGTCTTGAGCAAAGATGGTGTTCGTGAGCAACTTATATTCATTCGTTCCAATTTGCGTTGCATAGGCTACGTTCAGCCATCAAGAAATTGCAAGAAAAAGGACTGCCTCTTCACGTTAGTATTGGAATTGTTGAAGAAGTCGATCGATCCCTAAAGAACCCAACTAATCAAGTTTTCTCAAAAAAAAAAATGCAGAATGTAGTGCTGACAAATTCCGGTCTCCTCAAACTTAAAAGCATTTGTGGTGTTATCCAAGGCAAAGACAAAATTGACAGTGCATCGATACTAGAGGTCTCTGATTTCGTTAAATTGGAGTATGCTCCAATAATTGTGGCATGTGATGTGGAGAGAGTGTTTTCTGAGTACAAAGTCATTTTAAGTGAAAATAGGCGCAAGTTTGTGTTTGAAAACCTATAACATCATGCAGTGATTAAGTGTAATCAAGACTCGTAAATTTTATTGACAAACTGGAGCAATCTATTGTAGTACTGTAAGTAATTTTCTTTATTTTGGCGATATTTAATATGTAACATTGATTTCTTGTAATATAAACCACTAATTGATATCAGATATATGTTTATTTTTAATGCAAAATTTAGTGCTTATTTAGACACTTTTTAAGTGCATATTTGCATGCATATTTTGGCATTTTAAGTGCATAATTATCCGAAGCCTGGTTATGACCAAATAGAGAGTTATATTTGAAATGTGAAACTTTTAGGTACGTAACAATTGGCAAATTAAGTGAAATCGAAACATTTTTCTTTGTCTGGTGAATTCTTCCGGTGTGACGGGAGGGATTTCTTTTTATAGCAATGTATTGAGTGAGAAGCAAATGAATGACTATTTTAATTTTATTGGACAACATAATTCTGTCTACATGTGTGTTATCCAACAGTTACATTATTTGACCATAATTCAGACCCATTTAAGCTGACATGGATGTAGACTGGGTCATGGTCACTAGGTTTACAAACAGACATATGATATGAACTATGCTACTTATTTTCATGTTTCCTGAATAATTGAATAATGTTAATTACCTACACATACTAAAGTAGAGATTGCTATCAGCCTTGTCAATACAATGAAAGACTTTATCTAACTCTTCCAAAGATACCGTACAAGTTTTGAACACAATATGTTCTTCACTAGCCCAACAAAATTTCAAATTAATTTATTAACTTGTTAAAACAATGGTGCCCCTGCCATCACACATACGTGCTAAGAAAATACAATGTGGTAAAAGGAAAATAGAATTGGATTTTCACAACCGCATGGAGGCTTCCAGCTATTGGGTTGTGGATTGTACAGTAAGTACAAACCATTTATGGGGGACTTAACCAATTCTTTGCTAAAGAGAATTAAGATGTCTGAATCATGTGGGACTTGAATCAATTCTGGAATCCAAAGCCGACAGCTGGCAACTATAGGTGTATTTTCCAGAGTTGGAATCTGACAGTTCGGCGCCACTGGGCAAAAACAGTTGACGACTAGATCGCATGCAAGGCTTATTGCCATGGAAACCATACAGTGCTGCCAATTTGAATGATGCTATTTGACCACGTGCTTGTCGCCGACCAGGCGCTTGTTTGGTTGCCTCCAGTGCACACTCACCTGCTGCGTTTCATAATCCTTTGTTTTTATGAGTTATAATGTTTTGATTTAATTAGTTAATTACTTTTTCGTGTAGGATTTATACTTTTTTAAACTTTATACTTATAATTCATTAGTGACCATTATTTATTTATGAAGCAGTGTTAGTGTTAGTTTGAGCTTAGGTTCATGTTCATAGGCTAGAGTGAATTAGATTAAGGTTAGTTTTCTTTTTGCTTGCGAGTGGTGACGTTTTTAAGGATGACTTCTCCTCGAGTTAGACCGAGGATACATCCAGTTCGGGAATTGTCAAGACCTGGTCGAGGTGTACCTATTCGAAGCCATGGAAGGAAAATGATTATCGCCGCGTGGGATCTTTTGAAAGGGAGAGTGAAAATACTATTAATTCCATTCAGTCGCGCGCAGGAGCGTAGGCTACTGCATCTGCTCTTGGAATTAGTAAGACTACTGTGATTAGCTTCTGTCTTCTAAAGGGTGGGTTAATAGCCTACACAATGAGCGTATATTTTGTAATACATTCGTGTGTTTCTTGTGCCTTGAAACTTATTCTACAGGAAATATAAATAACTAAATACCATGGAAACAATCACGTGTTGTCGTTTCGCTTTGAACATTTTTGCTTTATGATAGTATTCGTAATATTGCTATTCATTACAATATTTTAGGCCTCTCCTCAATTTGACGGGCTTTTTTTTTTTTTTTTTTTTTACAGTGTGCACCGAACAGTTTTAAGCATTGCTTTGTTTAAGATTTTTGTAAACCATCTTAGTAAAAATTTAATAAATGTAACAACGGTGCTAATGATTTTGTGAGCATGAGGAAAAGAGCGGGAGGGTGGAAGTACGCACGTGGTGGCCAGCAGCATTCGTGGCAACGCTGCCTTTACTTCAACGGTTCTCCGCCGAACTGTCAGATTTCAACTCTGGATAATACACCTATAATAGATGTGATTGTGCCAAGCATATGCTGGCTTCATAAAATGTACCCTTTGCTAAAGAGCATTAAGATGTATAGATTAACCATAGGCCTATCTGAACAAATTGGTCGTTATTGACAACATTTAACAGGACTAGTTTCGATCACAGTGTGGTCATCAACAAGAAGGAACTATTAAAAACTATAAAGTTGCGAGTAATTTGAAACTATATGGTAATTTTGAGATTCTCTCTTAAAATATTCCAAAACTACGGTATTGAAATCAGATCTGTTACAAAGTAATTTATTCAAAAATATAACTAAGAATATAAATTATCTTCTAAAAACTTATAAAAGTGTTGTATTGCTCCCAGGATTTAAAATCAAAAAGAATTTGTAATTTTTACAACTGGAAGCAATGAAGGTCGCCTACAGCCATTACGTTAAAGGCTTGCACCAGGTCTCCCTAGGGGCCACACACCTATAACTTTAACCCAAACACTCTATATTGTTCTATCTACAGCTTGGAATATTTATTTCTACGATAGGTCATCATTTCACAACTTCTTCATAATTTTACATGATTATACCCTTTATGACAACTTCAATCTTAACCTAAAAATTTGTGTCTATATAAGATCCACATCTCTGTTCCTTCTTCAAGCTGGTTTTATATCAAGATTTATTTCTTTCGCATTTAACACATCTTTGTAACAGATCTCCTTTTTTTTTAATTTTAGTGTATGTGTTTTTAGCTTTTAGATGATTAATTTTTTGGAAATAGTTTTGAGAACAACCTTCGTTTATGGTAAATTATTAATGTAAATCTTGCATTTCTATTCATATTATTATTTGCACTGAGGAAGGTCACAATGTCACCGAAACCGGTACAATAAAAGGTACAAATTAATATTGCCTTAAGGTTTTTAATCTTCAGAACTTATTAATGCACTACAAACTAAACAAAACAAAATATCTCTACTTTTATCTTCTGAACATAAGAGGAAATTCTGGCTTTCTAACTTCTTCCCTGGTTTCTAGAGACCTGTTCTATAAAAGTGCTAATTACGTTGCCATACCGGTATAGCAATGCTCATCATTTATCAGTTGACCTGTTGATTTGTTTAGAAGCCTTGATTGTTTTATGTGAGGATGATTTAGTAATTAAGGTCTCATTGTGTAAGTGCAAAAAAAGTTTTTAACAGGTCAAAGAGCACACAAGCTGTGTGTAGAATAGTGAAGGAACATTGTCTATTAAATTGATTAAATCTTCACAAATAAAACAGAGTAATCTTTAATTTACAGACATCACTCTTAATCTTCATTTAAATTATGTCTTAGCTTGTGCAATATTGAACTGAATGGATCTGGGTTTGTTTGCTGTAAAACTGCTTGTTGAACATGTAGAGCAAAGAAATAAAGTGTTAAATCCCATACAGTGGTTGCTTACATTAGCTATTTGCTGGCATAGCATGTTGTTTGTCCTAGTAGATCCTACAGTGTACGGTACATAGTGTGAAATACAAGCTAGTATCAGGTCAGTTTAAGATGTGCTGTAAGCTGAAGTTTTGTATTCATAATGTCTCTTAGCAGGTCAAGTAGCAGAGCACGAGAGAGTAGCAATACTCATAAAGCTCTACACAGTACCGGTATTACTGTTTGAACAATTCACATTTCTAGCTCTTCAGGCTGGGATCTTAATGTTCCAACATGACTTAGGAATTATGATTTTAGGATAACAAAACAAAACAAACTTTACATCAATTTAGTGAACTACATATGACTAAGGACGTGGTCTACCTGTTGGTATTCATGACTTATCAGCCAGAACGGAAGAAGATATTTCGATTTTGATTTCTTCATGTATGGGCGATCACTAGCGCTCATAGTGATAGATTTAGTGAACTACATACAATTATACAATACAAATACAATTTCCTGTGTGAATGGCTTTTTAAAGAAGATTTCGAACTCAGAAGTGTGTGGAAACTAGAGCTGGGTGCTGAAGGCTCAGGCTTGCAGTGAGAGTGTACATACCATGTCGAATATTCTTTCTGAGGGCAGAAACAGGGACCATCACAACTGCCACTGCCACCACACATTAAGATCATGGGGACAGGCTATCTCTGGACTCATTTGACAAGTGGTTGTGATGTAATATGTATCATGTGTTCAACAATATGTATCAATAATCGTACGGTATGTGTAAATTGTAAATGTTGGTAATATATCTTACCATTTCTGATGGCACATGTTTCAAATAAAGAGTTGATTTCAAATGGACAATGGCGACGAGTGGGTACAAGAGTGAAGGAATCATTACAGTGGGTTTGATTCAAACCTTACCGTCAGCCACTCTTCGGATGGTTTTGTATGGTTCTCCATTTCCAACTCCAGGCAAATGCTGGAATGGCATCTTCTAATAGACCATGGCCACTTCCAACTCCTTGACCAGTTCATTCATCTCCATTCATTTCATCTCTCATTAATTCCTCTAATGAGTTTCTTGTCAGGAAGGACATCTAACTATAAAAACCATCCACCACATTGAAATTCTTCACTCCTCATTTCTAACACTGTGGACACAGGAATAATTCATTCATTTATTTCTCCATGGTAATGTGTTATGTACATATGAGAGTCAAATACATAATTACAGCTAAATATAATATTCAGTATGCAATAGCAAACACTCATTATATCTGTGTACTTTGTAGATTTTGTAAGGAAGTGCGATATGGATTATGTCAAATGAAATGGCATCACACAACCTCGTATGATTGAGAACTGGGTTCACAAATGTATGACATATTACAGGTGTTATTGCTATATAACAGTGTCATTTCGAAATAGTAAATATGTAAGATTAGGCAATCCATCTCTCATGCATTTAAATTCGGAGTGCTTTGTGTTTAAGGAGAAGGTTGTGTGTGTATTGTGAGCATAGAACTACAGTATGTCTTCTCTCCCTGTCACTGTAGCAATGGCGCTCAGCAAGAAGCACGGAAGCTCTCCATGATATTCTGTTTGTTACTTCGTTATTAACTGTCATTTCTCTCAAGCCTTAGGTTGCATTAAAGATAATTAGGAAGTGCATTCACTACATACATCTTGCAGGAGTGATCGTCCTTTCAAAGTTAAGGGCCGACCACAGCGTACGAATTATGGTAAATATTATTCCGTTAACCTAGCCATTGATAACTGGAACTATCTACCTGCCGCAGTCTTAGAGCCTTTTCCCAAACATATAGGTGTGTTTAAGAAAAGACTGACGATTTGTGTAAATACTCCAGTTTAATTGTTAATTGATATTGAATTGTTATGTATAATTATGTATTTGTTATGCAGGGGCGGTTCTAGGGGAGGGCGAGGAGGGCGACCGCCCAGGGGCCCGTGGTCCGGGGAGGTCCCGCGCCATGGAATGTTTTAAATTTAATTGATTAATTAATTATACTTTTCAAACTTTTCAAATTAATTTATAATTCATATTCTTTTTTCAGTGCAGCTATGACCTCCCGTGACATTTAGCAAGTTTGGATTTCAGTGAAATTATAAAAGACTTCATCCGGGAAAAAAGTCGCAAAGTAATATTTTAATATTTAATAGTTTACATAATCTTCTTCAAGGAGACTTAAAGGTTTCTTTCATATTATTTAAAAAATGTACTGTAGTTTATTCAAAATCTAACTATTCATTATTTTATTATTATTACAAAACTATTTTCCATTAGATTTGATTTTTTTTTCCTATTGTTGTGGGCCCCACCTTATAATACTGCCCAGTGCCCCGCAAGGCCTGGATCCGCCACTGTTGTTATGTTTACCCAATTTGGCACCGGGGGACACAACCCCAATTGCAAATGAATGAATGAATAATAAGGGGTACATGTTAAGAAATTAGACTGCCAAGGAGTACACAAGTTATAAAAAGAACAGCAAGATGGCAATGGCTGGCTTGTAGCTATGCTTAAGACACTCGAAGCATTATTTTACCAGCCTAATTTTCTACCAATATTTTGCTGTTACATTGCTTTAATCCAAGTTCGGCCTGATACTTTGCTCGTGTGCATAATGTCTTTCTACCTGCTGCACACTTCCTTCCCTATATTTACAGCAAGGTCACCTCCTCTTCTCTCTACCTCAGGAGAGAAACAAGCCAGTCAGGAATGAGCAGCTTGGCTGAGATCACATGGCAGCGCAGTGGTGAGCTGTACTGGACACGCCTAACCTCATTCACGGGCAGCTCACCTCATCCGTGTGAACTTTCCCACAGTGTGGTCATCTGTGATTTAGCCCTTCCATTTTTTGTAGCATGTAAAATAACCTCAAGTGAGTGTATCACTATGCAAATACTTTAGTTTCAATTGTCCTTGTAATTATGAAGTATATATAGATGTTTAGATTTGACAAATACATACCATACTGTTTAGTTTGCTTTGCTCTAGAATGATACTTTTTTTTTCAAATCAGTAGGTTGATTATTGATTATATGGCCTGAATATTCTTATATTACAGTGGTGGTCATTTGTCTGTTCTAGGCACTCAGAATTCTTGGCCTGGATACCAACAATCAATATTCTACAGAAATTCCTCAAACATGATGATGCAAGGCATGAGGAGGCCGATGGGAATGTTCCAATGTCATGTCTGCAGAAAGCTATACATGCACAAGAAAACTCTAATGAGACATATTCGTCTTGAATGTGGGAAGGAACCTCAGTTTCAATGCCCATTCTGTCCTCATCGTTCAAAACAGAAGAATCACTTGCTTAAGCATATTTCTAGTCGACACAAGGATAACTTGGTCCACAACAAATAATAACTCCTGTTACCAAATATTTGTGTTTCATGGTCCAGAGCTGTCATATTTTGTGTGAATAGAATTATAAATTTTAAGATTTAAAACATTCATTTTGGTTTCGTATTGATATACTAATTACGTTTTTTAATGGGCTAGGGTTCGACTGAATCAAGTTAAAAGTGTTTTTTCATGTTTTGTGCCTTAATCATTTCAAATATCCTATCTATCTATATGGTGCACCATATTAAGTTCAGTGGCTATTGACATTTTAGTGCTACACTAACCAAATAATTTTCTCATTTAGAGCTTAATATTGGCTGATGAAGGGGGGAAAATGTCTATTAGTCCTCGAAACATGTACCATTTCTAATGTCCACATACAGAGTGATCATTTTCAATAAAAGTATAGATTCAGGCGGAACCCTAGCCCATTAAGAAACGTAATTAGAATTATAAAGGTGAACCATTCCTCTATGACAATTTATTCTTAAAGAGGCAATTGAGTTAGTTGTTAAGAGAGTGAATAGAGGATAAAATGTTGATTATTATAGTGCGCTTGCTAGTCAGCTCTCCACTCAGCATTCATCGGACTGCAGGGGACATGAAAGGAAGTACAAAATACGTTTCTGGTGTCTAGCTCGAGACTGATCCCCATCACTAGCATGATCTGGAGTCCACATAGGTTGTTTACCTAATAGATACATTATCATAAATGTTCTTCTTCTTCTTTTGAATAACCCATTTGGAGGGTACGATGAATCAACGTTGGCTGTTGTCCATTGTATTTAATTTCCTGTGTTTCCAAATTTCCTTCATCCTTCTAGAGTGTCGATCTTTCTCCTCTTGAGTCCACTTTCTGTGATTTGTTTGTTTCTGTCATTCATGAAATTCTGCCTTGTGAATAGCTTCTCTGAAGTGTGATCTGTTTGCTATTGTGTCTGTCTGAATTCTGGCATTTGTCAAATCTTTATCAATTTCAATGAACCATGTGGGTTTGGATTTGTAACTATTCAGTAAGTTGAAGATCTGTTTAGTTAGTCTAGTATTTTCCATTCTAAAAATGTTCCCGAAAAACTGTAATCTTCTCTTTTTCATTAAATCAGGTAATTTTTCACATTTCAAATATAACTCTCTATTTGGTCGTAACCTATATTCTGTGTTATTATTTCGTTTAGCTCCCAGTATTTTCCTCAGAATTTGTCTTTCAGTCTTCTCTAATTTGTCTAAATCGCCAAATCTTGTTAATTTAAGTGTTTCTGCTACATACAGAGTTCCAGGTCTGACCACTGTTCTTTATTTTTTTTTCTTTATTAAATTACTAGCAACCTGCCCTGGCTTCGCCCAGGAACAATTATGCATTACGTGATAAGCGCTTTTTTGTTTTTCGATGTTAATGAACTGCGACCTATATTCGTTTTTACGTCTCGGCATGATGGGTTAAAATCACTGACTGGACTATTAATTATATTATAATGGAGATGCATGCGCAACAAATTCTTGTCAGACATACTGGTAATTTAAGAATGGCAAGGTACATGGAACACAAATCCCCCTTCCGTCCAATCTTAACTTGACTGTGTATTTTGTGGAACGAAAAGTTAACAGGCGAAATGATGAAAAGCCGAGTTGCATTTCCAGGGACACTCCAAACACAACCACTCTTGTCTGAAGTCTTAACTAAACACAACTCAACAGTTTGCGGCTGGCTGTATCTGGGGTAATAGGCTCGCCCACTAGCTAGGCTGTAACTGGGGTGAAGGCTCGCCCCTAGCTAGCTCATAAACTGTCGCCTCAGTAATTGCATGGAGATTTTTGGAAGAAATGAAAACTTAAGAGAAAAGAAAAGAGGGAAAAAGAGAAAGGAAAAAGGGGAAAGTGAAGGAGAGGAGAAAAGAGGGAGGAGAGGAGCGGAGGAGACGCACCAAACGAACTATAAACAACGATTTTAACCTAACTAGTATTCAGTTAATAATCGTGCAATATACAGTATATTAAATTACCTAGCCGCGACGCTCTCTTCTCGCTACCCCGCTCGCTTATTTTCCAGCACTGTTGCTATTGGTGTGACGAGCCGAGCTGACTGAGCACAGCGCAGCCGACGCGCCGCCTGTCCGAACGGAGCCGAGTACAAACGAATAATCCCCTTCGGCCCGCTCCACCCGCGCCTGAGATATGTCTATCGAGGGAAATTGTATGAAGACTTCACAAGCTTTATAAATCTCCGAGAAACAGTGCACAACCGTTTAAAGGGAAAAGACGTAATTAAATGGAAAGTAAAAGGAAGAAAAAAAGACGAAATCCCAGTATCCGAACAGGAAAATATCGCCCGAAACGAAGGGAAAGTCGATAGAGAAATAAAATTAATACTGAAGGGCTAGCGCAAGAATCGCCAAATCCGAAAACTGGAGAAGAGATGCTAAATGATGACAATATTGAAAAAGCAAACAGCGTGACGGAAACAGAAACCGAGCGAGAGCTGCAGGAAGGAAAAGAACCAAAGAAAGCAGAAACCGAAGAAGAAATCCACAAGCAAGAGATAAAGATGGAGAAAAAACTAAGGAGGATTCGAAGAGAAAATGTAAAGCCAAAAATAAAGCCAAGAAACAAGTTGCAGAGCCTACTATCAAGAAAAAGAAGAAAAATGTAGCAGAACCAGAGGATGAAGATGAATACGACCAACAAACAAGAGATAAAGATGCAGATGCAAGAACTATAGAGGAGAAAAAGAAAACGCAAACCAAAGAGAGAACCAGCAAGAAACAAGAAATCAAAGGAGTCCCAGAGCCTACCGTAACCGACAGAGACGTGGGTAAAAATGTGTTGAGTATTCTCAAGCATCACAGTCTTGTCCTATGTTGGTGTGTTGGCGTTGGTACTGACGGGTGCGCTATCATGGCGTCGGTAGCTTGTGGTGCTGTCGCCGAGGTGCAAACCGAAGCAGAGCATGCCGTTAGGTGCCCTTGTTATAATCACGCTCTGAATTTGTCTATTTCGAAGTCCTTGAAAGTCGTCGCCGTGCGAAATGCAATAGGAGTTATGAAGGCCACTATTACGTCCATTGATTCGTCCTCAAAACGCTCCTATGTATTTAAAGCAACTCTAGGTGAACTTTTATGTGGACTTTGTGAGACGCGGTGGATCGAACGGCACGACGGTTTTGTACAATTTCGCTCTTTACTCCCGAACATAGTCAAGAGTTTAGACTCGATTACTTTATGGAAAGACTCAGAAAGTGCTTCTAAGGCAAAAACGCTCATAGCTGCTCTTTGTGAGAGTGATTTTATAGTTATCGTCATTTGCTTGTCAGAAATCCTTGGAGACACTAAATCACTCAGTATTTTGTTTCAAAAAAGGGCAAATAGACTTGAAGGAAGCCCAGGATGCGCTAGACGACACTACTACTGTGTTGAGCAAGAGGCGCGAAGAGTGCGAAACACAATTTTCTGAGCTCTCCCACGAATCAGAAGCTCTGGCAAAACAACTTGGAACCGAACGTCTGCTCCCACGCATCGCACAACGGCAAAAGCACCGCGAAAATCATCCAGCGTCACCGTAGAAGACTACTATCGCCGGGCCACTTTCATACTCATTTTAGGCTACGTCCTAGAAGACCTAAACACTCGCTTCCCTAAAGCAACGCAAGAGTTACACAGCTTATCAGCAATGATGCCAATATCATCATGGACGTCAGCGGATGTGGACACAATCGCTGCAAAGTACTTCAAACTTCTCAATCAACATTCTGCCGCGTCGGCGGCAAGGCTTCTACAGGCTGAACTTCGTATGTGGAAGGTAAAGTGGTCCCGGGAGCTTGAATCTGGATCAACCATCCCAAAGAAAGCTATGGAAGCTTTAATTGCCTGCGATAAAGAGTTGTACCCCAGTATTCATCGATGTCTCAAGATTTATGCTACTTTACCCGTCAGCGCCGCTTAATCGGAAAGGTCATATTCTTCTTTGAGAAGGCTGAAGACGTGGTTGCGTTCAACTATGTCCGATGAACGATTAAATGGACTTGCTTTGTTGCACATCCACTACGATGTTTATGTTGACCCATCTCGCGTGATTGATCGGTACGCGAAAAAACCAAACCGGCGACTAGAGTTTGTTGTTTAGCTTAAAATTGTTTTTATGAACAAAATTGCTGTATTTGTAATATTTACGTACAATTAGCAATACACATGTACCTGTCATAATTTCGGGTAGCCTTGTTCTTATTTCACTCAACCTATGCCCCTAAAATAAAGGTTAAATATAGTTTTAAACTCCCGTAAATCTGATTAAATCGTGTCTTTAACGATCTTTTTCTCGTTGATTGATTAAAATTCCTCGGGCCTCGAGCCGGGTTTTTATTTAATCTTGAAGCTATTGTCTAAGCTATATAATTATTTTTTTACGGTTGTCAGTCAGCAAACTATATAACTCTGATTTTACTCTCCTACCCTTTAATTACATTAATACAGTAACTATAAACTATGAACCCGGTATCATAGCGTTTTTGGATAAAATTAAAAGTCTATCTTTACGAAAGCGCTCCAGCGATATTATTGGCATGGCAAATGATAATATAGAGAGCAGTGTCGGACAGGCCATTTGGGAAGAACGGGAGTTCCCATCGAGGCCTCGGGCCAGGAGACTATGAGTGCCGAGGCCCGCCCTTAGGCCCTTGTGCAAATAGGCCTGTGACCCCAGTTATTAGCTAGCTAAGATATTCTGCGTCTTTGTTTACAACTTAAGAGAGGGAGGGCTACTCGCAAAGGGGATAAGTCAATCATTACCTATGAGGAGGTCCGGGGGACTTTTGACCCCCCTCGGACCATTCAAGGCATCTGAGGCATCAAGGGGCCTCGGGGTCTTAAAATTTATGACCTCGGCCCTTGTGCGAGTAGGCCTCTAACATCAGCTTATTGTATTGTATCTAAAAATGGGGAAAAGCGGGGGAGGGGGGTAAGTTCCGAAGGGGGCTCATTACGATCACAGTATTTCAATGCGCGCGATCCCCGTGTCAGTAAACTCCGCATAAAAATATTTTTCAGCGTAAAAATTGGAGCAAGTCACTGGGGAGAGGGTGGGTGGGTGGGGGGGTAAGGCCCCTACTCTCCCGCTCCCATCGAGGGCTCTTAGGGCCAGTCCGATACTGATAGAGTGTACGTAAGTATAGGTAAGTATGAGCAAAAAAAATATTGTTTAGTGACCACACAGAAAGTAGGAAAGTAACGAAAAATTTCACATTTCGAAAAAAATGACATTTTGGTAAAAGTATGCGCAAATAATTCGATGTTTATTGTTAACTTTTAAATTTGCATTATGGTATATTACCCCCCCCCCCCTCCATTTTGAGGACAGATATCATGACCGCCCCCTCTAAGCTCAGTGTCTGGATCCGCCCCTGCACCCATAGTATATTGATATTTTTAACGGTTTTCCCAGTGTATGCTTAATTCACTTAAATTTTTACCACTTGGCTTCCTTTGGTCATAAATAAATTATTTTCTACAGAAACCTTCCTCGAGATATCCTTTACAGAATGGTGAAAACCGCATCAAAATCCATCCAGTGGTTCTCGAGATTACCCGTGACATCGAGGAATCGGGGACTTTGTTTTATACCTAGTAGAGATATTTCATCAGTGTAAAGCAACCGCACACAAATTATATCACAAGTTTTCATCTGAAAAGGTTTCAATATAAAACTGCTTATATGAAAGCTCCTAAAATTACACGAATTAGTGATTTTGATTGATTCCACGTACAGATTTTCCTCAAATCAGAAAAGTGGTTTGTCAGAGCAGCTTGTAAACATTCCAGAATTTCAGATAAGTCTCCGCATCAGATCTTTCAGCACATTATTAGTAGACACACACTGTTTTTGTATGTTGTAGTTCTAGCTTCCTTTATCATCATCACAGCAGAGTACTCGTAGGTCATTTCTGCATGTTAGTTTACAAATCTACAGTAGTTTATTGCTTAAGCATATCACAGCAATAGCAGCTACACCTTCATAAATTAGTTGGTGGAGGGAGATTGTTTGTTGATAAGTTCATCATTTTATTTCAGTCTTACAACATGGTCATCATCATCAGCTTCTAAAAGCTAAAAGCCTTGTCGTTGCAGCCATTTCTTACGGCCTTCAGCAGTTCTCTTCATATTGGCATACGAGTCACATTCCATTTCCTTGACAATGTTCTTGAGATACGATTGTCTTGATCGTCCCCTTGGTTTCTTCCCCAAAATTTTTCCTTCAAAAATTACCTGGAGTAGAGTGTCATGTCTGAGTATGTGTCCCATGAATTTTGCTTTCCTTTTCTTGATGGTGTTCAACAGGCATCGATTCTCCTGATTTTGGTTCAGAACAAACTCATTTGTCTTTCTTTCCATCCAGCTTGTTCGGGTCATTCGTCTCCAAAACCACATTTCAGCTGCCTCAAGTTTTGATTCTTCTCTTTTCCCAAGTGTCCATGTTTCACAACCATAGGTCAACACACTCCATACAAAGGTCTTGAGAAATGACTTCCTTATCTTCAAGTTGGGGTGCTCATTGAGCAGCAAATTCTTCTTATTCTGAAAGTCTTTCTTCGCCAACACTATTCTTTTCTTAATTTCTGAGATGCATCTATTGACATAATTAATCACACTTCCCAAATAGCAAAATTCAGTTATTTGTTCAATGGCACTATCATTTAACATTATAGTAGCTAAAATTGGTTGTTTCTTTTTATCAACCACCATTAATTATGCCTTCCGAGAAAATAGTTCATATTTTGGATGCTTAATGCTCTAGTATTTATCAGCAATAGTTGCCACACTTCCTTAGTTTTTGTAAGTTTTTTTTTTGTATTTGGAGGGCAGAGACTGTTAGTGTCATAGGTTCGGCAGTGTTTTGTCGAGCTATTTTCTCTTGTATATTTAGATCTGATGACGATCTCTTGATGAGCGAAACATGTCATCCCTTAGTTTCCTCTTCTGTAGCCCATAACAATATATATACAGTGGAACGTGGCTAATTCGAACTTCTTTAATTCGAATTTTTCTCATAGTCCCTAGCATTTTATATACAATCAATGCTAAATAATCGTTGTTAATTCGAATTATAGTTGGGGTAATTCGAAGTTTTTAGTTTAAAAAGCCGATCGGAAACCAAACAGTTGGGTCAGTTCCCAAAAAAACTGTTCCGAGTTTAGCCCAAACAACAAACCACATCACAGAACTTGGGCGTTTTTTTTTAAGTAGAAATTACGTATGTGGTTCTATTTTCCGTTCCTTAAATTTGTTAGATTCTTTTGTGATGGCTGAGAGACTTAATTGTAGGAAACAGGTAAAAATCTCACACTATTTTGAAAAACGGTAGATTTCTCTGAGACGTAACTAGATTGCTGGATTACTACTGTCGTTAAATGGGTGAATAGTACATTTTGCTTTTATTTTTCATTTGAAACTTTTGAGGGTATTCACGATATAGTCTCTATAAAGTACCGTTGTCTGTTAATCTGCTTTGTTCAACGTAAATCATTATGTAAACGTAATACAATATATTTTCTCTGCCCTTTTCAAAGAACTTTCTTAATTCGAATTTTTGGATAATTCGATTTCTTTTACTGGTCCCTTGAGGTTCGAATTATCCAAGTTCCACTGTATTTTAAACACATTTAGTTTTTTTCAGGTTATTTTTTGCATGTTCCAGTATTTTGGAATTATACTGAAAACTTGTAATATTATTTATCAATAAGGCAACACTGATAAATGGCTTCAAAGCTATCTATAAACCCCACACAATACAACTTATTATACCTGGTGAAAGTTGCTTGCAGCTCTGTTACACGAGCCACATACCATAATATATCACTGTGATTTGACTTCTTCCACACACTCTGGTAATGATCATTGTAACCACGTTTAATGTTTCTGTATTGACATATGCAACTTGAAGTATATTTTAAAAAATAAACATTTGAATTTCTTTTTTAATGCATTGACTTGGCTGCTCCACACCTCCCATATTTTTTCACTGAATAAATATAGCCTACGTCAAGGTGGCTGCTATTTTAATGGCCAGAATTTCAAGGTCTTCCTCAAAATCTCATGTGTTTTCAAACTTTGTATTTTACAAGCAGAATAAAAAGTTTTCTATTCATAAAAGAACATGAGATGCATTGTGTAATTAGAATCTGCTTCCTCAGCAGCATAGAAAGGTAATAAAGGCAGCAATCTATTTTCTCTTCTTCAATCACTTTCTTAGAGGAATGTATCACCCTTATGCCTGTTATTTGAGTTGGATTATCTCAAAACTCATGGCTATAGGACTTGTTTTCCACTGCTTTGTGATGTGTAACTCTCTAGTCTTTAAGATATTTAAGTATAAATTGGAGAAATGTGCATCGATAGGATAGGAATCTAGAAAATACGTATGAATACTTGAATGTTCACCATTCTATTAGAAATTGCCTCTGTGCCAATATGTCTTAACTGCCTTATCCATTACATGCCACAGGGTTTTCTCTTCCTGTTAAGCATTCAGCAGATACATTTAAGCATAATGATATGAGATTATCTCACCATCAAGGAATTGATAAAACAAAGTAAACCACAAGATATATAGAAATTACTTAAGAGTACGGTATAGATTCTCTTAAAGCAGTCAAACTTGAAGCATTAGAAATTATAATTCTCTGTAGTCCAGACAGGTGTGCCTCTTACGTTCGGTTGAACAGCCCACAGACATCAACTTAAGTATGGTATTTGTGACTTAATTTGGTGATGTTTGCTTTCGAGGTACCTACATGTTAAAAATGAAATTGGCGCATTGAAGACATACCGTACTGTAAATAAAAGTGACTTCTCTTAAGGTTGTTTTGTTGTTTGAGTCTTCAGTCTTTTGACTGGTTTGATGCAGCAATCCATGCCTCCCTGTCCTGAGCTAATCGTTTCATCTCTACATAGCTACCATACCCTACATCCCGGGCAATCTGTTTAACATATTCTAACCTTGGTCTACCCCTACAGTTCTTGTCCTCGACCCTTCCTTCCATAACTAAGCTTGCTATTCCTGGGTGTCTTAGTTGTGTCCTACTAACCTATCTCTTCTCTTCATTTGCAGTCGCCAGAAACATCTCTCCTCTCCCACTCTTCTTAATACCTCTTCGTTTGTAACCTTATCTATCCATCTGATTTTCATCATTCTCCTGTAACACCACATTTCAAATGCTTCAATTCTCCTTTTTTCTGCTGTACCAATAGTCCAAGTTTCAGTTCCATAGAGTGCCACGCTCCAGACAAAGGCTTTTAAAAATGACTTCCTAATACCTAACAGATTCCTTTTCTGTAGAAATGCTTTCCTTGCCTGAGCCAACCTACTTTTTATATCCTCTTTGCTTCGTCCATCACTGGTTATTTTGCTTCCTAAGTAACAGAAGTCTCCTGCAAATTTGATGTCCATAGAGGTTTTTGATTTATTTCGGCTGCATTCCTCTTAAGGTACCCTGACTTATAATGCCACTGTAGTTGATGTCGGCGGCTTCGGTGGCGTAGTTGGTAGCATGCTGAGCTTCTATGCCCAAGATCGCCGGCCGAAGTTGTTGGATATTTTAAGAGCGATAAAAATTCCCTCAGTATGCCTCCCTCGGAGGGGAAGTGAAGCCGACGGGGCTCTTGTCATAGATTTATGGCATGTAAAAGAACCTTCCACTAACTACAATTGTTTGAAGCTAAATTTATAGGTTAGATTTGATTAACGCTCTATTAAATTCCAACGTTCACCGCTAGGTGCCGGTTACGGTGGCATCTAGTAGTCAAGTTCACAGCTAGGTATCGTTGGCAGTAGTATTTGGTAGCAAAAGTTGGAACTACTTGAAATTGGTCATTTGCAGTCCTTACCTGAATTACAGATAACACACACTAATACGGCCATCACAATTAACACCGGATATCAGACAGATTCTACACACACCCAAAGTACACGGGGCTACATGACCGCGTTGTCGCAGCCCCTAAACTGAGGAACCCACCAGTAGTTGGTGTTGATTTCATCAAAGTAGCACATTTTAGTTTTTCAGTTTTCCCTTTCACTAGTTTGCCAGAAGGGGATGATCTTACTGTATTATTTATTTATTTACATAGTTTATATCCACATTGGAGCACTTAAATCAAACCAAATACATACAGTATAAGTCATCAACGAATTGATAGGGAATTTAGCTGTCATCATCTTCCTCCTCTCCCAAAACCTCTTCATTCTAGCTGACCTGGTGCCCTTCTTCATCATTAGATATGATATATTGTTTTTGCTGATTACTTTTTAGTATAGTACTATTATTTGTATTAATTATATCAAATGACCTGCTCATTTTTGAGCCAGTAGTTCCTTTATTACTTACAGTTCAGTATTGTTTGTGATAGTTCTCTCATAGAGCTTGGTTGATAGTTCCTTACTTGTACTATGGTAGTTAAAATATTGTGTATTAATCCATGTTTATGTGCTATTGATTTTCCATTACTTCTAGAAGATAATGTATCAATGGATTGATTTTACTCTTCTGTACCTGACACATTTATGAGTATCTACTACCGTATATAAGATTGAAAACACTGCTTGCAGTAAAACCGAAGATGTTTTCTGGACAATACAAACGTTCTTCCTTTTTAATCAGTACAAATAAGGTATATTTATGAATAGAACAATATACATGTAAGTGTGAACAATACGTAATCACCACAGTTTCTCATATCAGTAATGTGTCTTTCTAACATACTTGATTGTACAATGCTGAGTCAGTGAGGAGACATATGTTCTACAGTGAGGGCCCTCTCTATACAACCGAGCCTCGGATGCGCTGTGTGATGGTGACACTGTGGCTAGCCGCCCATCAAGCAAGGCGCTAGCAGCAGCGTATCACCCAATTAGTTCAATACATTTACACTTTTTAATGTATTTAATAATCTTCATTACTTACATAAATTTCAGAGTTGTTGCTTGAAATGCTGTCCTTCATTTTCTAAACGCACATTGTAACAACGTAGTAAGTTTTGGTACACTCGCTGTAATTCATCCTCGCTGATATTTCGTTCTCGAGAGCCTCCAGAGTATGCGGATTGTATCTGTATACATTTTGTTTGAGATTCCTCCACAAGTAAAAATTGCACAGCTCTGAAAGTTACAAACACATTTACTGGAAGACTTCTTCTTGAGAATATATGTTTTCACTAGGAAAATTTGATTTTTTGTTCCATGTGCACGGGATACAAGATAGCCTGGAGTACTTCAGCACAAGTCGTAATTATCTCAAGTAAGGTATCTTGCCAGCTCTGTATGTAATAAATGCAATGCCAGCATTCGGGGCTTCTCGACGCGCTTTTGTGTAACAGTAGATGCTAGTCAACTGGTGCTGACTCAACGCATTTCGCCCATCCCATGGCACAGGGAAGGCTCTCACTGTAGTAGGCCTACATTATGAATAAATGTAAAGCTAGAATAATATGAATCTATCAACAGAGTTGCTCTTCAGTCGGTCAACACAAGAGTGCCCAAATAGACCTCTTCATGGTGTAATGGCTAAAATGCTTGGCTGTCATCCCGGAGGTTCGGGTTCGATTCCCGGCTCTGCCAAGAAATTTTAATTCTGGCCTTAGGGTTGGAACGGGGTACACTTAGCCTCATGAGGCAAAATTGAGAAGAGTTCGATTCCCATCTCAGCCATCTTGGAAGTGTTTTTCCATGGTTTCCCACTTCTACTCCAGGCAATTGCCTGGTTCCTAACTTAAGGCCATGGCCGCCTTCTTCTCAATCCTCACCTAAATTACCAATACATACACAAATACAGCCATCATAATAACACCGGTTATCACACAAATCCCCTAAATCAATCAACAAAATGAATGCCCAGATTGAGCAGAAAGTGATGATTATTTTATCACCCTATTATCTGAAAGAAATTTTACATCTTTTGTTGACCGACTGAAGAGCATTCGCTGAAAAATGGCTTCTAATGTTTCAATACGACATGAATCTAGTCTAATCATGTTTGTTACGGGTCTGTATTAATATGATAATTATGGGTAATATGTTAATAAATTCTATTGCCTACTCAATCTTCTTCTTCTATGTGCCTTGACCAGTTTTCCGAACATTAGCGATCGATATGCACCGTGTTCTTCCATGTTCAGCAACATGGTAATGTCAGTGTTGCACTAATGCTAATAAAAGGTCGAACAACTCTGTAATTATCTATTTCCAGTCCCATTTCCTTCCTTTTCTTCCCTTTGTATGTGGAACTCCTAAATTTTGCAGTTGAGTTTTGATATACCCTTCATAAAACAACTAGGTATGACATAAGCACTCAGTACCAAATGAGTTGTGTTATGGCATAACAAGCCCACTGCGAAAATAATTAATTTTTGACACCTCGGCCTGATCCCATAGTAACTGGGTCCTGAGATTGATGTGTCACAACAAAGCCATAAGATGTGTGTATGTTAACCGTGTTAGATTGGTAACAGTTTTATCTGTATTAACTAAAGGTATTCATTGTATTGACAAGGTGGATTATGCAGTACATATTATATTTTACAACAAAACCAGTCAATTTCAGCAATAGGGGCACATGACCGCATAGTTCTACCTCTTAAAACAACAATAACTAACTAATTTCGCAAGTGTGTCATAGCAAAACCCAAAAATTATTAGTTAAACTGATAAATATAGGTTTCTTGTATTTTTTTCAATTTAATTTGTGACAGAGTTGGCCAGTTTTGCTATGTCGCTTCTCAAATATACTGTAGTGTAGGTAAATGCCATTGGATAGCAATCACTAGAAAATTTGACTCGTTACTAACAATGAAATATTAGAGATGGATTTACATAGTTGGCTCATTAGGCATATATCTATGAGCAGAACACTGTAGAAGTAGTACCGTAGTTGAAGACAAATGCAATTGATGCACACAAGCATTTGAAAATCTTTGAATGTAGTATTACAGCAGCCGAGATAGAGTTAACAGTGTAACATCCTACAGTTGATAACCCTTCGGCCACAAATTTATATCTCCGGTAAGTAGTTGTTTGTCACTTTATATTGATTTTCTGCTTGAAAGTTGGGACCAATTTGTATCAGTATACAATGGGTGAAAGAAAGAAAATCATTAGCACCAATATTATTAATGGAAATTCCTCATTAAAATCTCGACAACAAGGGATATTTTAAAAATATTGTGGCACTTCTTTGTGAGTGTAATTTCCTTTCTTTTTGATAACAAGAGGCTTAGACGTATTTATTGAGAAGATCATTTGAGTGACACCATATTGGTTGTAATATATTATCAAATATCCTTTCCTGACTTCTGAGTTTTGATCACAATGGTACCGTACCTGGCATATTTTATGAAATGCAAAACCCTGCTCGCTACTTTTGGTCTGGTAACTACTGAATCTTCTAAATGGTTGTTTTATTGTGATTTGTCCCCAGCGACTGTCTCCCTTTATAAAAAGAAATACTCTATTGTAAATCAAAATACAATAAATTGGACCTACAACCAACCATTGGACAAGAAAAGAAAGACTGAAGCTTGTAAAAGGGACAAACATAATGACAGGTGTGGGTGAATTGATTGATTGTTTGATTGATTGAGGACGACATACATAGGACTAAAAATGCCCATTGGATGTGCATACTCTGCTCTCTTACATAAAAATACAACATGATCGACAATCTTAAAATTAACAATGTAGGCCTACTGTATATTCTACACTAAAACTACGCTAAAATTGTCTATGTAGGTCCATGATGCACTTGCCACAGTTTCGTAATCCTCTTTAATTGTGACTTATAGTCCACAATTAATGTACCTGTACTGGAGGGAGAGGTAAATGGGAAAAGCATGGACAAACACATAAAAAGACAAGGGTGATTTCCAACTTCAAAGATGGCTATTAATGATATCAATCCAATCAATGGCTCTTTGAGTCTATGGCCTCCATGAAGTTGTCTTGAACTCCCATCTCATCAGGAGGGCTGGCAACAACCATTTCCTCTTGTTGCTTAAAATAGTGCTTAGGAGGTTGGGGGGAACTATTTTTTCTATGATATCTTCTGTCTTGATGGTGTATCTGGCTGTGGAGATTGTCCTTGTCATCTCTCTATGTTTCTATCCTTCTATTTCTGCCTAATGATTGTTTATCTGTCTATTGATGTATAGTTAGATGTTTATGGTTAATGGGCTTTACATGTAAAATTACTGTCTGTATTGGTTTGTTGCAAAGATGTACGGTAAGTCTCTATTTTTCTCCTCCTAGTTTATTACTAAGCCGATTATTAAATACTATTTTTATCATTTCAAATGATCTTGTCGACTTCATCGTTATGCTTTGGTCTACGGTTACGGCATGTATGACGTCATCATGTTGTTCAGTGCATATGCACTAAGTCTGAGTTTACTCCTGGGGTCTGGCATTATGCGATATGGAGACGGCGAGTGCGTGACGTCATGCAGCAGAGTGCACCTCCCGCTCCCCGTGCGGGAAGCCTAAGTTAAAGGGTAATGGAGTCTGTTGAGTCTGAGTTTACTCCTGGAGTCTGGCGTTATGCGATTCGGAGACGGCGAGTGCGTGACGTCATGCAGCAGAGTGCACCCCCCGCTCTCCATTCCCCGCGCGGGAAGCCTAAGTTAATGGGTAATGGAGTCTGTTGAAAGAGTCCTGGAGCTTCAAGAAGCCCTCCTGAGCCTATCTAACATGTGTAGCATTTATAGCATGCGTCATTTGAAATGTTATAAAGTCTAGTCTCTCGGACTGACTGTATCTTTTATTTTCATCCAGATGACAGACATTACATTCATCCTTTATGCATGGGATAAATCATGTTGTCATAAATTGTATAGAGCTTGGCATGAGCCAATAGAACTTGAAGGTGGAGAATTGATAAATTTCATGTCTATAATTTAATTCTTTCTTGGGCCCACCTGATATTTTCCCATGTTGGTGCTTCTGGTAACATTCATAGCCAACTCAAAATATATGATTCTTTGTAGATTGGTGATTTTGAGAGCTTTGATATCAACAATACTGTATTCAATACTTGCTGTTTTATTTTGCATTATGACTTTAATTCACTATATGGCTTTGAGAGTAAAATGTTTAGTTCATTTAAGTGAATATCCAATAGTTTATCTATGTTAAAACATTAGATCCTGCAAGATTTTTGAACTAAAACAACATTGGACATGATCTGAACTTGAGTAGGGTAGTGAAGTAAATTGGAAATTTACTTTGTGTTAATTCAACCTGTTTGTTGCAGGGGATTCAATGATGTGGAGAGAATACCAACTACATGAAACTATAAGCAATGATGGAGTGGGATTGCAGACTATCTTTGCATGTAATCGCTGCGGCAAACAGTACCAGCACAAGAAGAGTATGAATAGACATGTTCGCTATGAGTGTGGGAGAGAACCCACCTTCTTCTGTCCACACTGCCCTCTGAGAACGAAACACAACAGCACTTTACGAAATCATATCTCTAAAAGACACTCAAATCAACAAAGAGGGACATTTTACTGAAGACTCCAGGAAACACTAGTGAATAGCTGGATGGCTTCCTAAGTTTGTAGTTATCCAGTTCATTCATTGTAGTAACTGGAGGTGTTATGTCATGAAACATCTTACAAGAGAACCTACAGCAGGCAAAGGTTAAAATCTGGCCTTCACAACAGGGAGTCTAAAGACTGAAGATGCAAACACACACATTTTATTTATTAATTGAATTTTATATTCAACGTATAAAATTTCAGCAATTAAGAAAAATAACAGAAGATAAAAAAGTAAACTTCTAAAATACAAAGAAGCAAGTAAGCTTTTTTTAACAGAAAAAAATACAAGAAGTTAGCAAAATGGAACAAAAATAAATGGAACCTAAGACAACATTTAAAAGAATATTGTTTAAAATCTGTATTATCAAAAACTAAAAAGAGAAAAATAAAACAGGTGACAAGATGATTCCTTGAGATGAAAATTGATCTTGTTAGGGAATCTAATGCAGCACTCATTGTCCAGGCCGTGATGCACCCAGAACTGGTGGAATAGCTTCAGAATTGTGGCTCGTCTGCCTATCACTGTCAAGTTTTCGAGACAATATTTCTTGTAAAGTATTGTGCAGTACGGCTCTTAATTGCTCTGCATGTTCAGGGTTGTGCGAGACAAGCATAAACAGCGATTTGCATCATGCACATGGTTGGCGTGTTGTACAAGCCGGACACTTGTTTTAGACGATTGCCCTTGATCTTGAAGCTTGCGGGTTAGCCTGTACACAGTCATTCTCTCGCCCTGTCGCTCCACTGTTGTCACCACCGGTCTGATGTAATGGAATTCCAGACTTGAGCATGTGATGACACCACCGTGCGGAACAATACAGTCCACTTCGAAGTATAGTGTGACGCAGAAGTACGGTACACGTTACATTGTTACGAATAGGACGCCATTATATTTGCCAATGACTTTAATTCAGCAGTAGCATGCGATAGTTTTGTCCATCATCTGTCTGTATGGGGTAGGTGTCAACAACACAGGTACTGTAGTAGGCTAATAACTCACCTCCTGGCTTCCATTATGATTTTTCACTCGTCTAAAACAAACGTCCAGCCAGTAAGTTTATCTATAACTTCCAGGGGTCCACACTAGTTCATTTCTTGGCAGTACATATTGCTTGTGAATCAGGCGCGGATTCAGGGGGGGGGGGGTCACGGGGGTCATGACCCCCACCCCCCCCCACCCAAACGGAGACCAAATTTTTTTGCAAACTCAAAAAACGAAAACACAATAACCAGATAAATAAAACTTAACGAATTTTAACTGAAAAACAGTTTTTTTTTTCATTTTATTCAATACTGAAAATATCTTTATTTCCCAAGATAGCGGGTTCAAACCCGGCCGAAGCCATCTGATTTTTTAAGAGCGTTAAAAATCCCTCAGTATGCCTTCCTTCGGAGGGGAAGTAAAGCCGGCGGTCCCATGTCATAGATTTATGGCATGTTAAAGAACTTTCCACTAATTACACCTGTGTGAAACTAAATTGTATAGGTTAAGAATGCAAACAACGCTCTTAGGTTGCTACGTTCGTTGCCAAGAGCCGACTGCGGTGGCGTCTAGTAGCTAAGTTCTGAACTAGTCCTAGTAGTCGTTGATGGTGGCGTTTGGCGGCAAAAGTAGTAACTACTTGAAATTAAAAGTCTGCGGTCCTCACTTGAATTCAAAACAGATAACACACACTAATACAGTCATCACAATTAACACCGGTTATCAGACAGATTCTACACACACCCAAAGTACACGGGGCTACATGACCGCGTCGTCGCAGCCCCTAAACTAAGGAACCAACCAATTATTATGTTCTGTTACAACTGTACATATTTACAACTTCATACCTGTTATATAAAAAAGATTATTTATATAACAAAATCAACTCGTCTATTTTGTTTAGCAAACCTTGTGATTACCGAATCGATGTTTATAGTGATGTCACGATGAATGTGCAGCAATGCACGGATAGGAATTTGGGGCTTTTTTCGCACCAAAAAATTTTGCCGACATCCAATCTGCAAGTTTGGTTGGCAATTTAAGCTGTGACTTTCTCCCTTTGTCGGTACGAACTCGACTTGCCGAAACCGTAATGTACGGTACCTTGATACTTTTCTCGAAGCTCGATGTAAAATTCGCAAAACACGCCTTTGCAATTTGTACGAATATTTTTGGTGCGCTAAACGCATCAAATTTCTATCCATGTAGCTTGCAAAAAAATTGGTCTGGTTTTGTACGGTTGGTTATTTAGTGATTGCGTTGTTAGTGATACCATTTTTCTTAACAATTTCGATTCTGTGACACCCCCCCCAAAGCCAAACTCTAGATCTGCGCCTGTAGTGAATCCTGTTATGAAAAGTTTAAGGCAGATTGTGACACCTCCACCTGTTGAACATTCTCTTGTTAGAATCTTTTTTTTATAACTCAACTTTTTTTACACTAGTCTTCAGAATTGTGGTGATATAATGGGTAGGTTCCGAACAACATGAGCACAGTGCCAAACGTACTTGCGTCTTACCTCCTGAGAAACTTCACATAGGATTATTGTGATTTTCCAAAATCTTTTAATCTGCAGAACCAAATTAAAATATGATTAACTTATGCCGTCACTGTCATTAAATGCTACATCATAAATATAAATTAATCCTGGTGGTGGTAACAAGGTGATGTTGATTTTTAGTGATCAGAGGGACAGATAAGCTAGACTGCAATTCTATACCACATACTGCTCGAGTCCAACCTCTGTGAACTTGCGGGGTGAGGTGAAGTGGCAGGCGGGAAGAGAAGGGCCTGTCAACAGCTCGCTGTGTTATCTGGAATTCATATATATTCCAATACTGGTAATATAGGACCGTTACTTTGACTACTGTGCTGTTGCGAGTGAGTGAGTGACCGATCAATGTATTTGGTTCTGTTACTACGCACGGACCGGGAACCCCCCCACATCTCTCCTCATCGTCCGCCATCCACATTCCCCTCAGGTTCACGGAGCTTGGACCCAAGCAGTAGATTGGCTGTGATTTAGAAAAGTTTAAAACTCCTGATTTATGACAATTCTACACCTTATAAATACAAAAAGTTCATAGGAAACAAACGTATATTTATCAGTAAGAATCTTTCCCTCATTTTGAGATTAAACTAATCCAATAGGATGCCTGATTTTAATTCCTCAAATTTAGCATGAATTGCATTAGTTATAACATTTAATGCATTGGAATCCAAGATATCTATATATATAAAAATCAATTTCACGTGATAGTTTGTCTGTCTGTCTGTCTGTCTGTGGGTGTGTATGTCTCCTATGCGTTCATATACCATTCATCCGATTGCGATGAAACTTGGGTGAGATGTTGAGTACACTCCAAGGAAGGTTTCTGACTTAGTAAATCAATTTTACAATAGGTAGCGCACGCGTAGATTCAACAAATGAGCGACGATGCGCGAAACGTTTCAACGAAATCCCGTATGTGTTCATATACCATTCGTATTGCATACCGGCGCATACCGCCTCACTTCCCTCCCTGCGTATACGTTCATATGCCATTCATCCGATTGCGATGAAACTTTTGAAAGTTGTTGTGCACGCTCCCACGAATGATTCTAAATTAGAAAATCCATTTTACGATAACTTAGAGGCAGTTAACGGAAATTGAAAACCATGTTGTGTATCCAAAAGCACTTCAAGAAACAGAATTTCAACGCCAACACTTTCTTTGATTGGCATTGCAACGCATGCCGGGTACAGCTTGTGTTGCATAAATATACAACTTCAAAACTGATAAGAAGTTTTGCTGTTGGGATTTTTTAACTGGAGAAAAATGTCTCATCTACCGTTATATACAAGTATAATTTGAGTATATAATTTTTATATTTCCAACAAGATATCAGATTGCTGCCAATAGACTACTGTACGGTATATAACTTGTTGGTGCATAGTCCTAAAAATCCACCCACTAGTCTAGGAGATAGAATGAATGAGTTTAAGAGAAATCATTACAGTAGCCTATGTATTGTCACATTGCTGAAATAAAGCATGTTTTTTAAATAAAAGGTAATTAGTGGATATAATTTTCTAAATAATTCATAATTTGATATAGATAATGATAGGCCTATAAACACTTTGAAGACAGCAGCTGAAGGAATCCAAATGAAAAATGGTATACCGGTACCATAACTTATTCCATATATTTACAATCATCTGTGTTTCAGATTACTGGTTTGTTCTTACCTTAAGGTATGGTACTGTACTGTATCTTCTTGTATCTCCCTTTTTATTATTATAAAAAGAAAGATTCACAAGCGGTACAATATTAGCTGTAAGCAAGAATTCTGTTCAATACCATATAGCCTACTGTATATTTTCATGAAAAAGTTGTTGTATTGACTTATTATACCCACTTCAGAACAATATTAAATTGACTGTACCAATTAACTTAAGCCTATGTCAATTCTTATGTGTTCTTCGATATCACACATTTAGACCTGATGAGATGGATAGGCAGGCAGCATTGCAACCCTGGGTTATGTAAGATCCATTCCCCCTCAAAAAATAAAAATAAATACCGGTAAATGAAATGTTCTGGTAGCGTTATATTAATTGTAACTGAACCCAGAGAACAGATTACAAAACATTATCAACATTATCAAGAAACCGTAGCATATACAGTACAGTACGGTACCGGTAACCATAATGTTTACCGTAGCCTATAGCTGAAGCCCTGCACGGATGCGCATATAGTTTGCATGGCTGTGCGGATAAGGAATAAGCTACCGGTACGGATAATGTTTGAAGTAAATTTGCAGATAGTTTTTAGAATACAATCCGAACTTGGTTGATGAATGTCATTACTAAGACCCGAATGTCTATGGCATAACATGTTTCCGTTATGTTGCTTTCATGACAAATGTAAGATTATGATGTAGGCTATGCTAATCTCATTCAAACTACGGTATGTCATTAAGCACAATTAACACTCCGAATTGAAGGGGGTTGCAATTCTGGCTGTATAACATTACAAGCGCGGATTCAAGGGGGGGGGGGGGGGCACGGGGGTCATGACCCCCCCTCCCCAAACGGAGACCAATTTTTTTTGCAAACTCAAAAAACCAAAACACAATAACCAGACAAATAAAACTTAACGAATTTTAACTGAAAAATAGTTTTTTTCCCTTCATTTTATTCAATACTGAAAATACCTTTATTGCAGTTATTAAGTTCTGTTACAACTGTACATATTTACAACTTCATACGGTACCTGTTATATAAAAACGATTATTTATATACCGTAACAAAATCAACTCGTCTATTTTGTTTAGCAAACCTTGTGATTACCGAATCGATGTTTATAGTGATGTCACGATGAATGTGCAGCAATGCACGGATAGGAATTTGGGGCTTTTTTTTCGCACCAAAAAGTTTTGCCGACGTCGAAACTGCAAGCTTGGTTGGCAATTTAAGCTGTGTCTTTCTCCCTTTGTCGGTACCAACTCGACTTGCCGAAACTGTAACGTGCCTTGATATTTTTCTCGAAGCTCGTTGTAAAAGTCGCAAAACACGCCGTTGCAATTCGTACGAATATGTTTGGTGCGCTAAACGCATCAAATTTCTATTCATGTATCTTGCAAAAAAATTGGTCTGGTTTTGTACGTTTGGTTATTTTGCGATTGCGTTGTTAGTGATACCATTTTTCTTAACAATTTCGATTCTGTGACCCCCCCCCCCCCCCCCCAAAGCCAAACTCTTGCTCCACGCCTGTAACATTCATTTTAAACATAGCACATGATACAAAAGGGAACCACTTCCTCCTCAAATTTCTAAATGTGTTGCTTTAATATTCTATCTAATTACAAATAGGTATTATTGTAATGCCAGTAGATTGGAATAACAAACGTGCGGATGCGGATAACGTTTTGTTTATCCGCGCAGGGCTTTCTACCATACCTTTAGCCTATATCTTCACTGACAGAGAAATAGTTTTCCAAAGTTGCCAAGCCTTTATAGGTGGAAGATTTCTAGATGACGTTTCCAAAAGCCGGTTGCTACTAAGTTGTTGTTGCTTATTTTAGGTGGCGTGATATCATGGTCATATAGCCCCATGTATTTGGTTGTGTGTAGAATTTGCAATAGTTGCACAATTATCAATAAGGCATCACCGAAAAATGGCTTCAAAGCTTATTGATGTGTATACAATGGCCGGGAAAAGAAAGGGTCAGATGATTTAGCGAAGAATCCCCCTGGAAATTAGACATTGTAATTGTACGGTACCTTACCGGTATGCCAACTTTTATTTGGTAAGGGTACATTGCCAATAATCTACTATTGATATTGCAACTAATGATACGGCAACATCTATACGGTAGCCTATATGCCTGCAATACTGTAGGCACCGGTAACGTAATCTATGTAGGCGTACTAATCGGTGCCAGAAGTACGAAACCTCTAAACCTTGAAATCAAATGTTTACATTTGAGCGAAATATCGTACGGTACGGTAGGCTAATACTGTATACGTAATATGTAATACGTTAATACTGTAGGCCTATGGCATGATTATATCTCATTTTGCCCGAGTACTCACTCGCAATGTAATTTAGACTCCACTCATCCCCCTTCAAAAGCCAATCCTCGTTACGCCTTTGGAGCTCTGGTGTAGGCCTAGATATTTGATGATCCGAAATAGGGATTTACTATAGCACATGATGCTTTCATGTTTCTACTTGCATGTTACCGTATAACTTTAATACAATACCGTACTTCCGTTTTCAGTTGCATTCGTGAATGCCTTCATACCCCTACAGAGTATTAGAAAGAGTCAAAAGTCGAACATGCCCGTACGGTTAGTAACACTGGAGTGTGTATCGCTTATGTCACGTGATCAGTGACGAGCTCTCGATACGTCTTTGTTCTCGAGTTGGTTGGCGGGATTCCCACACTCGCCAGTTCGCGAGTTGGACTCTGTCGATCACAGTGGTCTCGTCCCTGCAAATTTCTGCACATTTATTCTGATCATTTCAAATAAAAGGAAATATCTGGTTGGTTTGTTCCTCAGTTTAGGGGCTGCCACAACGCGGTCATGCAGCCCCGTGTACTTTGGGTGTGTGTAGAATCTGTCTGATAACCGGTGTTAATTGTGATGACTGTATTAGTGTGTGTTATCTGTTTTTTTTTTAAATTCAAGTACCGGTAAGGACTGCAGACAATCAATTTCTTAGTAGTTCCTACTTTTGCTACCAAGCGCCACCGTCAACGACAACTAGTTCTGAACTTGGTTACTAGATGGCACCACAGTCGGCTCCTGGCGACGAACGTTGGAACCTAAGAGCGTTACAGTAGTCAATCTAACCTGTAATTTAGCTTCACACAAGTGTAATAGTGGAAGGTTCTTTGATATGCCATAAATCTATGACATGGGACCGCCGGCATTACTTCCTCTCCGAAGGAAGGCATACTAAGGGATTTTTAACGCCCTTAAAAAATCCGACGACTTCGGCCGGGTTTGAACCCGCGACCTTGGGCATAGAAGCTCAGCATGCTACCAAGGAAAAATCTCCTTATCTATACTAATATAATAAAGCTGAAGAGTTTTTGTGTTTAAACGCGCTAATCTCTGGAACTACCAGTCGGATTCGAAGAAATCTTTTTGTATATATTGTTGTTGTTGTTGTCGTCATTGTTGTTTTAAGGGGCGGAACTACGAGGTCATCTGCCCCTAAATTTTTGTAATATGATAGCCAGATTCAATAGGAATAGTTTAGGCTATGTAGCATTATGCTACACCTCTCAGGTAACCTTAAATATTGATTTTTGTTCAGTAAGTCGGAAGAACAAGCGCTTCTGAACAGCTTCAATAATGTGGTACCTAAGTCTATTGTTGTCAGGCATTGCGGGCTGCATCACGTCGGCCCTACCAGTGTTATGGTGCAAAATTGCGAGCTGCTTATAAATTGCAGTCACGGGGAGTAATTTGTGCTAAAAGATTTCTTAGACCCCTTAAAACAGTTATCATCATGACAATAGTATGCCTCTGTAGCCTATAAGGGCGATGGTGTTGGTGCAGTGTGCTGAGGTTATCAGCTGCAATAAGCTACTGCTAGTATCTTTATATAATAGGGATGTATAGAACTAGCACCGATAGAGCGCACTGCTGTTGTACTGGGTAAGCGCAAGGCGCTCTTCATTTGTCACCTGTGTTCACATGCCGCTAATATCCACGAATTTAAGTTGTTTAAATTGCTATTTTCGTGACTATGCCGAGCTATTGCAGTGTTCCTCTTTGCAAAAATCAGGGAAATCCGATTTCGTGTCACCAATTTTCACAAAATAAAGAAATGGTTACATCCTATTAGAGGGAAACATTTCGGTGAAGAAAATCTGACCGAAAATATTAAAGTGTGTTCCAATCGTTTTCAACTCGATGACTTCACGAAAACTGTGTTGGGCAAGTGTGATTTACAAAGGGAAATAATTCCTACCTATAAACTGAATAGACATATCGATAACAACCACTGAATTTATGCGTTTGTATTTGAAGGTGAGAGAGCAAGATTAAATCCGGGCACTGTTCCATCGCTTTTTCCGTGGACCACGAACACAACAAAAATAAGGAAGAGGCCATACACAAGAAAATTGCCAGTTTACCACGATAAGCCTACAATATCGGAATCTGCATAAATTATCTCCATTGAAGTACGGTACGGGAAGAAATCGTCAATATACAGGAAGAAGTGAATGTAACATTTGTGACTCCCATTTTCAAAGGCATCAATACTCGGACAAATACTTCAAGAATAAATGTCACAACATTAACAGTCAAAAACGTATTATGGTTGGTTTCTTGAAATCAGAATTAATCGTCAACTTACAGCTGCCCGACGGAGAATGTGGTACCGGTAGTGACTGACTTCTACATTCTTGAGTCATAGGCCTAAGTTAGCCAGATGAATGGAAACAGTTCATGGCCTTAAAACAGGGATTCTCAAACTTTTTAAATATTGTACCCCTAAGTCGTTTCCAAGGGGTACGGAAACGATTTGTATTAAGAAATTGACAAATTACGAAAGAACCAAACGTTGCGATGCATTTTGAGGTAAACAATACCGGTATCAACTTTCTTTGATTATGTTTACCATAAAAAAGACCGTTTCATGTACGCTATCAACCAAAAAAATACACGAATCGAAGTCTATAAGTAAGGGGAGCCAGCGAATATTTAAATCTCTATTTATAAAAGGAAGATTATAGTTTTACGTGACCGTTAATCTAGAGATCATAAGGCACAGAGGACTTCCTCTTTACGTGGAATCCGAACAGGACAAGGCATTTCACTTTGAAAATCTCATATGCATTGACCGGGAAATCTCTATTTATGATTTAGGTCTTATGGAGATATAGGGTATTTATCAATATAGGCCTACAATACTCAAGCATGCTGACTCCTATTCATAATTTGAATAATAAAGCGTGTTAGAATTTTGTTATTACCGCTGTAGCCTACTAATTCTTCCCTCCTGCCACTAGTTTTAGCGCCTCTAGTCCGTAGTTCATTTTACAGCTGTTTAACGCTTAAACGCTGAAAATCGTTCATAATATATTAGAGGATATACCTATAGAATTAATTAATATAGTCTTGGAGTAAAATTAGAGAAGATATAATTTACTTTAGCTTAGAAAACTCGGTCACAATCACAGAACACCTATATGGCGCGAACTTTCTCAGGCTACATCCCTATTATACAGTATTGCCAAACTCACTGCCTTTGCAGCAGATATATGACAATTAAAAATGAGCTGTCATTTCAAAGGAAATTAAGAAATAACAAGTTTGTTTTCAACCACCGTAACAACGTTGTGAACTAATAATAATGTTATTGTTTTTAATTGCTGCGGCCAGGGCCGTCGCGAGGGTGCGCGGGGCCTGGCGCGAGAATGCGCGTGGGTCCTAGTAGGCATGAGTTCGCAGGGGAGGGGTAGTAAATGCAAATTTTAGACTGTAAGTGGCTGTGTTATACGGAGAGTGATGTTTTAAAAGAGATTACAATTTTAGGCTAGTTAAAACTCATTTTATTACATTTCTAGTTTCTAAACAAACCTCAACAAAAAGCATAAAATTGGATACAGGAAGCACCTGATCAGATAAAAGCAACAAGCAATATCAATGGAAACCTGATATAATGAGCTAACACAGGTGATTTTTTGCATAAATAATATACGTATTATGGAAAACGAAGCATGTGCTTGATGCACTTTCTTAACCAAACGGACATAATTAATAATAATACGCAACCAATCACGTTTACAAAATTCAACATTCATACGGCTATAGAATTTTTCATAAACTAAACTACTAAAAGTGCTATAAGTCCACTTTCACCGATAAATATGAGCTGAACAGCCCCTTTGTTCGAGAAATAACATGGTTTACAAGGCAGGCTTTTTTTTTTTTTTTTTTTTTTCAAAACAAAACAAAAAAGACTGGTTTTTGTTTTGTTTAGAATTTAGGGCTTTTTATTTATGTAAAAGGCGCTTTGCGGGCCTTTGCTAGAGCAAAAGTGCTGATTAAATCGTTCATTTCTAATTTTTTGGCCGTTTCACATTCGATTGACAGAGTAGGCAAACCGTTCAGACGCTCCTGTGCCATCGTTGATAGCAAATAGTTTTTGATTAGTTTCAAATTGATGCTAATTTTATTTTTTTAAATCATGTGTATTTTTTCATAGTAAAACAAAATAGGTCTACTTCGGCTACTTCGTGGACATTTCGATGCCCCTTTCCCGCCTTTTCCTTTTGAACTCGGTGTCATATTTGTCACTTGAATTCAACACACTCACACTTTCATCACAACAGCACCACAAGCCCGTCTTGAGGCGACTAAAAGACTGAACTAATAAGCCACATGCACGTACTATTACATAGTACAGAACTGATTAGACTGGCAGGCGAAGCTGCATATATACAGTAATCGAATATGCGAGAACAATAATCTAGAATTTTCTACAGAAGTCACTTTAAAGTTGAATAGTTCTAGACAAATCAGAAACGTGTTCATGATGCCGGCAGCGAGGATTGAACCCGGGCCGCGCGCTTGGCGGGCTAACGTGGTATCCACTAAGCTACCGAGGCAGGTGCTGAGCGAAGCGGCGAGACGGCTATTTCTTCTGCACCGGCTGGTCCGTAGCAGTGCCGGTCCTCTGGAGAGCGCTGCAAGGAGTATCTGCACTGTCGCTTATACTTTTTCTGATTTTGTGTAGCCGTTCGGCCGCCACAAGCCCTTTATTATCAAAGACAAACCATTGGAGAAGTCAAAAATAGAATCTGTTACTCATATTCCAAGAAGATTTGACGTCACTTTTGTTTGGGAGATCGAGGATCTACCCAAGTTTTGTCAACAAACTGACTTTAATTCAGATGATCCAGATCCAAGTAATTAATACCCCCCGGGGGTATCGATTACTTGGATGTATGGGGAGCTTATTTTAATTTGCGCTGGACTGAATCAAACACACTATCTTTATTTTCTCCATTTATGGCGTGAAGCGCGGGGCCTTTCTGAGCGCGGGGCCTGGCGCGACCGCACCTCTCGCGACGGCCCTGGCTGCGGCTTTTAGAGACGCCGGGGTGCCGGAATTTTGCACCGAAGGGAATCTTTAATGTGCCAGTAAATCTACTGACACAGCTCCCTCGCATTTGCGCACCCTCAAATGCCAACTGGCTGCGCCAGGATTCGATCCTGCAACCTTGGGAACAGCAGGCGAGAACGTTACCGCTGAGCCACGCAACCAGTCATTACAAGACATGGAATCTACAGCATGCATACAAATGTTTCATTTAGTAAGTGTTTTGCGTTTTACGCGTTTCAGACTGCTCGTTGACTGATGCTTGTTCTTGTTAATTCATTTTAAGGGCTTGTGACATCTTGATTAGGTGTGTTATTTATTTATTTATTTATTTATTTATTTATTTATTTATTTGTTGTCGCCTCCGTAGCGTAGCGTAGAGGTCCTGGGTTCGATTCCCGGCTCTGCCACGAAATTTGCATAGTGGTATGAGGACTGGAACGGGGTCTACTCAGCCTCGGGTGGTCCAAATGAGTAGAGGGGGTTCGATTCCCACCTCAGCCATCCTCGAAGTGGTTTTCCGTGGTTTCCCACTTCGTCTTCGGGCAAATGCCGGGGTGGTACCTTCTGTAAGGCCACGGCCGCCTCCTTCCCTCTTTCTAGCCTCATCATCCCAGTCTTCTATCCCTTCCCATCCCTCATGAGGCCCCTGTTCGCTTTGCAGGTGAGGCCGCCTGGGCGAAGTGCTGATCACACCTCCCCAGTTGTATCCATCCCGACCAGATGTTCCAAGCTCCAGGACACTGCCCATAGAGGCGGTAGTGGTGAGTTTCCTCGCTGAGTCCGTGGGAACCACCGACCTAGAGGGTAAATTGTTGCTTTAAGGGGCGAAACAGCGAGACCATCTGCTCCTCGTAGTTGGGTGTGTATTGAATTTGTCTGATAACCTGTAAGCCTATTTATGTGACGACTGTAGTAGAGTCATTGGCGGATCCAGGCCTTGCGGGGCCCTGGGCGATATGATAAGGTGGGGCCAATAACAATAGGAAATTTAAAAAAATATCAAATCAAATGGAAAAAAGTTTGGTAATAATAATAAAATAAAGAATAGTTACAATATTTTGAATACACCACAGTACATTTTTAAATAATATGAATGAAACCTTTATGTCCCCTTGAAGAAGATTATGTAAACTCTGAAATATTAAAATATTACTTTGCGACTTCTTTCCCGGCTGAAGTCTTCTATTATTTCACTGAAATCTAAACTTGGTAAACAGTCACGGGAGGTCATAGCTGCACTGAAAACAGGAATATGAATTATAAATTAGTTTGAAAAGTATAATTAATTATTTCACTTTTTAAAAATCCATGGAGCGGAGCCCCCTGGACCGCGGGGCCCTGGGCGGTCGCTCTCCCCTAGATCCGCCCCTGAGTAGAGTGTTAGGTATAGTTAGTTTTTGTTGTTTTAAGGGGCGGAACTACGAGGTCATTTGCCACTGTAGTAGAGTGTGTAACTGTATTAAGGATAAGGTTGATGCCCCGGGACTTGAAACTTGCTGTAGCTGCCCTCGCGGCCCTGGTGCATGATATAAAGAGCATGGCTACTCCGCAGAACGTTGACTAATGCGCATGTTAAGTTTTTTTTTCTTCTGTCTCCTTGTACACTTGCATTTTGACAACAGCTGGGTGATTTGGAGTAAAATTCGGTACTTTTCTATATCAATAACAACAGAAAATACCACTTATTTTAAATATGATATAAGCCTATTGGTATACAGTGTGGTCCACCCGCCCCTTATTATTTAGTTTTATGAAACCCGTCGCCTCCGTAGCGTAGCGGTCAGCATGGTTAGCTGCAGCCCCGGAGGTCCTGGGTTCGATTCCCGGCTCTGCCACGAAATTTGAAAAGTGGTATGAGGACTGGAACGGGGTCTACTCAGCCTCGGGTGGTCCAAATGAGTAGAGGAGGTTCGATTCCCACCTCAGCCATCCTCGAAGTGGTTTTCCGTGGTTTCCCACTTCGTCTTCGGGCAAATGCCAGGATGGTACCTACTGTAAGGCCACGGCCGCCTCCTTCCCTCTTCCTCGCCTATCCATCCCAATCTTCCCTCCCTTCCCATCCCTCATGAGGCCCCTGTTCGCTTTGCAGGTGAGGCCGCCTGGGCGAAGTGCTGATCACACTCCCCAGTTGTATCCATACCGACCAGGCGCGGATCTAGAGTTTGGTTTTGGGGGGGGTCAGAGATTCGATCTAGAGTTTGGCTTTGGGGGGGGGGGGGGGGTCAGAGAATCGAAATTGTTAAGTAAAATGGTATCACTAAAAACGCAATCACAAAATAACCAAACGTACAAAACCAGACCAATTTTTTTTGCAAGCTTCATGGATAGAAATTTGATGCGTTTAGCGCACCAAAAATATTCGTACAAATTGCAACGGCGTGTTTTGCGACTCTTACATCGAGCTTCGAGAAAAGGATCAAGGTACCTTTACAGTTTCGGCAAGTCGAGTTGATACCGACAAAGGGAGAAAGTCACAGATTAAATTGCCAACCAAGCTTGCAGTTTGGACGTCGGCTAAAATTTTTGGTGCGAAAATAGCCCCAGTTTCCTATCCGTGCATTGCTGCACATTCATCGTGACATCACTATAAACATCGATTCGGTAATCACAAGGTTTGCTAAACAAAATAGACGAGTTGATTTTGTTGTATAACTAATAGTTTTTATACAAGAGGTTAGAAGTCGTAAATATGTACAGTTGTAACAGAACATAATAATTCCAATAAAGATAATTCAGTATTGAATAAAATGAAACAAAACTGTTTTTCAGTTAAAATTCGTTAAGTTTTATTTGTCTGGTGTTTTCGTTTTTTGAGTTTGCAAAAAAATTTGGTCTCCGTTTGGGGGGGGGGGTCATGACCCCCGTGACCCCCCCCCCCCCCCTTGAATCCGCGCCTGATACCGACCAGATGTTCCAGGCTCCAGGACACTGCCCATTGAGGCGGTAGTGGTGAGTTCCCTCGCTGAGTCCGTGGGAACCACCAACCTAGAGGGTTAATTGACTAAATAAAAAAAAATGAAACCCAACTAACACTGCATTTCTCCCGATGGTCGATATTGCTCTGCCCTGTGACTGTGTGACAGCAATGTAATTGGGTCATAGGTCTAGCAAAGAAAAACTGACCTTAAACTTATCCCCGCCACTTACTAACGTAAGACTTATTGCTCCTTGAAATAACACACATACACGTAATACGATCGAATTAATAGCTTACGCCACGTGTTCTGTAATAGTAGAAAGTTAAATCAACACCATAAACCGTGATTGAAGACTTTGAGATGGACTTATACGTTTGAGGTGGGACGGCTACAGTAACAACTGCAAGTGCAGCGCATGTTGTCTACTATGCATTGATTTGGTTAAAGCACGGCCGTAGACGGCGGGCGAGAACGGTTAGAATAGTGCATCGAATCCAGTGGTAGGCATACTTTTTTTGAATGAAAGCCCACGCTCCATTTTAGTAGGGATGTAACTACATAGCCACATTCATTCCTTTACGATGTATTTTTGTGAAGAGTAGGTTGAATTTTGCTGATTTATAAAGAGAATACGACCGAATTGATTTGCTACGTGACCTGTAATGGCAGAAAATTAAAAAACTGTCATGGATATTAACATAACATATCGACGTGTCGCTCCGGAGGTCCAGGTTCGATTCCCAGTTCTGCCAAGAAATTCAATAGTGGTCTGAGGGCTGAAATTGGATACACTCAGCTTCGTGAAGCAAATCTGAGAAGAGGTGGGTTCGATTCCCACCTCAGCCACCCTGGAAGTGGTTCTGTGTGGTTTCCAACTTCTGCTCCAGGCTATTGCCGGGACCGTTTCTAACTTAAGGCCCCGGCCGCCTCCTTCCCCATCCTCACCTTAATTGCTAATACATACATTATACAGACACCGCTATAGACAGGTTATCAGAGGAATTCTACACACACCCAAGTACACGGGGCTAAATGACCGCGATGTTCTAGCCCCTCGAATGAAACAAGATTCTGATCGCCAGTGCTAGCATCGAAGTATACGTATTCCTTAAAATGTCCCGTGGTATTATTTTGTTCGGGGTCTACTCAGCCACGGGTGATCCCAATGAGCATAGAGGGTTCGATTTCCCCTTCAGCCGTCCTCGAAGTGGTTTTCCGTGGTTTCTCACTTCGTCTCCAGGCAAATGCCAACTAACGTAAGGCCACGGCCGCCTCCTTCCCTCCTCCTTGTCTATCTCTCCCCATCCCTCATAAGGCCCCTGTTCGCTTTGCAGGTGAGGCTGCCTGGTCGAGGTGCTTGTCCTACCTCCCCAGTTGTATTCCTGTCCTATGTTTCAAGCTCCAGGACTCTGCCCTGGAGGCGGTAAAGGTGCGATCCCTCAGTGAGTCCGAGGGAAAAGCTAACCCTGGAGGGTAAACCGACTAAGAAAATATATTTTGTCATTAAATTCTAGCAAGAAGAAGAAAACTCTATTTGACGTGTACATATTAAGATGTTTCGTGTAATACCGAATTCAAACACTACGTAACGTTCATGGAATCCAACCTGAAAATGCATCTGCTGGCTATATTACTAGTGCCCCATCCTCAATAATTAACTGTGACCTCTTGTATCATTTCTGTCGTAAGACATTGGTAAAGTTGTCGACACAGACGATAAAACGTACCGAGAACAAATTATAAATCTTCCCCCTCTTCTAACAGTAAGTAACGAACCCCGAATCCTTTAATCCGCAGTCCAACGCGCTACCCTTTCAGCCACGGTTGCTTACACTACAGGTGGTGCAGAATACACCACAAGGATAGAAAGTGAGAAGTGGGATGCCACGGGAAACCACTTCCTAGATGATTTAGGTTGGCCTCGAGTAGATGATAAAGATTTGACAATCAATTCCACAAGCATACCAACACACGTTATTTTGTTTGCACAAAAATAATCCTACCTGAGAGTTAATTCAGCAGGAAATTAAATATTCATAAATAACTGTCGAGTTTCGTTTACTGAACAGTGCGCATTGGACGCTTGTATTCTTTCATGGCCTCCTCGAATACGCCACTATGACACTTCCCAGGCAGTGAAATTTAAAATAGGAGGCCTTGGAAGTCAGTGCATGTGCGATGCGATCCTTACCTAATTGGTCAAACATCGTAATGAAAATCTTGAGCTCTGATTTTTGGAGAACCTCTATCATATTGAAACTTGAACTATAATGAGCCTCTTTAAGATGCAGTTTTCTAGCATATCAAATTTATATTTCGGCACGGTCGAACATAATAGTACATTATGCAATGAGCCTATAATGGCAATAATTAAGACACGAGTATGTTTATAAAACGAGCGTATGCGAGTTTTATAATTTCCATACGAGTGTCTTAATTACCATTACAGGCGAGTTGCATACGACTGTTTATGATCGACGATAATTATTATAACTATTTTATGTTCGAACATAAATATTCATAAATATCTGTCGAGATTTCGCCAGTTTTATGTACTGAACAGAGCACATGTGACGCAGAGAATGCCTTGTATTCGACCATGGCCTCCTCGACACCCCTCTATGACACTAGGCCAGGCAGTGAAATTTAAATTACAAGGCCTTGGAACTCAGTGCAGGTGCGATGATATCCTTACCTAATTTGTCAAACAACTGTTTCTTGAGCTCTGATTGGTGGGGGAAACTGTTTTATAATGAAAACTTGTACTATAATGAGTCTCATTATAGTACAGAGTCGCCTCCGTAGCGTAGCGGTCAGCATGGTTAGCTGCCGTCCCGGAGGTCCTGGGTTCGATTCCCGGCTCTGCCACGAAATTTGAAAAGTGGTACGAGGACTGGAACGGGGTCTACTCAGCCTCGGGTGGCCCAAATGAGTAGAGGGGGTTCGATTCCCCCTCAGCCATCCTCGAAGTGGTTTTCCGTGGTTTCCCACTTCGTCTTCGGGCAAATGCCGGGATTGTACCTTCTTCAAGGCCACGGCCGCCTCCTTCCCTCTTCCTTGTCTATTCATCCCTTACCTTCCCTCATGAGGCTCCTGTTCGCTTTGCAGGTGAGGCCGCCTGGGCGAGGTGCGAATCCCACCTCACCAGTTGTATCCCTTCTGATTCGATGTTCCCAGCTCTAGGACACTGCCCGTAGAGGCGGTAGTGGTGAGTTGTGAGTTCCCTCGCTGAGTCCGTGGGTTCCACCAACCTGGAGGGTAAACGACAAAAAAAAAAAAAAAAGTTTTCTGACATATAAGTTAATAATTAAATTTCGTCATCGTCGAACATAAAGGTAGTTCCAGTATTATCGAGACTCACTCAGCGGAGTGACCTGACCTTGAGTAGGGGAACCTGTCCTAAAATGACATACTTTGATAAAATGACATACCGATAGTTTCTCAGAATTGATGCAGGGGGCAGCATGTATCATTAGCTGGAATTGGTCTTGAGTTGGTAAGACTGGAACTGAGTTCATGGTGTTGGTGCTGTCGCCGCGGATTGTGTACAGTAGCAGAAATCTTTCAACATCACGTCATAGAATTATTAGGTAGGTGTAATTACATTACCTAATGTGGTTATTTCAAATAACTTCTCATATTTCATACATATAAGTTAAGTAAAACCCTTCATTTGGATTATTTTGTGATAGGTTATGAAAACCTCAGACCATGTGGCTGCAGCCATTACTGTGAAATATTTGAGGTTAACCGTGTTGGTAAAATGACATACTGCTTTCTATGGTAAAATGACATACTATGTCATTTTACCAGAGTAAAGTATAATTTTCTCTTTCTTCATTAACACACTTGCCAAATCATTTGGTACTTAGACGTAAAGGCATATTCTTATATTATTAGGCCTACTATTATTATTATTGTAGGTAGTGGTCTTGGCTCCAGCTTTCATAGCTTGGGAGGTTTGTGGACGTAGACCCGCTATTGTTGTTTTATTATTATTATTATTATTATTTTCAGAGAAAATGGTTGGGAATTACAAGAGATGTAGTACTCGGCAATCATGGGATAAAAATAATATGGAGCAAGCCATGAATGCTGTAGAAAAGAAGGAAATGGGCTGGTATCTGGCATCCAAGACCTTTAATGTCCCACAAGCTACGCTGAGGAGGAGAGTTCTTGGGAAGAATAAGAAAGTCACTGGTGTTGAGAAGGGCCTGGGCCGATATCAAACCACTATTCCTTTGGTCCTGGAGGTTGATCTTATACAGCACATTCGGGATCTTGAATCTAGTCTTTTTGGTTTAACGCTAGATGATGTTCGAAGACTGGCCTATCAGTTAGCTGAAAGTAATGGCTTAGATCATCGATTTAACAAAGAAGAGAAGATGGCAGGTTAGTAGGCCTATGCTTCTTTTCAAATATTTAGGCTACGTTCAAAGGCTGTATGACAGTGGCGCTTATTTATCACAAATGCATTTATCTTTTCTAGGGTGGGAATGGTTACGTGGTTTTCGAAAGAGGCATCCTGAACTTTCGCTAAGACGACCAGAAGCAACTTCTGCAGGAAGAGCTCGAGCATTTAATAAGCCACAAGTCTCAATTTTTTTTGACAAATTGGAACTTGTGTTTGCAAAAAATGACATCCATCCAACAAGAATTTACAATGCAGATGAATCGGCTCTCTCCACAGTTCAGAGGGCCAAGAAGATCTTAGCTTCTAAAGGCAAGAAGCAAGTTGGTTCTATGACCAGTGCTGAAAGGGGTCAGCATGCAACAGTGGTGTGCTGTATGAGTTCTGCTGGAATTTTCATTCCACCCACAATCATATTTGCAAGAAAGAATTTCAAGAACGAACTTTTTGATGGCGAACCGACAGGAACATTGGGTCTTGTAAATGAAACTGGTTGGATGACGGGAGAACTGTTTCTTCAGTGGTTGAAACACTTCCAACAACATGTCAATTCATCGAAAGACCAGAAGGTTCTGCTCCTACTTGATGGCCATGCTAGTCATAAGCACGTCGATGTGCTAACATTTGCAAAGGAGAATGGTATCATCATGATCTCATTCCCTCCCCACTGCACCCATCGCCTTCAGCCTCTGGATGTGACATTTTTTGGACCCCTGAAGATGTATTATAATCAAGAAGTGTCCAAGTGGCTCAGAGCTCATCCAGGAAGAGTAGTTACCCAATACCAAATGGCTGGTTTATTTTCATTAGCCTATGGGAAAGCAGCCTCCAATCACAATGCCATCAGTGGATTTGCAAAACTGGCATCTGGCCGTTGAATCGTGATGTGTTTCCAGATCATGTCTTCTGTGCAGCAGCGGTCACTGAAAGGTCCATGCAAAGCGAGCAACATCAGGAAGTCCAAACCAAGACAAACAGTGAAACATTAGAGGAGACTGCAACAGCATCCATCCCTCTTTCTCAAGATTCCGTAATCCCCTCCATTTCGTCATGTGCATCACCGTCAACTTTAAGGCCATATCCAATTGAGAGTTCATCTCCCGACTGTTCCTTGTCCTCATATATCAGACCAGTTCACATTTCACCGATTCCCTCTGCATCTACAACTGGCTGTGTCTCAAGAAAAAGGTAACATGAAGGGTCTCAAATTCTGACTAGCAGTCCTTACCTCAATGAAATAAAAAGCAAGGCTGCAGAGAAAAGAAAGTTGGTATCAAGGCGTGCTGCTCAAAAGGCAAGAAAGAAGCTCACTTTAGGAAATGACAGTGATGATGGAGATATCGAGGCTGATGACGACGACAATGACGTTCCATGCCTCTACTGTAATGACTTGTTTAGTAATTCTAAACCAAGAGAGACATGGTCAAAGTGTGCAAAGCGGGCACACAATGACTGTGCTGGACTCTCAAAAAAATCAAAGACATTTATTTGTGAGCTGTGCATGTAAGAACCCTTTTAACCAGCGATATTCACCCCTATGTCATTTTACCCGAGTTACTCAGATAAAATGACATAGTGATGTGTTTTTAAAAATATCCATATTAAAAGAGACAAGAACACGATAACAATTATTTTGTAATACCACAACACTGTTCTTTGCAAGAGTTATTGATGTGCAAAAAATAAATGGTTTATCTCAATAACTACGACCACGGCAGTACTTTAATTTTATGGTATGTCATTTTAGGACAGGTTCCCCTACACTTGGTGGGGGACGATACTGGCCATACGGCAGCTTACGATATCAAACGCAACTGGAACTACCGTAGTTGTACACCTACTTGTACTAGGTTACATCACAGCACGCATTAACTCACGATGTATTCCAGTGACGAGTACGTTGATATGATGCTCATTTATGGAGAAACAAGGAAGAACGCATTGCAGTCTCAACGCCTGTATCACGAGCGCTATCCTGACAGAAGATTACCGACTGCCAATTCGTTTCGCAATCTTGAACGAAGAGTGCGGGACACTTGGAAGGGTATCTCCTGTTAGAGATGCTCTTATAACATCTGGTCCAAATGAGGAAGCTGTTTTGGGCACTGTCCTTAATAATCCTCATATTAGTACACGGACACTTGCACAACAGACCAACATCAGTCGGTCATCTGTCATCCGAATATTGCATAACTGTGCCAATTGCATTGTCGCAAGGAACAAATTGACATTCAAACCTGGAAGGATTTATTCTTCCAACCTTGGACTTGAACCTTGCAAAACCCTGGACTGGTGTTTGTGCATCTCTGCAGATTGTGTAACCCAAAGGGAATTAGAAAACCCTTGTTCCCCCTTACATTTATTTCCAAATCTGGAATTGGACCATCAACTGAACTTTGTGTACCCCTACTAACAGTGGACAGCCCTGTGCGAAATGTGAAAAAATTCAATTCTCACGCTAAAACTTGCAAGAGTCATCAACCAACCGGCAACATCGCATTGGGCCAATGCGCAGTAAACCACTACGCTTGGCAACGCTCAGTTGGTCAGTAACCAATGATGCCAACTTGGAACAAATTGCACTCCATTGTTTCGTCCCGCCCCCCCCCCGTTAGGTTGGCTGATCTGTTGTGCGCGAGTAACGTGTTTGGCGCGTAATTGCCGGACTGTAGAAGAAAGGATCTCGATCGGCCTCATTACTGAAAGGACTGGTACGAAGTGATGTGTTGGGCTCCGGGGAGACACCTCGTGTTCTTCCCGGAGTCCCAAGAAAATAAGGTAAGGCTTTGAAATTAACATTTTGGAAAGGGCACATATCATGAAAGAACAGCGTGTGCGATTCTCGCGTTTCCTCAAGAAAACTTTCGAAAAAAAAAACTATTTTCGAACATAGCGTTACTTACCGCGTGTGATATTTTTTTTAAAGCTAAGAGACTAACTTATATTTTGTCTGCAGACAATATTACAGCTGTCTATTTTGTGTGTTGTTATGTAATTTTTCGATGTATTTTTGGGCTGGGAAAACAGTTAAGTTTTTTGGTTCTTGAAGTAGGGATGGGGGGGGGGTATCTCGTGGTCAGAACCTTTGTTAGGCAAGTCAGCGTCCTCTTAGATGATTCGATTCCAGGCTGGCGAGCCGGACAGTTCAGTCGCACTAAGTGGCTTTTAACCTCTAACATGTAACACTTCGGTTTTGACTTTGTTGCAGCATCTTTTAATAGTTATCTTGCTTATTCCCGGGGTGTATTTCCTGAACTTGATTTGTGTAATTACTTAACATTTCTTGTGAATTTTGATTTTCTTTACGCATTCCTGATCGCGTGTTGTCATGGGGATTCTAATCCATGCTTGTACTTCAGAAACGGATTTCGTTCCGCAAGTTGTTTTCACCTCTCGTATTTGCGTTGGGTTCTGACTCACCTTGCCTTTGGGGTTTTTCACTATATATATTTCTTTTACTTCAAGTCAGGCTAGGATTGGTTTATTTTTGTATGCCTGTATGTGAAATTATTTAATATGCCCTTGTTTCTTGTGTACCCTTTGTATATGGCTCTTAGTTTAATTATATTTTGTCAATGTTACCCTTCATTCTTTTATTCCCATGTATGCAGTCAACTCCTAACCGGACCTCTGGTTACGCACCAGCCGTCCACTCCACAGGTTTAAGCCTGAAGTCCCTTTAGGGCACCGCTCAACTCTGAACCTCTTGGCGAATGTCCAAGGTTAGGGAAAGAGTGGCTCAAGATTAATCGGACCATATTTATACGACGGCCATCTTAGGGAGCACGCTACCTTCATTTTCTGCAAAATGAACTCCCACAGTTGCTGGAAAACGTGCCACTGCGTGAGCGATTGCGAATGTGGTGGCAACAGGATGGGACCTCGCGGATCATTAGTCGTCAGGAACCATCTTCATGATACATATCCAAATAAATGGATAGGAAGAGGACCCTTTCACTGGCCTGCCAGATCACCCGATCTTACGCCACTTGACTTCTTCCTGTGGGGTTACTTAAAGCAGGTAGTATATGCACAGGAGCCTGAAGATCCTGACCACCTTCGGCAACTAATCACCGAGGTATGCCAAGCTGTTACACCTCAGATGTTACAGCGTGCAAGACTGTCTGTAATACGTCGTGCTGAAATCTGCATCAACCAAGGTGGTCAACATTTCGAACACTTGCTACACTGAATATGCAGAGTACCTTGCTTTATTCCTACACGGGGGTGTGGTGGCGCAGTGGTCAAGCTCTTTGCCTCTCACCAACGCCATGTCCTGTGGTTCGAATTCACGTAAAATGGAGATCCCGTGGCTTATGATCGCGAGATTAACGGTCACGCTAAACTAAAAGCTTTCTTCATTTTCTTCATACATACCATTATGTCATCGTCTAACCTGCCTACGTAGCATCGAATAAAAACGGTCCTTTTCAGGACCATATAAAAATTCATTCATTGGAACAGGTAGATATGTGTCCGTAGTGCAGCTACTGTAAACGGCATTAAAAAAAAAGTATTTGCCTTGAGATCGAACTTGTTACATTGCAGCATGGCTGACGTTACAGCATGGAAGCACGATTTAATCATCTTAGCTACCGTGAGCCGTGGTGTGACACTGTCACGCATTGAGTCTATTTGTAGTCCTCATAGACACTTAATGTTCTTCGTAAGGCAGTGTTGTTCGGATGTGTCGATTTACACATTCGTTATACAGTAGTTGATGGCATTGAAATATCACTGCTGCCAATGATTTCGACTATATTTGCGAGCATGAACTCAACCGTAAAGTTGTACTAGGCCGTAAAGGAGCAAGTACGGTACTAATGTTTTTAGGACGACTATGATATACGCGTTAGTTGGGTTGCCTTCGTACAAAAAAAAAGGGGCTGGTGGACCACACTGTATAATTTTATTTACATCTGCTCACAAATCTATAAGCATGTTACAATTCCAACTGTTGAAGTGAGGGGTGCTCATAAGGACAAGCCTCAAAACTCTCACAGGTTTGCCTCCAGCACCTGTTATCAGGGGCGGATCTAGAGGAGGGCGTCCGCCCAGGGCCGCGCGCCATGATTTTTTTAAAAATTTAATTAATTAATTATACTTTTCAAACTAATTTAAAATTCATATTCCTTTTCTCAGCGCAGCTATGACTCCCATGATCGTTTAGCAAGTTTAGATTTCAGTGAAATAATAGAAGACTTCAGCCGGGAAAAAAGGTCACAAATATTTCATAGTTTACATAATCTTCTTCAAGGGGACTTAAAGGTTTCTTTCATATTATTAAAAAAATGTACAGTAGTGTATTCAAAGTATTGTAACTATTTTTATTTTTTTATTATTATTATCAAACTATTTTCCATTTGATTCGATATTTTTTTATTTCCTATTGTTGTGGGTCCCACCTTATCATATCGCTCAGGGCGGGGCGCTAGGCCTGCCACTGCCTGTTATGATACTGTTAGGCTGATCCTACATTGGAAGCGGCCACCAGACCCAACCCGGCCAGACCAGACCAGTCCAGACCAGTCCAGACTCGGCGCTCCTACATTGCAGCTAGTTTTCAGCGGAAGAACCAGTACTGTGTCAACTCTCGACGAGCTAAGTTGTCTGTTATTACAGTTGAAAAATGGACGAGGAACTAATTGATTTTATGATATTGGACAGGAATTTATTATTAAACTCGTGTAAAAGAAAATGGGTTCACGAGTTCAATGAAGACCACCGTCAAAGTAAATTTTACATAACCATAATACAACTCGCTCACGCACTAATTCAATTATCATTCCTTTGTCTACCATTATGGCACAAGTCCACACAAAAACGAAGTTCAATGATGTTAAATCGCACCAGCTCCACCAGAAGGTTCCATGCAACCGGAAGAAAAAACAAACCTGTTTGATTGCTGTCAGACCAGTCCAGACCAGACTTCCCTCCCCGGAACGAGCACTGGCTCCAGTGTAGGAGGGCGGACGGTGCGTCATGTGTTTGTTTTCTTCAGACCCGACCAGACTCGCTCAGACCGTCTGGTCTGGTCTGGTCAGGAGAAATTCCGCTTCCAATGTAGGAGCGGCCTTAGTCAGCACAGAATTTCGACAGAATAGACATACAAATCCAGGGCTGGATTAGGCCTACTTCATATAAGCAGGTGACAGAAACAAAAACGAACGATAAATAAAACATTTCAATAGATAAGAGAGAGCTCTCTTCAGTTGTCTTTTGTTGCTTCCGTGGTTTGTGGTTTCCCACTTCTACTCCAGGCAGCAGTAAATGCCGGGATGGTTGCTAACACGGCCGCTTCCTTCCCAATCCTCACCTGAATATCAGGCTTCAAGTACACCTACTACCGTCCTACAGACGCATCAGAAATACGGGTTATCAGACCAATATACTACACACACGTCTTAAATGACCACGATGTCCAAGCCTCTCAAACCAACCAATCAACAAGTTGGAATTTGTGACGTGAGTTTTCTGAAGTGAACATCTGAACATATTTTGGTCTCTTATCGTACCGTATCTATATTATATAAGAAATGCAGCCAATGGCCTTAGCAGGGTATTTTAATTGAACGCCCGTGGGCTCCCAGCAAGTTTAATTTCAAATAATTCTAACTCTAGCTATCAGATGCCACTGTCACTGACACCTAGCGGCGAACATTGGAACTTGGTTGGTTAGAAACGCTACACACTACCAATTATAGTGGTAGATTTTTTTACATGCCATAAATCTATGACATGGGCCCGCAGGCCTTACTTCCCCTCCGAAGGAAGGCATACTGAAGGATGAAATCCGACGACTTTGGTAGGGTTTGAACCCGTGATCTTGGACATAGAACTTCAGCATGCTACTGACTACGCCATCGAATCTACAGGGTGGCCACAAAGTCCCGTTACCCCTATGAAAATCATACTAAAGGTATCTTTGTGTATCTGTTTCAGGCAGTAGTCTACGGTACGCCTATGACTGATATGAGGAGCTAACTTTCAAAAGAGACTTTGTCACTCAAATACAACTTTAGGGAATGACCAAAAAACCGATTTCTCTCAAATTAACATCTTATTGCTTATTTTATGCATTTATGTACACACATATGGGTTATAAAAGTGTAACAAGACACTCTAATGAAATCGAACTACAGTAGATATTCAGTATTTACATACTAAATTCAGGACATAGTTGTTATTGACTGAACAGAAAAGACATAATCCTTTTTGTTTGCATGAACATGGGACATAGTCCTCTTTGACTGCATAATATTTTGATAAGGCCTAAACATCTAACTCATTTCGAAACATTGTAATAAGCCGAACATTCAACCGCAATGTCATTTACCTAGTTAATATTCAAAACGTCCATTCTTTTGAAACGTTACAACAAAAATCTTCTTTTATATATGGAATCCCACATCATCTTCCAGTCACATAATACTTCCTCACGAGGAACACTTGCTGCAGGTGTATCCATTAACAACCTCTTGTACAATTGCAAATCTTTTCGCCTAAACCAATTTTCACCTACTAAGTTTATTTCACCCATTTCTCTCTCACTTCCGTTTCATTGTTCCCTTCTTTTTCTCTCTTTGATCTATTCTTTCCTCTCTTCAACCTCTATTCTACTTTCTCCTAAAATCTGAGGCAGATGACCTCGTAGTTCCGCCCCTTAAAACAACAATAACTAACTAACTAACTGCTACAATCTAATCTACCTAAGGGGCATGGTGGCCTCTCACCAAGGTGGACCGGGATCGATTCCCGGTCAATGCATGTGAGATTTTCGAAGTTAAATGCCATGCCCTGTGGTTCGGATTCTACGTAAAAAGGACGTCCCGTGGCTCATGATCGCATGGTTAATGGTCACGTAAAACTAAAAGCTTCCTTCCTTCCTCCTCTACCTGATCCTTCATCACATCTACTCTATTAACAACTACATCCAGTCTCTGCTTTCTCCTACAATCTCCTCTACCTTCACCTACAATATCACCGACAGTAGTGGCTACGCGGGCTAAAGCGCTGCGTTAGGTCAAGGGGCCAAGCTCTCTGCTGACTCGGTAGACGCGTGGGTTCGAGCCCCACCGTCGGCTGTCCTTGAAATGGTTTTCCGTGGTTTCCCATTTTCAACTCCAGGCAAATGCTGGGACAGTACCTTCTGACAGGCCACGGCCGCTTCCTTCCACATCCTTGCCCAGTTTCATTCATCTTCATCCATTCCATCTCTCATCCCGACGCGCAGGTCGCCCACGGGCGTCGACTAGAAAGACCTGCACTCGGCCTCTCAGGAGGCTACACGACAAAAAAAAGCCTACAATATCCTCTACCTCTCTTCTACTTTCACCTACAATCTCCTCTAACTGGCCCTTAATCTCTCCTCTGATCTCACTTATCACTTGTACTAGGCTTTCTATCAACTTTTTATAATCTTGACCTAACTTCTCATTAAGTTTAGCTACCGTACTTGATCTAACTTCTGATTGTTATGCTCAAGTTTCTGATTAATTTCTCCCATCATGCTGTCTTTCCATTTCCTTTGTAACAATCTCCGACTAGAACTGTTTCACAAGAATCGTGAATAACCAATATGACAGAGGAAACATTAATCAGAAGTTGGATTGAACAGCAAAAGCAATAATCATCATACACACAGGTCATACACTACCTCGCTGTTCACGCAAAGCATGATGGGAGTCAATTCTTATGATGCTAGAGTTCTGATTGGCTGAAGTACACAAAGTCTTGTTTGAACGAATACTGCAGTGGACAAAGTTGTTTTTTGAATGAATAGTCTACTTTCAGAGATCAATGTAGCCAAGACAAAGTCACCTTTGAATGTTTACAGGGTGTTGGGACCTCAGGATAAATCTCACAAAGTGAAACCTGTACTAAGCACATTTTTTTGAATTTTTGGACAAAGTCTCTTTTGAATGTGAGCTCCTCATATGTATACTTACACTATTGAACAGCGTGTTATAGCAAAGTGTTGGGTGCATGGCAGAACTCACGGCCCGGACCCCCACAGGAGTAGCAAACTGTGCACTAACTCCCTTCTTATGAAGGCACGTGCGCCTCTAGCTGCGGGAGCTAAAAGCTCAAGCAGCCTTTCTCCTCCCTATAAAGAGTGAACGAATAACACAACCGGAAAGCATCTGCACACTATAGTAATCTAAATAAACAAGACCCGTATTCAAAGTCAGGGGTATATTCCATTACGTGCCAAGATTCAGGTTGTCAAGCAAATTACATCGGGCACAGTGATAGAAGATTGGATACACGATACAATGAATATTAAAATGCGATAAAATACGGGACACACTCGGCCGTATGCGGACACACGTGCGACGCGGGACACAATTTTACTATCATTGAAACCAACTTAAAAATAATTTATCACGAACCGAAAGACAGAGCTCTTGACATAAAGGAAGCAATCGAGATACACCTAGCCAAAAGAAACAACCCCAATAATTTAAACGAACACACTTTCATGGACAGTTCACCCCTCTTCACTCTACTAGATAAAACACCCCGTCGGAAACAGGACACAACATGGCGATGTAGCCAAGCTAGATATGGGATTAATAAGGGAAACATGTCATTGGATCAGGATGTACGATGTACGATGCGGTATCTTTTTCTTCAATAAACCTAGGCCGGTGTTAACGGCAGTACAGTATTAAAGGTGTCGGGGCATTCTCATCAGTCCGTTTGCGCTTAAAGAGGGCTTGTTAGCGTATGCGTGGAGAGTTTGAAACCAGGTCTTAAATAGTTGAAGATTATCCTGAATACAGTAACATACATCACATTTAAGAGACTAGATTTGGCAACTCACTACAGGCGGTAGGCTACACTTGCACGAGGAACACACAGCACTTAGGAATGCGAGAGGGGGAACAGCCCAGCGAGATACGGAATCTCACACCCAGGAATTTCCATTCAGTAGAGTGCAATCAGTGACCAAGTGAACTGCTCTCAACAGGACCGCGCAAGACTCAACCAGATAAGTACCGGTAGCCTATAGAATAAAGTCTGAATTGACCATCTACAACAACCACATATTCACTCCAAACAGGCAAATTCCGGAGGTTAATCACCACTTCCAGTACCGTATCTCAACAAAACATCACATACCGGTAGTCTACAACTAACAAATACTGACGATTTGCATTATCTCAACTAATACTGCAACTAAATAAGTGGACATACCAGTATTGTAAATATTTCACCCATACTTACGGACATAGATTTTATAGCCTAAGTGTAATGGATCTGATGATGATCGCTTGACGATCGAAACTGGTCATCCAAGTGTATTTATTAATCTCATGCTTTTTTTTTTCAGGATTAGGGAATAACCCATCTCATTTGAGTACAATCGTGTTGACCGACTGAAAAGCACCAAACTTTTGTTTACTAAGGCAACACTGAAAAATGGCTTCAAACACCATAATATTAAATACTAGCTGTTACCCGCGGCTTCGCCCGCAATAACATTTGGAATCCCGTTATAACATTAGTTAGATAGATAAGCATGGGTCCTAGTGGAAAAACATTCTATCACCTGAAACCAAAAATGCATGGGACGAAAAAAACATCAAAATATCTTGTTGGTTTCGGACCCTAAAAGACGTTAAAAATATAATAAAAGTATCAAAAAAACTATTTTTTGAAATTTCATTCGAATCAATTTTTATGTAATTCCTGGGACTTAGAAAATTCCGGCCAAAAAGTACAAAATCATTAATAACTCCGTAAGTATTCGTCGTATGATGAAATAGCAAGAGACAAAAAGATGTAATGTGTTATTGTCTACAACATAGGCCCAGGGGCGGTTCGAGTGGGGGGGGGGGGGGTGTCTCACCCCCCTCAGCTATTTTCTCAGTCGGCAAATACGACGTCAGTCGGCAGTCGGCAAATCCTGAAGAAGTCGTAACATTTCCAAAAACAGCATTTAAAAAAGCAAAACGGGACATGGCCATATACGATTTGGTCCGATTTCTTAACACACATATATATATTATACTGACAGTTGGAATTTTTACGGACAGTCGACACAAACGGACGCAGCAATAATTTCGTGCAGCCAGGCAATAGCCCAGTGCGGCAAGAGGAAGAGTCGGCAAAATTTTAAAACTTTCACTTCCAGTCCTCGGTGCACCGGCTGCCACTTGCCATTTCGTTTCTGTGTATGGAAACTGAAGAAAGAATGACAGATGAGCAATATGGGACCTAGGACAAGGAATGAACTCATCGGCACGTTCCTGGGTGGAAGTAATATCCCGCGTTCATTATGCAGAGTGACTCAGCTTCACAGCGAAGCGAGCCCAGCATCTGTGCCATGTGGGTAGACAAAAGGTGTTGGTGAGCGCATTGATAACTTCAGGTCAAGCCAACTCATTGTGATATTGTCGGAGGAATGCTATGATCTGCTACCGCTTGTCTCGGCGCGTCCTCACATATCCGCGCTATTGTGACAAAATTGACAGGTTTATGGTCCCTAGGTTCCTCAAGGGGTGGAGTGCTCAATATGATCAGTGCAGTGGTCACTGAGAATGAGCGAAAGTAGTCGTTCCTGAACCAGCAACTTTTACAGTGATAACTAGGTGCAAATACAGTGGCAGTGGGACGTGAGTTTTCGCCGGCACGGAACATTTTCACGGAGCATCGCGTACCCATGAAACGTACGTAATAATAATACAATAAATACATGCATATTTTCAGCCATGTTTATGTTTAATGGTGTTAGCAAGGAAAAATGCCCAATAAATCCATAAAAGTCTACCTTTGTGGGGGTATTTGTCCTATTTTAAACCATCTTTTTTATTTGAATAAAACTTACGGAGTGTTTTAAAACCCAGTGACAAGAAGCGGTCAAGCTGTATGCCTTTCACCAAGGCGGACTGGGTTCGATTCCCGGTCAATGCATGTGAGATTTTCGATGTGAAATGCCATGTCCTGTGGTTCGGATTCCACGTAAAATGGAGGTCCCGTGGCTTATAATCGCGAGATTAACGGTCACGTTAAACGACAAGCTTTTTTTCCAGTGACAAGAAAACCTGGGCGGGTGGAGGAGACAAGTCTAAGTAACTTTGTCGATGGAACGAATATCCAGAAAAGCACCCCTGCGACGCTCGACGTCTTCAAAGGGTTGAACTTAATGCCCATCAGGTAGCTAAGGTACAATTAAAATCAAAATCTACCGTTGAGCCATCGTCTACCGTTGAGCCACCGTTGCGCCATTTACCACCGTTGAGCCATCGCCCATCGTTAGCCATCATCTACCGTTGAGCCATCGTGTACCGTTGAGCCATTGACCACCGTTGCTCATCGCGAACCGTTGAACCACCACTATCCCCCAACACATCTGACGTTCGCAAGTTACGAGCAGCTGGAACTTCATCGGATGCCGGTCGTAGTGGTGACAGTCCTACACCGCGTAGTAGCGAATTTTCGTGGATTGTTTTTTCTGGCCAAGTTAGTGAGTTAATAACGCATTTCAAAAGAGTTGAAGGTATTTTGAAAACAATAAAAGAAGACGCTATTCCGAACACAAAACTTTTTATGGTAGAAATGATAAAGACTGCTTATCGAGAATCCACGATGAAAGCGGTCAGTTGCTTCAACGAGCGAGAGAGGAGGAAAATAACATGCGTGCAGACGCAGTACCCATTCAAGCGGGCGATTTACCTGTTAATCGCGATCCTGCAAATCGGAAAAGAATTATCACGGCAAACGAACGACTGTACCTGACTTCACTTGGGGTCTTCCAGCCAAAACTTAGTCTATTCCCAGCAAATCCAGACATACCAGAAAATAAGCAGCATCGATTTAATCCAGCCTGGTATACGGATTTTCCCATGTTGAAGTACAGCATTGAAACAGAGGCGGTGTTTTATTTTGCCTGTGGCTTATTTCCAAACGGACGAGGAAGGGCGTCCGCAAGTGAAGAATGGTCGCACGCTGGAGTACGTCAGTGGCACAAATGGAAAAGTCACGGAAAGAAGATAAAGGGCAAATTACAAGAAAACTTCACTTCAGAAGCTCATCAAGCAGCTATGACAGATTTGTGCCACTTTGTCAATGCAAAAGGCCACGTAGACGTTCTCCTTGATAAACATTTACGGACGATCAGAATTGAGGAAGAACTAGAAAAGGAGTTCCACAAAAAAAAGTTATCGAGATACTTGTTGACACTGCAAGAACCCTCTGTCGGCAAGATTGGGCTTTCCGAGGTCACGAGGATGGAATCACTCAAGATAATGGAAACTTCACGCAAATTGTGAAGTTACTTTCACGGCATAGTCCGGTCATGAATAGGTGGTTGGAAGAAGTGAATACGCGGAAGCACAAGGGTACGTATATGAGCAAGGACTCTCGAAATTAATTCATCCGTTTTCTTGGAGGGAAAACTCGTGAAATCATTGCAGAAGATATCAAGAACGCCGGTATGTTCTCAGTTATAGCAGATACTACTCCCGATATGTCACATAAAGATCTCCTCATGTTGAATATCCGATGCGTCGTCGAAAAAGATGAAGAGCTCGTTCCTGTGGAGCGTCTTTTTTAAAATAGACGCTGTTTTAACAAAAGAGACTGGAGAGGAGTTGGCTGAAAAAATATTATTAATTTTAAATTCAGAAGAACTTTTACTTCTACTCGATAAACTAGCGTTTCAATCGTACGACTTTGCTATAGAGTTACCAGGTAGAAAAGATTGTTGGAGGCGGGGCTCGCATTACGTAGCTGCTGAAGAGCTTCCCCCCTCCATACACGACTTCGGAAGGTCCAGCGACTAGGACAACGAAGCAAGTAGCAGCAAGAAAGAGAAAGAGAGAGAGAGAGAGAGAGAGAGAGAGAGAGAGAGAGAGAGACACTTCCCCTACCTGACGCACATGCACAGAAGAAAGACTAGCAGTTGAGTGGCAAGGGAGCTGGAAACACTCTCTCCTACTTTGGTGCGCTTGCACGTTGCAACATTCTTTTCAACCTGGTCACTCTATAGTAACATGTCTGGCATATACAACGGCACTCAGAAAAAGCTATCAGAGAAGTGCAAAATATATATTCCGTACGTTCCATGCCAAGCTCACAGGTTAAAAATTTTCGTAGAGACAGCTTGTAATGCTAGCGCACGTATCTGAGAGTTTTTTCACGCTCTTGAAGCATTGTAGGTTTTTTTTTTCGGGTAGCACGAAACGGCATTTAAGCTTGCAGAAAGAGCTGGATAAAATTGATAATTCACTTCAACTTAAGAATTTATCAAAAACAAGGTGGACTGCGCGCGCTGAATCGATGAGAGCTGTTTCTACGTCTTATGAAGAGATAGTTACAGCATTGGAAACAATGGAAACCTTATTCGATTCTGAATTTAACAGTAAAACCCGAACTTTTGCGTCAGGCTTGCACAAAAAGCATCTACTTTGATTTTATCTGCGGCATGTACTTTACCAAAAAAACATCCTGTTTAAAATTAAGAAAGTAACCGAGCTTTTAGAAGCGGAGGAGCTGAATGTAGTAGACGCGATGCAGCTGATTCAGAGCACTTTGAAGTCTTTTGAAGATATCAACGACGACGGCAAGATGAACGCATCGTCAATTGCGAAAAGTATGCAAGTAAATGTGGAGGAAGACTTCTTATAGAACCACAGGACCCGGCGACTTGCAAAGAAGTATGACGCGCATGCTGAAACGACAGCAGAAATTTCTTTTCTTACATTCTACAGAAAGGATGTGGATGTACTTACTACAAGCGTGCAAGACAAGCTCGCAAAACTAATTTCTTTGCTAGAGCCACTCCACATAATTTTCAAGATACCCGCTGATAGAAAAAAACTGCACCATCGAGCGCGTCCGATCTATGGGTATAAAGCAATCACACTCGAAAATCATCTTTCACGATGAAGAGCTTGTGCTGGCTGAGCTTGATGCCAGTAAACAGTGCTCATCTTTTAAAGAAATCGCAAAAGTTGCTGTTAAATTAAAGAGGATTATCCAGTGTGGTTAACAAGTATTTCGACTGATTTTAACATCCCCAGAGTCTTCTGCTTCTTCCGAACGGTCCTTCAGCAAGTTGAAGCTTATTTACAATCATTTGCGGACATCGATGGGTGACGACCGCTTAGACTTCCTCATGATGTTGTTTTCAACGAAAGATAAGATCGACGACAGTGGAATTACGGAGATAGTGGAGTAGAAGTCCTTGTTAAAACATCATAGAGTAGGGTTTTAGAAAGAATAACTAGATTTTTTTAAATTCTTGTAATATTTAATAATAGCATTTATTGCAGCCAGTTGGCCATATTACATGTTACAGATATGTACACTTACTAGATACTATGGTTCGCTTCTAGTCCTTACTATAAGCCACTATTGATAAAGTTCTGTTGGGGCATGTCGTGATATGGTACCTGCCGCATTCGTTCCTACACAGCTCACATATACGAAATATTTAAACACTTATTTTGTTCATTTATCAAGTTTAGCGTTTCAAAATTCTGGAACTAATAAAATACAATTTAAATGAAAGCCATTAATTAAGTATATTTGTCTTGTGTATCGTTTCCGCCCCCCCCCCCAACCCCCCCACCCCTCACCCTTTCCCTCCCGTTGCTCAGTTTTTAAACGTATAGTCGGCAATGTAAAACAGCCAGTCGGCATTTTTTAAATTCTCACCCCCCCTAGATGTACAAAGTCGAACCGCCCCTGCATAGGCCATGTATAATTTTACACTCAGACATATTACGTTCCCCCCCTCCCCCATAATTTCACCCCTCCCCATGGGCCCCTTAAATTGGATTTACGAAAAAAACGGCCAAACACCTGTTTAGTTAATTTTATGCTGATTTTTTTCGGCTGAGTTCCAAACTCCTCGCCTATGTCGTTTAAGAGATACACGCTCCGTTAGGAATCCTTCAACCCCCACTTTTCACTCCTTTCACCTCATAATATACACCACATCGAAAAACCCTCAGACACGTGTCTTCTTATTTTTAATGATGAGTTTATATGCCGAGTATCACATCCCCCAATGAAACCAATCGGGAGATATTGCTATTCAATGAAATGCAGGTCTACCCCCTTAACACTCCTTTAGAACCTGAATATCCAAAAATCCTTTCTTAGTGGGTGTTTGCGGCCCTTGCGGAAGCTGCATACCAAATTTCATTCCAATCCGTTCGGTGGTTTCTGAGATTTCGTGATGAATGAATGAGTGAGTCAGTCAGTGAGTGGTATTTGAGCTTTTCTTTATATAGTAGATATAGTGATGACAAGAGGTGAAAGACAAGGAAAGGGCACTGTGAAAATTGGAAGTCAGAGTTTGGAAATTGTGGACACGTTCAAATACCTAGGAAGTGAATTGATGCAAACTGGTAGGTTGGACATGGAGATTGGCAGGAGGGTACAGCAGAGCAATGCATTCTATCAAAGTGTAAGAAAACTTGTTTGGGATAATGAAGTACCAAGGAAAAGCAAGGAGGTAATGTATAAAATGTACTATGTACCCATATTAACTTATGCAGCTGAGACTTGGACCCTGACGAGCAGGCAAGAGAGTAGAATCCAAGCCAGTGAAATGAAATTCCTAAGAAGTATGATAGGTAAGACAGAGTGAGGAATGAAGATGTTAGGAAGGAAGTTGGGATGGGAAAACTAAATGAGAGAATTGAGAAGAATAAACTAAGGTGGTTTGGACATGTAAAGAGGATGGAGGAAAATAGAATACCAAGACAGATGCTGGAGGCCAAGTGCAAGGGTAAGAGAACAAGGGGAAGACCTAGAACAAGGTGGATCGATTCAGTGAAGAACAGCGTGAGAAAAAGAAGTCTGGACTGGGACAAGATCGTGGAAGAAGAATTGTGGAAGGAAAGAGGGAAGTGGAGAAGTGCCATAAATACCCCGACCCGGCAGGAGCTGGATAAGGGGAAATGATGATGATGATGATAGTAGATATGGTCTCTTCTTTTTTCCATTCTCATTTGAAAGGAAGTACGGTATTGTAATGCAGTAATATTCTTCCCCTCGTTTTATCTCCATAGGGGCAGATGACCTCGTAGTTCCGCCCCTTGAAACCTCAATAACTGACTTGACTTTGTCTCCTTGATGATTTATTGGAATCGTCCTTGTTTCATTCAAAGGAGTATTGTTGCCCATCATGTCTCTTTTTTTTGAGTTTTGGCTTGTTGTGTACGGAAATGTTACCTTCAGAAGGCAGTGAGCGTCTGCCATGCTGATATGCACATGGCCGTGTTGTTATTGTGTTGGTGAGTGGACGATTTTTGTGAAATATTCGGAAAGTTTTCCTTCATGCAGCCCCACAAGTATGCAGAGAAGGTAAGGAAACTCATATAACAGAGTGTACCATTTTTGACGCATGACTTGAATGATAAAGTGTAGTACGATGACTTATAATAAGATAACCTCAATTTTAGAAGATATAAATTTGAATCCTAATCCAACGGAAGAATGTTGGATATGTTCTGTTGTTAGGAGCAGAATTAGACGTGTTATTATCTGTGTTGCATTGTTTTTAATGAGTAAGATATTAAATAGTTCGTTAATTTTTCTTCCTGTAAATTTCTGCATTAGCCTAGACCCATTCGACTTGGGAAGATAATTACCGGAATTGAATGACGTTATTTTTCGGTTATATTAGAATAATGTTTTCGAGAATTATTTGAATAGATAATTCTAATTTATATTTGTATGTTCATTAGTAGCCTATTTAAAAAAAAATGTTCTGATAGGCTGGTGTAAGGTTAGGTTCATCTTCAAGTATCAGTGCACTCGACAGTTCACTATTTACCGAAATGAAAATCATTGGTTAGACATGATTAATCATATATAACATATTAATTTACTCATTTTTCCGTGTTTCTTCGAAAATTATGTTCTTGACATGTAGGCTAGGCCTAAGTTAGGCATGGTAACTTATGTAGATATTGCTGCTTGTAGACTTGAGCAAAATGCCCTTAAATTGTTGTTACTAAATGTCTAATTTGTAATGAAGTAAGTTATTTATTTGCTTTCATATGTAATTTTGGAAAACAGATGATAAATTATTGATCAATCCGTGACCTATTAAAATAAACGCAATCTTTTGATGAAAATTGCTGTCCGTACAAATATTTAATTTTTGATTTGTTTGGTTATAACTTCTGTATTTGAAAGAGGGACATAGTCTAAGTTAGTACATGATGGCAATTAAGTTAGAATACCGTAACTGTGAAACTATAATTTAAAATCATGCGATGAATGGTTTATAAGCATAATCAAAATTCATTAGACCTACATCACACCTGATCATCCTGCGGATGCATGTAACTTTAATAATTATTATAGCTTCAGTTACAGGGTATGGTACATTACCAGATTAAATTTGATCTTTACTACTTTGGCAGTCAAGTTGTTACTTCCTGTAGAAGTGGCATGATCTGCTATTCTCGACTGTCGTCTTTAATTCCTTATGAACCCAGGATGTTCAGTTAACTTAACCAATCTGCTGTATGTAGACCTGATCACATTAAAGGCAAGGAGCACTGTAAGGGCTAGACTCCAGATTGTTCGGAGATATAGAATGAATCTCTCACGCTGCGGATCAACTGGCCAGCTTTCTTTTTGATATGCTCAATATGGTTGTGATGACCCCTTTTTATGGATGCTAGCCAAGTTGTTTAAAACCTTAAACTTGGAATTCGTTGTTGAAAATGTTTCTATAGAGCTACATTTTTTAAGGTTTTACCTGTTCATCTTCACACATCGTCGCATATACTGGCAAGTTATACAAGGTCATTATCTATGTGCGCCCCGATAAGCATGGCAAGCTAAGCCGGCTGTGAATCTCGCAGATCGCGGGCGTGCGTACCCGGTTCAGCCGGTGGTTGGTGCTTTTACTAAACATGTTCAATAATGTGTAGGCCTACTTACAGTGCTCATAGGCGTTGCTGAAAATGTCCTCCCTCTCTTGTAAAACACACCTGACATCTTCTGATGAAAGAATATCTGTGGACTCTTTTATTATTTACGGAGCCTGTTTCCTTGAATCGTTTAGCGAGCCTCCTAATTGTGCTGGCATTAGGCATAGGTCTTCCTGGAAACTGCAATCACAGTAATCACAATACTCAATATACGTGCAACACTAACGTCTAAGCTTTGGAGATACATGTCCATATGAATGACAAATCACGTGTGAACTAACGATATGAGTCAGCGGATCGCGCCAACCATCGGCTGAACCGCGTACGCATGCCCTCGATCTGCGTCAGTCGCAGCCGGCTTAGCTTGCCGAGCTATCGGGGCACACATAGATAATGACCCTGTACATATGTTAAAATCATCTAGTTTTTTGTTGACATTGAGAAGGAACAGATGGGAAAGACCTAATATGATTTGCATTAAGGAAGTACTGCTCTCATAGTACCGTACTTTGGCACTGCTTTTGGTTCATAAGAACCTTTCAGTGGTCTACATTGTATTAGCCAGTGTCTTGGTGAGGTGCACCAAACCAATTGATGAGCTTAATGGTAGGCCTACACTAAGGAAAAGTGCTAGCAATCAGATTTGAGGTGACCTGATCAATTTTTCACTGTGATCATTCCTCTTTTTACTGTTTTTTAATAGCCTATGACAATATTTTCTTTTAGGACACTCAAGACTATGTCTTGATAACACACAAAACATTTGTCAGTCATTTCGAAAGTGAAACACTTATGTTATTAGAAGCTTTTCAGTTGGTCAATTTCGTGAGAATTGTTTAAGTGAATAAATAATTCATACAATTTTTTAAAGGCACTAGGAAATTAATTGTTATTTCCAGCCCAATGGAATTAGGGCACACTTGTGTTGACCAACTGAAAAACTTTGAATAATAGATTACTGAGACAACACTAAAAAGGAAGAATACCTCTTTCATTACTGACGCAACACATAGTACGACTGAGCTGTTCTTTATAGGTCTAAACAGTTACATAGGCTAGCTTATTTGTGCTTACATGTATACAACATACCAATATTGATAATGTGCAAATTCAAGAGTCTACATACTAATATGGCATTTACTATACAGTGAGGTCCTTCTCTAAATGATCGAACCTTTCAGGGGCCCCGTGGCTCATGCGAAGTTCCGTTTTGTAGAGAAGGCTCTTACTGGAACTCTAGTCTAGACAGTCATATACCGGTAACCTAGTAGTGGCTAACGGTTTCGTCCAGACAGTTGTCTTACCTAGTGGCTGATTGTTTCGGTCAGGCAGTCGTCTAACCTAGTAGCTGCTAACGGTTTTGTCCATACTGTTGACTAACCTAGTAACTTAGTGGCTGATGGGTTCGTCTAGACAGTCTAGCGTACTAGCGGCTAACGGTTTCGTCCAGACCGTCATCTAACCAGAGTACAGTGCAACTTTCCAATTAAATTGAACAACTAAAAGTAATTTATGAACATTCCTAACTTCACCTCCAAAGCTCTCACTTGAACACATTTGACTGCATCGTCGTGATGACACACTGTTTCAAATCTCATACAGCTAACAATGTGGCAGCAAATCAAGCAACACCATCAAACAAACGTTAGCACGTCATCCGTGATGTCATCGACTACACTCAAAAGTTCCCCTACACACGTTCATATTGCGGTATATACTTGAACCAATTCAGGATAGCATTCAAAAGGAACGAAACAAACAGGGCAGAGGCTGGCATAGATATCAGTGCTACAAAATATTTGCAGAAGCAACGATTAGGATGGTATGGGCATCTTCAAGAATGGGAGATGAGAGGACACCAAAAGCTTATTTCAACAAGATTATCCCAGGAAAAAGACCAGTAGGAAGACCAAAGAAGAAATGGTTGGACCAAATCAAGGATGATCTTGACGGCAAAGGGCTAGACTGGAGAAGGGCCCATGAAGACCAACCATTCATGGACAGGAAAAGGTGGCGTGGGCTCGGTTAACAGCACCCGGGTGACTGGAGATGGAATTTGATGTTGATTGATGATGATACAAAATATTATACCGGTACTCATTTTGACTTAAATATAGTTTTGTACAACTTCTCTGAACACTTACTTTTCAAATGGAGGCAAAAATTATGTTTTTCAAAATATGGCAAGCAGATATCTCAAATAATTTGTAATGAGCACAACTGTGCATTTGTTAAACTTGCTTCATAGGCTACATTCATCATCTTCTTTGCATTTTCCCATTTAAGTGGGTACTGCCTTCCTGCAATAATTCCTCCACTTCAATCGATCCATACCGTCCCGAGGCGGAGTTTAGTGAGCGGCATGTCATCTTCCACCCTGTCCAGCCAGCGTGTTTGAGGTCTCCATGGAGGTCGACGACCCTCCACGTTCAGTTGAAGGGCAGTCTTTGTAACTGAGGTTTCACTGCTATGGAGCACATGTCCATAACACCGCGGACGTGATTCACGAATTTTCTCTGTGATTGGGGCAACCTTGAAATCCTTCTGCACAGCATCATTCCTAATAGTGGGTGCGGTACATCCTAAATTCTATGAAGATACTGCAAATAGTTTCTATACCACGTCGCTTGGCAGGTTTGTTGGTGACACTGTGTTTGATGATTCTAGAAGAGGAAGCGCCGAAAATGTCCCTTAGGATCCAAGATGGCGTCCATTTTTGAACAAGCGTTAAAAAGATACGAAAAAAAAAAAATTTGGTTAGTGTGGGGTGCTTTGTGTTGTTTTGGACTAATTTTGTCATCCTAAACACGAATAAAATATTTATTTGAACGTCTGAAGGCAAATAAGTACGTTTCGGGGCATAAAAATACCGTTATTTGTTAACAAACATGAAGAAATTGGAAAAATAAGTAATCGACAACATATTGCATGTGTTATATTGTTTTCGACTAATTCGACGTCCTAAACACAACTGAAATATTTATTAGAACGTCTGAGGCCATATAAGTTCGTTTTGGGGCAAAAAGTACCGTTATTCTTGAACATACGTAAAAAAAATTGAAAAATATAAGAAATTCACAATATTTTAGCCTCACTGTTTTAGATTAATTTCGACATTCCAAACACAAAAATAATAATTGTTTTAACTTTGGAGATCATAAAAATTATTTGCTTTGACAAAATACCTACCACCCCCACCCCTTTCCGCTTTTTTCAACCCTGTTGCACGTTTTGACAATTACCAGCAAAGGTTGTTCATACCTGCTATGTGCAAGGAATTGTTTCTTGATTAACTTACTGCGCCCTTGAAACCCAGAATTTCCCCCCGTCTTTATCTTATGAAGGAGATTTGCGCATCGATGAAGGAAAAAGCGACTTAACGCACATTCTTTAAGGTCTGGTGAAGACGACGGAATTACCGAAGCATTGTGATGATGTCATCTACGGTGGTGCTGTACTCATCCGTTGTAACCCTCCAAAATCGGCGAAAACTTTTAATGACTACTACACAAAAGAATTAAGGGAAAGTGTTAAAAAATTTACATCCACAATGGGGTGCAAGCGACTTGACATCTTCTGGGACCATTACAAAGGTGACAGTCTTTAAAAAATCCGCGCGAGATGCCAGAGGAGTAGACGTACAACGAAAAATCAGTGAAGAAGCAAATGTGCCTCGAAATTAGCAAGACATTAAAAAAAATCTAACAAAGAGCAACTTTTTCGACTCATCGCCTCACTTGGATTGGCAAATAACAGTAATGGGGTATGCTTAGTTACCCACATGGACGGCCGCATAGTTTTGTCAGATTCAAGTGGAACAAGTATCGATGGCTGCCTTAGACTGTGAAGCACTAGAAGAGGCCGATGCAAGAATGATGCTTCATGTTCGAGATATGGCTGATCACGGAGCACGAAAAGTGGTGATTTATTCCTGCGATACAGACGTTCTTGTGCTGTCTATTTCATTCATGTCTGTATTCAGGCAAGCTGGATTGGAAGAGTTGTGGATTTATTTTGCAGCGTCGAAGTACCGACGATACTCGACAATAGACGCCCTGTTGCAACATGCACTACGGTCTACATTCCAAGCCGGCCGTGTTTGGTGACAGGCCCTCAAACATGAACCTATTCTACCATTACCACAGGTAAGTTCAATCAAAAGTGTAAGTCTGCCGAGTATTGTCGGTAGAAAATTTTAACACTGCGTTTGCGTTTTATTAAGGGCTGGGGATGGCTTATGTGCGAAGACACATGGCCTCCTAGATGGACAACACAGCCTCTGATTTGGACAGCCTTAAGGAAAGTACTGCTCAAGTGTGGATGCCAAAAAAACTGCTCAACGAAAGCATGTAGTTGCTTTGGAAACTATGTGCCATGTGCAATGATGTGCAAAAATTGCTGAGGGAAATGCCACAATGCCAGGTAAAATGAAAGTCAAACTCAAGGAGACACCTTTTTAAATCATGTAAGTAACCTATAACAGGGAAAACATTTATCTTTTTTCTTTCCCAGTGATGAGGCCACTGCATAGTTGGTAATATTTTGTGATCAATAAAACCAAAACAGTATTAGTAGTATTACTTAATAAACAGTGTATTTTTATTATGTGACAAACACATAAAGTGTAAAATATTTATCTTTTAAATGTAATGTGGACAACATTTATGTTTTTATGGTCTTATTTTGTCCATTTCTTATATTTCAAATTTCTTAACGTTTGTTAAAAAATAATAACGGCACTCTTGATCCCGGAACGTACTTATATGTCATCAGAAGTTCAAATAAATATTTCAGTTGTGTTGTGGATGTTGAAATTAGTCGAAAATTATACAACACATGCCTAATGTTGGCAGTTCCTTATTTTTCAAATTTCTTAACGTTTGTTCAAAAATAATGGTACTATTTGCCCTCAGACGTTCAAATACATACTTCAGTTGTGTTTAGCGTGTCGAAATCAGTCGAAAATAATATACCACATGCCAGATGTTGTTAATTCCTTATTTTTCAAATTTCTTGACGTTTGTTAAAAAATAACAGTACTTTTTGTCTCGAAACATACTTATATGCCCTCAAATGTACAAATAAACATTTCAATTGTGTTCAGGAGGTCGGAATTAGTAAAAAACAACACAACGTACCACACACTTAACAAATTTTTTTTTTCCGTGTGTTTTTAACGCTTGTTCAAAAATGTCCGCCATCTTGGATCCTAAGGGACATCTTTGATGCTTCCTCTTTCAGAATCATCAAAAATTATTAAATAAATCACAGGTAAATACACTAAATTCTAATAATAAAATAAATATATGCAGTGATTCTTTATTTATAAATCATGTCACAAGTGAAGAGGTAAGAATAGTTATAAAAGAGCTAAAAAATAAATTCTGTGCTGGCATTGATGGCATCCCTGATGCAATTTTAAAGAAATGTGCAGAAAATATAATAAATCCACTTACGCACTTAATAAACAGTTCAATTCTCTCAGGAACTTACCCGGATATTTTGAAGTTATCAAAAGTAATTCCAGTGCACAAAAATGGTTCAAAAGATGAATTAGATAACTATCGTCCTATTACCTTACCAACTGGTATTGCAAAAATTGTGGAAAAAATTATGTATAAGAGACTGATAAGTTTCATAGAAAAAAATAAAATATTATCAAACTCACAACATGGATTTAGAACGGAAAAATCTACACAGACAGCAATTTACGAATGTAGTAATAGTATACTGAAATTAATTGACAATAAGGAACATGTAACTGGCCTATTCTTGGATTTATCGAAAGCATTTGATGTAGTTGACCATAAAATCCTCCTTACCAAACTAAATCAATATGGTGTTAGAGGTCTAGCTAATAAATGGATAGAGTCTTACTTAACAAGGCGTAAACAAATAGTAAGCTTGAGACACAAGGATGATGGAACCAAATTACTTAATGAAACATTGTCCAATGAGGGAATTATTGAATTTGGAGTACCCCAGGGATCGGTTTTGGGCCCACTACTCTTTCTTCTATATATCAATGATATAACACAGAACGTTCATTCACATAAGGAAATTTTGTTTGCGGACGATACAACACTCGTAATAAAAGGTGAAACTAAACAGGTCATACAGCAGTCTGCTGACTCCGTTACAGGAGAGTTAACCAAATGGTCACAAGATAATCGCCTCATAATAAACTATAAAAAGACAGTATGTCTAAATTTCCACACTATACAGAATAGGAATCCTGCGATGCCCAATATAACATTAAATGGTCATCAAATAGAAAATAAATCAGAAACAAAGTTTTTAGGACTATGGATACAACAAGACTTGAAATGGAATAAACATATACAATATCTGAATACTAAACTGAACTCGATGTGCTTTGCGTTACGTATTTTGAAAACCTGCACTAGCATGCACACATTAAGAAATACTTATTTTGCTTATTTCCATTCATACTTAAGATATGGGATCATATTTTGGGGTATGTCGCCAGATGTACTAAGCACGTTTAGGATACAAAAGAGAGCGATTAGAATTATGGCAAATGTACACTCTAGAGAATCATGTAGACCTCTGTTTAAAGATTTAAACATTCTCCCACTGCCCTGCATATATATCTTTGAAAGTATTATGTTTGTTAAAAATAATTTAATGAATAAAGATGTTTTTCTTAAAACAAACAATGATGTTCATAGGCATAACACAAGACAAAATCAAAACATTCATATTTCACACACACACACAAGCATATATCAAAAAGGAACTTTTCACACTGGAGTTAAATTATACAATAAACTACCCCAGTATATAAAACTGGCCCCAAAAATAAAAACCTTTGATAGAATGTTGAAAGCTTATCTGCAGTGCCATTGTTTTTACTCAGTAGTTGAATATTTTAGCGTATAGGAGTGATGGAATCTATAACTATATTTTACTTTTTTAATTTAATTTTAATACCTAGCTGTATGTTGTTGTATTTATAGAATTAAGTTTTCATATTATGATAATAGAGTGAGGTGTAAATAGTTGTGCAATAAGATTGTATCTATTAAGATTTGCTATTATAATAAGTTATAAATAGTTTTAATCTTAGTAATATATACCTGTTAGTTCTTTTATTTTATGCATGTAAATTCTGACGTGTCCTATATCAAAAATGTATTGAATGCATGTATTTGATCAAATGGAATTAATAAAAATCTATCTATCTATCTATCTATCAAACATAGTGCCACCGACAAACCTGCCAAGTGGCATGGTATAGAAACTATTTGCAGTATGGAAATACGTACCGCACCCACTATAATATGGTCCAGTCGAGTCAAGTCATTGGACCACTGCAACATCTTCATTTCCATTGCATGAAGTGCTTGTTCGTGCTTTGATGTTGTAGGCCAGCATTCATATCCATAAAGGGCCACCGGTCTAATCATTGTGCGATATACTTTAGATTTTAGATGCAATGGAATTTTCTTATCGCATAGGACTCCAGTAACTTGGCGCCATTTCACCCATGCGGCAGTGACTCTTGTTTTGGCTTCAGGAATCGTGCTGCAGTCTGAGATGATGCATGACCCTTGGTATTTGAATTTTGTCACTTTATTACGTTGAACCTCACCAACAGTGATCGAGTCATCAGTTTGAGCACCACATTCCAGGTACTCCGTCTTCTTCAGGTTTAATTTCATCCCAAATTCTTCAAGACGCATCTTCCACTCTTGTTGTTGCTGTTCGAGGCGCCCACGTGTCTCGTTAGCTAACATAACATCATCCACATGTCCATGGATGCCTGGTTTGGATGTCGTTTGTGATGGCTTTCATGTAGAGTATGAAGAGCAAGGGTGACGAGGCTGATTCTTGATGGACACCAACAGTGATTTGGAAGGTATCGGACATTCCTGCTGCGCACCGCACTGAGCTTGTTGTCTTTCGGTACAGAAGTTTCACCTAGTTTACATAGGCTTCAGGTACACTGTGTAGCCTCAGTGCCAGCCAGATGAGATCATGTGGTACTCTATCGAACGCCTTTTCCAAATCAAGAAAGGCTACACTGCTGCTCATTAATTTCAATACTCCACGACTGTTGTCTAGAATTTCAGATATGAACACAAAACAAACTTTATCTCTACAAATATACATCATCATCGGCTTTAACTCGGATCCGAGTATAAATCTTCTTCCTTCAGTCCAGTTTGTGGATGTGTTTACGGAGACTAAAGAGTCAAATCCTGGCATGGAACAAGCGACCACACAAGTCACATAGTATTGCTGGAGAAGGACGTGGTTGGGCTGCTCGAAGTTTCCTAGCTTGACGCTTGGCCTCTTCATGTGTGCGTCGATCCCTTTCAAACGTCTTTACAGTATCCGAGATGGTAAGGCGCCAAGTTGAGCGGTCTTCAGCGAGCATGTCCCAGGTTTGTGAATCAAGACCTGTCAATTTCAGGGTCTGCTTAAATTGGTCCTTGTAGCACCTCTTAGGACCACCATGAGGCCTTGTGCCATAGCATAACTCACCATATAGCATCTGACGAGGTAATCTCACATCATCCATCCGATGGACATGACCAATCCATCTAAATTGGTGACCTATGGATGATTCTATGCTGTTGATTTGAGCCTTTTCCAGAACAGCAATATTGGTAATGCGGTCTTCCCATTTAATCCTCAGGATTGAACGAAGTTTTTGTAGGTGGAAACTCTCAAGCTTCCTGAGATCACGTCGGTAAAGGGTCCACGTTTCACAGCCATACAACTATGTAGAAATGACTACTGCTTTGTACACCATAAGCTTTGTACTCATGGACAGATCTTTATTCATGAAGACCCGGTGTGCTAATCGTCCATATGCTGCATGGGCTGCACCGATTCTCTTATCCACATCCTGCTCACAGGTACAGCTCACAGAAATGGTACTGCCCAGGTACGAGAAGTGGTCTACCTGTTCTAATGGCAAATTTGAGATGGAGATATTGAACTGTGGAAGAGGTGTGCCTGGTGAAGGTTGTGCCAAGACTTTAGTCTTATTGACATTTATGGTAAGACCAAAGCGATCACATGCACTTTTGTAACAATTAACTGACTCTTGCAGCTCTTCTGGTGTGAGAGTTGGCGACGCAGCATCATCTGCATACAACATGTTAGTAACCTTAGTAACCTGAGTTTTCCTCAAGGAGCGGAGACGAGTTAGGTTGAAAAGCCCTCTATCAAAACGATACTTGACCTCCACACCTGGGATGTTTGTGAGTGAATCATAAAGCATTGCAGCCAAGTACAGCGCGAAAAGCGTTGGAGCCAGTACACATCCTTGTTTCAATCCATGGGTAATAGGAAATTCATCGGACATCTTATTCTGATGGCATACCTGACCTGTCATGCCATCATGGAGAGCCTTGATTAGATCTACAAATCGCTGAGGGCAACCAAACCGCTTCAGCACCGCCCACATGGCTGGTCTTGGAACCAAATCAAATGCCTTTTCCAAGTCATAAAAGACTAAGAAGAGTGGATTCTGTTGTTCTTTACATTTTTCTTGTAGCTGTCTCACACAGAAAATCAAGTCAATTGTGCTTCTGGAAGCTCTAAATCCACATTGTGACTCTGGGAGGATCTTTTCAGAGATAACCTTGAGGCGGTTAAGTAGAACTCTTGCAAGAATCTTCCCCACAATTGATAGCAGTGATATACCACGGTAGTTGCCACAAACATTGCGATCTCCCTTTTTAAAGATAATAGTGGCATTCTTTAGGTCTCCAGGTACCTTTCTTGATTCCCATATTCTGAGGATAAGGGTGAAAATCCTTGTTTTGAGGGAACGACCTCCGGCTTGAATTAGTTCCAGAGGGATGTTATCTGGGCCAGGTGCTTTTCTGGGTTTCAATTGGGCGAGAGCTGCACTGAAATCATGATAAGTAGGAGCATACACTACTTACATAACAGAATAATTAGATTTCACTTTCATCAAAGTATCCTCCCTTGGATTTAATGACTGCCTCACAAACTCGAAGCATGCGGTCAATCAGTTTTTGTAAGTATTGTGAGAGTCTATATGATTCCATGCATCCGTAGTAACGTTCCACAGATGTTCCTTGCTGGATATATGAATTTCCCTGACATATTTCAATTGGATTACAATCGGGGATTTGGGACGGCCAGACCATATCTTTCAGTACTGGTACTTTCTGCTTTTTCTTTGCTGCAATGTACGTAGTACAATACGCTGACCTATGTTTTGGGTCATTATCCTGTTGTAAAGTAATTAAGTGGAAGTTTGTGGTGGTAGTGCTTCTAGTCCATACTTCCTTCTATTTTCACAATGTCTCCAACTCTATCGCCTGCAAAACACCTCCAACCCATAACATAACCCCCACCGTGTTTAACTGTAGGTAGAACGCACTACTGGGCCATCCTTTCTCCTTCACATCAGCGAACAAATATCCTCCTTCTGGTTCCATACATCTCGAACTGATTCATCTGTGAATAACACTTTCTTCCACACTTCAGGTGTCCAATTACGATGTTCCTTAGCCCATTCGAGTCTCCTCTTCTTTATGGGCTTCAGAAGAGGATTCCTTGCTACCACACGTCCTTTCAAGCCGGCTTCACGCAGTCTCCTTTTTACTGTTGCAACGGATATTTGTTTCTTGTTCATGTCTACCAATTCTGCGTGAATTTGTGGCACTGTTTTGATCCTATTTCTCTTACTAGTAATTCTGCTGAATTTATCGTCACTTTTCGTTGTTTTACGGGGTTGTTCTGGTCGTGGTCTGTCCTTATTGCTGCCTGTTGTCGTTTGACGGTGAAGGGTGTATTGCACTCCCACTATGGACACTCTACATTGCTTCGCAATTTGGCAAATTGATAAACCTGCTTGTCTCAGTGCTACAGTTGCAGCATGTTTTTCTATGGATATGTGCACTCTTGGTGCCATAATGACAATGTGCACACTGTCAACTGTTACTAAGAAAACTGAACCGCAGGAACTAACCAGTATGTATATGAGCAATGCTTGAGGTATACACTGCGGACATCACATCACAACACAACAAGGAACAACAGTGGTGCATCAAATGGACCTTCAGTCGTCAATGGGGTACACAAACATACCTGGTCAGGTAATTCTTGTTTATGTAGACAACATTCTTTTGAGGTAATATTGCATCTAGATGAACACAAACACACAAACCTGACATGTTTACAAATGTTGTACTATTCCTTTGCTTACTAAACCATAACAGGTATTACACCGTATCTACAGGGAGTTAGATGTCAACTGTTTGGCATATTGAAATTAATGGTCGGTAGTGTATATTACAGTAATTACACTGGTGTTCAAAATTAAAGTAACAAACGAAAATATTGCAAGGTTGCGTTTATTTTGCCACAAAACAGTATAAACAGGTTATAATAAAGTAGCAAACGATGTTAAGAATGCAGAAAGTAAACCACTGTAACATGCATAACAGTAGACAAAAATTTTCTTCGTTTTTTTCTCCAACTTCATGGATTTGCACAAACATTCCGACAACCGGTTAATGTGCTCAGTATGGGGTATGACCACCTCTGGAAGCAATACAGGCCTGACAACGGCGGGTCATGCTACGAATGATGTCATCAATCTCATGTTGAGGCAATAACGCCCATTCTTCCTGCAGAGCAGCTCGCAAGTCTTGGAGAGTGGTTGGTGCATCCTGACGTGATGCAACTCGTTTCCATGGTGCATCCCAGACATGCTCTATAGATTCAAATGTGGAGTGACTGGCTGCGTGGCTCAGCGGTAACATTCTCGCCTGCTCTGCTCAAGGTTGTAGGATCAAATCCTGGTGCAGTCAGTCGGCATTTGAGGGTGCACAAATGCGAGGGAACCATGTCAGTAGATTTACTGGCACGTTAAAGATCCCTTTTGGGGAAAAATTCTGGCACCCCGGCGTGTCTGAAAGCCACAGTAGCTAAAAGGGATGTAAAACCAATAACATTATTCAAATCTGGAGAGCGAGCTGGCCACACCATGCGTGCAATATCTTCTGTTTCCGAGAAAACATCAACCACCTGTGCTCTATGAGGTCGGGCACCTGGCAACAAACAAACCTGAGGTCCCAAGATCTCGTCACGATACCTGACAGCAGTTAAACCTTGTCGATTTACCCGTACAATTTCCTGAAGAGGTGTTCGAGTAGTCAACTTAATCCCTGCCCACATCATTAGGGATCCTCCTCAATATCCGTCTCTTTCCATAATGTTTGGGTCCCGAAATCGTGTTCCAGGTTCTCTCCAGGTGCGAATCCGTCGAGAATCACTCTCCAGACCAAATTGGGACTCATATGTGAAAAGAACATTGAATTCTTATTGGTTTCAATGTCTATACTCGGATTGGCTACGCTGAGACATAGACTGATGAAAGGGCATAAATGTTTTTTGATTTCCAATGCTTCGGAACATGTACCATATAACTTAATGTGTAAATAAACACAAATCACAAAGTATTGACTAGACGGAAAGTGTGTTAATTGGATTATAATCTATAGACCTTATGTTGCCGTTGCTTCATGTAGGGGCTAATAACACCATGGTCATCAGCCTTGTGAACCTCTGTATGTGCATGTTTGTACAGGGTGTAGTTGTACAATTGAATGGGCCGGAACTGAAAAGCATTAAGTCAGTTTTCACTACTTTTCAGGAGACAGATAAAACTTCATTGACTGAACAGGACTTAATAAACACACTATATTAGTTATCTTTGTTGTCAAGCAACTAATCAGGTTATGTGTGTGTTAGCGGTATATCAATTTTAATTTAATCAACATATTTTTCAAATCAACTTTGGGAACGTGACTTGATGCCTTTCAACTCCATGTTCAGTTTAGTGCGGCATAAAGCCATCCAGAATGAATATGTCACATGATATTTTATTTAAAAATGGATTTGTACCATAAAAACCACCTAAACCCTGTACAACTCCCCGCCGGTACTGCCACCTTGAAGAAGGCAATTTGTTATTGCCGGGTGGTTTGGGGGCTTGCGAGCTCAAATGATCTTCAGAGCTATGCCAGCGGGAGCTTAAGCTCCTGGTAGGGTCACCCGATGAGCCAGACTAAGAGCGGTACCCTGGTCCTCCAGGTTGGGGGTTGGGCGTGGGGCTAACTACCCCACACTGTAAAACCTCAAAAGTTACGAAACTCTCAACGAAGCCTCGGAATTTGGACGGAATTAACGATGACGAACCTGGAAAATGTTTATGGACAAGGAAAAAGGATACGACTTTGATAATGGCAACATGGAATGTACGAACGATGTTGCAGATAAGAAAAATGGCAGAAGTAGCTGAGGAAGTTTTGAAGCATGGAATGGATATAATAGCGCTACAGGAAGTGAAATGGAGGGGAAATGGTAGGATTAACAAGAAGGACTATACAGTGGTCCTGAAGTAAGAACTGGTCAGTGTGGAACAGGCTTTATCATTAGTTCAAAGATAAAAGGAAGTTTTCTTGGATTTGAGCCTCTAGGAGATAGAATGTGTAAAATGTGACTAAAGGGACGATTCAGAAATCTGACACTTATATCAGCGTATGCACCTACAGAAGACGATAGTGAAGAGAAGAAAAATGCATTCTATGACCAGTTGGAAAAGGAATGTAGTATGATACCAAAATATGATGTGTTAATACTTCTTGGAGACTTCAATGCCAAAATAGGTAGAGAGGACTTCTTGCAGTATGTAGCATACTAATACTAATACTAGTGAAAATGGGAAGATTCTGTGCCAATTTGCAGAAAGTAATAGAATGGTAATCAAAAGTACTTGTTTTAAACATAAGGACATACCCAAAGGAACCTGGAAAATGCCAGGCACTGGAGTGGTAAACCAAATTGACTTCATTTGATTTCAAGAAGACATGCATCTTCAATGATTGACGTCAGATTCGGATCATTTTTAGGTGAAAGCTCTGTTTAGATAACGAATTGCGAATGTAGAATGTGACAGAGGAAAGGATACAGTAGGACGTGGAAAAGTTTCAGCAAACACAATTTGTTAAGCAATTTGAGGACACACTGAACAAGAAGTTGGAAGAGAGATTAAAGAATATGAATGAGGATGACACTGTAGAGAGGAGATGGACTGGGATAAAGAAAGCATTGGAAGAGACTGTGAAAGAAACTATTGGGGAGAAGAAGAGGAACAGGAATGAAGAATGGTTTGATGATGAATGTAGGAAATATATAGATCAGAAGAATGCAGACAGATTGATTATGATTCAAAGAGGGACAAGATGGAATTGTGAAAGATATAAAGAAAGTAGAAGAACAGCAAATAGAGTTCTGAAAAGGAAGAAGAGAATGTATCTAAGAAGACAAATGGAAAGAATTGAAGAATTGAACAGCCAGAATAAAAGTAAGAAATTGTACCAAGCAACAAAACGAATGACAATGGAAATTCAACCACGGGAGAACTCGTGTAAGGATAAAGATGGAAAAGTGATTGGAGAGGAAGAGCTCCTGAAAGATGGGTGGAGCACTTTAAAGATACGTTAAATATAGAACATAAGGACGAGATGAATGAGAGCCAGATCTACATGAATGTAGAGCCACAGGTCAATAAACCATCCATAGATGAAGTTATGGAGGCAGTGAAGCGTCAACGAAATGGAAGAGCACCAGGAGAGGATCAGATCATAGTGGAGGTAATAAAGAATGGAGGACAAGGGATAGCTAGGAACCTACATGAACTGATTGGTGAGATATGGGAAAGAGAGATAATGCCTCAGGATTGGAAGGTTGGCCTTATCTGTCCCATCTTCAAGAAAGGTGATAAGTTACAATGTGGAAATTATAGAGGGATAACATTACTAAGTGTTGTATATAAGATATTCTCCAGTATATTGCAAAGAAGACTGAGCACCTACACTGAAGAAATACTGGATGAGAGAACCAGTGTGGATTCCGGCCAGGAAGGGAAACTACTGACCAAATATTTGTTATGAGACAATCTATGGAGAAATGCTATGAATATGGTGTTGATCTGCATTTGCTATTCATTGATTTCCAACAGGCGTTTGATAGCATTGATAGAACGAAGATGTTGAACGCCCTAGAAGCATGTGGAGTGCCAAAGAAGTTGATCAGACTAGTAGCAATGACAATGGAAGGATCGCAGGCCAAGGTAAAACTAGCAGGAATTTTGAGGGGAATACCGGAGTGAGGCAAGGAGATTCATTGTCTGCAGTGTTATTCAACTCGACACTGAATGAAGTTATGAAAGAACTGGGATTCGGAGGGACGATAATAAGCAAGACCAAGCAGGCGTATGCATATGCGGATGACATTGTGTTGATGGCACGGAACTGGGAATCTCTTAAAGAAATGTTCAAGATTCTGGAGGAGAAGAGTGGAATGGGAATGAGAATTAATGAAAGGAAAACGAAATATATGAAAATGTCAGCGGAAAAAGATAGAAGAGCAAGAAAAAATGTAGAAATTGGTCAGTATAAGTTTGAGAATGCAAAACGCTTCAGTTACCTTGGTACTATACTAAATTGTGAGAATTCAGTATCAGAGGATATTCATAAACGGATCATGAATGGAAACAGGGCTTACCATGCTAACACTAAGCTCTTAAAATCAAAACCACTAAGTAGGAACTTGAAATATAAACTCTACAAGACCCTTATTAGACCAGTGGTGACCTATGGATTTTAGATGTGGACAATGTCAACCAATGATGAGAATGATCTCAAATTTTTGAATGGAACATTTTAAGAAGGATATATGGCCCGGTCAAGGAGGATGACGGGTGGCGAATCAGGACAAACAAAGAAATTGAAGAGATAATCAAAGGTGAAGATATTGTGAAGTTTATTAAGTCCCGACGTCTGGATTGGCAGGGTCATGAAGAATAAACACCAAGAAAGATATTACATGGAACTATGGAAGGGAAGAGGAGACGTGGACGACCGCGCAAAAGACTTACGAGAAGACCTGAGAACTATGAGGGTTGGAAGATGGTGAGAGATAACTCATAGAAGGGATGAATGGCGAGGAATCGTGAGAGAGGCCAAAGCCTACCCCAGGCTGTAGCGCTGAGGAAGTAAGTAAGTAAACACTGTACAAATGTAATGTACAATAGCACTATAACACGCGGGAATCATGCAGTGCGGCCAACATTAAGTACGGAATGAGGCAGCAAGTCGATGACTTAATGCTTTTCTCCTCTGATTGCACTACATGTAGCAGTGGTTTCTGGCTTAAACAGGTTGGTTGGTTGGTCCTTCAGTTTAGGGGCTGCGACAATGCGGTCATGTAGCCCCGTGTACTTTGGGTGTGTGTAGAATCTGTCTGATAACCGGTGTTAATTGTAATGACTGTATTAGTGTGTGTTTCTGTTTCTTAATTCAAGTAAGGACTGCATACTTTGAATGTTTCAAGTAGTTCCTACTTTTGCCGCCAAATGCCACCGTTAACAACTACTAGTTCAGAACTTGGCTACTAGACGCCACTGCAGTCTGCTCCTGGCGACGAAGGAACCTCAGCATTGTTTACATTTTAACCTAATTTAGCTTCACACAGGTGTAATTAGTGGAAGGTTCTTTAACATGCCATAAATCTATGACATGGGACCGCCGGCTTTACTTACCCTCCGAGAAAGGCATACTGCGGGATTTTTAACGCTCTTAAAAAATCTGACGACTTCGGCCGGGTTTGAACCCGCGATCTTGGGCATAGAAGCTCAGCATGCTACCAACTATGCCACCGAAGCCCGCTTGGCTTAAACAGAAGGCTGACTTAATTATTCTTTCATATGCTGTTCCAAGGCCCTAGGGTCAATACTTCAGAATACTAATTCTTTAAGAAATGACCATTTTTGACTTAATGCTTTTCAGCTCTGACCGATTCAATTTAAGTCTTCCACCTTTACTATGGGGATGCATAGGGCATTTAACTTAATTGTGGGGAGAGCGAGTAGTGACCAGCAAGAGTTTGAGCAACACCTGGCACGTTGTAATAATATACATGCTCAGATCAAACTGATAAATCTTGGTTGGTTCCTCAGTGTAGGGCAGTGGTTCTGAACCTGTAGAAGTCTGCGGACCAGTCAGCGTGAAATTGAATCATGTACGGACCCCCCCCCCAATACACCTTATCAGTTGTAACCCTTCCTCAATAACACTAATTTTATAGATATTTCAATTCAAAACCTGATAGTCTAGTCATCCCCGCGAATACATTCGGACGATTCTCGTTCAACCCACATCGTTTTTGAAATCCCCATTTATTGGCCACTATTTTATACGTGCTGGTGGACCCTTTTCTCCCGAGGCACTCGCGGACCACTGGTTTAGGGGCTGCGACAATGCGGTCATGTAGCCTTGTGTACTTTGGGTGTGTGTAGAAACTGTCTGATAACCGGTGTAAATTGTGATGACTGTATTAGTGTGTGTTATCTGTTTTAATTTAAGTAAGGACTGCAGGCATTGAATTTTTTCAAGTAGTTCCTACGTTTGCCGCCAAACGCCACCGTCAACGACTAACTGGTCAGAAATTAGTTACCAGATGCCACCGCAGTCGGCTCTTGACGACGAACGTGGGAACCTAAGAACGTTAGTCAAATGTTTAACCTATATTAATTTAGCTTCTTCTTCTTCTGGTTTCTATCCATTCCGGATGTTGGCTACCATCTTGACTGTGCTGTTCCTATCACTTGCAGCTCGGAATAATTCAGTAGATGTTTTTGAGGTCCAGGCTGTGAGATTTTTTAACCTGGATATTCTTCTTCATCCAACACTTCTCTTCCCTGGTACTTTTCCTTGAAGAATAGACTGTAGGAGATGGTACTTGGCGGTATTCCTCATGATGTGTCCTAGGTATAGGATTTTCCTGATTTTCACGGTGGTTAATACTTCCTTGTTTTTTTAATTTTTTGGAGAACCTTAACATTTGTGACATGGTCTGTCCATGGTATCCGCAATATCCTTCTGTACAGCCACATTTCAAAGGCCTCTAACCGTTTACATAAAGACTCTGTCAGAGTCCATGTCTCAGCACCGTAAAAAAGAGTAGAGTACACATAACAATGCAAATGCCTGATTTTTGTAGTCATTGTCAGCCCATGATGTTTGAACAAATTCCGCATCTTATTGAAAGTTGTCCAGGCTTTTCCAGTTCGAGACCTCACCTCATTAGAAGGGTCCCATTGATCATTTATGGTAGTGACAAGGTATATATAAACTTATGCACTTGTGCAATGGGTGTCTGGTCTACATTTAGTTTGCATGTAGAGACTTTGTTTTTACTAATGACCACCACTTTTGTCTTCTGAGGGTTTATATCTAAACCATATTCATGGCTTTTTTTAGATAACTTTATCAATGATATGTTGCAGGCTTTCTTGACTATCCGCAAATATCACAGTGTCATTGGCATATCGAATGTTATTTATTCAGTTACCATTTAAGAGCACTCCCATCTCTACATCCTCTAGAGCAGAGGTTCCCATTAGGAATTTTTCTCGGACCCCCTAAAGCGATCGTTATGTAAGCACGGACCCCCTGCTCCAAAATCTTTTAAGTCAAGACTTAAAATATTTAAATTCTTAATGGGAACCTCTGTACTATTTCACAGGAAAGAAGCAAATCTTTATTTATTTCGTCATGACATAAAAACGTACAAAAATCAACATTATCGCCTTTTTTGATATGTCGGTACTCTCATTCAACTGCAGAGCAAACGTGTCACAATTGTGGAGCCTTGCCAACAACGTCTCTTCAATAATGCTTGACATTATCTGTAATTCGCCTTTGCACAGTGTTGTTAGACAGCGGGATGGTACTTAAAAGCTTTGTGGCAGCATCGCCCAGCATTCCCTTGCACAAAATTATTGCTGAAGGTACAATGAGCTCTTCTGCAATTGTATGGTTTTTGGCACGTTTTGTGGCAACTGAGGATACTTCGTAGGATGCAAGCGTTGCATTTTCATTCACATTTGCACCAGAATTTTTGGTAATTACTTTCTGGCATGTTTTCAGTTCAGCTAACTTTATTTTGAAGAATTCAATGGATTTGCCTTTGTGCTCCGAGTGTTTAGTATCTAGATGCTTTCGGAGGTTTGCAGGCTTCATACTCTTGTAGGCAAGGCTTTCAAAGGATATCACGCATTGAGGCCTAGGACAATCTTCAGGTCCACCACTCGTACAGCCAATGTCCAAATATTTTATGTTGTATTTTCTACATTTTGCAGCAGGCTTACTCTTTGAATGGCTATATTCAAAGGAGGCAGCAGGCGGCCCATTCACTTATATATTTATTAACACAGATTTTTCTTCGTCACTATCTGTAGCAGTGGGCCTACTTCGTTTCCAAGATCCACTCTTCAACCAACGATCCATATTCAATGGGCTTTTAATAATTAAAACAATCAAAAGTTTCAACTTTCAAAACTCATTAAATATGTAGACGCATAAGATGCAAAATGGCTGCGGAGCAGATCACCGAGATAAAGGAGCAGAACGCTCTCTAGCGGGAAACTTGATAAGCTCAAACTACGCTGCGACACATATGAGTGCGCCACTTATTCTGTGGATGGCAACGCATAATTATTATCTTAAGGAACTCTTTGTACTTTCTCCGATTTCCATTTTCATTATTGTGTTACTTCTTGACTCTTCGCGGACCACCTAATGGGAACCCCTGCTCTAGAGCTACTTTAAAGATATATTCCGAATAGATGTTAAATAACAATGAAGACAATATACAGCTTTGTCTTACACCTCTTAGAATATCTATATCTTCCGTGTTTTCGTTACCCAACCTCACATAAGCAGATTGATTAAAGTACAAGTTCACAATTATTCGTAAATCTTTATCATCTAGGCTAAGCCAATCTTTTGTAAAATTTCTGTTGTTGTTGTTGTTGTTGTTGTTGTTGTTGTTGTTGTTGTTTCCTATGGCTAGCCCGGATTCCAATCCATCAGCTTTCTTGCGTTCCAATAGAGTTGTGTGAGGTTTCCAGAAGTTCTAGCAGTCACATCAAGTTTGTTGCAATGTAGCAGGTGTCCCTTATCCATTTTGCTTCCAGGTTCGTGACAAAGTGTGCATTCTTCAGATCTCGGGATGTTGATTCGTTTCAGATGAGCTGCAAAGCAGTCGTGGCCAGTGTTAAGTCTGAAGAAGGCTACAGCTTCTTTTCTTGGTGTTAATTTATATTGATCCCATTTAGCATCAATGTCTTTCCATAATTTGGTTTCTGCTGTTTTCTTTGCCATTTCTTCATACTGGTTTTTGATAGTATTTTTCAAGATCCTTTTTGCTGACATAAAATCAGTCTGACTGACAGGTTGTTGTAGTGTGGTACCTTTTTTTTGCTAATCTGTCTGCCTCTTCATTTCCTGCTATTCCAACATGAGAAGGGATCCACTGAAATGAGATCTGTTTGTGGAGTCTTTGAAGGGTTTTTATCATACAAAAAATTTCTTTCAGTTCTTTATTTTGGGGCTTATAATTTGACGAGATGGCTTGGATGGCTGCTTTTGAATCTGTAATGATAACGCATTTTTGATAATCAATTTTTCTGCCTAATAACTGATGGAGTGCATGTGAAATTGCTCTTATCTCAGCATCAAAGTTTGTTTTGTTTTGGCCTACTGGGAAGTAGAGTGAGAAGAGAGATGAATGTATTCCTGCTCCAGTTCTATTTTCTTTGTCTTGTGAGCCATCTGTAAATATTTTTAGCCATTGATTAGATGGATATCTTTCTTCTATTGTACCAAGGGCCAGTTGTTTTAGATCTTGTGGTGAAGAGTCTTTCTTGCAGACCTCTTCTAACAAAGTAAGATCTGTAGTCACTTGTATATATTCAATGGGATTGACTGGCATACAGAGTGGTTCAAGTTTTATTTGCAGATTGCTCTTATTGATGTATTCTTTGGCAAGGCTTAAGGGATCTTTTTGCGTTTTAAGATTGGGGCTAGAAACTGTTTTTTTTGAGCCATGTCATTTGAGGTAGTCTTTGTATACTGAGGTATGCATTGGCTGTTTGATGTTTCATCTCTTCTTCTATTGGTAAGTTGTGGGTATATCATTGCAAGGCGGTTATAGGTGTGGTTTTTATTGCACCTGTTATGATTCGTAGGGCATTATTCTGACACCTCTCGAGGCGATCAATGTTTGACTGGGGTGCTGTAGAGAGTACTTCACTGCCATATTTTATGATAGGTTTGATGTAAGTATTGTAGGTTTTGTTGAGTGTGTCTTGAGTGCTCCCCCAAGTAGCTCCTGCTAGTCTCTTCAGTAATTTCATCCGTTTGCTTACCTTATCCTCCACATGTTTTATGTGTTTGGTCCAGTTCAGCTTCTTGTCCATGATGATACCTAGGTACTTTGTACTTTCACTTTTTGGAAGGTCTTGATTACTAAATTTGAGACTAAAAGTTGGATTGTGATGTCTCAGGGAGAAAAACTGGTATACTGTTTTGGAAGTATTGATTTCCATATTATTGTTTTCGGTCCAGTTTTTGAGTTTTATAAGTGCCTGGTTCATTCTGTGTTCAAGAAGCATTTGCTGATTTGGGCTGTTATGTGCTGTGGTCCAAATGATAACATCGTCTGCAAACATGCTGATATTCACATTACCTACTTTCTTTATTGTTTTTGGAAGATCGTTGATGTACACATTGAATATAGTTGTGCTTGATACAGCTCCTTGTGGGAGGCCTAGTTGCTTGCAACCTGAAGTTTTGTTGTTGTAACGAACATTGATCATTCTTTGTGAAAGGAATCTTGAAAACCAGTTTAACATACATCCATTTACTTTGAAGTTGATAAGTTTCTTTAGCAGCATGTTTCGCCATACAGTATCATAGGCTCCTTTAAAATCGATGAAAACTGCAAGAACACTTTACCTTTTGTTAAAGGCTTCTTTAAGAGCTTGTGTAAATCTCATTATTTGGTGGGAGGAGGACCTGTTTTGTCTAAACCCTGCTTGTTCTTCTGATAGAAGGGATTTTGTTTCCAAGCACCAATTGAGTCTATTTGTCCTTTCTAGAATTTTTACCAGAATGGAGGTAAGTGCTATAGGTCGGTACGAGGGGACTTGGTTTTTTGGCTTGCCTGGTTTTAAGATTGGAATGATGGTTGCTTTAGTCCAGTCTTTAGGTAGGTTATCATTTGATGTCCAAAATTTGTTGAATTTGTGTAGCAGTATGTTTAGAGCAGATGGACCTAGATTTTTTATGAATTCTGGGAATATCTCATCTGGTCCTGGTTGTTTTCTGACTTGTGTGTTCTTTATTGCTAACATTAACTCTTCCATTGAAAATTTATTGTTAAAGATATCATCTGCATTATTATTCATGAATTTTTTGACTATTTTTTTTTTGGAGAGTCTTGTCTTCTTTCTTTTTCTGTTTTGACAGTCTAATTGAAGTGAAATGTTTACAGAAGTGGTTTGCTATTTTATGACAGTCTGTAATTTCCTTATCATTTATCATAATAGGATTCAAAGGAGTGACTACGTGTTTGTTGTTTAGAGAATTGATAAGTTTGTGAGCTTTATTGCTGTCTGTCCTATAGTCAACCGTTGTTAAAAATTTATTCCAAGATTCTCTTTTTGATATTGTTATTGCTTGTTTTAATTTTGCTGTTGCTTGTCGCCATTTCCGTACATCATTTTGATCCTGAGTAAGTTCAGCTGTTCTTCTTGCTTTGTCTCTGGCGGACTTAAGATTGTTCAATTCATCTGACCAGAAAGGTTTATATTTTGTTTGGGCACCTCTGGGTATGCACAGTTTGGCTATGTCTTTTATGGCTGTAGTAAATTTATTCAGGATGATGTTAGGAGGTGCATCAAGATCAATTTCCGACATTTTTGTTTCAAGTTTGTTTCTGAAATTTTCCCAGTCTGCCTTTTTGAAGTTCCACCGAATCTTCTGGTCTGCACTTTGCGCAGATTCACTGTATGATGTAATAGTAAGAAGGGACATTCTATGTCCACTGCCTGGATCTTCGAGTACTGATCGATGACTGTGGTTTGTAAGATCTGTTGAGACTAATATGAGATCTGGGTTAGTTGTGGAACCAGAGTGGTGAATGAATGTTGCTGGGTCTTTGTTACTATATAATAGCTCAAGAGAGCTACTCTCTATAAGGTCTTTTATTGTTTTACCAGCTGAATTTGTGTAGTTGTAGCCCCAGACTGGAGAAGCTGCATTGAAGTCTCCTATAAAAATAGTAGCTGTTTTGATTTCTAAAAGGTGAAGATTCAGATTTTTATTGTTTGGAGGACTGTAAACACAGAATATTGTTATTTTCTTGTTGTTGATCCATATGGATAATTCGATAATTTCTGATGTATCTGTTGGGTCCATTTCTTTTACAATTCTGAATTTTGACATGATGATGTTCTTCACTGCTGCAAATATTCCGCTTGCTATTTGTCTTGTTTTGAAGAGAGTGTAGATGGTATACCCTTGGATCTTTAAATATTGTATGATTTCTATCATCTTATGAATTTAGCTTCACACAGGTGTACTTAATTAGTGGAAGGTTCTTAACATGCCATAAATCTATTACATGGGACCGGCCGCTTTACTTCCCCTCCGAAGGAAGGTATACTGAGGGATTTATAACGCACTTAAAAAGTCCGACGACTTCGGCTGGGTTTGAACCCGCGATCTTGGGCATAGAAGTTCAGCATGCTACCAACTACGCCACCGAAGCCGCTCTGATAAATCTTGTTGAACTCTGATGCAAGCTTCACAACTTATAATGAGGTTATGGAACACTCCTTGCAGTTTACTGTATGCACCCTCATTAAATGTGCAGTGTTTCTTATTTTGGTTTCTAACTTTTCTACAGTTTGAGGATTATTCTTAATAATAGGTAAGTTGTTGTTGTTTGAGTCTTCAGTCTTTAGACTGGTTTGATGCAGCTTTCCAGGCCTCCCTGTCCTGAGCTAATCGTTTCATCTCTACATAGCTACCACATCCTACATCCGAGGCAATCTGTTTAACATATTCTAACCTTGGTGTACCCCTACAGTTCTTGTCCTCTACCCTTCCTTCCATAACTAAGCTTGCTATTCCTGGGTGTCTTAGTGTGTGTCCTGCCAACCTATCTCTTCTTTTCGTTAGCAGTCACCAAAAACGTCTCTTCTCTCTCACTCGTCTTAATACCTCTTCGTTTGTAACCCTATCTACCCATCTGATCTTCATCATTCTCTTGTAACACCACATTTCAAACGCTTCAATTCTCTTCTTTTCTGCTGGACCAATAGTCCAAGTTTCACTTCCATAGAGCGCCACGCTCTAGACAAAGGCTTTCAAAATGACTTCCTAATACCTAAATCTATATTCGATGTCAACATATTCCTTTTCTGTGAAAAGTTACAAGTGCTTAAGTCAGTTGAACTAGGTGGCCATAAGCCTTGACTGAAAATTTGATCATAAAACACTTCCTGTAATTCCTGTATTAAGTTCTGTGGTGTGTGGGCTATTGCACTATCCTGCTGGAAATAGCACTACCTTGTTTCTTCTTCAGTCATTTCATTAAAAATAAGTTACAAGAGTCATCATCATCATCTTGAACAGTTTCCAGCCACTGGCCGGGTCTGTTTGGAACATAAGCCTCTCCATCGTCTTCTGTCTTCCCACCATCTCTCCGTCACCACCTTGGTCCAGTCTTCTCCTTTCTTTCGCACGCAGTCCTCCACACTCTTCTGCAACTTATCTCTTGGCCTTCCTCTTGGTCTTTTCCCCTCTATTTCATCTCGTGTATCTTCCTGGGTATCCTCCCATCCATTCGCTTAACATGCCCATACCATTTAAGCCTTGATTCCTCTCTCCTATCCTGTAATGCTCCCTCCTTGAATAATTCTCTGATCTTCTCATTTCTTAACCTGTCCACCTTTGTCACTCCAATACTGCTTCTCAAGAATTTTATCTCACTAGCCTGTATTCTGTTTCGTTCCCTTCCTTTCATAACCCAGGCCTCGGAGGCATACGTCAGGATTGGAACGTAGTACGTCCTATATATGACCCTTTTGCTGTTTTGAGGGACATCCTTACTCCATACCAAGCTCCTAACACTTTTTGTGAATAATTCTGCATGCCACCCCCACTTATTTATTTCTCTGTCGTTTCTTCCATTTTCTTGTATCATGCTTCCCAGATGCATGAAACTCTCTACTTTCCTCAGTTCTTCCCCACCAATTGTTATTCCCGTTGTGACTCTGACTCATCCACTTGCGTAAAGGGGCGTGGTGGCGCAGCGGTCAAGCTGTATGCCTCTCACCAAGGCGGACTGGGTTCGATTCCCGGTCAATGCATGTGAGATTTTCGAAGTGAAATGCCATGTCCTGTGGTTCGGATTCCACGTAAAACGGAGGTCCCGTGGCTTATGATCGCGAGATTAACGGTCACGTTAAACTACAAGCTTCCTTCCTTTTTTTCATCCACTCGCTTTTGCTTATGCTAAACTTCATCTCATATCCATGTACTATTTCTTCCCATACATCCAACTGCTCCTGTACTTCCTCCTCCTTGTTTCCCCAGATCATCAAATCATCTGCAAACGCCATTACTATCATCCTTCTTTCGCCAATCACTTCCGCCACTCTGGTCATTATATCGTCCATCACTACAATGAAGTGCACTTCCTTGCCTCAAGCCATTCTTCTGTTCCAGCCAATGTGATCTCTCTCCTACTTTCACACAGCTTATACTTCCATTGTACATTTCCCTTATCCTCCATATAGTCTGCTTTCCTACTCCTCTCTTCTCCAAAGCCTTCCATACCTTCTACATACACTATCATATGCTTTTTCAATGTCCAGGAAGGCCATCAGTAGGTCTATTCCATATTCATAATGTTTACAGCAAAAATTAGATCTACTGTGGACCTTCCTGCTCTGAAGCCATGTTGTTCTTCTCTCATCTTTCCTTCTATTTTTGCCCGAATTCTCTTTTCCAAAACTTTCTCAAAGATCTTCGCACAATGGCTTATCAATGTAATCCCCCGATAATTCTTGCACTCCTTTCTGCTACCTTTCACGAAGATTGGGACAATTATTACCTTCTTCCAGTCCTCAGGGGTCCTCCTCACTTTCCATACAGCCCTCATTACTCGATATAGCCATTGCATCCCCACCTCTCCTGCCGCTCTCAGCATCTCTACACATATCTCATCCAGACCTGGTGCCTTCCCTCCACTTCCCTCCATGTTAAGTCCTTTTCTGTTCTTGATGACTCCCCTCCCTTTATCTTCCTCACTGCATCCTCCTCCATGTTAAGTCCTCTTCTGTTCCCAGTTCTTCTTTTTTCTTCATCAGGGTCACCATTCGGGTTCAAGTGTTCTTCAAAGTACTCCCTCCACATGATCTTGAGTTCATCCTTATTCCCTACTTCTCGACCACTTTTGTTCACCATTCGAACGTAGTCCGTCATATCATTCCTCCTCTTACTTTTAACCATCCCATATAGGACCTTTTTGGTGCCTTCACTATCCTCCTCCATCATCCTTGTCCACTCTTCCATCCACTTTCTTCTCTCCTTTCTTGTCTCTATTGTCCTATTTTGGAACCACACCCTAAAGGCTCTATTCTTCTTCTGCACTAAATCTTTTGTTTCCTGATTCCACCATGGAGTTTCTTTCCATCTCTTCTTGTTGCTTGTCCTTCCACATACTGATTCTGCCGCCCTTGCTAGTGTCCTCTTGAATCTACCCCATTCCTCTTCTACTGTCTTCAGTTCATCATTTGGGATGCTGTCCTTCCCTATTCTTAGGTATTCTACCCTGTTTTCTTCACCTCTCAACTTCCATACCCTTATCCGTCTATCCTGATTTTCTGCCCCTTTCTTATCCTTGGTCCCTCTCAGGTTCACTACCAACAGCCGGTAGTCACTATCCAAGGCCTCTGATGGAATTACCTTGATGTCTATGATGTTTCTATTCATATCACTATCGTACAGGATATAGTCAACTACCAACTTTCTAGTCAAGTCATTGCTATACCAGATAATCTTGTGGCTCTCTTTTCTTGAACCAGGAGTCCCCAACCAACAAGCCATTCCCTTTACAAAAATCAAACAATCTTTCACCTTCCTCATTTCGGCTGCCCCAACCCTCTGGTCCATGCCCATTTTCATACCCTTGTCTTTCCCTTCCAACATGTGCATTTAAATCTCCCATTATAATCACTAGGGCTCGGATTTTTAGATGCTAAAAATCGGGAAAATATTTATTATGTATTAAAAATACCTAAAATATGTGACAAAAATGTACAAATATTTAATTATAATTTAGTTTATTGATGTGAATATAAACAATATGCAGTACTCACGAATGCCATTTATTCTATGTCTCACTGCCTGATGAAGAATTACAATACACAACGAGATACATCTTCAGGTTGTCCATCACAAATGACCGACGATTATCACGAAACACTTCTTCTGAAGGCGCGAAACTGCCAATATGTTTCTTGCCCTTGAGGTGTTGTGTAACTTGAGATCGCTGTTCAGCCTTGATGGCTTTGCCACATGATTGGCAGAACAGAACGTCTCCATCAGAAGTAAAATTATCTTTAAATTCAGTAACAGACGATAACTTGTAGTTGTTTTTACTTTAGGCATCGTAGAACTGCCTTACACTTCACAGTGCCAGAAATGAACTGCATGTGAGTGACACTGGTTCCAGGTAGTGGGACGGGGGCGGGATGAAGGTCTAGCACGTGGTGCGATATGGCTATGGACAAGGAAATCCCCGGCTTTCACAGCGAGTGGCACGGGGCAACAAGTTGAGAAAAACACAGCTGCAAGCTGACATACGCTCTGCATGAAGATAGCTCACAGGTTTTTCCCCGTTGAAGTAACACAGAACAAAAATGCAATAAACTGAAAAATCTAGCCTGCTGATTTATAAAAATGTAAATATGTATTTTATGTGCTAATAAGTGAAAAGCGGGAATTTATGTATTTATAGAAAAAATGCTTAAAATATGTATTTACATTTAAAAAAAAAATTATTTACCTAAAAATCCGAGCCCTAATAATCACATTCTTTCCTCCCACCTGTTTCTGCATTTCCTCTTCAAACTCTTGTTTCTCTTCAGCAGTGCAGCCTACCTGTGGGGTATACACTATTAGTACCTCTACAGACTTTCCTTTCAGTGATAGTTTTACCTTCATCATCCTGTCACTTATTCTCACCACTTCTTCTTTTAACCCATCTCTCACTACTACCCCCACTCCATTCCTCTTTCCTTCCTCATTCACAATCCAATATAGTCGACAGCCTTTTCTCAATTCTCTCCTTCCTTCTCCCTTCCACCTTGTTTCTGCCAGCCCCAGCAGATCCAACTTCCTTCTTTCCATCATATCCACCATCTCCTCCACCTTCCCAGTCAATGTTTGTATATTCAGCATTCCAAGTCGTATTCCATGATCACAGCTAGGTCGTCGTCCATTGTATCCATCCTGTCTGAGGCCTGTTCCCTTCTTGAAAGCAAAAGTCTTATCCACTACTGGCTTGCTGGGCCTATCGTAGCTTCACCAGAGCCCCGTTAGCCATCACTTTTCAGGGTTCCTGTAGGACACTCACAGTTACCGTAACGGTCCCGGGGCACACGAAGTCCCCACTTGACTACGCCCCTACAGGCATTCCCCTACTTTGTGCCGTTGCCCGCCTCCCACAGCATGGACGAGGGGTTGGACTTATGGTAGACAAGTTACAAGAATATTGTGATCATATTAATACCTAAATGGGTTTAAGACATAACTCCCTTTGGAGCTGTCATATCTGTTGAGTTAGAATTGGCAATGTGACCGTAGTTGGGATTTGAGCACGAATCTCCGGCTGTCTAGTCTGGCTTGTTACGCCAATGTGGCCTCACACTGACCGCATCAAATGTTCAAGTCTTCGATGTGGGGTTGTCTTTGTTGGGGCTAATTTTTTACAGTTTTCTGTCCTGCCATTCATACACATGGGTCTTTGAAAGTGTTTTCCCCTAACTATGGAAAAAAAAAAATATTAGGCTACATAAGATTAGTAAATACACTTGGATGACGAGTTTCGATAGCCAAGCGATCATCAGATCCATTACACTTAGGCTATTACATCTATGTATGGGTGATGGTATTTACAATATGTGCAGCAGGAGTTAACCCTCCGTTACACGCATGCCCAGCCGTTACACCATTACACGCGCGCGGACTGACAGTCCGCAACTGTTTGTGTGGTTCCTTTCGTTCTTTTTTCCTTCCGTTCCTCAGTCTGGTTTACAGTATGATGACCAGCGTATGACTATGTTCATAAATTGATACAAAATGACATTTTCATCAAAATATTTTATCGCAGAATTTAGCAAATTACTTACTATAAATTTTACATTATACAATAAAAATTGCTTGACGTGAAAATGTTCTACAAAAGCAAATATGCTTGATTCCACTGGTCAGTTCTTAGTAGTGGTCATAAATGGTGGGATTTCACGTTTATTCTTGCGGATCGTTCCACCAAGCGTCAATTTATCATTTGCAAGCAAATCTTGAGCAAGAGGAACAGACCCAAATCAGTTGTTGCAAGTAATATTTCTACCAGTTTTTTATATTGGTTTCACCAATCTCTTTACGATTTGGTGTGGCGTGTTTTCGATTTGGTATGAGCCCTCAGGTTGTCTTCCGCAGTATATCTCCATATTACTTGTATAATAAAGTTTGGCATCGGTTAGTGCAAAAATCATTATACCGTACTTAGCAGGCTTGGACGGAATATATTGGCGAAAGCTGCACCTTCCCCGAAATGCATCTAACATTTCATCAATTGTCACTAGTTCCGCCAAACTGTAGTGTTTCTTGCAGTTACCTATGAACATGTCTACTAAATACCGCACAGCAGCGAGTTTGTCTGCCTGTTTACGCTGCTCTCGGGAGTTGATGTCATCAAATTTCAAACACTTCAACAAGAAACGGAAACGGTTTATGCCCATTGATAGCCTGAAATATTCGACACCTGTACCATCATTTTGCCAGAGATCTTGTAAATTGGTGTGGGAGACTTTCAGTGCCCCACCAAGAAACAGAAGACCTAAACATGCCTTCAGCTCAACAGGAGTAGTGTAAGCTGCATCTCAGGATCGAGAGTATTTTGGACGGGTTGTTGATATGTAACGATTTATGCATGTTACGATTTCGTCGGTATAAAATAGTTGCAGTGCTTCAACAGGTGTCTTCGCATCCTTAGCGACTCCTACTACTCGAGGCAAGTGTTTCACAATATAGGCTATTTCTTGCTGCTCACATTCAGTCACGTCTTCATCTTGAGACTCCTCACTGTCAGAATTATGATCACTGTCATCACTCGCTCCAATTTCATCGTCGTCCAACCACTGTTCGATGTGATCCATTGCCCCAGGAATAAATAAAAATATCTGCCTGATAAGAGGACACGTGGGTATTATTCATAGGTCATTATTGTCATCCATATTCCACTACAGATAATGAAGTACAGAAACTACTTCTAATTACACATACTACAGCACTTGCAACCAATATATTACCGGTATGTAATTGTATAATATATGATTGGTGTGACATAGATATTATAATATAAAACAACGGAAAAATGCATTACTTACCGAAAATGAGAGGACGATTTATGAGTCACCAATACACGCTACGGCCTGAGACTCCGCAAGTCTGCGCGTGACGATATAAACCTCCACCAGCAACAGCTCGATTATTATTGACACAATATCACATTACCCGAGTGCTTATATTGTTGCAAAATGAAGCTAGTAGAAGCCACTCCCTTCCAACTCCATTTTTAGCCTTCTGGTAGCAAAAAAAAAGTAAAGTGCGGACTCACACTCCAGGATGCGTGTAACGGAGGCTTAAACTAGCACAATTAGTCAATATTTGTTGGTTATTTGTGATTTTTCGTTAAGATACTGAATATGGTGATTGACCCTCAAATTTGCTTCATTTGTGTGATGTTAAATAGTCAGGTTATAGATTGTATACCGATTCAGATGTGAGCAGCTACTCTTGCCACTGCTTGCACTGAGTATTGGGTATTAAAGTCACTGACTATGATCTTATGATCTTTGGCATTTAACATATGCATATTCAAGAGCCCCTAAACTAAGGAACAAACCGTTTTTCCTGGATTCTTCTGTTGGTGCATGTCCATTTATTATACTATATTACAGGGTCATCGAAAAATAATGCCAACATTTAAAAAAATGATAGCACCGAAACCCTTTATGTTAAACGTGTAATTCTTTCACTGAACGCCAGCTGGTTAAAGTAAGTTTTGTTTTGGAGGGGACGTGACCTTGCTATGCGCACACTAGATGCGCAGTAGCCAAGGTTGGCCGGGGGTGCGCGCGCCATTGACTGCACCACCCGACAAACTGCACTTGATTACAAAGCTGTTATTCGATGGTTTAATCAGTTTAAGGAAACAGGGACTGTAGAGAAAAAATCTAGGCCAGGCCGACCACCAACATCAGCATTGAACGCACGCTTTCCCAATGGCTGGATTGGTACGTGCAATAATTTCAGGAGTAACTGTCAAGATTGCTGGAGAAATTCGCTCCCGCAGGTGCTCCAAATCCCGAATTTTTTCTGCATGAACAATGTTTTTAATGTACCCCCAGAAAAGAAAAATCCAAAGGGGTGAGGTCAGGACTTCATTGGCGCGCGCGCGCCCCCGGATGACCTTGGTTACTGCGCATCTAGTGTGCACATAGCAAGGTCACGTCCCCTCCAAAGCAAAACTTATTTTAACCAGCTGGCGTTCAGTGAAAGAATTACACGTTTAACATAAAGGGTTTCGGTGCTATCATTTTTGTAAATGTTGGCATTATTTTTTGATGACCCAGTATTAAAGAAATTTTCTTTAATTCTATGTACGCTACTGGCAGCCTTGAGTTGATTGGTGTAAAGTCGATCTCTTAAGTGTTTCAGTTTTTTATGAATAAGTCCCTAATTGAAATATAATTTTAAATTTATCAATGATTGAAAATAATCAGCAGTAAACCTTCAACAAGTGGTTACAGTTTCAAATTTTTTAGGTCATTTCTATGTTTTGCTGGTAATCTCAGTAGGCTACTTTTTGCAGCCTGATCCATTAACCTTCTGACATGGAAATCAATATGCCAGCGTATAAGAATTGTTTCAGTGATGAGATTCGTAAGGCTACAGAAACTACAGGGCAAGTCACTAAAAACTAAAGCTAGTAATAACTTAAGCGATGTTTGGTTAATGATGACTTGATCTCAAATTACATAGTCGGTAGCATGCTGAGCTTCTATGCCCAAGATCGCGGGTTCAAATCCGGCTGAAGTCGTCGAATTTTTTAAGAGTGTTAAAAATCCCTCAGTATGCCTTCCTTCGGAGGGGAAGTAAAGCCGGCGGTCCCATGTCATAGATTTATGGCATGTTAAAGAACATTTCACTAATTACAACTGTGGGATGCTAAATTGTATAGGTTAAGAATGTAAACAACGCTCTTAGGCTCCTACGTTCGTTGCCAAGAGCCGACTGTGGTGGCGTCTGGTAGCTAAGTTCTGAACTAGTAGTTGTTGACGGCGTTTGCCGGCAAAAGTAGGAACTATTTGAAAAATTCAAAAGTGTGCAGTCGTACTTGAATTAAAAAACAGATAACACACACTAATACAGCCTTCACAATTAACACCGGTTATCAGACAGATTCTACACACACCCAAAGTACACGGGGCTACATGACCGCGTTGTCGCAGCCCCTAAACTTAAGAACCAACGATCTGAAATTAATCGACTGACTGTTCATTCGATTAATCGAATAATTCATTTAACGGCTAACTGAAGATTTGATTGGTAGACACGAGTTAAGAAAATAAGTTTAAATGAGAGGTCATAGCTTAAGTTGAGTTAACTTGCACTTATTTTCGGAATGATGTTTAGAAATTTATAAAAGTTACTTTTTGCCTAAATGTACGAAGTGTCTTCCTTGTTTATGTAAGAGGAAAAATATCAATCAAATTGGGAAGGGTTTCAAAAATATTCTTGTTCAATGTTTACAATATAGGATAGGAACATTTTTGTTTTACTCTGTTTAAGCCTAGTTTTCACAATATTTTGAAGCATATGATACAATATATTTTAATTAATTATAATTTTATCAATGCAGCCAATGGCCATGTATTTTTCTTTTCAGGACGGGTCAGGGATGGGATTGTGAAAGAAATCGGCCGTGGACCTATTGTAAGGAACCGTCCCGGCATTTGCCTGGTAGTGAAAATGGGAAACCACGAAAACCATTTTCAGGACGGCCGAGGTGGGTATCGAACCCACGCTCTCCTGATGCCAGCGGGACACGAGGTAGTGCGTTAGCGCTCTCGGCCACCGCGGCCGGTATATTTTAATTAATTAAATGTATGTTTTGCTTCTGTGAGAGCGTAGTACAGGGTCTTCATTTTTGCTTGGCAAGGCGATTCCACTCGACCCTGGCCGGTGGTCCCCGACTGTTACAGGTTGGCGTGCGCGGTCTCTGGCCGAATTCCCACGCTCTTGCTCTGGCACACGTGCGAGGTATTTGGGTGTTTTATAAAACTACTTTGTACTTTATATCGTATTGTATAGTGTTTTATTGTCATTGTGTAGGTTATAGTGCTGTAATGCCTTATGTTAAATATCTGATACGGGAACGTGTATATCTGCACAATACGTACATAATGTGCAGGAAATCATGTGCTAGAATAAGATAAAAGTTTCGAGAGAAATTTCCAAGGAGACCATTTCCTATAAATCGGACAATATAACAACTGGCTAAGAGATTCAAACATAAGGTTCAGTTAACAATAAAAATAGACATAAAGGTCGTTATTTCCTTACTAAAGCTAAATTAACCGGAGTAACTGGAAACTTCATAAAGAGATGCCGATTATGTTTGGCAGCGGATGGGGAACATTTTCTGCATCTACTGTTAACATAGTGAGTAAAAATGCGTGATACTGATTTTAAGCACCGTACTCTGCCATACTCATGCGTGCGTGGTAGCTGGCAACTCAGCCGTCACTATACTCTGAATTACCAATAATGATCGCTGACAGCTGTCAAAGCTGGCACTTGGGGAAATGCTGTGTTGCCACTGAGGCAGATCATGATTCATAACATTCCAAGAGGCTTGCAGGAAGACACAAATACTGGGGAAGTTAGCCCCCCCTGCCTGGCGCTCTAATGACCGTGACGAGTGAAGACATACTGAGTCAAACCATGTGCTTACTGCTGTGGTGGCATACATTGCAACATTGCTTGCTGTTGCTATGGATACCGTTACCCCTCTCGTCTCCACTCTTCACCTCACCCTTCATGCGGATAACAGCTTTCACCAAGCATCTTTTGTAAATCAGAGTATAGCAGAGCGTGTGAGCGAGAATGTCCTAGCCAAGCAAATATGAAGACCCTGTATAAGGAGCAAAGTGCATCGAATATTCGACAAAACAATTCATCAATAATTTGATCAAGCGACCAATCTATTTAATTGTTATTTGTAGCAATTAATCAATTTTTCTACTTTGATTACAGTAATCCATCATTGGATAACTGACATTTATCGACCAAAAGTACCAGCCCTATTAAGAACGCCCACTGGAAATATCTTTGTGAACCATTGGAGATTGTGTTTTCATTTGTTTTCAAAATGATCACCTCATGGTCGCGGCTTCTGTTGCATAGTTGGTAGCATGCTGAACTGCTGTGTCCAAGATACCGGGTACGAACCCGGCCAAAGTCGTCGGATTTTTTAAGAGCATTAAAATCCTTCAGTATGCCTTCCTTCGGAGGGGAAGTAAAGTTGGCGGTCCCATGTCTTTGATTTATGGCATGTAAAAGAGCCTTCCACTAACTAAACTTGTGTGAAGCTAAATTTGCCGATTAGATTTTGTTGAAACGCTCTATCAAAGTTCCAACATTCACCACTAGGTGTCAGTGACATCTGGTAGCTAAAGTTGGAACTACTTGAAATTGAACGGAAGTTGTAGCTCACCCCAAGGGTGTCCGCATGGAAGCAGCTACAGCCTCTGGCGAGCCGAACATGTCCTCGGACACTCCCGGCACTAAAAGCCATACGCTAAATAATAAATAAATTAAATGTATGTTTTGCTTCTGTGAGAGCGTAGTATAAGGAGCGAAGTGTATCGATTAATCGACAAAACAATGAATCAATTATTTGATCAAACGACCAATCGATTTAATCGTTACTTGTAGCAATTAATAGATTCATTAATCGACCAAAAGTACTAGCCGTATTGAGAACGCCCACTGTAAATATCTTTGTGAACCATCGAAGATATCTATATTGAGTTTTCATTTGTTTTCAAGATGATCACCTCATGGTCGTGGCTAGCGCTCTAGGTTGTCAACCCTGATATGATTCCTGGCTCTGCCTGAAATTTAATAGGTCTGAGGGTTGAAACGGGGTATGCTCAGTCTTGTGAGGCAAGAACGAGAGGAGGTATCTTTGTTTCCCACCTCAGACGTACTAGAAATGGTTTTCCATAGCTTCCCCATATCTACTCTAGGTAAATGCTGGGATGGTTGCTAACTTAATACCATGGTTTCTTCCTTCCATCCCTATGGCATATGTGCAAGGGCAGCTGCAGCAAGTTCAGAGATCGTAGGTTCAAATTTCAGTGCTGAAAAAATGAAAATATTGTATGGCCTTGGGTGCTGGGTGCATGCTTTGTTATTTGACGCCCAGAGGGCAGCTTGCATGTCGAATTTTGTCAATCCTTGGAACGTTATGAAAGTCAAGGTGGTTAGACATCTAAGCTCCTTGACAATATAGCGCTTTGTAGTAGAGAATGGAGGAACTTGCTGTTGGCAGAAAATCCCGAGATTAATTTTGCCTTTATGAACACGGCATACTGAATTCAAATGGGTTCTTTGACATGGCAACAACGTATGACATGACAGTGGCTATCCTGAGTGTGGTTTTTCCATGAGTTTTCCCCACATTCCAGGCAAATGCTGGGATAGTATTTTACTTCAATACAAGGGCACCTATCTCATACCTGTCCATAATATGGTTACACGCACTACTACAGTAATCACATAAATATAGGCTATCAGACAAGTTCAACACACACCCAACTACACAGGTCTGATGACCAATGAATTAACATCATCACCATCAACAGCCTCCTTTCTGCCACATTCCTCTCTCCTACCACTGAGTTCTCGAGATCAAGTGCACAGCTAGATGCCCGGATCTGTATATATAAAAGGGAAAGTTACTGGAGTGAGCCCATTTGCTTTTGGAGGTCTCTTTACACAGTTGATTATGAACCATCACTTTATACTAATATAACAGGTATTTTTTTAAATCCCTGGTTGAAAATAAGAAGCCTCTGTTATTGATTATGGTACTGTGTAATATGAGATTTTGAAGCAAAGCTCTCAATGTCTTTCATTCTGTCTTGGAAGATGAGGTTGTGTGAAAAGAAGTAGCCCGAAGAAAATTGTGGACTGAAGGTAAGTACAAAAACCTTGCAGATGCTTGAATTCATTCTTGTGATATATGTACTACAGTACTTAGCTTTGGATGCGAATGATGTTTTGAGGTTAAAAGAGGCACCTTTATAAAAGGGTTGAGAATCATACTCGATTAAATGCTGTTTTTGGAGACATTGAGAATATTAATCGATTCTTTCATTTTGATTATAGATGTTTGCGATTTTCAGCATCCAGTCTGCAAGCCTCGTTGAATAAATCAAGCCTCAGCAATATCCTGTTTGCAGCTGCTAACATTGTGACCACCTGTGATTCTACACCTCTATCTTTTATTCTTTAAATACTGTGTCTAACCATGGTTCCTTAGGTCTACAGTATACCTTGTACTTCTCATACCTTCTACAGGGTAGAGTGATGATAGCATAGTGGTGTAGTCACTTGCTTCTCTTCAAGCCAATGAATGAAAAGATACCCAGGGGTTTAGATTCCATATAAAAAGGAGGTTGAATGGTTTGTGAGCATATGAGTTATAGCCACATAAAACTGCACACTTACACTGGAATACTATAGTATCCTAGGTTGGCTAATTGCTTCTCAGTCATTTGTATCACATTGACTCAAAGGAGGTGATTATGGTATATGTTCTTTGTTGTTGTTGTTGTTGTTGTTGTTGAGTCTTCAGTCTTTTGACTGGTTTGATGCAGCACTCCATACCTCCCTATCCTGAGCTAATCGTTTTATCTCTACATAGTTCACACCCTACATCCGAGGCAATCTGTTTAACATATTCTAACCTTGATCTACCCCTACAGTTCTTTTCCTCGACCCTTCCTTCCATAACTAAGCTTGCTATTCCTGGGTGTCTTAGTATATGTCCTACCAACCTATCTCTTTATATAGTATTATAATTTTTGACACTATTCAATCATATAGACTTTATGGAATTGGTGATAACTGTTGAGCAAGACTTGAAAATGAGACGTTAGTTGGGATTTTTTTTTGGAAAGATGTACCAGGGACATAATCACGCTCCCAATTCAAATGTGATAGTTGTTACGTGCATAATAAGTGTTCACTAGTTAAATTTATTTGTTCCCACAAGCATGTATTGTATTCTAAGTAATTTTTTCGGTATGTTTTCAAATTATGTATTTCTCCAAGAAAATTGTTTTTGTTGTCGTAATGTTCATATATTAAGAAAGGACAGGCTGGAGGAGGAGTTTTTAACCTCCGAAACATGTACCTGTAAATTTGTCATAAAGTTGTATTGAAAAGGCGGACAATTAAATCCTTTTTATAGGATGTATCTATACCACTGCGTCCTCACCATGACCAGGTCTTTTAGGCACCTTAAGAGGCCTAAATGCCATTTCGGAGACATTGAGAAAAATGGAATTTAAGCTTCATTCTATAGAGTGATTCATTTTGATTTTAGCCACATATTCCTCACCATTTTCACTTTAGCGTTGTGGTAATTTCCCTGAGCCCTTTTCACATTAATCAGCAATCACCGCCACGACACCTCTTCACCTACAACATGGAAACGAGTTCTGGTCGTTGCAAGGTCGTGATGGTGGAAGGGGCTAAATGCCAAAATGCAGGAGATCGGGGTGGTGTGGAACATTTGAGGTTATAGGCCTATGCCTTATTTTGTGAGATAAATGTGTTGCCCAGTTGCAAAACTGTGAGTATATGCAATTGTGAATCAGATTTTTATATTATTTTGTTTCAAAATGCTTGTCTCCCAGAAAATGACTTTTTGTAATATTCAGCTCTTTATAAGATATCCTATCTGAAACAGACACCACTTGGCAATTAGAATGAGAACTAACTAACTTACTGTGGTAGGGACATCACTTCAAGTTTTGCTTTGGCCAGTTTATAATTTGTTTGTATGATTTGTTTTTTGTTGTGTTTTAATCCAGGAACATTGCTGTCATTTGCTGAATATATGCACTGTTTGTATATTTAAGCTGATAACCAGTGTCTTTGCAGAATCTGTAGTTATGTGCGTAATGTAGTCATCAGAGCTGTGATTGGTATACGAAGCCCACCCCATTAAGGGCCCAGTGTATAGACATGCATGTATGACTTGCCGCTGTCAGTGTGGGGATTCAGTCTTTGATGTGGCGTTTGAAGATCAGTTAAGTGGATTAATACCCACCTTGGAAGACAGCTAGGAGATCATCTTTATCCTTCTTTATTTGTTTGTGTTTCCACTTTCTCTTCGTCTGCATGTTCTTTTTTTTAAATCATGTTTCATATGTTTCTCTCTTCAATGTTTGATTCTTTATTTTGTTTTTCACATAGATGTATGGCTATAATGTTGGGTATATTTTATTTTATGTCTGATTATTGTGAATTAATTTGCCTATTATTTAGTTTTCTGAGCATGTGTCAGTAGTCTTATTTGCATTGTTCATTTTGTTAGAAACTCTGCTGACATGTTTGATTAATGTTCTGTTGCAGAAAAGTCAACAAACTGGCTCATTGATCAGGATATTGAAATTATCTCCAGTGAAGATTTCGTATACCAAGAAAGTGTTGGTGAAGTTTTTGTGTGTCCAGCTTGTAGCAATAAATATATGCACAGGAAGACTCTGATCAGACACATGCGTTTTGAATGTGGTAAAGCCCCGTCATTCAGTTGTCCACATTGCCCTCATGTGACCAAGCACAAAGCCAATCTGTTGGCTCATATTGCTAAAAAGCATACGAAAGTGAATCCAATGTTCCAGCATTGCTTCCAAAATATTGAGAGATAATGAGTTTCAAACTAAAGAAATGTTTTTGAATGTGATTTTTTGAATACATATTGTTTGTGTATGCTTAGCAGTTTTGAAACTGCTTTTTCTGTTAACTTCTCTCTGTAATGCAAGTATATAATCTAAGCTTATTTGATGTAATGGTTAGCATGGTTGGTTACCATTCCTGAGGTCCTGAGTTTGATACTTGGCTCTGACAAGAAATTTTTGATTTGTGGGTTTGATTCTCACCTCAGTTCCAGAAATGGTTTTCTGAGATTTCCTATTTTTACTCCAGGGAAATGCTGGGTTGTTTCCTAACTTGAAGCCACAGCTGCGTCCTTAAATCCTAGTCGCAATTAAAAGTACACATATTAAAGTGCACAGCCCTGATTATTATTATTAGCATATGGTAACATTCAACATAAACAATATACAGTACATGCATACTATAGCTAACACATTACAACTGTAACAATCATGCAAGGGAAAGGGTGTTCAAATATTAATGTCTTAATCTTATGGCTTCAGTCGAGGCTATTACAAAGTCCTGTGTTGATCACAGCCCTGATGACCACGATTTTCAAGAGCCTAAATTAACTTAACTACATCTATGCTTTAAAGAAATCTATACAAATGACGTTCAAAGATAACATGATATATGATTTGATTATGATATTTGTATTATCTCGGCTGGATGCTGTCCTGCCCTATGGTTAAGTGCTAAACTTTGACCCGTAAGTTTCTGAGTTCAGTTCCTGGTTGGACTGTGGGGATTGATATCTCTTATGGTTAATTCCCCTGGCTCAGAGACTGGCTGTTTGGGACTTCATCTTTCATTTCATTCTCGTCACAATGCACATTGCCACGGGCATAAATCCAAAAGCCCTGCACCAGGTACTGTTGGGAGCTCACTAATTTGCCAGTGCGGAGTGAGACTGAGAGCGAGGGGAAGGGGCGTTCCTTTTGTAGCCACGGCAAACTGCTTACTAGTTGGAGGAATACAAATCAGCCTGTTGCATAGACACTCATTAGGCACTGAGTGCTCTGATTGTCTTATTAAGTCGTTATCATCACTCAACCATCTTTCCTCTTGTGTCTTCTGGAGAAGTTTCTTTGTGAATGAGTTATGGCGCTATGTTTTTGGGAGGGCAGATATCTCTAAGCCTCAGCCAGACAACGAGGTGCCACGTTCTATGTGACCACATTCAAGTGGGCTCCTATCCATAGCAATGTTGCAGGAAGTATCATTAAGCTTGTATAGCTGGTGAAATGAGTTGAAAGAATATTTACTTGTGGGCTTATTTGCACCTTCAGGCTGTAATACCGGGTCAACAATTTAAGTCTCCCCTCCGATACCGTTCAATTGCTCCGAGACTGCACTGTATGTTAGGTCAATTCAGCTAGCTCTTCACAAATTTAAGACACTGGAGATACCTACAGCTTATTGCAACATTGCCGATCTCAGCGCACGTGTTCATTAGGGAGATAAGGCTGCACCTATTGCATGAATATTAAAATATCTGACTTTAATTTTCATCCATGTGAATAGTAGCCAAGATATCTTGGTCTCCTTTACAATAAGCAGTGTAATATGTGTGTTTTACTATCAAGTTTTTATCTTCTTGTGATTTATATGTGCTTGTTGTTGTTGTTTGAGTCTTCAGTCTTTTGACTGGTTTGATGCAGCTCTCCAGGTCTCCCTGTCCTGAGCTAATCGTTTCATCTCTACATAGCTACCACACCCTACATCCGAGGCAATCTGTTTAACATATTCTAACCTTGATCTACCCCTGCAGTTCTTGTCCTCAACCCTTCCTTCCATAACTAAGCTTGCTATTCCTGGGTGTCTTAGTATGTGTCCTACCAACCTATCTCTTCTCTTCATTAGCAGTCACCAGAAACATCTCTCCTCTCCCTCTCGTCTTAATACCTCTTCGTTTGTAACCCTATCTACCCATCTGATCTTCATCATTCTCCTGTAACACCACATTTCAAACGCTTCAATTCTCCTCTTTTCTGCTACACCAACAGTCCAAGTTTCACTTCCATAGAGTGCCACGCTCCAGACAAAGGCTTTCAAAAATTATTTCCTAATACCTAAATCTATATTCGAAGTCAACAGATTCCTTTTTTGTAGAAATGCTTTCCTTGCCTGAGCCATTTATTACAAATACTCTAGAAGTGTTGAGGATTTAGAAAAATGTTGAAACTTGATTTGTTGTTGTTGGTTAGATTTCCTTGCACCATTATTGTTTTATGTAACTCATTTGAATATCAAAGTTCTAGAGGTTCTCCTGTTATTTTGTTTCCGAAAGCATTATGCAAATGGCACAACATGTAATTATGAATATCTGCAATGAAGAAATATCTTATTCATATGAAAACACAACTGGACTTTTCACATATAACTTATGTAAGAGTGTGTATAGACAGAAGAGAAACCTAATGAGGCACATGCGTTTAGAATGTGGTAAAGCTCCTTCTTTCAGATGTCCATATTGCACCCACTCTACTAAACAGAAGACTAATTTACTGGGTCACATCTATAGAAAACATGGAAAACTGTTCTAGGACCGGTATTTGTATTTATTGCTGTTATTTTTATTAGTTGTTTTTCCCTTCCATTTTACAAATCAACTAGTTGTAGAAGAATATTTATTGACTTTAATTTTCATGCAGCATTTTCATTTCCTGATGTTTCTTACTTATTGTGATCATACTGATGCCAGAATTCTTAATATCACGTAATTTCTGTTAAAAAAGACAACAAAAAACAGGTGTTGATGTATGAGAGGTATTGTAGGAACATTCCAGTACACCCGGTAGAAAATGAAATTAATTGTAATTTTGATAATAAAAGCTATTCTTTGTCATTTGTGTAACATTTCATGAGAGCAGTTACCAGCTATTTGTTTCTTTATTAAAGTAAGATCTTGTCATAATTGTGAATTCCTCTATTCCTTTGTAATAGTGTCTAAAAGTTACTAGGCCTACCAATACTCTTTGGACTTGCTTCAAATGGTATGAAACTACTATTTTTTTAACTGTCATGTTGACTTACCTTTTGGAGTATTTTTAAGATTTCTTGGAATACTTCTCAAAATCAAATTCATTTTATGGTTTTCAGGGAAGACTTAATGAAATTACACTTTTTCAAACTTTGTGGCTAACAGAGTAAAGTTACCTGTTTGGAAATATCTTAGCCTGTTTATATTATCATCTATACTAATATAAAAATGTCTAGTAGTGTCAGTTACTCTTTCATGCAAAAACTACTCTGCTGATTTAGCTGTAGTTTCACATAAACATAGTTGATATAACTTACCAGGCAAAAGCATAGGTTAACAATACAACAAAATTGAACATGTAATTTGCTCAATTCCTGTTAAGTTTAAGCAAGAATTGCCATTATTGGTAAAGAATATCCTTTTTCTTTTAAATTTGTGGAAAAAAGAATCTACATTACTCATATCTACTGAAGTGCAATTTTCATCAAAAGTTATATTTGTTATATATCAATAAGTTATTTGTGCAAGTTGAAGTTCTGGAGAAATGAAAGATTTGTGAAAGGTTGAATAAGATTCTAAAAAGAGGATGCAGAAGTGAACATAAAATCTGTTAATGATCTCAGTAATAAAAGAAAGGCAATACTATTCCGTGTGTATTCATTAACAGAGCTCTATAAAATTCCCTTTGTACCTTTCACCGGAATTTCGCTCTTCAATATAAGGAATGAATGGATGCTATGGTTCTTCTCGTCATGTGGGTTGAACTTTCCTATGTTTTGTACTATATAGGGAGACCATTTATTACATTCCCCGAAGATTTAATAGCTTCTTTTAATGAATCTTCGTAGTTGATCAATGGAATTGAAGACGTATTATGACAAAATAGAACTGCAGATGGCTTTTTCATTTCTTTTGATGAATATACTGAATTGTTCAACTTTGTATCATTGTAAAATTTGGGCCAATCACAAATTTTCTTATAGATTTCTTCTTAAAAATAAGTGCATTTTGCAGCGTATTGTATACCGCACCTATTTATTTTTATTTTCATCTGTTACCCTCCATCTCCTTCATCTTGACAAACCCTTTTAACACTAATGGTTTATGTATTGATATTTTGAATTGCAGCGAATGACCATAGTGGGTTATTTATATTTAACACCCGTAGGCTCCCCATCAAGTTCAATTTCAAGTAGTTCCAACTTTGGCTATCAGAGATGCCATTGTCACTGACACCTAGCAGCGAACATTGGAACTTGATAGAGTTTTTCTAACCAAATAACGTTTAAATTTAGCTACATACTACCAGATGCAGTGCTATGTCCTTTTACATGGCAAAAATCTATGACATGGGCCCGCCAGCTTTACCGTACTTCCCTTCTGAAGGAAGGATAACTGAAGGATTTTAACGCTCTTAAAAATTGGCCGATTTCGGTCAGGTTTGAACCCGCGATCTTGGGCAATAGCAGTTCAGCATGCTACCGACTACGCCACCGATATTGTGCTTCAGTTATTTTATTGTATGTAGTTCAGTGGGGATGAGAGATCCCACGTCTATAATCAATTAATATCACACATTATGACCTGTATAATAGTACAGGGTTATATTTATATATCAGCACCGTCGCCCGCCCACTCGACTGTTGCACGTGCATCGGCCGACCGAGGGTGACACAATTCCCCTTGTTACCTCTATGCGCACTCGTCTCGTCAGCTGCATGTGACACCATGCGGCAATTACATTCAGCTGCAGTCGGCCGATACACAGGCAACAGCCGAGTGGGCGTGCGACGGAGCTGATTTAATATAACCCTGTATTATCCCATTGTGCTTAGTTATTATCAACTCTTTTTTGTTTCATATTAGATATTTATAACCATTGTTTCTTTTGTTCGATATGCAACCCGAATTGATCAGGATGTTATTTTAATTTATGTACTGGTAGCAACTTCAGTAAGCCTACTGACTGGATTTGTAACTTAACTTTTAGCCATACAGCTTATGAATATTTAATTTGATTTTTATCATTTTAAATGATCTTGTCGACTTCGTCGTTGCGCTGGGGTCTGGCGTTACGTTGCGGTGATGGGACGAAATGTACCTAGATGCACTGAGGTGTGTGATGTCTTAGTACTGCTTGGTGCATGTGTTCCCCGACAATCTCTAGTTCGCCAGTATAAGACAAAAATCCCCGATTCTTGGATGTCACGGGTAATTTCGAGAACCACTGGATGGATTTTGATGCGGTTTCCACCATTCTGTAAAGGATATCTCGAGGAAAGATTCTGTAGAAAATAATTTATGTATGATCAAAGGAAGCCAAGCATTATCGATTTCAGTGAAAAAGTCGAAAACAAACTTGGCGTCCGTGCGCTTCTTAAGCTTACGCTGGGGAAACCGCTAAAAATATCAATATACTATGAGCGTAAGAATTGGTCAGCATGAAAAGTTCTACAAAAAACTCCGCGAGAGCATATCTCTACCTTCAATACATCGCCCACTATAAGTGTTTATAGACTGGATGGAAGGGGCACGTCCCCGCGCGCTCTGGTGAGCGTGACGGCATCCTGCGCGCTTGACCTTGCTTTGCCCTTGGTTTGCACTTGCCATTCGCGAGTAATTTGAAACAAGAGAAGTAAGATAATTATTATGCAGATAATTTTCTAACATGTCAAGAGTCTTTGGCTTCGAGCGAAGCGAGAAGCCTCCAGCCTTTGTAGCATTTTCAGCATTTGTAGCATTTAAAATGATACAAAGTCTAGTCTTTCAGACTGACTGTCACTTTCTATTAATTTACACATTGTTCCCGTGTGCATGGGAAGGGGGTTCTCCCGTAGTTGCAGGCAAGGAGAAAAATCTCCTGATCCGACAAGTTCAGAACAGCGACCCACGTTCCCTGAACTCATGGGCACTGCCCCCGAGGGTGGAGAGAAGGAGACGGCAAGCCTAGCCTGTGGAGTGGAAGGCTGGGCCAGTCTCTAGGTGGTGGGTTGGATAGTCACCAGTGTTAGGGCAACAGAAAGCACAATTAGCCTATCTTCTAGATCATATATTCAAAAACATTAGTAAACAAAACAATGGGCGAATGGCAATTGAAAAGAGTGCACTCACTACGATGAAACAAAATAGAAAAAAAATATAAAACAACAATGTTATTTTCTTCGCGTCAGGAGATGGCAGTCCAACACGCTGTGATGGGGTACGGGAGTACGCTTGCGGGGCCCGCCTTTTCCAAACCTAAATATATCGGCTTGCCACTTACCAATGGTTCTTATTGCAGCAGAGGACACACAGCCAGTGAAAGAAGGAATGTGCTGAGTGGGTGAAGCAATTAGTGACCAACTTAATGTTATTGGAATGCGCGATATACAGTGAGTGGGAAGACATCTGCAGTTCAAACCCAACTGGTATCTCCTGGCGTGATATCAATACATTCAATTTATTTCAATAATATATAATATCGTATGGCCTCGGGTGCCTGGTGCAAGCTTTGTTAATTGACACCCAGAGGGTAGCTTGCATGTTGAATTTCGTCGTTCCTTTGAACGCTATGAAAGTCAAGGAGGTTAGATATCTAAACTCCTTGACACTACAGCACTTCCAAGTAGAGAAATGAGGAACTTTGTGTTGGTGGAAAATCCCGAGATTAATTTTGCCATTGAACACGGCCTACTGAATTCAAATGGGTTCTTTAACATGCCAACAACGTATAACATGAGTGTCGTGATTGCTGTCACCTTTCAAAAATCACTTACCACGGTCAGGAGCGAACCTGCAATCTTGGGGTTGGTAGTCCGACACTATAAGCACTCACCCACCGTGGCAAGCTATTTCAATAATGAAAGCACCGTACTAGGGGAACACACAGGCCCCAGGGAGGGAAAATGACTTCAAAATAATAAACCTAAAATGAACACGAACAAAAGAAAAATAATTTCCAAACTGGAAAACTTCGATATTAAACAGTTATGATTCCGAAAGGCAAAACAATCCCTCGCTCGAGAGATGAACAGAAGACCCTGAAACATGACTAGGTCACCACGTGGTCCAAACAAAGACTGAAATTGAAAAGATTAAAAATATTAAGTTCACTAAAAAATTTACAATCACATGCAATGTTAAATGTTAATTACACATAATGTAGTGGTGACCAAGAACAAAATAAGAAACTGTCATAAGCATCCAACAATTGTTGGTGCCAACAGAGAGCGAGATCAAGCATGGCTGCTCTCGACTGAGCCCAGGAACTGACTGCCTGTTCCAAAATTACTGACGGCAAACCCCATACACAAGTAGGCATCCCCACTCTTATGATTGATAAAAAGGAGCAGGACGAGAAAACCAAATATGCAGTAAAAGAATATTTTTAAATATACACACACACACACACTGAAAAACAAAATTGGCACCATCGGACAGTGCCCCACGCAGTCACGCCCAACTTGGCCCAAGTATTTAAATATTATGTTAAATCACCAGCAACAAATCACCATCCGGAGTGCAGGGAGAACTTACATGAAGTACAAGTAAAAGCAAGAACACCAAAAAAATTATCCCTCCGACCCAAAAGAATCCACGAGCTAGTCAGCGAGGCAAAACAAAGACATCCGCATTCTGCTAGCAAATAAAAGCCAACGGCTCCCTTGCAATAACTGGGATGTTTGGGGTTAACATTGTTCATGATTGGTCCGTATTGACGAATGATAGTTTAAAATTTGAAAATACACTTATGTCTAGTCAATACTTGAAGGTTTATTTACACACTAGGACATGTTTCGAGGCATAATATTTTCTTTCAAAATCTGCCCCTTCATCAGCTAGTACAATTAATGGCCAGTCATTGTGACATTAAAATTGATGAAAATTGGATGATGTGGATGAAATGTGATGTAAACATATATGATTCTTGCACTTGCACGTTATAAAAAAAAAACTTATAGTGATTACAAAGAAAGCTAAAACACTGGAAGTACACTTAATTTTCAGCAGCAATCAATCACTGGGAAAAACTGCTCTAGTCTATGAAACTTCCCTAATTAATATTCCTTTTGTTCATATCTGCGTCTAACTGCCTCGATTGGACTAATAAATCACTGCACTACAGTCCAATATTTTTTGTCATGAGTATCAGTTGTTTAGTTGATGAAGAATGTTGTTCTGATCATCGCTACGTATTTAACTTGTCAAGGAAAACCGTTCTATATAATTTCTGCAAATTTTAACATCACTTCTTCATGGAATTGTTGACATCACAGGCGGCAACATTTTACGAAGGTACACAACAACTTGTGTCACACTATGGCAAGTGCCTCCAAAATAGTTCGTTATTGAGGTTTCAATGGGAGCTGTGTGGAAAGATATTTGCTGTTTGTTTAGCAATAAATAGTTTGTATCTGTACTCGTTTTGTTTTCATTACCTAACGGAATTTACTTTCTGGATGTACAATGTACCGTATAATTTATTCCACAGTTTTCTGTTGGTTGGCATTGGCTTACCACACGATCTGGGAGCCTCAATTTCTGAGGCATGCCTATTGGTAGGTGAATAAGTTGGTCACGTGAGAGCTTGGTCATGTCACAATCTGTGGCGCTCTCTTATTGACCAGAAGCCTCCAGGGGGCTGTTACTAGACTCGCTTTAATGTGTGAGCTGTCATGGACACCGGTAGTAATCGGTGGAGTGAACTGTATAATGTAATCCCTCAAACTTGAACAGGGATTACTGGAATCACTTCTCCAGCTCACATGCCTGTTTGACCGGCTCGGGGTTGCTAAGCTGTGAGGTAGCCGACATGCAAGATTGCTAAGTTGTGTTGAAGAAGTGTGATAAGCTTTTCGAGTGATCACCCATCACAGCAAGCTAGCCTGCCTGATGAGGACTGTATTGGGCCATTGGCGTGGGCTGAACACCCGTGAATTAAGTGAAATTTGGCAACCCATACTGAGACTTACTAGTGGAAGTAACTTGCATATAGGTACCATATAACATGACACTTTTATTACACGACACATCTCAAATGCGAAGTGGGGCTTTGCTCTTTTCAGTGACCCCCTTCAGTGTACTTACTATATGAAAATCCACAGCCTGTTTCCAGTCGACCGACCGGGTCAGGGAATGGAATGAATGAAGCCCCCATCTAGCAGCGAGGATATGAACCGTGCCGGCTGCCGAAGCCTGTCGCACTCCCCTGGGGCAATGATTAAATGAATGACAGATGAAATGAAATGATAGTGGAGAGTGTTGCTGGCAAATTGTGACAGGGAAAACCGGAGTGCCCGGAGAAAAACCTGTCTGCCTCCGCTTTGTCCAGCACAAATCTCACATGAAGTGACGGGGATTTGAACCATGGACCCAGCGGTGAGAGGCCGGCGTGCTGCCGCCTATGCCACGGAGGCTCTTACTTTATTTATAGTGTAAGGCATTGATAAATAAATATGAAATGAAATTACACCATCACAGCATGTCACAAAGACTGAATCATGACCACTTGGCAGCAATGTTGGGTTTGACCATGATTTATTTAAAAAGAAAATCCCAAGACCTGGTCAATACATTAATATTTCGCTTGTGTACATGTTTTGAGGGGGGTTGCGTGGCACAGTCTGTAGAGGCACTGAGCTTCTAACTGAAAGGGAATGGGTTCGATCCCCACCCAGGTAGTGGATTTTAGAAACAAAACTACCACTTTCAGAAATGCAAATAGCCATGGGGTTCACTCAGCCTACACCAGAAATAAGTACCAGGGTAATACCTGGGAGAAAAGAAGGTCGGGCGTGGAGCTGACAACTTCATCCCATCTAGTGCCGATGTCACAAAAAGTGGAAGCCTCTACCTTCCACTACTCCCAGAGCCTCCATGACCTGTGCGGAGTTGGCTTTGCTTTGCGTTGCTTACATGTTTTGAGTCATCTCAATGACTCTTCTTCAGCACATTGTTAATTTATTAATTAAAATTATAAAACTAGTATTAAGTTACATAAGAACACATTATTATAGAATGACATAAAAATGACCATGATAGCCCGATTCCTTATTGACATTTTTTTTTTTTTTTTTTAGCGTATGGCTTTTAGCGCCGGGAGTGTCCGAGGACATGTTCGGCTCGCCAGTTTTTGTAGCTGCTTCGAGACGGACACCCAATGGGTGAGCTACAAGTACCGTTGGGGAGGAAAGTTGGAAGGGAAGGGCGAGGAGTTTGAAGGTAGCGGCTGTGGCCTATAGTTAGGGACCAACTCCGGCATTTGCCTGGAAGGAAGCTGGGAAACCACAGAAGACCATCTTCAAGGTTGCCGGCGGGGGGATTCGATCCTCCTCGCCTCCCGGATGTGAGCGACTGCCATTAGTCATGCCGTAACGACCACGGCTAACTCACCCGGTACATATTAATTATAATAAACTATTTATTATCTAACCGTAGCAGTTTCGGTCACATTGTGACCTTCTTCTGCATGGTATAGGATAAGTAACTGTGCAGTAACATACAACTTTATACATTTTTTCCATAATAGAGATTACTATAAATATGTTTTTACCAAAAGTTCACAGAGTATAATAAAAAAAACAAAACAGATCTGTTACAATAATATTGTTAATCAAGCGTAAAAAAGTCTTGAAAAAACAGCATAGAATATTAAAGAGATGTGTATGTGGATGTGCAGTGGTCTGGGGAAGGAACACCGAAGAAGTGCAAAAACAACTAGATGCACTGAACGAAAATATTCAGAAGTATGGCCTGAAAATCAGTATAGAGAAAAGCAAGACCATGGTGATGACGAGGGGAAAGACAAGGAAAGGGCACTGTGAAAATTGGAAGTCAGAGTTTGGAAATTGTGGACACGTTCAAATACCTAGGAAGTGAATTGATGCAAACTGGTAGGTTGGACATGGAGATTGGCAGGAGGGTACAGCAGAGCAATGCATTCTATCAAAGTGTAAGAAAACTTGTTTGGGATAAGGAAGTACCAAGGAAAAGCAAGGAGGTAATGTATAAAGTGTACTATGTTCCCATATTAACTTATGCAGCTGAGACTTGGACCCTGACATGCAGGCAAGAGAGTAGAATCCAAGCCAGTGAAATGAAATTCCTAAGAAGTATGATAGGAAAGACAGAGTGAGGAATGAAGATGTTAGGAAGGAAGTTGGGATGGGAAAACTAAATGAGAGAATTGAGAAGAATAAACTAAGGTGGTTTGGACATGTAAAGAGGATGGAGGAAAATAGAATACCAAGACAGATGCTGGAGGCCAAGTGCAAGGGTAAGAGAGCAAGGGGAAGACCTAGAACAAGGTGGATCGATTCAATGAAGAACAGCGTGAGAAAAAGAAATTTGGACTGGGACAAGGTCGTGGAAGAAGAATTGTGGAAGGAAAGAAGAAAGTGGAGAAGTGCCATAAATACCCCGACCCGGCAGGAGCTGGATAAGGGGAAATGATGATGATGATGATGATGTGGAAATATGTATGTTGAATATGTTAGGTTATAAAAATGATGCTTGATGTGTATTTGCCAGGTAGAGAGATATTGTAGACAGAAACTTTGGAAATGGGTGTGACAAAGTTATTATGAAATGTTGAGAAATGTATCAGTTGTGTAGTTGCCAAGTCTTTTACATCTCTTCAATTCTAGGTTGTTGTTTTTTCAAGACTTTTTTAATGCTATATTAACAAAATTATTGTAACAGATCTGTTTTTTTTTATTATACTCTGTGAACTTTTGGTAAAAACATATTTATAGTATTCTCTATTAGGGAAAAGAATGTAGCCTTAAGTTGTATGGTACTACACAGTTACTTATCCTATATCACGCTGAAGAAGGACACAATGTGATGTACTAAATATTGACTTTAGGCAATAAATAGTTTATTATAAATAAGAACACATGCCATAAAATTATTCCAAAACAGTTTATCATTATACTTATTTTTACAGAGAAACAAAATATTTTTAACAAATTATGTTTTAAAACACAACAAATGTTAATATTTAACAAGTGTAGTAGATTAAGAACAATTAATTTTGGAAATGTGGTATTAAATAATTATGTTTTATTAGTTTTCATGTGTTCTTATAAGTATAATACTTCTTTTAGATTTTAAATTGATAAATTACGATGTGTTGAAGAAGAGTGTTTGAAATGAAACAAAAGTTTGGTGCTTTTCAGTCGGTCAACACGATTGTACCCAAATGAGATGGGTTATTCCCTTATCCTGGAAAAAACAAAACAAAAAAAAAAAACAACAAAAAAACAAACATGAGATTAATAAATACACTAGGATGACCAGTTTCGATTGTCAAGTGATCATCATCAGATCCATTACACGTAGGCTATAAAATCTATGTCTAAAAAAAATGGGTGTAAATATTTACAATATGTACACTTATTTAGTTGCAGTATTAGTAATACAATTCGTCAGTATTTGTTAGTTGTAGTCTATGTGATGTTCTGTTGAGATACTGGAAGTGGTGATTGACCTCTGAAATTTGCCTGTTTGGAGTGAATATGTCAAAAAAAGAAAAAAAAAAGTGAACCCCTGGCACTATACAGCCCACGAAGGGCCTAGGTCGACCAAGCGACCGCTGCCCAGCCATTTGGCCTCCAGATATTGGGGTGATGCGTGATCAGTGCATCGGGTCCCCTTGGCCGTTAATCTTGGTTTTCGTGATCGGGGCGCTGCCTCACTGTCAGACAGCTACTCAATTGTCCTCACGAGGTTGAGTGCACCCCGTTCCAACCCTCATGTCAGTTTTAAAATCCCTAACGGAGCCGGGAATCGAACCCGGGGCCTCTGGGTGAGAGGCAGGTGCGCTACCCCCAACACCACGGGGCCGGCTGGAGTGAATATGTGGTTTTTGTAAATGGTCAATTCTGATTGTACTGTATTGTATAGGCTGCTTATCTGGTTAGGATATTGCGCGGTCCTGTAGGGAGCAGTTCACTTGGACACTTATTGCACTCGACTGACTGGAAATTCCAGGGTGTGAGGGTCTATTATCTCGCTGGGCTGTTCCCCCTCCCCGCAGTGTGCTCCTGGTGCAAGTGTATCTGTCATGGGTTGCCAAGTCTAGACTCTAAAATGTGGTGTATGTTACTGCATTCAAGATAATAATAATAATATCGTATGGCCTCGGCTGCCGGGTGCAAGTTTTGATATTTGACACCCAAAGGGTAGCTTGCATGTCGAATTTCGTAGTTCCTTGAAGCACTATGAAAGTCAAGGAGGTTAGATATCTAAGCTCCTTGAACACTATAGCACTTTCTAGTAGAGAAATGAGGAACTTTGTGTTGGCAGAAACTCCCGAGATTAATTTTGCCATTATGAACACGGCCTACTGAATTCAAATGGGTTCTTTGACATGCGAACATCGTATGACATGGTGTCGTAATTTTTGCCGCCTTTCAAAAATCACTTACCATGGCCAGGAGCAAACCTGCAAGCTTGGGGTTAGTAGACCGACACGTTGACCACTCACCCACCGTGGCACTATTAAAGACCGTGGATTCAATTTTCGCCACGCATAAGCTAGTAGCCATGTAAGCGCTGCCCGGTCTAAGGCAACAATAACAAGTAGTTCCGTGAAGAACTATACAGCCTATTTTCATATATCCTACTTATGTTAGTTGCCACTATCAACATACACAATTTCAGTTTGATTGCTGCAGTAGATTCGTAGATATTGAGAACCGACTAAATATTTAGGATGGTCGCCATGTTGGATTTTATATATGTAGGTCCTAGAGTTATGTACTGTTACATGCAGATTATTGTGAACGTGTAGTATTCAAACTTCAATCGCATAATTAGGACACAAGAAAAAACAAGGAGATTTTAAAATTTTTCACAGCTGCCATCTTGAGGTTATGGAAACAATAGAAATAAATTAGATGCCAGTGGATTAACATTCGGATAAAGATTTACTGTACCAAGTTTCACTGCACGCGGATGGTTAAATTGCGAGAAACGTCAATGTGAATATTTATAATTCGCGTAACCGCCATGTTGGATTTGTGATCACCAGGTTATTTAAAGTCCTATAGGTGAACGTAAGTTCATAGCGCCTATGAACATTAAAATCTGCAGTTTGATTGCTAAAATAGATTCGTAGATATTCAGTATCGTCTAAATATTTCGGATGGTCGCCATGTTGGATTGTTAAATGTATAGGCCATAGAGTCATGTACCATTAAAGGAAAATTATTGCGTAGGTTCATTATTCAAACTTTCACTTCGATCGCATGACTACATCACAAGAAATAAAAACATAATTTTAAAATTCGCACTGCCGCCATCTTGAGGTTATGTAAACAATTGAACTAAATTAGATACCAGTGGATTACAATGTGTATAAATATTTCCTGTACCAGGTTTCAGTGCGCTTGGAACATTAAATCGCGAGAAAGGTCTATTTAAAATGTTCAAATTCGCTTGGCCGCCATGTTCGTTTTGTAGTTAACCGGTTTTTGAAAATCTTATAGATAGCCTTCCAGTAGTGCCCTTTATCTCCGTACAAAATTTTAGGGAGATACCGCTAATAGTTTCAGAGATATAGAATGCCGGTGAAATATTTCGCACATCCGCCATCTTGTAATTATGTGAACAATTGAACGAAGTTAGATGTCGGTGCATTACAATGTATATAAACATATACTGTACCAAGTTTCATTGCGTTTGGTTGGTCAAATCGCGAGAAACGTCTATTTAAAAGTCGCAAATTCGCTTGGCCGCCATGTTGGTTTTGTAGTTACCAGGTTTTCAAAAGTCACATAAGTGAACTTATAGTAGTTCCCTCTATCACCATAGAAAATGTCAGGGTAATATCGGTAATAGTTTCGGAGATATTGAATGCTGGTGAAATATTTCGCACAGTCGCCATGTTGGATTGGTGAGTCGTAACAAAATTTGAAGGGCACGGTCGAGGTCGCCGGGAATAGTGCTATGAACCTTCCGAGTTTCATTGAAATCGCTCCAGCCGTTTAGATTTTATTAGGGGGACACACACACACGAATCACACACACACACACGCACACACACACGGACAAAAGGTGATCTCATAAGCCTATTTTTTCAAAATTGAAAATAGGCTAAAAATGGCTTCAAACACCATAATGTCTTTTAAATGACTCGAACCATATAGAACACAAACTGATTTATAGTGAGATATTATTGACTACTGTCGACCAAAGTATTATGTGTACTCGAGTTTGAAGGTTGTTTGTTAAGTAACCAATAGACCTACATAAAATCCAATACCATCAACATTTTCGTCGTTCTATTTTACGTTAGTTCATGTAGGTTTGGATTTTTAAATTTATATTTTAATATTTTTTATCGCAGTTGGAACACAAAAAGTGCACGTTTTTAAGCCTGTTTCAACCATGCGTCATATTTAAGAATTATTATCTCAATAACCCGTCATCAGATCGAATCCAAATTTTAACACAATATACATTGGAATGCTGTATAACTGGTTTATTAATTTCAAAATTGTGTGTGCCCAAGAAACAAAGTTGTTGTCATTTTTGTAAGGTAACTTTTTCTCGGCTCGGGGTGGTTGGAAAATGTAGTTCTTGGTTGCGATGTAATCGTTATACATCAAAAAGTTATGCTGTATGACTGTGAAATACGTAAATTAATTCACTTATTTTATATCGGTTTGTATTTGTACGAGGAAATAACACATGGTTCATCAGCTAGCCACTCCAGCAAAAGCTGTACAGCGTTGCTGAGATGGAGCCCATCACCGCCGAGCGAGACGCGCCATGGTACGTGTGGGCACCTTTTCGGCAACGCTGTACAGCTGTTCCCGGCGCGGCTTGCTGGTGAACCATGTGTTATTTCCTCGTACAATTACAAACCGATATAAAATAAGTGAATTAATTTACGTATTTCACAGTCACACAGCATAACGTTTTGATGTAAAACGATTACATCGCAACCAAGAACTACATTTTCCAACCACCCCGAGCTGAGAAAAAGCTACCCTACAAAAATGACAACAACTTTGTTTCTTGGGCACACACAATTTTGAAATTAATAAACCAGTTATACAACATTCCAATGTATATTGTGTTAAAATTTGGATTCGATCTGATGACGGGTTATTGCGATAATAATTCTTAAATATGACGCATGGTTGAAACACGCTTAAAAACGTGCACTTTTTGTGTTCCAACTGCGATAAAAAATATTAAAATATAAATTAAAAATTCCAAACCTACATGAACTAACGCAAAATAGAACGACGAAAATGGTGATGTTATTGGATTTTATGTAGGTCTATTGGTTGCTTTACAAACAACCTTCAAACTCGAGTGCACATAATACTTTGGTCGACAGTAGGTGGATAGCCTTGTGATTCATTTCAAAATACAGTACATTTTAAGTCAATATGGGAATCATCTAAATAAAAAACCAAAATGATTTATTTTGAAGCTTACTATGACCATAATGTCGCTAGTGTGCGATTTTGCCCATCACTTTGCAGAGCTTAGCTGTCCTCCACCACAGCACAGAACAGCCAATTGTCACACAGCTTGGTTGGTTCCTTAGTTTAGGGTCTGCGACAACGCGGTCATGTGGCTCCTTGCACTATGGGTGCGTGTAGAATCTGTCTGATAACCGGTGTTAATATTGATGGCTGTTATCTGTTTTTAATTCAAGTAAGGACTGCAGACAATAATTTGAAGTGCAGTAGTTCCTACTTTTGCCAGCAAAAGTCCACAACACCTAGCTTGCGGACTTGGGTACTAGATATCATCGCAGTCAGCACTCGGTGGCGAGCGTTGGAACTAGTAGAGTGTTATCAATTCTAACCTACCGACAGTAGTGGCTACGCTGGCTAAAGCGCAGTGTTAGGTCATGGGGCCAAGCTCTCTGCTGACTCGGTACACGCGTGGGTTCGAGCCCCACCGTCGGCTGTCCTTGAAATGGTTTTCCGTGGTTTCCCATTTTCAACACCAGACAAATGCTGGGACGGTACCTACTGACAGGCCACGGCCGCTTCCTTCCACATCCTTCCACATCCTTCTCCAATTTCATTCACCTTAATCAATTCCATCTCTCATCCCGACGCGCAGGTCGCCCACGGGCGTCGAATAGAAAGACCTGCACTATGTCTCTGAGGAGACCACACGAAAAAAAAATAATTCTAACCTACAAATTTTGGCTTCACACTAGTGTAGTTAGTGGAAGGTTCTTATTCATGCCATAAATCTATGACATGGGACCGCCGGGTTTAATTCCCCTCCGAAGGAAGACATACTGAGGGATTTTTAACGCTCGTAAAAAATCCGACGACTTTGGCCGGGTTTTAACCCGTTGTTAATTCATTTTGGGGGCTTTGCGATAGTTGTCATTTAGCCTCGTGTACTTGGGTGTACTTTGTCTGATAATCTGTGTTATTGTGGTGTAAGGAGTTTGTGCGTACAACCTGCACAAATGGGGGAAGCGTCCAGAGCCCTGCTGTGATTGTGATTGTGATTCACCGAATCAGACCATCAGGCACATTATTGAAGATTGCAAAATAAGAGCATACCTAGGTGACCCTATCGACTTTTTCAGTGCTACACCATTGAGCCTGAACTGGATCAATAGTCTGGACATAAGGTTATAGGTCGATATCTGTGCTTGTATGTACATTTTATTATTATTATTTTTTGTTATTATTATTGTGTTTTTTTGTGTTTCATGTGTAATGCCATATGCTAAATAAATAAATTGTGGTGTATGTAGTGTATGTAGTGTATGTAGCGTATTTGTAATGCAGACTTGTGAGGATTGGGAAGGAGGTGGCTGTGTCCTTAAGTTAGGAACTAACCCAGCATTTGCCTGGTGTAGAAATGGGAAACCACGGAAAACCACTTCCACGATGGCTGAGATGGGAATCGAACCCACCTCTTCTCAGTTTTTCCCCACGAGGCTGAGTGGACTTTGTTCCAGACCTCAGACGAGAATTAAATTTCTTGGCAGAGATGGGTATTGAACCTGGACCTACTGGGCGACAGCTAAGAATGCTAGCCACTACACCAGCAAGTGCCTAAACCGATATGGGGACCATACCTGCCAACTGTCACGATTTAGGTGAGAGACTCCCGATTTTACACCACTTCTCCCGCCCTCCCGCTTAACGTATTAAATCTCCCAATTTTTGATAAATCCCACGCATAATTTTGGACTAAAAGTGTGAGATGACAAACTCCAGTCAACCATCGAATAGATCGATTTTACGTGTAGTGTGTTTCGATACCGCAGTTTCGCTTCGATTCGATAATTTATAGATAATTTTCCATAACTATTCGTACCGCTTGGTTGGATTTGAATATCACTTTGTTTGAAATATTCGATGGTTAATTCAGCGTGTATTCCTAGAAGGTTTCATAATGGCCTGAGGGTGAGAGTTATTTGTAGGTTATGGAATATTTTATCTGTTTAACACGTGAAATTATTTGTGTGTAAGCTGTCGGCCTCCCACCACGGCGGACCGGGTTCGAATCCCGGTCAATGCATGTGAGATTTTCAAAGTGAAATGCCGTGTCGTGTGGTCCGGATTCCACGTAAAAGGTAGGTCCAGTAGCTCATGATCTCGAGATTAACGGTCTCGTAAAACTACAATCTTCCTTATTTGTGTGTAACTTAGATGCCAATAGAATATTGTGATTTTTTGATCTGAGTGATTTTGTCGGTTCCTCGGTAATATGGCGAAGAAATATCATTAGACTTCGATCGTCTTCAAAATCTCCCGAATTTTCAGTTTGAGAGGTTGGCAGACTATATGATTAGATAAATAATTTTCCTTTTATTATGGATCCGCTTAGTCAATACTAATCTTTTATTGAAATGCAATCATAGATCACATATTCTATAAGTACATGTTTCGAGATCGTCTACTAAATGATCCCTTCATCAGCTTACATAGAGAGTGACAGGTCAACATTCATAACAATTGCGCAAAAACATATTAAAATAAGGACAGATGAGATGAAATGAGAATGAAATGAATGGTGCACTAACATTGGGGCATGATATATAAAAAACCATATACCGGTACACTCAAAAATACAGAATTAAAAAACACACTAAAACAAGGATAACTTGTCCCGATTCATTAAAAAGAATATAAAAAGTTGCATTGTTCACTGTATCTTCTTGAAGTAGTTGGTTTACATCGTAATCATCAAAAATTCTTCATTTGTATCCAATCTGTGCTCACTTAAATTCTTGACGGTTATAAAATCTAAAAAGCGGATGCTATTGTTTGAAGTATAACAATTCAAAAAATCCCTTGGCAGCCTTTGTTCAGATGTTCCAGTAATGGGTCTCCTTTCAAATAACAAGTGGGAAGAATGGGCCAGTTTAATAAGCCTGAGTCGGAGAAAATGTAGTAAAAGTGAGCATCTGAGATGTGCAGTGTGTAGCTGATGAACGCTTACCACAGCGTGGAAGCAACTGTTTTTTTTAATATATCATGCCCCAATGTTCGCGCACCATTCATTTTATTCTCATTTCTTCTCATCTGTCCCTATTTTAATATGTTTTTATGTTCGACCCTGATTATTATATGTCAGAAAACTGTACTATAACGAGGCTCATTATAACACTATTTTTCATTATGAAACAGTTGTTTGACCAATTAGATAAGGTTAGCATCGCACCTGCGCTGCGTTCCACGGCCTTCTAATGTAAATTTCACTGCATGGCCTAGTGTCATAGTAGGGTAATCGAGGAGGCCATGGTCAAATACAAGGCATTCTCTGCATCACATGCGCTCTGTTCAGTACATAAAACTGGCGAAATCTCGACAGATATTTATGAATATTTATGTTCGAACATAAAATAGTTATAATAATTATCGTCGAACATAAACAGTCGTATGCAACTCGCCTATAATGGTAACTTAGACACTCGTATGGAAATGATAAAACTCGCATACGCTCGTTTTATAAACATACTCGTGTCTTAATTATTGCCATTATAGGCTTGTTGCATAATGTACTATTGTGCAATTGAGCAATTGTCATGAATGTTGGCCTGTCACTCTCTATGTAAGCTGATGAATGTATCATTTGGTAGAAGATCTCGAAACACGTACTTATAGAATATGAGATCTATGTTTGCATTTCAATAAAAGATTAGTATTGACTAGGTGGATCTATAATAAAAGGATAATTATTAATCTAATCATATATTCTTGTCAATATGGAACAATGTCTAATGTTAATGACTCTCAAGTTAACATTTCTGAAAATGGGAGACTATTTCAAAAAAATAACCTAATGTAGGGGAGACTCGGCAAATTTGGCAGTAATTTTAATAATTGGACCGGTTTTAAAAAGACAAAACATATTTTCATAATTTAGTACATAAAATACTTACAGTCAGACATTTCCTCATGAGAATCTATACTTTAAAACAAAAGCTAAATGCAAGAAATGCCTCATAGTTTGATTACAATGAAGGAAAACACACTCGTTTAAATTGGCAAGTCTCTAGGGTAATTTGGCAACAGTACTCGTTCAATTTGGTAATAGTGTTATTTTTATTTATTTAACAGCGTTTAACTTAACAATCTTCAGATATTATCTAATACTTATGTTAATTCATTTTTCACTGCACTCATATTTCAAGTTCAGTCGGTATCGCTTCAGGCCTTGGCTATTCTCATGATAACAATCCAGCCACCCTGTACATTGAATCCAGGATTCACCATCACGGTCCTCATCGAATGAACCATCACATGTTTTGCAGACATCTCTACTCGGCGACGTGCTTGCATTATGTGTTTATGTTGCATCTGTGAGTCTCACTGGTCTCCGTATGAATGTTCTTCATTTCATCATCATCATCATCATGATTATTGAAGCCAGCACTGGCAGACGTTGATGCAAAACTCTCGAACCCACGAGCTCTTGGCGCTGCGTTACGTCTTTGACGCTCGCTTGGAAACGGCTGTGGCAAGTGCATATTGCCTCCTGGCCGTGCCATGCTATGTTCCAGGATGATACACATCCTTAGGAAGGGCATTCCTGTTCAAAGGATAAATCCCGGTGGTTCGGAAACCAATCCCAACCTGCTAAACCTTCTTCAGGGTTGAATGGATTTTTACGCCCAATCTTGGCGACGAAGCCATAGGCTTGTTTGCGGACAACTGTAGCGGTCAATCCAAAGCCAATATCCTGCATTTCAATGATATAAGAGAGTGACAGTGAGGACCAGAGGTCTGCCCTTCTTTACTTCTGGAACATCGTGTGGTCCGGAAGAAACGGTCAGATATCTCTTTTAAGTGTTAAATGGGATATTAAACTCATTGGACGATCGGTACACTGACCAGTCATCAATTAACACCTTTCCTACAGCAGACTTTATATCGGCCTTATAACATCTAAAGCCGTACTTCTCGCGTCCCCCTGGCATACCTGCAACACACCTTACACCACAAAAGTGATAAAATATGATGCGTTTACAACAGCCAACATAAGAATTCGTTATAATTAGGGATAGGAAAAATTCGCGAATTATTAAATGAAGTAATACACAGATGGTAATGTGTTTTAATAACCCTAAATATGTCTTTTGAAGCCGCGAAATTTCGCGAATTTCGCATGAAGACTCAAATTTCGCGAATTATGCATGAATTTCGCATGAAAAAACGAATTTTAGCTTTTTCGTTTTTTCTTTACAGTGCACTTCCGATAATTCGCGGCAATTAATGCATGAATTTCCGCGAATGATTGAAAACCGCGAATTATCCACAGTAATGTTTTTAAGCCTAGCAAAGCGAAAACTATTGGTTAAAAATATTGAAATATATTTTATGAACATGCAAAAAAAAATTTAATACTTTATAACATAGTATTGTAAGACACACTATGTGGATTTTACCAATATTAAAAATTAAGAAAAATGACTGTCATCACTTTTCGTTTCTTAGATGGTTTATTTTTTCTAATTTTTGATTGTACAATTCTGAAGAAAACAATATATGAGAACGAAAATTCATCTTGATTTTCTATATAAGAGATAAGTGTGACTATAGACACACTAGCTTGACTGTGGGAACTTTCGGGATTTCCGTTGCATCACTCCTGCACTCTATATGTACTGGATCTTAGTTTACCTCACCTACAGTCAAATTCCGTACACTATCCTCAACGCTTTCATGTCTGAAACCATGATTGTCTTTATCGAAGTCTAACTACTGGATGTCACTTTCTTCTGCATCTTGACATTCATCCAGGTTTTGCCCTAATGTCATCGTAGTGAGACGACCTTGCCCGTTTAAAATATCTTTTTTGTGCGAGTGTAGTAGCGGTAATCTTCTGGAGAGCATCCAACAAACACGGAAAGATTGGAAACTTAACGGTAGATAGCGGGCCTCACTTTCTGCATACAGCGATCTCTGTCAATCTGGGAAGTCATCCTAGTAAGTTACAGTACTTAGATATTGAGTTTTTAAGGACCGGAACAGCAAGGTCATCTACCCCTTCATCCTAGTACCTACTCGACGCGTGGCGTCATATAGTGCGCCTTTCAGACATGAATATCTAAATGGCAAGTATCCAGATCAAAATGTGCCACTGTTTCCTGAACCAGTATTAACCAGGTGGCCTTCTGTAGTGTGCCTGTCAGAGTACTTGAAAGATATTTTGCAATTTATGAGTGAAGTAGTAGGGACTGATAACTCTGGTGTTGATTTTCTCAACAATGTTTCACATGACGAAATACTTGAGATTCAAAGAATTTGGCACAAACATCACTGAACTCATCCCCTTATTAGAAGGCCACATCCAACTGTTCACCTTTTTGATGGACATCTACGGAGAATTCAGCAAGCTCATAAACTTGCTGTTTCTGGAAAGTACGGTACCCACATTAAGGAGCAGTTGGAGGGTTGTGGAAATGTGTTAAAAAGAGGGAAAATACATTCAGTTATTAAATGCTGGGTCCCATGCTCTTGGAAAATTAATCAGCTTGAGATCCGTTGACCCTGGGAACAGGATTTACAAATGTGTGCGTTTGATTCAGCAGAATAGTGCCAATGAAGATCAATGAGGACATTGCAAAGAAAAATTAAGAAGTTGCCGTTCTGTGGAACACTGGAAGAAAGTGAGGTGTTAAGAGGATACAAAGAACTGCAAACTTTAATCAAGAAGCAGATGCATAACAGGACCAAGACAGACATTGTTGGAGTTTTGCAAGGAATGACATTTGTATTTCCAAAGTTCTCAGAATCTGTGTTGAAAACCATTTGGATCCTCTGTTCAAACGCTGTGAACTTTTGTTTTTCAGCTTACACTAGCACGTTAAGGATATGCGTCACCATTTGTTACAAGAGAATTTGGATCTCTTCACTGAAGTATACTTTGAAGGATGACTGAAATGTGTTATGTTATGCATGTTATCCATGATATTTAAAAAAATCCCACCTAAAATTTATGATTTTGAAAGTACCGAAAAGTGCACTTGAATCTAGCGAATTTGCCACTGTAAAATACCGCTTTCTTCACTCTGAAATCACCGAAAAATTCCAATCTCTAGACACATTGTGGCCCATAGATGGCAGGAAATATAAGCATTCGTAAACGTGGCCTTGGAGCACACCGTCAGCAACTGTGTCATGCCATTAAGAAAAGTCACATTTATGTTAAACTCTTATTCCACTTAAAATCAATATATATAGAAAATGTTGATCATACCTTGTATACAGATGTTTAATCTTCAAACTTATGTATAATTAACTTACATCTAGCTGCTAGTAACGCTACAATCTTGAAAACAACACCAGTATTACATTTACCACTCGCTGTTACTCAACTTCTAACAAAAGGCAGTGTTTGTTTCCCCGTACAGCCACCGGTAGCCCTCGATACACTCAGCAAAAAATCCACAAGGTTTGAAACATGCTGCACTCTGCTGGTGCAAGCTTGAATCTTACAAAAACGACTCGGATAAGTTAGAAATAATTATAACATAAAATACTGCCAAATTAAACGTACTGCCAAATTTGCCGAGTTTGCCCTACTATCAATTGGTTGTATTGGTTGTATGAAATGAAATGTACACTTTTCACTACAGGCTTTGTTACCTTAGTTTCTGAACACCCCTCGGATATTTATTTCTGTGAAGTCCGGTCCTGTGGCTCAGTTGTCGGTATGCTTGGCTTTGATCAATGGTCTTGAGTTAGAATCCTGGCTGAGCCTAGGGATTTTAATCTCCTATGGTTGGAGCCCTGAGCGGATAAACAAAACGTTATCCACATCCGCCCTGCATCCACACGGCTGTTATCCACATCCGCCCCGCATTCGCACAACAGTTATCCGCACCCGCACGACTGTTATCCGCTTCCGCCCCGCATCTTCACAACTGTTATCCACGTCCAACCCACATTCTCACAATTGTTATCCGCATCTACACAACTGTTATCCGCATCCGCCCCGCATGACTGTTATCCACATCCGCACAACTGTTATCCGCTTCCGCCCCGCATTCGCACAACTGTTATCCGCATCCGCAAGAATTGTTTCCGCTTTCGCATGTTTGTTATCCAAATCTACTAGCAATACAGTAATATTTTAAATTAGATAAAGCATAAAAAACTAAAGCAACATATTTAGAAATTTGAGGAAAACGTTGTTCTCTTAGGCTTTCTATGAAATGTGCTATGTTTAAAATGAATGTCATACAGCCAGAATTGCAACCCTTTTCTGTTCGGAGTGTTAATTATGCTTAATGAAAATTTGAATGAGATTAGCTTAAATCATCATCTTACATTTGTCATGAAAGAAACATAACAGAAAAATAAACATCCGGTTACTAATGATATTAAACAAGATCGTATTGTATTCTAATAACTGCTAATTTTCTCCAAACATTATCCGCAGCTTACCTGCTATCCGCACAGCCATGCAAAATATATTCGCATGGCGAAATATTTTGCGGATATACGCGGGTTTATCCGCGGATATCAACATCCGTGCAGGGCTTTACCTATGGTTAGGGACCCTGATTTATGGTAATATAAAAGGCTTCAAAGCGGTGAAATAAATTGTTCAAAGTGGGGAAATAAAATATCCATAGCAGTGAAATAACAAAATCGAGGTGTGAGTGTGCTTAATAACTACGTGTACGGTGCACGGATTTGGTTGAATAAAGAACACTGTACAAACATTTGGAGGAGTAACAAACAATTTATTCTATTTTTTTTTTCTTTTCTCCGAAAGAACTAATACTCAAATGACTTTGTGTTCAACACCTAACCTAGCATTTTTTTAATCAATGTCTACCATATTCCTTTTCTTACTAGTGAAACGTATGTTGTCCCCAAAGTATAGGCAGAGCATTGTTTCCATGTTTTCAGGACTTCAACCAATCAAGCCTGAGAAGGGACTTCGTTATCCCGCATCTTATGAAACGTTTATATTTTTAAGGTTTCTTGTTTTCTATGAAGGGACTATTTCAATTGATTTTAAAGTAAATATTTTTAAAAATAATCTTATTACCAGCGTTTTGTTGGCATTTAGTATTTTAGGGTGAAATAACATATTTCGCAAAATAAATTTATTTCGCAACTACAATAATTTAATAAATGGCTTATTTAGAGTAAATACTGTATATCGTTGTGATGACATATAATTATGTATTTGCTGAAATATTTTGCGGGTTTTGTTAAAACCAAAAATCCTGGACTCTACCTATGGTTAATTCCATTGGCTCAGAGACTGGCCATTTGTGATGTCTTTGTCCTCATTTCATTCTGATTGTGCCATGCAGGTTACCTTCAGGTGTCAACTTTATCAGGCCTCCTAGAAGGCCACTTGCTTATCAGTTCATTTCTGTGAGAGTTAAAAATATGCATAGATTTTGAAGGAACTTGATTGAACAGTGACTTCATATACTGTTTTCTCTTTTTAAGTTTCAGATGGCGTGGAGAACTTTCTCCATCAGGTTCTATGGAAACCCTGCCTTTCTCTGACTGCCTCACCTCCTGCTGTGCCGTACGAGAACGTGTGCACTGAGTGCGGAAACTCTTATAAGTATCGCCACAATTTAGTTAGACATATGAGGATAGAATGCGGCAAGGCTCCTCAATTCAAGTGTCCTTTCTGTCCTTTGTTAACTAAACATAAAGGTAATTTACAGAAGCATATTAAGAATGTGCATAAGCTTGGGCCGTACGGTAGTCCAGTTCAGCCTGGTGCAAACCTCTGATTGTGTAGTGGCTCAGGCTGAAAGGATTCCAATGAGCCAGAACTATGGTGCATATAGTTGTTAGAAACACTTGTATTCTAGAGGAAATTATAAGAAATAGTGACGAAATGTTTTATCTAAAATATTTGTAACACTTTTGTGGCAATGCAGTTAATGTGACTAAAGTACAGGGAGTTTAGTTTGTATGTAACGGAGACCCTCGCTTGCCCGCTCGCCCGTGGCGCGAGCCGTCTCCCGCCACGCACTTTGCCGTTAAGCGGCGCCAGCGCAGCACTGAGTCATTGAGTATAGGAATTTGTACTTACCTAGTTCACAGCTGGTGTTGGAAAATGTTCGCCATTCCCTGCTACACATCGCTACCATTCACTGCTACACATCGCTACACATCGCTACACATCGCTACACATCGCTGGCACCTTTTTATGAAACTGGCATTTACTCTCTGAAGTTCCTCAGCATCGATTGACTGTATTTCAGCTGTAATATAGTCTTTAAGCTCATTTATAGTGTGAGGGTTTCTCGCATACACTCTATTTTTAAGCGTCCTCCACAAATAAAAGTCACATGGTGATAAGTCTGGGCTTCGCGGGGGCCACACGTTCCGACTTATAAACCTCGTACCGAAAATGCGACGCAATTCTGTTATGGATCCTTCGGCAGTGTGAGCAGTGGCAGAATCTTGTTGAAAGTAATTTGACAATCTCTCTTCGTAAGTCAGTTCGTCAAAAAATTGGTCAAGGATCACATTGAAGTACAAATTTAAGTACAAATTCCTATACTCAATGACTCAGTGCTGCGCAAGCGCCGCATAACGGCAAAGTGCCTTGCGGGAGACAGGCGCGCAACTCGGGCGAGCGGGGAAGCGAGGGTCTCCGTTACATACAAACTAAACTCTCTGTATTTGGTAAACCACGTCATATTGTTACTGACATTGGCGATATGTAAATCTTTTTGTGTCCGTTTTAACTCACAATTATATACATTCAAACAAAATGATCAAGATACACCTGCCTAATCAATACTTTATTTTATTCTATTTTTACAGTATATGTTTTGGAAAATCCCTAGTTTCCTTCTTCAGGATTTTTCTTGTTCAAGCATTTACTTAAAATCGTTAAAGGTTATGTTTTCCGAAACATGTACTGTTAAAATAAAATAAACCAAAGTTTTGACTAAGCGGATGAATCTTGATCATTTCTTTGGAATGCATATATTGTTACTTACTGAAGTTTCAACTAGTGGTTTTGCTACCATGGGGCAGCTTGTCAGGTGGATGGTTACTACTGTGCTCTACAATGCAATGGATTCTCACAGCATACTTGATGTCATGACCTATACTGAGATCAAAAGAACGTCACCCGTTCATACACTATTGCAACACACAGCCCTAACAAATTGACTGAGGATGGCACCGGGATTGAACCATGATCCCCAGACAGTGCTAATGTTATGCCCGCTCTGAAGAGATGACACAGTATACCAGAGTGCAGTTGTAACTGCCCATCTGATAAAGCTGCCATGTGGTAATGAAACTAGTCGTGACGACTTCGATAAGTAACAATATGACACGGTGCACCGAATATTTTAGTGTACATAAAAGTTTTTTCTAATAAAGATAGCCAAATATGCATCTACAGTACCTAGGTAAATTATATTCATGTGACATAGTTTTATTGTGGTTGTTGCTTGTTCTTTTAAAACAAGAGCTTGTGAATGAAATAGAGTGTTGCCGAACTTCTTGCGTGCAGCATGTTGATAAACAAAAGTGCATTCACCATCACATCCTTACCATATGCCTATCGAAAGGCTATCAACTTTGATGAATGGATAATTGAATTGTAAAACATTTAGAAAAAAAAATATAACTTTCCCCATTACAGTAATTATTGAAAATACTCTCCCTCAGCCTGTAGGCAAGGCTTCTAGTGTGTGATATCCTGGTTCTTTCTGTGCATTTAAGCCTCTTGAATCATCAAAATGATTTAAGTTGCATTTTTCAGTTCTTCTGTGATGCAGAGGTTATTTCTATATCCTCTATCTTTCAAAATACCCCACAAATAGAAGTTGTAAGGCATTATATCTGGAGAGCAAGCTGGCCATAAACCTGCACTAATTATTCTGTCCATGAAAACATCACGCACTGCATTCATTGAATTACTGTACAATGGGTATGTGCTGTAACCACATCTTGCTAAATATACCCGAGTGATCTTTCCTGTTCAGTCAATTGAGGAGAATACTCTGAATATGAATTCTTTGTTGGTCAGAATTGATTGTATCTTTAATAATTCTTTTATTACTGAAGTGGAGTTTCATAAATTTTTTGGTGTGGCCAATACTGGCTATTTTGTGATTTTACACATCCATGCAAATAAAACCATGCCTTATCAGAAAACAGTACTAATTGACCACTGTTGACTGACCGAAGAAACCAATCACAATAATATTTTCTTGTGCCTGAACTTTGCACTTCTGGACTTTGTAAGGCTAAATTTTAGTTTTTGAACCACCAAACCTTGCAAAAGAAGATGAAATATTAATTTGATGAGCTAGTTTCCTTAAATAATTTTTAGGGCAATCACTGGCGTCTTTTTTCATCAATTAAGATAGTTGTTAAACTAATTTTTTGTTTAGCATTGAACCCACAGTTTTTGAAATTATTAACAATTTTCTTAATTCCTTAACACTTTGGTTCTTGCACTCCAGGAAATTGTTCAGGGAATTCTCTTCTCACTTTTATAGCTGATTCATGCTTTAAACATCTACTGCATATGAAAGCACTCTGTTCAATACTTAATTAGGAGGCATGGTGGTGCAGTGGTTAAGATGCTTGCAGTTCACCAAGGCAGACCAGGTTTGATTCCTGGTCAATCAATGCATGCCCAAGATAATTTTACATGTCCCCAGAGGTAAAAATGTATTGGATTCAATTCTGGCGATTAGGTAGGCCATGCATTGGATCCTCCTCAATCATTCCATATGTTCGGAACCTGATTATCGAGATACTGGAATACTATCAGATTAATTTATGATGGGTTTGAGGTGAATTACATAATCAGGTATCACTACGGGGAATTCTGTTCATAACAACCTGATGAAGGATTTTGGCAACCATATTTTTGAGAGCTTTTTGTAATGTTGTGGTGTCAGGAATGTGCCCTTATATTTATGGACACATATTTATATACGTACCCTTTATATGTGTTTGAAAATGTTGTTGCCGTCAGGATTCAAACCTGGAAATGCTGATGAGGGCTTCTTGTCTGTGTGGCATTGGAATGAAAGGTGTGGTTATCAAATAAGTCGTTGGTGGTATATTCAAATTCCTGTTATGTCAGAAGCATTAAAGAATTATAGTACACTTTTATGCAATTATGCACAGTTATATGATGATGTTCCTACCGAGCACAGTATATTCACATTAGACGATTTTAAAGTGAATCGATGTATGTTGAAACAGCTCGCACAGTAAGCTTCTTGTCTGATATAATTTCCTCTAGAATATGAGTAGACTTGTTCATTTTATTATAATGTTTTAAATTCCATGAGTTCCACATAAGAAAGCGATTGAAAATGCCTGTTTCATTTATTATTCACTGCCTGAAACCAACTGTTTAGATTGAGCCTGGGCAAACATTTCTGTACATCTGCTTAATTTATGGCTGATTGAAATGATATTAAATTTAAAGAGAATTTAGATTGAATTGAATGTTGTTTTGTAAATTAGAATGAATGACAGTACATAAACTGATGTATCTAAAATATACATCCAGAGATGTCTCGCTCAACGTTTGGTCTACAGAGGTGGCCAAATTATTATGGCAAAGCTGAATAGAATCAAATTCTTTATTGCAAATTAAGATACAATGCATTCAAATGGAAGATTTTATTTGAGTCTTGAGCCTCCGTTGCAAGATCTTCCTTGGATGTATTTTGTCATGTATTCGCCAAGTGTGCTACAAGAAATAATTTACAAACAAACATACTGTAGTTAGAATTTACACAATTTTTTGTGCGTTTAAATTTAAAGGGCTTGTATTTTATTTTATTTTCTATTATACATTTCAAGACCAATCTTAAAGAAAGCAAAACGTCTGCTGTCGGAATTTATTCTGTCGCTGTTTGTTATGTTCTTACGAGTAGTGTGTGGCGTACGAATATCTTAAATATTACCCATTTAACATTTGATTGCCGCTGAGCATGGCTGCACCAGCATTTGTTGATCATTGTAGCAGGAGCCCCGCAGGGTAAAGCGGAGGACGCAGTGATGACTGAGTGCAGTCTGCACATAAGTCAAGCAGCATTGCGTCAGAGAAGCGTCACATGAGCTCATGTTACCACGGACAGTTAAACGATGACTGACGCTACTAGCTCTGAGTCATATCCTACTTGCGCAACTGTACCTGTCAACAAAGCAGACTGACGTGTGACACAAGTAAACAAAGAATAGTTCCCATCTCAACTGCCGGCAATCAATTCGTGAAAGGGTAATAGAAGGAATTATTTCACAGCAAATCATCACTCGGAAATCATTAATTTTATTAATTTCCATCCTCGTTAGCTCAATTGATGGCCAAGACTGATCTGGTGAGGATGCCACAAAAACACATTCTCTTCATCAGGATACAGGAAATCTATTGTTGAAGATTCTGTGAACCAATTTACAATAAAGAATTGGGTTCTATTCAGCTTTACCATAATAATTTGACTCCCTGTGTATACTGATTCTAATAATTTTCAAGTTACAGTATCTTATTTTTCTAATGTCATAGCCACTTAACAGGCCATAGAGACCTGTGGAGCAGTGCAAAGTAATGGCTTCTATTTGCTTTGATGCATCGGCACTAGATAGGATGGAGTTGTCAGCTATGTTGCCGGTATCAATCTCTTTAATTTGCAAACAGTGGTTTGTATTAATTTTTTTGGAGTGGAAATGAGGTAGGGACCGAACCTGCCTCTTCTCAGTTTTGTCTCACGAGGCTGAGCATTCCCCGTTCCAGCCCACAGACCAGAATTAAATTTCTTGAGAATCGAACCCGGGCCTCTGCGATGACAGCCAAGAAATAAATGTACTTTTGTTGGCTTATTTATTGAAGCACCTTCGTGAATTCGTGGCTGATTTAGGTTCCATGTGCATTCTGTTCATTCTGTTCCATTTGAGTCCATAGCTTATAGTTGCAAGCCTTTGTATGAAGTTGGCGGTTGCATCGTAGTTACAGTATATAGATTGATAACTAAACGTTATATGATTCCGCCCATTCAATACCTTTCATATAATGAATTCATTTTGTCATATTATGGTGGTACTTGTTTCGGGGGCTACCTTCAAATGCTCCCTTCTTCAGCCTTGACATAACATTACTAATAATATAAAAACATTGATCTATAAGAAACAATAAGCACTTTAAAATCACATCTAAGAAACTTATATTAAACAATCTAAAACATTGCAGTTGTAAAGTGGTGTTGATCCTTTGTTGTTAAAGCATTAATTAATTAATAGCAATAATCCACCCCCTACACAAGAAAGGTGATAGGTCAGATCCCAATAATTATAGAGGAATATCCCTGGTTGATGTCATATATAAGATCTTTACAAAAATTCTTCACTCAAGAATACAGGAACAACTGGACCAAGAACTTGGAGAGTACCAAGGAGGATTTCGGCCAAGCAGAAGTTGTCCAGATCAAATCATCAGTCTTAAGTGGATTATGAAGCATCACAGAGCTCGAAGTAAGAACCTAGTTATCACTTTTGTTGACTTCAAAAAGGCTTATGACAGTATTCATCGGAAGTCATTACTGAATACTCTTCAAGAATTTGGTGTTCACAGGAAATTGATCAACCTTATTGGAATGACTCTCAAGAATACTAAAGCAAAAGTTAAATTTAGAGGAGAATTGTGAAACCATTTACAATCACAATCGGCCTTCGGCAGGGGGACGGTCTCTCACCTATTTTGTTTAACTGTGTACTGGAGAAGGTCATGAGAGAATGGAGAAAGAAATGCCAACCAAACATCAAGATTGGTAGAAATATTAAACTAAACTGCCTGGCATTTGCAGACGATCATGCACTTGATATGGAAGGGGCTAAAGTCCAAATTGAACAACTGGAAAACATTGCAGAAAAAGTGGGATTACAAATTTCATTTGAAAAGACAGAGGTTATGCCAACCTTCGAGGTGGACACCCCTGTCCTTCAACTAAATTATAACAAACAAATTAAGGTTGTAAAACAGTTCAAGTATCTTGGGGAAACTATAACTTGGAACCTAAATGAGAAAGCCGCAATAGAGTACAGAACAACAAAACTGAGACAAGCACAGCGAGTCGCATGGTCAACTTATAAGAAGAAATCTCTCTTGATGAATGCCAAATTCAAACATTATGGTTCAGTAGTTAAACCTGAAGCAACTTATGCAAGTGAAACCCTGTTTAAGATGAATACCAAAGCAACAACAGATAGAATCCAAAAAATAGACAGAAGGATCATCAGGACAATCATCAATAAAAAACATCAAGTAAATGGACAAAGGAGACTGCTGCCTAATGAAATAATCTATCGGGAAAATGAATCAATTGTGGATACAATGCGAAAAAGGAGAATTGCCTTTTCCAGCCACATACTAAGACTACCAGACACCAGACTACTGAAACAGTTATTCAATTTCTTTTGGAAAAGTAAAACCAAGAACAACTGGTTCATTGAGGTCCAGACGAGCTAAATATTACAATAAAACAAATTGGAGAGAGAAAAGAGAAGAGGATTCTGAGAAGTAGGAATACAAGATTGAAATAAAAAACAGTCAAACGAAAACAGTACATCATTACAAATGAAGAGAGGGCGGCCAGGTCGGATAGATTAAAGAAGCTCTGGAAGGAGAAGAGGAAGTTGAGAAGCCATTACAACTAATATTGTAAAGACTGTAGTGTATATGGATTGATTTAAGTGCTCTAATGTGGGCGTAAACTATGTAAATAAATAAATAATAGCCAAATGCATGCTGATGGTAATAATTATTATAATGATAGTGGTGAACATTATAACAAATGTACCATTTGGTTATTAGATAATAAAATAAATAAATTCATTATATGAAAGGTATTGATTAGCCAGAATCATATAACTTTTAGTTATCTATATATCGATTTGTCTGTACAGACACAAAAATGAATTCTAATATTCCCATGCACCATAGTTGCAAGCTATTCAATAAGCCGAACCAATTTTTCAATGTTGTTCATATTTATTACTTAAGCCTGGTGTACTTGGTAAATTTTATAGAAAGTTTATCCAAGCCTAATTTAGACTGTTGGATTGCAATGTAGAAACTCTCATGGAATTTGTTGGAAGTGTTTAAACATTCCTGTTCCTGAACAAGATTTGTGATTAATGATCAAGGAATACTTAATTATACTACTGTAACATTAAGTGTACCAGCATAATAATAGTGCAATTAGTTCTCCAGAATAAGTGTGCCACTATCTGGATAGTTATTATTGAATAGCTTTTATGTTGGCTACTAGTACTTTCTGATTTGCAAGATGGCAGGCCAGTGCCCTTTCAAATGCTGAAACCTCATGGTACTTGGAGTCCTATGTGTCCCTTAATGTCCAACCTACTTTCTTGTCCCTTAATGTCCAACCTACTTTCTATTAAGGTGATAATTGTAAATCACATACCGAACAGAAAATATAACACCCATTAATACCATATGCAAGAATTAAAAAAAAAAATACATTCAGTGGCCCCTATGGATCACCAGCCGAACCTTATCCTCTTGCAGAATTTTCTCCGTTATACCTGATGGCTTCTGTGAATGGAAGAAAGGGAGGGACCCACCCATTGACAACACATAATTATTATAGAAATGATGCTTTGCATAAGGTTGGTGTGGTTCTGCTGGACTAGGTACCTCGCACTCCACGTTACTGAAATTGAAAGTATGATTATTATATTAGTTTATGATGTCTTGATTACCTTGTTTATAAATGAAGCATCAGCCTGTTTAAGTGACTGAATGAGTGAAATAACATGCAATTCCACTCTAAATTTCTTGGAATTAAAACCAACCTATTTTCTGCTCAATCTTTTGTGTCTATCTGCATTAATACTGATTCTCTTGGCACATTTAAACGACAAGCCGACTCTTGGTGCAATATTTCAGCAAATAAGATTTCCTCATTGATGGATTGATTTAATTGGTGTGTGCCATATTGCCTTGATCTTATTTTCTTATTGTATTGTTTTGATTATATGCCTCTCTCTGCATGATGTAGTTGGTGGGACTCTCACCTGCTGGGTCCAAAATTAAAGAATCAGTTGACGTACTGTATGAGGGGGGGCTTAAATGCGAGGAACCTATGCCAGTGGATTTACTGGTCTGTATAAGTTCCCTTTTTGGCAAAATTCCAACACCTCTAAAGCTTTAATATTTAATAGGGACGTTAAAAATCCATAAAATGTTTCCTTATTTAATTAAGTGCATTAAAATTAGTTTCAGTTTACAGTACACTTATTCTGGAGCGTTTTATGTCTCTCTATTTGAATATACTTTAATGTAGTCTTTTGTAACTATGATGGTGATTGTATTGTTTAGTTGCACTCAGTAGACTTATGGCAGCAGTAATTTATTGAAAAGTGAATATTACTATTTAATGTTCACACTGTAGTCCAGGGTCATTATCTATGTGCGTGCAAGTAAACACGGCAAGCTAAGCCGGCTGTGACTGGCGCAGATAGCGGGCGCGCTTACGCCGAATCAGCCAGTGGTTGGCGCGTTCCGCTGACTCATATCGTTAGTTCACACGTGTTTTGTCATTCATATGGACGTTTATCTGCAAAGCTTAGACGTTAGTGTTGCACGTTTAGTGAGTATTGTGATTACTGTGATTGTTGGTCATGCCTAGACACCAATTAACATTGAGCAAACCTGTGTATATCCATAATTCGTATATGAAAAGCTGAAAATCTTGTTCTGAAACGAGACGAAAATTTTGAATCAAGTTTCCAGATAGACCTGTGCTTAATGCCAGTACAATTAGGAGGCTCGCTTTCCGATTCAAGGAAACAGGCTCCGTAAATAATAAATGAGTTGACAAACGTTCTTTCATCAGAAGATGTCAGGTGTGAGTTACAAGAGAGGGAGGACATTTTCAGCACCACCTATGAGCACTGTCATCATCATCATCATCATCTTGCACAGTTTCCAGCCACTGGCCGGGTCTGTTTGGAACACAAGCCTCTCCAACGTCTTCTGTCTTCCCACCATCTCTCAGCCTCCACCCTTGTCCAGTCTTCTCCTCTCTTCTTCACGCTTTCTTCCACCCCCTTCAGCCACCTGTCTCTCGGTCTTCCCCTCGGTCTCTTTCCTTCCCACTTCGTCTCATGTACTCTCCTGGGTATCCTCTTCTCCTCCATTCGTTTTACATGTCCATACCATCTAAGTCTAGATTTCTCTATACCATCCTGTAATGGTTCCTCCTTCATTAATTCTCTGGTCCTCTCATTTCTTATTCTGTCCATCTTTGTAGCTCCAATACTGCTTCTCAAGAACCTCATCTCACTGGCCTGTACTTTGCTCTTCTCCCTTCCTTTCATAACCCAGGTCTCCGAGGCATACGTCAGGATAGGGACATAGTACGTCCGATTTATGATCTTTTTGCTGTTCTGAGGGACATCCTTGCTCCATAACATGCTTCTCACACTCCTCCGAAATGCTTCTGCCTGCCTCCCCCGCTCATTTATTTCTCTATCATTTCTTCCATTATCTTGTATCAGGCTTCCCAGATACTTGAAACTCTCCACTTCCTTCAGCTGTTCCCCACCAATTGTTATTCCCGTTGTGGTTCTTTCCTTCTTCCTTGTTGTGATCACCATCTCACTCTTATTTATGCTAAATTTCATCCCATATCCTTGTATTATTCCTTCCCACACGTCCAACTGTTCCTGTACCTCCTCCTCCTTGTTTCCCCAAATCATCAAATCATCTGCAAACACCATTGCTTTCATCTTTCCTTCCCCAATTACTTGTGCCACTCGGGTCATTATGTCATCCATCACCACAATGAAAAGTAACGGTGACAGTGCACTTCCTTGTTTCAAGCCGTTTCTTTGTTCCAACCAGTCTGATCTCTCTCCTCCCACTTTCACACAGCTCACGCTTCCCTTGTACATCTCCTTTATCCTCTTTATAGTCCATTTCTCTACTCCTCTATCCTCCAGTGACTTCCATACTTTGTTTCTGCATACACTGTCATATGCTTTCTCAATGTCCAGGAAGGCCATCAGTAGATCTGTTCCATACTCATAGTGCTGTTCTTGTAACTGCCTTACAGCAAAAATCAAATCCACTGTGGACCTTCCTGCTCTGAAGCCATGTTGTTCTTCCCTCAACCCTCCTTCTATCCTTGTCCTAATTCTCTTTTCCAAAACTTTCTCGAAGATCTTTGCACAATGGCTCATCAGTGTTATTCCCCGATAGTTTCTGCAATCTGTTCTACTACCTTTCTTGAAGATCGGGACAATGATTCCTTTTTTCCAGTCCTCTGGGGTCTTCCTTTCCTTCCATGCTGTCCTCATCACTCGGTACAGCCACTGTATCCCCACCTCTCCTGCTGCTCTCACCATCTCCACACTCAACTCATCCACACCCGGTGCCTTCCCTCCTTTCATCTTGTTCACTGCATCTTCCACTTCTTTCCATGTTAAGTCCTTTTCTGTTTGCAGTTCATCTTCCTCTTCCCCGATTTCTTCCTCCTCACCATCTTTTCCATTTGGGTTCAGAAGTTCTTCAAAATATTCTTTCCACATTTTCTTCAGTTCTTCCCTATTTTCTATCTCTTGTCCCCTTTTGTTCACCATTCTAACATAATCCGTAGGATCCTTCCGCCTCTTATTTTTTACCATCCCATACAGGACCTTTTTTGTACCTTCACTATCCTCCTCCATCATCTTTGTCCACTCTTCCATCCACTTCCTTCTCTCCTCCGCCACCACTCTCTTCGCCTCCTTCTTTCTTTCCTGGTACTCTTCCCTTGTCTCTACCGTCCTATTTTGATACCACCTCCTAAAGGCTCTATTCTTTTCCCTTACTATATCTTTTGTCTTCTCATTCCACCATGGTGTTTCCTTCCACCTCTTCTTACTACTTGTCCTCCCACATACTGCTTCTGCTGCACCCACTAGTGTCTTCTTAAATCTAGCCCATTCCTCTTCCACCCCTCTTTCTTCATCTGTTGGAATTCCGTCCTTTACCATTTTGAGGTACTCGACCCTTCTATCCCCTTCTTTCAGTTTCCATATCCTTATACGTCTTTCCTGGTTCTCAGTCCCTTTCTTCTCCTTACTGCCTATGTAAGTACACATTATTGAACATGATTGGTAAAAGTGTGAAAGTGCGCGCCAACCACTGGCTGAACCAATCTGCGCCAATCACAGCTGGCTTAGCTTACCGTGTTTATCGCTGCGCACATAGATAAAGACCCTGTAGAAGTGAGAATAATAGTGCAGCTTAGGCATATGATTAGGGCAGGCAGTTTGACAAATAATACAATATTCTATATAATGTACCCAGTATAAGGCTGCACTTTTAGAATAGGAGAACTTTGTGTATACCATATAGTAAGAGGTAAATGAAGGTAAGTTTTTTTGTGATCAATGTTAAGACAGAGATTCTCTGGTACCTTGTCATGTTGTCACAATTTTCCCCCTGTTTCATTTTGTGTACTTCTTGAATACAATATCTTTTGCATTCAGCTTTCTGAATTGATGGTTTGGCATTGTTTTTGGGTAACAATATACCTTCAAGATCTATCAATTTGTTTTTCTTTACAAAAGATGTGAGGTAATCATTGATATTTTTCCTTTCACTCTTAGAATTTTGTTTGCTTATAGCATCTCAGTTTTAACATCAAATGGAATAATAACCGATGTGTTAGGTTTTCAGGTCTCCTTAATCATGCTTAATGTGGATTATCACATAAATCAATAGCAAAATGGTATGAAAAGTACTTCAAAATAATTCATTCTGAATTCCAGAAATTACCCACGTGTTGCAAAGGTACATGAATGAAATTGCAGTCCATTGTTAACGTTTTTGGTTAAATTCATATTGGATGTATTATTTTAAGTTTATAATGTATCAGTTAATACAGGACATTCCCAAAAGAATGCATGCTACACATCTTTAAGTTGAGGTGGGCTAAGGATACAAATCAAAGATTCTTTGTAAACTATCATACTAGCTTATAATTTATATTAACTAGCATTGACTCACCATGGGCTAAAACCTAAAAATATGCACTGTCTAGAATTCTCGGATGTAAAAATTAATTTCTATTGTTGATAAAAAAATTCAGTGATTTTTTCCTCTTACATGTTTTTTCTTTGAGTGGAGATATATTAGAGAATATATAGTGTTAGAGAATATGTGTTTTATTAGTTCCTGCTCTATAGCATATGGTATCATATAAGACTTAATTTTCTTTTCTCTTATTGAATAAGTTCTCTTTGTCCCAACCCACTCTCATACTTGGACAGTGAAATGAGGAGCACATGTGATCTGCATTATTTCTCTGTATTTTTCTTTTGTTACTGCTTGACCTTTCCAGCTCTTCCTTTTCATGTTCTATTTAATTGGTATATTGCATTTCATCTGTCATTCATTTAATCATTGCCCCAGAGGAGTGTGCCAGGCCTCGGCAGCCGGCACAGTTCATATCCCCGCCGCTAGATGGGGGCTTCATTCAGTCCATTCCTGACCCGGTTGGAGACTGGAAGTAGGCTGTGGATTTTCATTTCAATGGACACAGATTACTAATCAAGAAATATCAAATAACATGCATGTTCCATCGTGTACACGATTGTGATAAGCACTGATTCATTCTACCTCTCTCTACATTGCCACCTACAGATTGGATTAGCTGGGAGAACTAGCTTCAAACTACCTCTCCTCCCCAAACACTCTGCTTGTGGATTTGTATTGGATATTTATATGTTTAGATATAGTCTGATTAAACATGCATGCAATTTGATAAATGTTGAAATTAATTATTATTTATTATGATTTTCAAATTTGAATACTCCCTAACATGATAAGTTACCAGTAGAATCAATATTAACTATCAATTTTATTGATACAAATGAAAGTTCCTCTACCGTATAGAATTAGACCGTATAGTTTATTCAGGAAATTCTTTATGTATACTAATCAACAATTGTCTCAAACACCCAGTTATTGAACAGGGAATATGTAGCCTATGTCATATTTTTGTCTTTATGTTTAATTTGCATTTTGTTCTTTTAATTTATTCCCATTACAAACATTTTATTGAATTCAGTAGCACTACAGTATGTATCAGAACTCACCATGTTGAATTATGATCAGAGAATAAAGCATGTATTACTGAAGCTACTTCTAGTATAAAGGATTGAATGATTATTATATGTATAATGTGCCTATTTTGCAAGTTTCAGCTAAAATGTATTTTTTCATAACCTACTTCAATGCATGACATTTACTTCAATGATAAAATACATTTTAGTGGTACTGCACATGACAGAATATACTGAGAATATGTGGGACGAGAGATCTTTGAAAGATGCATTATAAATACTTAAAAACATAAAAATAAAATAGTGGTAAATATATGAGAAGACAGATGGAAAGAAAGGAGCGACTTACAAGGTAAGAGCATCGTTAAAACACAAAGACTGATGTCACGTATACAAATATTTTGACTGAACCTTTTGTCAGTGGAGAAGAGCATCAGATTTTGATTCTGCAAACTTTTGTATATGTGACTTCATCATTTTGTGTTATGACAGTGTTTCTACCCAGTAAGTTGCCGCTTTCCATCATGTTTGTGTTATACCACTCCTTGTTAACTCTTCTGATTGACAACCTACTTCAAAGTTGAAGTGCAGTGACATATAATAATCTTAACTGTGAGAATATTGCAGACATCCAAGGTTGCAGGATCGAATCCTGGCACAGTCAGTTGGTATTTGAGGGTGCACAAATGTTAGGGAGGCATGTCAGCACATTTAGTTACACAGTAGAGGTTCCCTTTTGGGCAAAATCCAGCAGCGCGGCGTCTCTAAAAGCCGCAGAAGTTAAATGGGATGTAAAACCAACAACATGATTATATTATTGCACACAGTGTCAGACTGTTGTTGCTTTGGCCTTACAATGTTGGTTAATACACTTTGTTGCCAAAATCCAAAGGTTGCATTATCACCATTTTTATTAAATACCACCATAACTTAATTGGATTCTACAGGTCTTTCACTCAAAGCGGCACGTGGAGTGTCGGACGAGCACATGGCAACTCCCTGAGCTTGGGGTCGAGAGAGCGCCCGTACAAATCACATGTAATTAACAAGCACAAATGAAAATGAAAATCCACAACCTGCTTCCAGTCTCCGACCGGGTCAGGAATGGAATGATGGGGGCTTCAACAAGCACAAATAATAACACATAATCATAGTAAAATCATTACTCAACTTGCCACAGAAGGTTGAAAATGTCCTCCTCCACCTGCATCTACACATTTCCGGCATCGTCTACGGAAATTTTCATTCACACGCATTAGTTCATCTACCGAGATAGCCTCAATTTCTCTCATGATATTTTGTTTGATTTCATCTAGAGTTTGGTTGGTTGGTTCCTCAGTTTAGGGGCTGCGACAACGCGGTCATGTAGCCCCGTGTACTTTGGGTGTGTGTAGAATCTGTCTGATAACCGCTGTTAATTGTGATAGCTGTATTAGTGTGTGTATCTGTTTTTTAATTCAAGTAAGGACTGCAACATTAAATTTTTCAAATGGGTCCTACTTTTGCCGCCAAACGCCAACGTCAACGACTACTAGGCCTAGTTCAGAACTTGGCTACTAGACGCCACATAACACATAATCAAAGTAAAATCATTACTCAACTTGTCACAGAAGGTTGAAAATGTCCTCCTCCACCTGCGTCGGCTCTTGGCAACGAACGTAGAAACTTAAGAGCGTTGTTTACATTCTATACAATTTAGCTTCACACAGGTGTAATTAGTGGAAGGTTCTTTAACATGCCATAAATCTATGACGTGGGACCGCCGGCTTTACTTCCCCTCCGAAGGGATTTTTAACGCTCTTAAAAAATCCGACGGCTTCGGCCGGGTTTGAACCCGCTATCTTGGGCATAGAAGTTCAGCATGCTACCAACTACGCCACCGATGCCGCTCATCTAGAGTTTGTTGCATAAACCTTATTTCTCAATTTTCCCCATCAATAAAAAATGAAAGAATAGTATTTAACACGAAGTAACGAAGTCAACTTGACTCGGCAAATCATGCGCCGCAACGTCTCAGCTATGTGTTGCCATTTGCTCGTCTGACCTTCGGCTCAACTTTCTAGTCTACCTGCAGCGCTGCACAGGCCGTGCGGCCTTCACTTTGAGTGAAAGACCCTGTATAAATGTATGGAATTCAGTTCCTTAAAGGAGATCAGAATACAGAAATGGGTACATAATTCAATTGAAGTAACTGAGTGGTTAATAGTGCAAGTCTGAGATTAAAATATTAATGTGTATAGCTGTTTGTACATGTGGCAGTAATGTTATCCAGCTCATTGGATGCAAGTACTTTGTTGTAGCATGGAGGCTGGTACTGGTTGACCTTTGATTTGATAAATGTGAAGGGAGAGCACTTCCATGGTGAGCATAATTATTACCATGCTCAAGGTCATTTATGAATCTGGTATCTATGACAATTTTCCTAATGATATATTTGGACCACCTTCTGGTGTAGTGACTAGCATTCACTGCAACAAATTCATCCTGACTTTGCAAATGCTACAAAAGAGAATTCATATAGTTCTTATATTGATATGTTAGATCCTCTACAACAAAATTATGTTATTGGTCATTCTCATTTCTACATTGAGAAGCACCGGTATACAGGGTGTCTTTTATGTACCTTTGGAGAATGATAGGTCATGTAGGGGACAAGTATAGAAGTAATTTGAGATAGGAAACTTGGGGTTGAAGGGGCCTCCTTAACCCCTAAAATAAGGGTTGATTCAGGCTCTCCACCCTGTAAGTTTGGCAACCAACCCAAGTCTCTATTACCTTTCTCAATCCTTTAACTCTTGGCAAGATTCATTTCACCATGTGGCGCTGGCATAATGGTTAGCGTTGCGGTGCGAAAGGCAGGTAGTCCTGGGTTCGATTCCGGGCTTGGGCAAAAAATGTTTAAATGTTATTTTATGTTACATTATTTTATTATGCCAGCGCCACATGGTGAAATGAATCTTGCCAAGAGTTAAAGGATTGAGAAAGGTAATAGAGGCTTGGGTCGGTTGCCAAACTTACAGGGTGGAGGGTCTGAATCAACCCTTATTTTGGGGGTTAAGGAGGCCCCTCCGACCCCAAGTTCCCTATTTCAAATTACTGTACTTCTAAACTCGTCCCCTACACGACCTATCATTCTCCAAAGGTACATAAAAGATACCCTGTATATTTCTATCTTATTCATTGTGACCCTGTTAACCTGTGTTCACCTGGTATTCTGACGACAAAATATGGTTTTCGATAAGAATGTGGAGGTTATTAGAGATCAACATTTTTAAATGTTTTTATTAGCTTTATTATATTACAAATTAGTGTATGGTCACTTGATTGAAACTGTTTGTAATTTAATTCTTTTTTAATAATAAAATTTTGTTATCATTGCATTCCGAATTATTAAATCCAAGACAACACAAGAAAAGTCAGAAGGAAGAGTAAGTGGCCATTGTGAAGAAATAGCTTTGTGAGTTGTCGCATAGTCCTCAATTAGGGCATATGGTGCCTTGCATTTGTCTATCTGTATCAGGAATATTGCATAGAGTGTGAAGTTACTGGGGTAGAATGTTGTTTAGTAGTTAATTATTGAATCCTGATAGCCAATACTCAGGATTGTAATGGAGGATATGTACAGGGTGGTTCATTTTAATCAATGGATCTGTTAATATCTCGAAAACTGCATATCAGATCAAAGAAGTTGTGAATGAAAGTTGCCTATCTCAAAGTGGGCCATCCAATGATACAAATTTTTTAAATGGGAATCCCATTTTTTTTTATATCAGATTTGAATTCTCCAGAAAGAAATAAATTGTTTTGACCTATGATTAAAGTCATTTTTGTTCAAAAATGGCTGAAATTCAAAATGGGTACGAAATCATTAAAAATGGTGATATCTTACAGATGCACATCAGATAAAGGAAGTGAAAGTAGATATATTCAAATATTTAAAAGAGCCGCCCAATGATATCAAGCTTGATATTCCAACCCCACGGAATGGGGAGGTGGGAAAATGAAAAGAATAATAGGAACCTCCAATTTTTTATTTGGATTCTCCAGAAAAGTAAGTACTTTGATTTGAGCTATGATTGAAGTGATTTTCATTCAAAGATGGTGCTGTAATCACCAGAAGTCAACATGGGTACAAAACCATTGAAAGAAAGGGATATCTCAAAAATTACACATCAGATAAAAGAAATGATAGTAGACATGTCGAATATTTTTAAAAACCTATCCAATGTTACCGAACTTGATCCCTCAATAACAAAAAAATTAATTGCGAAATTCATTCCAGGGCTAACAAAAAATCTTTAATGGTTTTATGCCCCCCCCCCCTTTTTTTTTCAATATTTGAATGAAAATTACTTCAATCTTAGGTCAAATAAATAAATATATATAAAAAGAATACAGATCTGCTGTAAATAATGATGGTTCCAATTTTTTGTTAATCCTGGGGTCACATTTGGTATCATTGGATGGTCCCCTTTGAGACTAACAACTTTTTTTGGTTTGATGCTTAGTTTTCAATATATTCAAGTCCAATTGTAACGGACCATACTCTATACATTCTAGTTGACTCTTGTTTTTAACATATACTCTTTTGTTTATTATTGAGGTATGTGACCACCCCTGGTTCAGCAAGAGGTTCAGTGTATACCTATTTTCTAGTGCATTTTTTTAAATTTTATAATAATAAAATTAAATAAAATAAAAAGGGGGCCATCCAATGATACCAAACTTGACCCCTGGGAGGGAGATTAGAAAAAAATGGGAACAATCATTATTGCTATACAATTTAGTTTTCTTAAGTGGAAAGCATCAAACCCATTTCTTCAGTGCTGTCTTTTTAGTTAGTTGCGGTTTTAAGGCGTGGATCAGCAAGGTCATCTGCCCCTATAGTCTCTGTAAAATTGCTCTTCAGTTGGTCAACACATATAGGGGAGCTTGGGCTTCTCTACTCAAATATCTGAAATATAACACACACAAATTGTCGAGCCTTTGTACATGGATGTCTCTAGGGATATCCCAAATGAATTTAGGGATGAAATGTTGATTCATAGGGCTTGCGACGTCATGGTCATTTAGCCCCATGTACTTGGGAGTGTTTAGTGTTCGACTGTTATTGTGATGTCTGAAGTAGTGTGTATGTATAATTGATATTAGGATTGGGAAGGAGGCAGCCATGGCCATAAGTTACGAAGTATCCCAGCATTTTCCTGGAGTAGAAATATGGGTAAACTCGGCTGAGGTAGGAATCTTCTCATTTCAGCTTCGTGAGGTTGAGTTTACCCTCTTCCAGACTTCAGTTCAGATATAATTTCTTGGTGGTGTTGGGAATCAAACCCAGACCTCAGGGGTAACAGCTAAGTGTGCGAATGGAACACCATCATAGAGGTTTCTCTTATGATCTGACCAACACATATACCAAGTTTCAGTAAGATCGTAAGATTCACATTCGCAATGTTCCCTTGTAGGACATATTATTCTTACCATGAAGAACAACCGTCTATGGCTAAATAAGCACATTTTTTCTTCTGCCTCTGCCAATACAATGTCTCTTTTTCTTTTTCTGTTAAAATCATTAAATGTTTCAGGCTCAAATTGAGCCCTTCTTCAGCTGATTGCACATTTGTTTTTACATGCACACATACTGTCTTTAAAAACATTTATTTTAAAACAGTTCATTATTACTAAGTATGTCATTAAAATAATAAAATATGTCGAATTCAACAACAGTGCAGCTAATGTACTGTACAATGGGTCCAAGCACCCATTCAGCCAGCTAAAGGATCTTGGCTCGATCCTTTTTAATACAACAATGTACCAGAGAAGGAAAAAGAAAGTTTCTTAAATATACAGGGCGCCAGGGAATGTTCTCCGTAGTGCCTACAAGCTTCTGCGAGAGATAGCGTCACAAGTTACGTTGGAAGCATGGCTGTCGCTTTTGTCGAAATATACAAACAGTTAACTTTGTATTCACCACAGCCATTCATAACATACTTTTATACTCTTCCAATAATCTAACTATACACACTGACGATTTCGACAGCCCACAGCCCACACATGTGGCCTTCACCCTATCAAGGATACCGTGCTGCCAACTAAACCAATAACGCTACCTCTCGCAGCTGCACGTAGCTGCTGCGGAGAACATTTCCTGGCGCCCGGTACCATTTAAAGAGAAAAGCAAACATTAACCAAAGAATTGTATCCGCAAAAGAAAAATAAGACTGGTTAAAAATAATGTTGTTTTTGCTGGCCCCATTGTACCACAAAAATCAACAATTAGCACTCAAGAAGATATTTTAAGAAATAAAGGAAAAATAATTTTTTTATACAGACACACACATATATATATATAAATATGCCGCAGCATCTACGCTTCCAAGTTCCTCTCCAAAAACCTCAAACTCAGACACTGCAATTCAGTAGTAAAACCATCTGTTCTGTACGTCTCTGAGTGCCTCGTGATGGCCAGGAAAGGCCCTCTCAGGAAACTTGAACTCAAGGAGAGGAAGATCCTTCGGAGGATACTAGGACCTATACGGAAGAGGGAGGCACCTACAGAATTCGGCACAGTGACGACCTTTACAGCCATCAAGAGGACATTGTGACTTGTATAAGAAAAAGGCGCCTGGCCTTCTATGGACACTTAGACCCGAATGATAAGATCTTCACAGTGGCAGGAAGAGGAAACGCCTCTAGGACCAAGTGGATCTCTACGGTCAGGACGGATTTAGACCACCTAGGGATCCCACTTAATTCCATACAGGACCGCCAACAATTCCGGCAAGCCATCCGACAGGGAGTTTTTCCTGTATCACTGACATCTAGGAAGAACACCGGAGTCAGCAGACCACCATGGACGGAGGAAAGAAAGCTGGCTCATAGTCAGATGATGAAAATGTACTGGAAGAAGAGAAAAGACAAAGCGACGAGGAGATACAAGCACCGGGGTCCTCAGTAAGCCCAAACGAAGAAGAAGAAGAAGAAAATACATTTTATCCTGTGTTTTTTTTACTGTATTTGATATACCATTGTTTTAAAGCATTTTTTTAAAATTATTGTAATAAAATGTTTGGTATTGATGAATTGTTTTAAAATAAGTATTTTTTAAGACATTATGGAAACATGTAAAAGAAGAAGTATGGTAATGTGCAAATGGTTGAAGAAGGGCTCAATTTGAGACCGCATATACCGATTTTAACAGAACACAAATTCATTGTATTAGGAGAGGTGGAAATACGGTAAATTTTCTCTTATTCATTGCGAATAAATTAAGTCAATACGGAAAAAATAAAAAATAAAGGAAAGAATCTTTTCTTTTTATCATGTTTAAAGCACAGCCTGACATATACTTTCTGTGGAGATTTCTTTTACTCTATTGCCTGTGTGCTGGTGTCCAATTGTTCCCTGAAGGCAGCCGCATTAAAATTGACTCAAATTATGATCTTCCTTTGCAATTTTCTTGTGTTGCCTGATGCAAATCCTTATCCTTTTATCACTGTCCTAGTGCCACTGAAACTCTTGTCCTTGTGAAATGTTGAGAAACACCCAATGGATAAGATCACAGGGTGATGAAATATCACTTAGATGAAGAAGTTCATGGTCTCATTGAAGGTGGATCACACAGAAGAATTGATATTCTTGCTAATCTTCTGCTCAACAGTATGATTTATTATTGATTCCACTATTAGATTGTAAGCAAAGGAATATCAGCCTATACAAAACTTTAAGAAATATGCTGAATCTATGAATTAACGTTCTAGAAGTATAAATTAACACCAGTCAAGTGAATTTGGTTGATGATCAGTCATGCCTCTTTTTTTTTCTTTTCTTTTTCTTCCCATTCTTGTCCAAGCACTTATTCCAAAGGTGTTATTGTTGGTATCTGTCCAGTCCCTGAAGGGTATGCTGAACAGCTGCATTATTGTTAAATTGCTTACCACCCAGGTTCTTATACTGTCTGAAGAGGTGGAAATATTGAATGCTATCTTGCATATCCAACCTGCCATTATTGAACTCTGTGCATCAATACCAAAGCTGTTTCAGTGACATGACATCCACATCATACATACACCTTAAGAGGTTGCCGTTGAATTTTTGCCGAAGAGGTGCCCTCTGACTCAAAAACTTGACCATGCCACGCAATTCCACATTTGACCATATTTCCATGCATGCAGTCATCTTTATTGCGGAGTTCTGAAACAGCATGTGCACCACTGGGTACATGATAAGGCTGTGTTCTTCAGCTTTGGCCCTGGCAAAATAATCAAACACGAGAACTTTTGTTACTTTATTTTTTGAGGAAATATCTTAACAGATCTACTCAAACTTGAAACCAGAAATCACACATTTTAGCCTAAGAACTTCTGTACTTGGGAACAATTGCACCTTTGTAAGATTTGTCTATGAGGCAACCCATATTTTAGCTGAGTAAAGTAAAAAAAGAAAAAGAATAGCGGCTTCGGTTGCGTAGTTGGTAGAATGCTGAACTGCTGTGCCCAAGTTCGTGGGTTCAAACCCATCCGAAGTCGTCGGATTTTTAAAGAGTGATGAAATCCTTCAGTATGCCTTCCTTCGAGGGGAAGTAAAGCTGGTGGTCCCATGCCAAAGATTTATGGCATGTAAAAGATTCTTCCACTAATTAAACTTGTATGAAGCTAAATTTCTAAGTTAGATTTAGTTGAAACACTCTATCAAAGTTCCAACGTTCACCACTAGGTGTTAGTGACATCTGGTAGCGAAAGTTGGAAGTACTTGAAATTGAATGGAACTTGTAGCTCACCCATGGGTGTCCGCTAGAAGCAGCTATAGCCTGTGGCGAGCCGAACATGTTCTCGGACACTCCCGGCACTAAAAGCCATTCGCTAAATAAATAAATAAGAAAAAGAATCATTAAGTACTGACCTTAGAATTTTGTTTCCAGCCTGAATTAATGTATTTGTAAGTTCATCATTGTGTTTCATTTACAACTTGAAAGCCTGCAAGTTAACATGTAAATTGACATGCCTCTTTGCGCTATTGTTGTTGTTGTTGTTATTGTTAAGTTTTGTTTATTTTATGTTTGTTTCAGAAGGTAATTATTAATATTAGCGAACCCCTGTGAAAACTCCCGCATAATGGGTTGTGTGTGTCTCCCATGTGTACAGACTACCCGCCCGACTCTAGTGCTATGCAGGCTGTATGCGACACAGTTATGCAGGGACTAGCGTCTTGTTTATTTGTTTAAAAGCACTTTATAAACAAATATATTTCCATCGACTTTTCAAGAAATGCAAGATTTTTCCTGTAGACTACTATTGAGACGATTTGGAAGATTTTGGCACAAACCACACCTTCTAACTCACTCTGGTTTAGGAGCTTGAGTTTTGTGAAACATACACCTTAGCGTATTATGTAATAAGATGCTCCATTTAATTAAATTCAACACTTACATTTCTTTCATGTTTCAGATGTTAGAGACCTCCAATGGCTGCAGACACAAGCTCCAAAGCAATTGAATTCTTCGATCAGTGGCCCTGGCTGTTACGGTTGTTGTGGCTGTGGAAAGACTTATCGTTACCATAAGAATCTGACTCGCCATGTTCGTTTAGAGTGTGGAAAAGAACCTCAGTTTCGGTGTCCATTTTGTCCTCACCGAGCCAAGCAAAAAAGTAGCATGCAAACTCACTTAAGAAATAAACACCATAGCTTGCTTCAGTTACATGCACTTAATAGGCAGTGACATTTTTCAAAATTACAACAGCAACTGTGACTGCAGTCTTACTCAACAGATATAAAAGCAATGTTGTCACCAGTATTGTTTTTAAATTGTGTTTCACATTTGCTTTAGCACAACATGCAGTGGGCTGCAGCAGAGGTTGGAAGTGGTTTTTTGTCTTTGAGTGTGGTGATGGTGGTGGATGTGGGGAGTGGGAAAGTGAGGTCATCAGCCCAGACTTCAAGTGTTAAATCAGTATGTGATTGTGATGTTTCATAGAATTGAGGACTTGAAACCATCTGGTGTAAATTTTACAAGCTGGCCAAGTTCTAACGTTGGGTACAATTTTCACTCTCTCTGTTTTTACAAGAAACATCAACTACATTTTATCTGAACAACTTGAAATAGTATTTTGTTTAGTAATTTATCAAATTTAAATCAAATGGGATGATCTTTTAAACTCAAAAATAATTTTGATTCAAAGTGGAATACATTTTTGATGTATTTCTTTGACATAAGTTGGTTGAATTGAATTGTTGGTTGATTATGTTCAAGCATTTTTACAATTTTCAATACAATAATTATTTTCTTACACTAGTGGTAGTGCATGTTTCGGTCTAAAAGACAATGTAGCAATCTCTTATACATAAAATTGTTATACAATAAAATTAATTTTGCAACATATGTAAGAACTAAAAAAAAAAAAACTTTTTTGGAACTTAATCCAATGACAACTTGTATTCAAACATGGAGTAATATTCCAAATAAGGTATTTTAAGTGTATTTTTAAAAACGTTTTTAACCTTTTTTAAAATTGTATTTTTAACCATTCCAAAGCAATAAACTTACATATGTTGCAAAATTAATTTTATTGTATAACAATTGTATATACAAGAGATTGGTACATTGTAGCTGAAGAAGATCTTTTACACCAAAATACCCAGTATATACTACCACTTTCACTAGTGTAAGTAAAACAGTATTATGGTATTGAAAAGTGAAAAAAGCTTGAACATAATACATTTTTTTATAGTTTGACAATAGAACTTTTGAAAGGCACTCGAGATTTAACATGAAGGAATTTGACAGGAAGCCCATTTGGATGTTCTTCATCTGAAGTTCCCTCTACATCTCTTAAGTCATTAGAGAAGAAGGCTACTAAATGTGTTGGTACAAATGGAGGTATTCTGGAACTGACATTTGGTGGCCATCTCGACTTAACACTATTCCGTCTTGAATCCCTATAGATATAATTCTGTTTATGGTGGTGATGTTTGGTTGGAATTAAAATCATGATCACTTATTCAACCAAGAAGAATGCTTCCATCTTACTTAAATTATGTATCTTGTCAGCAATTTTTCTAGGCCTGTGCCGTTTCTAGTGTGGGGTTTCGCCTAGGACACCAAGCTGGCTCATCAGCGGGCTCTTGTTGTCCCGCCCGGACCCCCACAGGGGCAGCGAACTGAGTGCTACCTCCCTTTTTATGAAGCGCACCTGCGCCTCTGCTGCGAGAACTAAAAGCTCAAGCAGCCATAACCCCCCTATGAAGGCTTCAAAAAAGATGGTTTATTGGCTTTCACGGCCAGTGAATTAAAACTCAGCAATTTTTCTAGGTTTGTGCCATGTCCTGTGTGGGGCTTCGCCTAGGACACCAAGCTGGCTCATCGGCGGGCTGCGGGGGTCCGGGCGGAGACACCAGGACATGGCACAGGCATAGAAAAATTGCTGAGTTTTAATTCACTGGCCGTGAAAGCCAATATACCATCTTTTATGTATCTTGTGTTTTCATTTTTACAAGAAATAATTGAGAAATTTGTCCAGAAAGCTTGCCAAGGTCTGACGATAGCGTACAAGATTAGCTTTCTCAGTTGATGGCATTGTTTACATTCCTTTAATCTGAGTGTCTACCTAACCCTTCCCATTTATAATGCAATATAAGCTGCTAATTTAAGAAACCAGAGGTGAATGGTTATTATTATTATTATTATTATTATTGTTATTATTGCCTTTATTGGTGGCGCAGTTAGGGCTCTTGGCCCTCTCTTATACTTAACCACATTAAAACAATACAATAATTATATTCCTTTTGGACAGTGATTTCTTTGTGGTATTTTATTAGGAGAGCTGTTAAATGTTGGATGTTTGTGATTGTTCACAGTATTTAATACTGTTTAAAATGTGCCTTGTACTATTCACATGTGATACATTGTGGCCCTTTAAAATGACTTAATTTGTTGTACTTTGGTGATTAGTAAAAGCACTGTTTTATCAAAACTGTTTGTCATTTAACAGCTGTTATTCCTCTTCTTGCTTCACTTTTATGACCCCAGTTTCTTTCTTGGGTAGTAACTGTGACACTTGACTCTTGATTGGGCAATCTATTTGTTTTTATCATGTTAGGGAGTTTGATGGTGTATTGGCATAGCCATGTGACTTTCACATGGATAGTAGATTTTTTTAAATTCCAGTGACAGTGGGAGAAACCTGAGAAATCACATGGTACCTGGTATCAAATCCCTGGCCAAAACAAAAGTAGATTGAAAGTATGAACTCGGAATTCGAGGGGATTCTTGTTTGCCAACTTTTTGGACTGCATTTTAGTGGTCATTTACTTATGTATCATTTAATGTGCATGTTATGTGAATATTGACATTTGTCTATTATGTGTTGCCTTTTTTACTTTCTATATTACTGAGGGATGAATATATATTTCTATAATAATCAAAGTCAAAATAGAAATGCCAATGAATTCTATTTATAAAGCACTGTTATTTTATTTAGCGTATGGCTTTTAGTGGCGGGAGTGTCCGAGGACATGTTTGGCTCACCAGAGTTTGTAGCTGCTTCTATGCGGACACCCATGGGGTGAGCTAAAAGTACCATCGCATGTGGATGATAATAATAATAATGTTATTGGTTTTACGTCCCTTTTAACTACCCTGGCTTTTAGAGACGCCGGGGTGCCGGAATTTTGCCCCGAAGGGGATCTTTAACGTGCCAGTAAATGTACTGACACGGCTCCCTCGCATTTGCGCACCCTCAAATGCCAGCTGACTGCGCCAGGTTTCGAACCTGCAACCTTGGACTCAGCAAGCATGTGGATGAGATGAAATGAATGAAGATTAATTAAACTGGGCAAGTTCAATTTTAAGTAGTTCCAACTTTGACTATCAGGTGTCGCTGACACCCAGCGGTGAATGTTGCAACTTGATAGAGCGTTTCTAGCCAAATAACTGTGATGTAGTGCAGTTTGTTTGTTCATTCACACCAGTATTTTGCTCACAAGATTATCAACTTTGCTGTTCCCAAGGCAGCTGCTAAGGATTTTTGCTGCACAATTTGACATAAACAGAGAATTGTACAAGTTTACAACAGATAAGGCCTTTAGCTGTTAGGTCATGTTACGTACTCGCACTGGTGGCTGAAGCTAGATTTTTCTTGTTCGATTCCTGGCCAAGCTGTGTCATTTTAAATCTCTGCTTAACATTTGGTATGGATTGTACAGCATGTCAATAACCCAACTGCAAGCTGATTTGATTTTTACTGTAGTACAGATTTGAACAAATTTTCAGTTTTTAACATAATATTAAACTTAAAATTATTGTGATATCTGAATTCATCATGACGATTGGGGCAGATGACAGTGATGTTTCTCCCCTTAATACAATCATCATCGTTATCATTAAGGTTCGGATGTTAAGGAAAAGTCATATTTTTTTCCTGAGCTCATTTTACCCGAAATATGAAAAATAAGTTTGAATGACGGGTCCCTGACCATGTTTAAAGCAATTTGATGTTGCTTATAAATGCATATTTCTGCCATTTTTATTGTTTTGGTCATATTTGGTTATATTTTAGTGATATAAGGTCATATTTGGTTGTAATTTCAGCATTTGTGTTAAAATTGAAGCGTCGTTAACAAGGTACCGTACGTGTTATCTGCGTCGAGTTTCAAACACAGGATTTCTGAATAGTGTAGTAGGTATATTTTTCTTTCTATTCCCGGAACAGGCTGATAGCAGGTTTAGAAGACCTGATTCCAAGAAGGCACTCCTCTACGGACATCTTTTAGCAATCTTTCTGGACAAGTTAGATTGCGACACTGTACGCATGAGGTCACGGAACATGATGATAGTGTGCTTCCGCCTTTCAACAGGATGTCACTCCAACAGATATTTTTAGCTCAAAGTAATTATCCCAAAAATTCATGTCATATTTCATAGTTTTTAGGTCATATTTGATAGTTTTTAGGGCATATTTGATAGTTTTTAGGGCATATTTTCTTGCATATTTTGTACTTGTTTAGGTCTTAAAATTCCGAACCCTAGTTATCATAGTTATGATTATGTTAATTCATGAAGGTGCCAGACTTCTAGGTTTTCATCCTCTTGGATTTGTCTTTTCAGCTTGTTAAATACTGAAGTGCATTTTTGTAATTTCTATAACTGCAGCACATCTCGTATAAGTTGGACATTAAACATTAATGTTGGTTTCTTACCATGCTCTGATGTGTTCAGCTCTGAAGCAGATAATGCAAGATGCATCTGGTATGGCAATGGTGCAACATTGAGGTGAGCTCCAGTTCTTTTAAAATACAGATCATAAAAAATATTGTTTAAAACAAAGAAAATTGACAACCTTACATATGAATTAGGATATTGAAATCTGTGTTACTTTGTGTATAACATGCAAGTAGTTATGTGTAGTGACTCCTATGATAATATTCAGTGTGTCCATGTTCTTGTTGTCATTCTTATGATTAGCTTTGTTTCTCAATTCTTGTCTGAACATTTTTCTCAGCAGTTTACACTCTGTTGGTCTCCGTTGTCCTCCCTCGATACTAGGTGGGGGCTGAAATGGGGGTTCTTCCTATGGATTGTGAAGGCAATAGTACAGTTCACGCCACGGATTTTGGTCGGTGAGCCCTGGTTTTACAGTCGTACATAAGACAGGTGGTGAACCTCAGGCATGTGCAATTGATATGTGAGTTGCTTTCCGCTCAACTGAAAACTCACGTATCAATTGCACATGCCTGAGGCTCGCTGACTGTCCTACCTCAGCTATCCTAGAAGTGGTTTTCCGTGGTTTCCCCACTTCTACTCCAGGCAAATGCTGGAATGGTTCCTAACGTAAGGCCACGGCCGCCTCCTTCGCAATCCTCACCTGAATTACAAATTCACACACTAATACAGCCAATGCAATAACACAAGTTATGAGACAAATTCCACACTCACCCAAGTACACGGGGCTACATGACCATGATGCCGGAAAGCCTCCAAATCGATCAATCAACAACAATAACAACAGGATTATATCGTGTTGACTGACTGAAAAGTTACAATATTAATGGCATCCTCGTAGCAGCTTGACCTTATAGCAACCAGAGTTTGGTGACAGTGCATAGTTTACAAGGTTATAGTATCTTGAAGGCAATGGCCAAGGTATGCTTTCAGCTGCTGTGTACATGTTGATTATATTGCATGTCTTGACTGACTTTTACTGATACCAGAAGTATTGATGTAAAGCTCAATTATTTTGTTTTAAAGCTCTAATCTTATACAGTATTTTAAAATTATTGGGAAGAAATTTCACGTTTTGCTAAAACTGAAATATCTTGACAAGTAATTATGCTACGGCAACTTTTGTTGGCTTGACAGATAGTGGTCGCTAAGCATTATCCATTGAGCCTCAACTTACTTCATTGTGCCATCCGTGTATTAAAATAATTGCGAAATATTCATTTTATCAAGGTCACATTTCACCTTTTACTAAAACTGAAATATCTTCCATATATAAAAAAGGTCACGGACAGAATAGGGAGGCTGCTCGAGTCCCATGATATAAAGACCATAAACAGGCCTACGAGAAAAATTAAGGACATGTTTAGGTCCGCTAAAGGTAAGCGACATCCTCATACCGCGGCAGGGGTTTATAAAATCCTGTGTGATTGTGGCCAAGTATATATTGGAACAACGAAAATAAGTATTGCCACTCGCCTCAAGGAACACAAACGACACAGCCGGCTGGGGCAAACAGATAAATCCACTGTTGCAGCACACTCCCTACTCGCATGTCACGACATAAGATATGGAGACACCGAAGTTCTGTCCACCACGGTGTCTTATCATGCCAGGCTACAAAGGGAGGCCATTGAAATCCTGAAGCATACTAACAGCTTCAATCTTAAGGAGGAAGCAGAACGTGTGAACAGAGCTTGGCTTCCAGTCCTTAATCCCCTCAAGCCTGCCCTCATTGACCATCGTAGACGAGAAGATGCAACAGAAGAGCAGCCCTGTCCTTGATGCATTACTTTTATGTGGTACGCCGTTGCTATGGTAGCCTCTATGTGTGGGTTGTTGACTATTTATATATCTTCTGTTTACTTGTTTTACCTCGCTTAATGTAACCTGTGAACATGCTGAACGCAGTTTTCAGCGAAACGTCAGGACAACAAAATGTCCTTAGAACACGGCCTATAAGCCCACGAAACAGACATTCCTATTTCATCGCCGGTCGTGAAAGTCTGAATTTTTACTTATCTTGACAAGTAATTAAGATATGACAACGTTTGTTGCCTTGACTGCTAGTGCACGTTAAGCATGACCAATTGAACCCCAACTTGCTTGATTCTGTCAGACATGTATTCAAATAATTGTGAATATTCATTGTACAGGGTGATTCAAAAAGAATACTAATGTGTATTTAATGAAAGAAACATAATATAACCTTCTGTTATACATCATTACAAAGAGTATTTAAAAAGGGTTTTTTTTTTCACTCAAAAACAAGTTCAGAGATGTTCAATATGGCCCCCTTCAGACACTCGAGCAATATCAACCCGATACTCCAACTTGTTCCACACTCTCTGTAGCATATCAGGCGTAACAGTTTGGATAGCTGCTGTTATTTCTTGTTTCAAATCATCAATGGTGGCTGGGAGAGGTGGCCGAAACACCATATCCTTAACATACCCCCATAAGAAAAAATCGCACGGGGTAAGATCAGGGCTTCTTGGAGGCCAGTGATGAAGTGCTCTGTCACGGGCTGCCTGGCGGCCGATCCAACGCCTCGGGTGGTTGACGTTCAGGTAGTTACGGACAGATAAGTGCCAATGTGGTGGCGCTCCATCCTGCTGAAATATGAATTGTTGTGCTTCTTGTTCGAGCTGAGGGAACAGCCAATTCTCTAACATCTCCAGATACTGTAGTCCATTTACAGTAGCACCTTCGAAGAAAAAGGGACCAAAAACTTTATTGGCTGAAATGGCACAGAAAACGTTCACCTTAGGCGAGTCACATTCATGCTGAATTGTTTCCCGCGGATTCTCGGTGCCCCATATATAGACATTGTGACGGTTGACTTTCCCGTTAGTGTGGAAAGTTGCTTCATCACTAAACACAATCTTTGAAACGAAAGATTCATCTGTTTCCATTTGAGCAAGGATAAAATCACAGAAATCGATTCTTTTAATCTTGTCAGCTGCAGACAGTGCTTGAACCAATTTCAGACGATACGGTTTCATAACTAACCTTTTCGTAGGACTCTCCATACAGTTGATTGTGGAATTTGCAGCTCTCTGCTAGCTCTGCGAGTCGATTTTCCTGGGCTGCGAACAAATGCTTGCTGGATGCGTGCTACATTTTCATCACTCGTTCTCGGCCGTCCAGAACTTTTCCCTTTGCACAAACACCCATTCTCTGTAAACTGTTTATACCAACGTTTAATACACCACCTATCAGGAGGTTGAACACCATACTTCGTTCGAAATGCACGCTGAACAACTGTCGTCGATTCACTTCTGCCGTACTCAATAACACGAAAAGCTTTCTGTTGAGCGGTCGCCATCTTAGCATCAACTGACGCCTAGTCAACAGCGCCTCAAGCGAACAAATGTACAACTAAATGAAATTTATAGCTCCCTTAATTCGCCGACAGATAGTGCTTAGCTCTGCCTTTTTTCGTTGCAGAGTTTTAAATTCCTAAAGTTGTGGTATTCTTTTTGAATCACCCTGTATATTGAATATTCTTGCCAAGCTGCAATAATAGAAGTTAGCAAAGTTCCACTTTCTCCCGTAGACGATACCTAGCGCTCTAGTTTCATTAGTCCTCTATGCTAGTCTTCTATGCCGTTTCCCTTTAGTTCATTGCCAAATGATTACATGTTAAATCGCGTGAGCGTTTGGTATTGGTTTTCTATAGCATTTGGTAAACGTCTGTTCTTTAATAATATATTCTCTTCTTTCAGGTAGTACTTCATGTTGGAGCGGCCTTGCGGAAGTAATGCAATACCAGTTTGCTGATCAGTATGTACGAAGTGATGATATTACATTGCTAGGTGAACCTACATCTAAACCAAATGCTACAACACCTGACAAGCATCAGTTTGCACCACCAAGTACAGAGGGATCAAGTCAACAGTTTAATCAACTAGTAAGGTCACTTGGTGGGCCTCAGCAGTCGACGAGAACAAGTGGACCCGGAGCCTTCTCTTGTACACAGTGTGCCAAGACTTACCACTACCGTCAGAACTTAGTGAGACATGTGCGTCTAGAGTGTGGAAAGGACCCGCAGTTACAATGTTCTTTCTGTCCTTACCAGACCAAACATAAGAGTAGTCTCAAAGCACACTTGAGATATAAACATCAAGTTCTGTAGACATCTTGTGATCTTTTGGGATTTTGAACTTTTGCCATGAAAATAGCTTCAAAAGAAAATCGTGAGTTTTTTTACAGGTTCGTACTGTACATTGTTTGTAATGAAACACACAAGGGTTGATAGTACAGTAAAACATCATTAGTCCAGACATCATCATCATCATCATCTTCTACAGTTTCCAGCCACTGGCTGGGTCTGCTTGGAACATAAGCCTCGCCATTGTTTTCTATCCTCCGACCACCTTTCACTCTTCACTCTGTCCCACTCCTCTCCTCTTATCTGCACTTCTTCCTCCACACCGACCATCTACCTATCTCTTGGCCTTCCTCATCTGGTGTAAATTTTACAAGGTGGACAAGTTGTAACGTTAGGGTACATTTTTCACTCTATCTGTTTTTACAAGAAACATCAACTACATTTTATCTGAACAACTTGAAATAGTATTTTGTTTAGTAATTTCTTTTTCTTCTCCTTCTTCATTTCCCGGTTCCAGTGATCTGGGTCGGGGTGTGATTCAAGGACCTCCATACTTTTCTGTCTCTCCACCACTCTCGTCCCTCTTCCAGTACGTCCTACTTTCACTCCTCTTTTCTCAACGCTCTCCCTCACTGCATCCATCCACCTCATCCTCGGCCTTCCCCTTTGGCGCCTTCCCGAAACTTTCTCAGTAGATAATCGCTTCGGGACTCGGTCTTCTCCCATTCGCATCATTTGTCCATACCATTTTAGCTTACTGATCTCGATTTTGTCTTGTAACTTTTGGAATCCTGTTTTCTCCCTAATTTCCTTGTTTCTGATTTTGTCTTTGCGGGTCTTTCCAATTATACCTCTAAGGAACTTCATCTCTGCTGCCTGGATTCTACTTTCCTCCCGTTTAGTTGTTGTCCACGTGCCTGCTGCATACGTCAATATAGGTGTGTTATATGTTGAAAACAAGATTATTTTACATTTCTCGGGAACTTCCTGGTTTCATACCAGACCCCTCACACTCTGGTAAAACCCATTTGCTTGTTGGATCCTCTTACCAACTTCCTCACTTATCCTTCCATCATCTGTTAGGACACTCCCTAAGTATTTGAAGCTTTTCACAACTTGTAATGGTTTTCCATCTACTGCAATATTCCCCCTACCATCTCGCACATTTCTTGTCATCACCATCGTTTAGTAATTTATCTAATTTAAATCAAATGGCATGACCTTTTAAACTCCATTTCTATCTCATGCATCCTCCTTGGTATCCTACATTCTCCTAACATGTCCGTACCAACTCATTCTTGACTGCTCGATGATCTCTTGTAAGGGATTCTCTTCCACAATCTCTCTCACTCCCTCATTTCTTACTCTATACCTTCTTGTTATTCCTAATCTGCTTCTCTGAAATTTAATTTCGCAAGTCCGGACAGCCGTTTAATAATATATAATTGTATAAATGCAACTATAATATGAAGACGAGTTACGAGCACAATGTTGTAAACTACGCAGCTAGTGGCAGGTTGTTGACCTGCTTGGCGCACCCGCACCCTCTATCCTTTTTTTTTTTTTTAAACACAAATAGTGATAAATTGTCCGGCATAACTCAACAAGATGACAGTGTTTCGCCCCGGTGTGCTATTGGGCTCTTCAGTTGGTTAAAGCACACCTCACCAAGACACTGTCTAGTGCACACTGGGAAGGCCATTGCAAGACGTATTTGATACATGTGTATCCGCGTCACGAGCAAGCCAGTGCACTATGGGAGTCGAAACTCCATTCCAAAGCAATTATAACCTTACCTTGGCATTCTCAAGGCCACTCTATTGATGAGCATTTGTACGTGACAACCTGCGTCACATCAGTCTCAATCAGCCGTAATATGTATTTTGGTAGGGCCCAATGCTGTATTGCATTATATCTTGCATACTACAGTAAATTACCTTTGTATTTCTTAAATTTTAAAAATATTGTACTGTACAAGTTCTTTTTACTTAACAAAGTGTTTAAATATGTACTTTGGCTCATTTCATAGGCTATTTGGTTTAAGCCGGACTTTAATTAATTTGGACAATCTAGAGCCCCAATCAGTTCAGAATAATGAGGTTCCACTGTATTTCAAAAATAAGGGAACACTTATCCCGACTTCCTGCCATATTGACTGACCCCAGATCAATCATCCGCTTTATAAGTGAGAGTGGGTTAAGTGTAATTTGACTCAAAGCACTTACACTGTTTTGAAATGTATTCCATATACTGTATTTTTGTTTGTTATTGCAATTATTTGTTTTATTTTATATTTTTGGCTTTATTACTATTATGGTTTTCTTATTTATGCATCCACCTTTAAATTATAACTGATATAAATTTATATTTTTAAACTGTGTTACGAGCATCAGATGACCTTGCTGTTCTTCCCCTTAAAGCAACGATCATCATCACCACCCTAGATCAGCTACCATACCAAAATAGCCGGCCCCGTGATTTTTTAATGTTTTAATTTTTTTCATTCAGTCAACACAATTTATTGTACCCAATTGTAATGGGTGGTTCCCTATTCCTAATTAATAAATATTTATTATTCTCATGTACTTTTTTTTTCAGGATTAGGGAACCACCACGATGGGGGCAAGTTTCCCTTATTTTCAACTCACTTTCTACTCTTGTGTGTTGCATTACAAGTGAAACCTTGATGACGTGCAATTTTGTGAGTCACAGGATATCTGTACAAGTCTCAAACATACCATCAAATGTTCAAATTGGTTTATGTTCCTTCGATGTTAGGGTGATTGTGCTAGTCAAAGAATCTAAATAAATACAAATTTTATAATATGAACATTTACTTCATCTTCATGTCTATGCTAGATTGTTCCTGATATGTGCAGTTATATCATCTTATAGTCACACTGAGTGGCACAGTTGGTTCAAAACTCTTGGTTGTGGGTTCAATCCCAGTCCAGTCCGATAATATTTAAGGACACCACGTACTCTTGCATGATGAAAATAATCGATTTTTTGATTTTGGCGCCATAAAATTCTTTATTCTTTTCTGAATCCAAATATATATATATATATAGTTTGTGGGGGTTTTGATGTCTACAACTACCTTAAATTCGTTTAAAAAAATTAGCGTCCCATGCTCTGAATAATACACTTTTAACTTTGCCAGCTGTTTTCCGTTAATACTCATTTTTCATGTTTAGGTACCAATAACTAGGAAACCATTTAAGATAGAGGGCTATTTTTTTTTACAATAACTTGCCTAATGGAGTACTTGAATATTAACCTATTTGCACTTCCAAAACATAGTAGGCATGGATTGGGAAGATAAAAATTTTAGTATTTGAATGGTTCATTATGGTTCCGTATTGATGCAACAATTAGTATTAATATTTTGCAAAAGTTCCGCCTAATCAATACCTTTATTTTACTAAATATAAATGATCACTTAGTGGTCATTGGTACATGTTTCGGGGCCTAATTGTTTTGGCCCCTTCATCAGCCTGTGTAGATAAAAAGTCAAGGCAAACAGGTGGTCGGATAGCTTAACACTCATAAAATATTCCCTTCAAAAAACCCTATTATGGTGCACCATAATTTTCGTTGACATCTGCAAGCCACGGCATAGCGTATGGTTTATTTCAAATGTGTTATTGTCGTCCACATACTGTTTTTCAGAAGATTTGGGACCACTTGAAGAATGCACAATTTCTGTGATCAACAAGAAAGGGTCAAATTTTAGAGTGTGTTCACACTATATTTTTTGTTTTTTCCAAATTGCAACTATTTATTTCTTTCTTCCTTTCCTTCCTTCCTTCTTTCTTTCTTTTTTATTTTTATTTATGTATTTTATTTCCTTATGTTTCTTTGGATAAACATCTTTCCCCTTTCATTATGGTGCACCATAATAGTTTTTTTTGAAGGGAATGTTTTATGAGTGTTAAGCTATCCGACCACCTGTTTGCCTTGACTTTTTATCTACACAGACTGATGAAGGGGCCAAAACAATTAGGCCCCGAAACATGTACCAATGACCACTAAGTGATCATTTATATTTAGTAAAATAAAGGTATTGATCAGGCAGAACTTTGCAAAATATTAATACTAAGATAAAAATTGATAAATATTTTTGAATAAATATAAAAAGAAAGAGTTCGGATTTTTTTTCTTGCATTCTGTCCTAATAATAATGAAACAAAGTGGTTACTCATCTGCCATGATCCATTCCAAGTATGTGAACAAAATTTGAGAATATTTGATTGAAAAACAACTGAGAAATGTGTACCTGAAGCAACTTATACCAAATTTTTTTGAAAATGTATCTGTCCAAATTTCACACATCCTTTAAAAGAAAAGTAGCACTACATGGTCAAAAACAGCTCAGAATGTACCGCTTCTTATATGTGACAAGAATCATAGCTGTACCTTTAGCATAAACCCAGAAAATACTTAGTAAAGTGATGCCACAAAAATAGACTTTTTCATCGTGTAAGAGTACGTGGTGACCTTAAGGGTCTTTAAATGGGACACCCTCTTGTTGGTAGATTTACTGGCAATATTCTGGTGTCTCTAAAATCCAATCAATTAACAGAGTCGTTATACATACATTACGGGGTTCCAATGTTTAAAACCTAAAATAGTAAAAATATGCAAGCCAATATGTCGTAAAAACTAGCTAAAAATTACTTAAAAACTGGAAAATATGACCTATGCATAACAAGTATTGGAGTAGTACTAACATAAAATGCGATAATACTGCAGACACATTTAATCATACAAACTGATAGAGCTACAATACCTACATTTAACCTTTCAAAACTCATTCTGTACGGTAGTAGCATAGCCATGGGACGCAGTTCACACTCGCTTTTCCTAAAAAGGGATTCCAAGAATGAAGCTTGCTTTTTGGTATCTGTTGGCATAAAAAGACACTGCCCAACAGGAATCTCACTTCACTTTAGGCCTGATGGACTTCACTGCAGTGTTACAAGTGAGACCATCTGTTCAAATACGCTGGTTGTGAACTGGTAAGGGGGCTGTAACGCAACCCGTCAAAACCATACTGTGCGTGAGATAGCACAGTTTCTTTGTTTACTATTTGCTCTGAGATAAATTTATCTACTGGGGTGACATCTTACTCAATGAGATATCCGTATAGAAGCTTTTCCTCTGAATCAGGTCTTCTAGACCTGTTCCGGAAATACAAAGAAAATTAATTGACTAATTGACTTTGTTGCTGAGAATGTGTTTGTCAATTCCATCTTGTCGTGGTTGGTGAATGCTGACTGGCTCTTGAACTAGCTTGGTTTATACTGCAAGGTGAACTGTATAAATAGTCATAATGAACTGTTCCTGTGTTGTAAATAAAACTAGCAAACTACATTTGAAGGCTACAGATTTCTGTCAATGTATATTGTTGTGCAACACCTTGAATTGGATTAATAACACCGGCCTGCAAACATTCTCTGGCAGGAACAATTTTATGTGATAAGAGTTATATCTTGATTATTAAGCAACAGTACCAGTTGTTGCGTAATGCACAGTTTTTCACAATTAGGTTCGAATTTTACTTGATAATATTGTAAAAGACTCATTTGCTGGGTAAAATTGTTTGTATAGACTGTTTGAATTCCACACACCTGAATTTGATTTATTCACCCCTTCGATTGTTTGCTGGAGAATTTTATTAATTTTCTCTGTTTGGTTTGGTCTAATTGTTTTTGTAACCTCTCCTTTAACGTTATGAGTGTTTGGATCTCTAACTAAAAATCAGCGACTTTGGTGACATACTTGGTAGCATGCTGATCTTCTATGCCCGAGATCGCGGGGTCAAATCCGGCCGAAGTCGTCGGATATTTTAAGAGTGTTAAAAATCCCTCAGTATGCCTTCCAATTGAGGGGAAGTAAAGCCGGCGGGCCCATGTCATAGATTTATGGCATGTAAAAGAACCTTCCACTAACTAAACTTGTGTGAAGCTAAAATTTGTAGGTTACATTTGATAACGCTGCCAATGTAACATTAATCAGTCAGTCATAATTTTAGATTTTAACCCCTACCGGTATGCTGCCGAATTAAATTTTGAACTTTACTCTCAAAAAATTGAATTAAGCAGTGAAAAATCAATTTTTATTCTTACCTCAAATAACTTTATTTTCGGATTACATACATTCTCAAGACCACTGAAAAGTACTATTATGACATAAATATTTCTTTTGGGTGCACGTATACTGAAAAAAAAAAAAAGGCAAAGCAAAATTGAAAAAGTGGGTGTGTGTGTGTGTGTGTGTGTGCGGCCGTGTGTTTGTCACATCCCCCCCTCCGAATAAAATCTAAACGGCTGGAGTGATTTCAATGAAACTCGGTAAGGTCATAGTATTATATTGTCCGACTCCGACCGTGCCCTTGAAATTTTTATTTAGTCGCACCAATCCAACATGGTGCCTGTGCGAAATATTTCTCCGGCATTCTATATCTCCGAAACTATTACCGATATCACCTTGACATTTTGCACGGTGATAAAGGGCACTACTAGAAGTTCACCTATGACGTCAGGGGAATGTTGCATCAAGTGGTTATAAAATTCTGAAGCCGTCGACTAAAGTCGAATGCGGCAGCGGACGTAGTGTGATTGCCATTTGATTACAGTCGAACATGGCAGCAAAGGGGTTAAATGATCGAAGTGGATGACTTGTGTTTCTGAAGATACTTAGATATTTTATACTCAGATTTTGTTGATATTTAGTACAATTCACAAAGAAACTTCCAGGGAGGCAAGTTTACTTTATAATTCTTACTCAACAGATTTTCTACAGAAAAATTCCTCGAGATATCCTTTACCGAATGGTGAAAACCACATCAAAATCCATCCAGTGGTTCTCGAGATTACCCGTGACATCCAAGAATCGGGGACTTTGTTTTATACTAAGTAGAGAAAGGTTTGGATACTTATTTAGAGATATATATTTGTTTGGTTGTGTATTTTGTAGTGGCAATTAAAAGTTATAAAATTGAAAATTATATCAGTCTGTTTGAAAGATGAACATTTTCTTTTCTTTCAGTATGACTGTTGATATTTTCACATATCCATATGTTGGTGAATGCAGTCAGTTGGCATTTAAAGTTTCTAAAATGTGAGAGAGCAGAGTTATTGGCACAGTTAAGTTCCTCTTTATTATGAAGTTTGCTACTCGAGCATATCTGAAGCCACAGCATCTTCAGTATTATTTTTATCATTATTATTGTTGTTATTGTTGTCATTGTTATTTGTAAATTTGAGAGAGAAATTTTCTTTGCCGTAATTATCAATTCTCTCCTAGTCTAGATATTGTGTGAATTTGCTTTTCAACAATTTTGTTTATTCCTCTGTTATCCCAACCGAATGAGTAAATAAATAAAGTAAATACAGTAAAAACATTGGTATAAAAACCTGAGCATTATAAAGTGGGAACATATTGTTTGGTAAATTGGTCTCGTTTGATCTCATTATTGTTTTATTTTCTGCCACGACATTGTTTTCCTTCTAGATGTGGTCTGTCAACCCTCTGTGTTTCCTATTTTCCTCCTCTGATTGAATCCTGAACAATATGTTGAGATACCAATGACGCTTTCAATTGCTAGATCTTAGGTTGTAAAAAGTGTGCAAGTCATATACAGTAGATGGAAGGTAGAGAATCCAATGAATGAATGAATGAATGATCGTGTGGCTTCCAGAGAGACCGAGTGCAGGTCTTTCGAGTTGACGCCCGTGGGCGACCTGCGCGTCGTAATGAGGATGAAGTGATGAAGACACCCAGTCCCCGAGCCACGGGAATTAACCCCAGGAGATTAAAATCCCTGATGGTTCGGCCGGGAATCAAACCCGGGGCACTTTGGGCTAAGGCCTGGCGCGCTAACCATTTAGCCACGGAGCCAGAGAATCCAATGCTTGGAATCGAGGGTGGTCATGTTAGCACAGACTAGCTTCACAGATGGAGCCTTGCCATGAGAATTAAAAGTATCTTCCCCCATTACCTCTGTTGGTAGAGAAGGCAGCCAAAACCTGAATTTATCACACATTTTATTCTTCACCCTTCACCTGTAGGGCTAACACAGTATGACCTATTAGCTGAAAGCCCCCCTGGTCATCAATGCAGTTGTGAAAATCCAATTCTTGGAATATCCTGAGATTTTATGTTTGGTTGCTTAATTTATATAAACGTGGAAATGAATAATTCCTGAATCTGTTGTGGCATTTTTGTGGAAGATCTGTTTTTTAATTGAATCGGCCGGAGCTGAAAAGCATTAAGTCAGTTTTCACTACTTTTCAGGGGACAGATAAAACGTCATTGACAGAACAGAACTTAACAAACACACTTTATTAGTCATCTATGTTGTGAAGCAACTATTCAGGTTATATTTGTATTAGTAGAATATCAATTTTAATTTAATAAACATGTTTTTTAAATCAATTTTGGAAACTTGACTTAATGCCTTTATGCTCCGTGGTCAGTTTAGTGCGGCATAAAGCCATCCAGAATAGATATTTCACATGAGAATTTATTTTAAAATGGATTTGTAACATAAAAACCACCTAAACCCGGTACAAATGTAATTTACAATAGTACTGTAACACGGGGGAATTTTGCAGTGCGACCAACATTAAGTATTGAATACGGTGCTGAAAGGTAGTAAGTCATTGACTTAGTGCTTTTCTCCTCTGATCGCACTGCATGTAGCAGTGGATTCTGGCTTAAACAGAGGGCTGACTTAATTCTTTCCTATGCTGTTCCAAGGCCCTTGGTTCAATACTTCACAATACTAATCATCATCTTGTACAGTTTCCAGCCCCAGGCTGGGTCTGTTTGGAACATAAGCCTCGCCACTTAGTCCTTTCTTCCCACCACCTCTCCGCTGTCACTCTGGTCCAGTCCTCGCCTCTCTTCTTGACACATTCCTCCACTCCTTTCAGCCATCTATCCCTTGGTCTTCCCCTTGGTCGTTTCTTCTGCATCTCATGTATCCTCTTGGGAATCTTTACAATACCAAATGTTTAAAAAATGACCATTTCTGACGTAATGCTTTTCTGCTCTGACCAATTCGATTGTGTTGTTGAAAAAAAAATCTTGCATGTTATAATCTATTCCAATGTGATTTTTTGTTTTGTTTTTTGTTTTTGTAGACACAACAGCAGCATGTGTGATGAATGTTCTACCTTGCGTACCTCCTCTTAAAACAGCTATCATGTCCACTACCAGGCTGTTCAGTGGGGAAATATCGCAAGAGATGTCTGTGTCTGAACAATCTTTTGAAGCATTTGGTGCAGGCAATGACAGTGCAAACAATTCTAAGTTTGGATTTGGAACGTTTCAATGCTCTCGTTGTTGCAACACTTATAGTTATCGAAAGTCTTTATTGCGTCACATGAGGGTAGAGTGCGGGAAGGCCCCTACAGTGCAGTGCCAGTTTTGCCAGTATCGAACAAAATATAACAGTAGCTTAAGAACTCACTTGAAAAATATACATAACATTGTTCTTACTTCAAGAGTCGGGATGTCTGAATCTAGTCACAGAAATTGATTTATTTTATGACTGATATACTAGGTAAGGTTTCCGAAATTATCATTGGATATTAGTTTCAGGTAAGTTAACTAAAGGGATCTTGCATTTATACTGTGAGGGACCAGCTGTCTTGTCATTATGACAAAAATTCACATCTCTCACAAAAGCTAGAGGATTCTAAAATGTCTTCATATGTGAAGGAGAGAAGGAATTCAACACTGCGCTGAAATTATTTTTTCAAATTACTGCAACATATGAGAACTATGCAGGTGAAGTACTGTAATGTGATATTTATATTTTAAAAAATCTTTCAGATTTTATTATGTAGTATTGTTTTTGGTGAAGTACAATAAATGTGATATTTATATAAAAAATCTTCTTATAGATTTTATTATGTAGTGTTTTTGGGTGATATTTTTAATAACATATTGACAAAATTATGTATAAAATGCATATATGTTTGAAAGGAACATGTTTCGATATGCAATGAATCTTCAGCATTCAAATTAAAAATGTTGGACATTAAAATTAAAAATGGATATCCTTACAAGTAATTTGATTCTTACTTTACGTGTCCGGGAGGCACACTAAATTCTTCCTTTCCAGAACTCTGCAGCTCTTATCCAACATAAGGTCTTCCTGGCTGCAGGTGTCATTAAGATCTTGGCACGTGAGCTGGTGTTGTGGAGTCTGGATTTTTGATTTTATTTTATTTTGATTAACACTTACCCTGCTGATGCCTTAAATGTTGCTCCTCACCCGTGTGCTGGCTGATTTCCAGAATTTATGGCTGTGTTCAGAATGGCACAAACTGAATGTGGGCGGCTTCGGTGGCGTAGTTGGTAGCATGCTGAGCTTCTATGCCCAAGATAGCGGGTTCAAACCTGGCCGAAGCCGTCGGTTTTTTTAAGAGCGTTAAAAATCCCTCAGTATGCCTTCCTTCGGAGGGGAAGTAAAGCCGGCGGTCCCATGTCATAGATTTATGGCATGTTAAAGAACCTTCCACTAATTACGCCTGTGTGAAGCTATATTGTAAAGGTTAAGAATGTAAACAACGCTCTTAGGTTCCTACTTTCGTTGCTAAGAGCCGACTGCAGTGGCGTCTAGTAGCTAAGTTCTGAACTAGGCCTAGGAGTCGTTGACGGTGGCGTTTGGTGGCATAAATAGGAACTATTTGAAAAATTTAAAGTCTGCAGTCCTTACTTGAATTAAAAAACAAACACTAATACAGTCATCACAATTAACACCGGTTATCAGACAGCTTCTACGCATACTCAAAGTACACAGGGTTACATGACCGCTTTGTCGCAGCCCCTAAACTGAGGAACCAACTAAGAACACAGAACAAAAATTTAATTTAATTAATTAATTAAATTAAAAGTTTAACTACAGCACTTAAAAATATGACTTTTCATTTTCCACAAACAAGAAAATTCCAACAAGAATATTTTTTCCGCTCAATAAAGGGCAATACGATCAATACAAATGAAGAAGTTTTGGGAGGACCACAAGGCTCGTACAGTTCCTACAAGTCGACAAACTAATGGTTGGTTAAAGGGATCCTATGTGGTCTCAAAAGGCGAAAAAGAAGAAGAAGAGGAGCAAAATTTCACCTTCTCTTTGAGATTGTTATACGAGGGTCGAGTCATAAGTCAGGCAACTATAGTTTTTCTTGCTAAAAGGAGACAACACGGAAAATCTACGGTATGCATTTGGAAATATAGGGCATGTACGTATGCATAGTGTTTGAAGATAAATTCTGACGTCTGTAGATGCTCGTAGGTAAGTGACAGAACACAGGCCATTGGTAAACATGGTTTTATTATGGTATAGACTTCAACTACACAAGACTATGTACATAGGACAGGTATCCACTGGTTACAGACCTTCAGAATAATCACCCAAGTTGTCTCCTGTGCTTTGCCAGCGGTGTCTTCTTTGTTAGCAAACCGTCGTCCACGTAGTGGCTTCTTGACTTTGGGGATTAGATCATAGTCACATGGGCTCAGGTCAGGCGAATATACGATCATTGCTGCTGCTTGTTGACTTCTATTGTGTGATGCTCTCACTCGCCCACTGAACTTGGGAGCATGCTCAGACCCACACTGTTGTTTACATACACCATCTAGTGGCATCCTACATAAGTACATACCGTACCTTTCCAAATGCATATCGTAGATTTTCCGTGTTGTCTCCTGTTCGCGAGAAAAAAAATAGTTGCCATGACTTATGACTTGACCCTCGTAATTATATTGTTAACTGGAGAGGGTATGAGAAGCAGAGTAGACCTAGGAGGTGATGGTTAGATTCAAAGTTGATCGATTTCAAAGTGAAAGTTGTAGATGCAGAGGAGGTCACAGTGCTAACTGCTAAAAGGGGATCATGGAGGCAACTTGTTTGCAAACAGAGGCTTGTAGACTAGACAAAACAGTCTCAAATGAAAGTGTATGTGTATATGTAACTTATCAAATCATTGTAAATCAGAAGCTATTTTTATTTTTGTAAGTACAGTAGAACGTCGTTTATCCGGACGTCAAACAACCGTAACGTCAATTATCCGGACGGGGGGAAAGAAAAGCTTAGGCGGATCTACAAGAGGGAAGTTTAACGTCGTTTACTGTTGGGAGAAGATGAGGAGAGGGTGATATTTTTTCAAAAAAGCTTTCTCTTAAGGACTACTGTTACTTGATAGCTGACGGATAGAACACTAACACCACAGAATCTTCGAAATGCATTGAATAAATTGGTATGAGAACAAGAGACCATTAAGACCACATACACTGTTGATGAAGATTTGGATGCAGTGAGAAATGAGTTATTCCCCCAAGTTGCTGGATTTTCCGACTGTGATAGAGAAGGCGCACAACTTGGTTGGAAAATAACAGTGACTCAGGTTTTCAAATCTTAGATGATGATGATGAAATTACTTCTCTGGTGCAAAAAGTAAGTGGGTAAGACGAAAAGGATGAAAGCTTAGATGGGAAAGATGAAGACGGACCAAGTCATGGAGAAACGTTTACTGCATTAGAAACTGCGCTATTGTAGTATGGTTGTACTATTAAATAAACACATGTTCGATTATCCGGAAAATTCGTTATCCAGAATTCTTTCGGTCCCAATTAGTCCGGATAAACGACATTCCACTGTACTGGGTAAATAACCTATTATGATTTAGAATTAGTTAATGCTATTTGCTGACTGGTATTCACATATCATAGCCTACTTTAGATTCATGGCTGAACTTCAAGGTTTATTTCCGAAGAGGAGTGGCAGATATATTCAACATTTGTTAATGCTCCACAAATGTTCCTCCATTTCCTTTTTCTCCCACTCCCCTGTTTGTCCATTGTATTTTCTGTTCCACTTTGTGATTTCACACTTTCATCCCCAAACAACACTCCACATGCGACGGTACATGTAACTCACCCCATGAGTTTGACCCTTTAGGTGTCCGCATAAAAGTAGCTACTAAATCTGGCGAGCTGAACATGTCCTCGGACACTCCCGGCACTAATAAGCCATACGCTAAAAAAATAAAAAATACTAAAAATAATACAATGAGTTATTTAAATTGCAAATTGAATAAAGCGTTGAAAAGATTAAAAATGTTCTACATCTCATTATATTCTTTTGATCGTATCGTTTTCTTCAGTCATGGAGTAAGCTTACAGTTCCACATTGTAGATGGTTATCCTGAATTGTATGCACCTTCAATATATTCTTTTTTGCTTTCAGACTGGTTGTTGTTTGAGTCTTCAGTCTTTTGATTGGTTTGATGCAGCGCTCCATGTCTCCCTGTCCTGAGCTAATCGTTTCATCTCTACATAGCTACCGGTACCACACCCTACATCCGAGGCAATCTGTTTAACATATTCTAACCTTGGTCTACCCCTACAGTTCTTGTCCTCAACCCTTCCTTCCATAACTAAGCTTGCTATTCCTGGGTGTCTTAGTATGTGTCCTACCAACCTATCTCTTCTCTTCATTAGCAGTCGCCAGAAAGATCTCTCCTCTTCCACTAGTCTTAATACCTCTTCGTTTGTAACCCTATCTACCCATCTGATCTTCATCATTCTCCTGTAACACCACATTTCAATTATCTTTTCTGCTGCACCAATAGTCCCAAGTTTCACTTCCATAGAGTGCTACGCTCCAAACAAAGGCTTTCAAAAATGACTTCCTAATACCTAAATCCATATTCGATGTCAACAGATTTCTTTTATGTAGAAATGCCTTTCTTGCCTGAGCTAACCTACCTTTTATATCCTCTTTGCTTCGTCCATCACTGGTTATTTTGCTTCCTAAGTAACAGAAGTCTCCTACTTGCTTTAGTTTTTCACCTGCCAATTTGATGTCCATAGAGGTTTCTGATTTATTTCGGCTGCATTCCAATATTTTTGTTTTCATCATCATCATCTTGTACAGTTTCCAGCCCCAGGCTGGGTCTGTTTGGAACATAAGCCTCGCCACTTATTTCTTTCTTCCCACCATCTCTCCGCTGTCACTCTGGTCCAGTCCTCGCCTCTCTTCTTGACACATTCCTCCACTCCTTTCAGCCATCGATCTCTTGGTCTTCCCCTTGGTCGTTTCTTCTGCATCTGCATCTCATGTATCCTCTTGGGAATCTTCTTCTCATCCATTCTCTTTAAGTGTCCATACCACCTCAGTCTTGATGTCTCAAGCCTAACTTGCAAGGGCTCCTCTTTCACCATTTCCCTGACCTTTTCATTCCTCACCCTGTCTCTTCTTGTTACTCCGATCCTACTTCGCAGGAACTTCATTTCACCTGCCTGTATTCTGCTTATGTCTCTTTTCTTCATTGTCCACGTTTCTGAAGCATAGGTCAGTATCGGGATATAGTAGCTTCTGTATAACACTTCCTTGCTTTTTTGTGGGACATCTTTATTCCACACTAAGCTCCTAATGCTTCTCAGAAATGCTTCTGCCTGTCTGCCACGTTCCGTAATCTCTTTGTCATTTCTCCCATTCTCCTCCACTATACTTCCCAAGTACTTGAGACTTTCCACCTTCTTCAGCTGTCCACCTCCAAGTGTTATCCCACTCATTGGTCTGTCCTTTTTCCTGGTCGTTAACAGGACCTCACATTTACTGATGTTGAACTTCCATCCGTACTCTCCCACTGTTTCTTCCCAAGCCTTCAGTTGCTCCTGGATTTCCTCCTCCTTGTTTCCCCAGACCATGAGATCATCTGCAAACACCATTGCCTTCATCTTATCTTCTCCTATCTTTCCTGCTATCCGTGTCATTACCTCGTCCATAACCACAATAAAGAGAAGGGGTGACAGTGCACTACCCTGTTTCAGGCCACTCATTTGTCTGAACCAGTCTGTTCTTTCCCCTCCAACTTTCACACAACTCACACTTCCACAATACATCTCCTTCACTCTGCCTACAGTCTCTTTTTCCACTCCCATGTTTTCCATTGCTTTCCAAACCTTCTCCCTACACACACTATCATAGGCCTTTTCGATGTCCAGGAAGGCCATCAACAGATCCTCTCCAAATTCGTAGTGGTGTTCCTGGAGCTGTCTCGCTGAAAATATGAGATCCACTGTTGATCTCCCGGGTCTGAATCCATACTGTTCCTCTCTCAATTTTCTCTCCACTTTGGCTCGTATTCTACTTTCTAATATCTTTTCATATATCTTGGCACAGTGAGGTATGAGTGTGACTCCCCTGTAATTTCTGCACTCCTTTCTGCTTCCTTTCTTAAATATTGGGACAATTAATCCTTTCTTCCAATCTTCTGGGTTCTTTTTCTCCTTCCATATCACCCTCATCACACGGTACAGCCACTGTTTCCCAACCTCCCCTGCTGCCTTCACCATTTCAACACTCACTTCATCCACACCTGGTGCCCTTCCTCCTTTCATCTTGTCTATAGCCATTTCCAGTTCTCTCCAAGTCAGGTCCTTTTCCATTCCTGTGTTGTCTTCTCCATCTTCCAATACATTGTCTTCCTCCCTATGACCATTTGGATTCAGCAAATCCTCAAAGTACTCTTTCCACACTGTCTTGAGTGTCTCTTTGTTGTGTACCTCAGTTCCGTTTTTGTCCATCATTACCACATCCTCTCGCAGACCTCTTCTCTTACTTTTGACCATCCCATAAAGTACTTTCTTATTTCCTCTGCTGTCTTCCTCCATCATCTCTGTCCACTTTACCATCCACTTCTTCCTCTCCTCTGCAACAATCTTGTTTGCTTCTTTCTTCTTTATCTTATAATCTTCCCTTGCCAGATCAGTTCTTTCCTGGAACCACACTCTGAAAGCCTTGTTCTTCCTTCCCACAGCTTCTTTTACTCTCTCATTCCACCATGGTGTCTCTTTACACCGCTTTCTGTTGCTTGTTCTTCCACATACTGCCACTGCAGCTTCCACCATTGTGTTTTTGAATTGCTTCCATTCCACTTCCCCTGTTTTAGGATTGTCTGTTGGCATCTTTTCCCTTATTATCTTCTGGAATTCTTCCTTGACTTCATTTTCCTTGAGTTTCCATACTTTGATTCTCCTTTCCTGGTACTCTGTCCTCTTGCTATCCTTAACAACTCCCAGGTTCATTACAAGTATTCTGTGGTCGCTATCTAAGGCCTCTGATGGTATTACCTTTATATCTCTGACACTTCTCTTCATTTCCCAGTCGTACAGCATGTAATCTACCAAAGATTTCTTTGTTAAATCACTGCTGTACCACGTTACCTTGTGGCTTTCTTTCTTCCGGAACCAGGAGTTGCCTACCACTAAACCGTTTCTCTTGCAAAAATCCAGCAACTTTCTCCCTTCTTCATTCCTGCTACCCCATCCTTCTGCTCCCAATACATTTTCATATCCTTGCCTTTCACTTCCTACATGTGCATTCAAATCTCCCATGACAATGATGCTCTGACCATTCAACTGCTGTTGTAGCTCCTCCTCAAAGTCTTCCTTCTCTTGAGCTGTACATCCAACTTGAGGGGCATATACCTGGGCTATCTCCAGGCTTCTTCCCTTTACAGTTACTCTGATCTTCATGATCCTGTCACTTATTCCCTTTACCTCTTCCTTCATTCCATCTCTCACAACTACTCCTACTCCGCTGCTCCTTCCTTCACTGTTCCCACTCCAGTACAACCGGTACCCTTTCCTCAGTTCTCTGCGACCTTCTCCTTTCCATCTTGTTTCTGCCAAGCCCAGTACATCCAGTTTTCTTCTCTCCATCACATCTACAATCTCCTCCACCTTTCCTGTCAGTGTCTGTATGTTTAATGTCCCAACTCGTAGTCCATTAGCATATCCGGGTCGTCGTCGTTTGCATCCGTCCTTTCCGAGGCCTGTTCCTGGTTTGAAAGCAAATATGATATCCACTACTGGCTTTCCTCAAGACGGAGTCCATATCATTCAAAAACTTACTCAAATCCTCGGTGTGTCGGCCAAGATGACTATGTCATCGGCAAGTCTCAGAGTTGAAATTATTTCTCCTTGAATCTTCACTCCCACTTTAAATTTTTCTCCAATTTCCTTCATTGCTTGTTCAATGTAAAGGCTGGTAGTATTGTACAGCATCCCAGGGGTATGCACCCCTTGGAGACCATCCCCCCAACATCTGGCTAAATCCCCTAAAATGGCAACCCTTGGAAAGCCGGGGCAACATCCATTAATACTGTAAGGACAGCTTGCTACTCCATAAAGCAGCTCAAGCCTTACGTAATCATTGCACTCAGCGACATAGTACTAACTGGGCCAATACATTGCTGACAGGAGGGCGTCAGAAGGTATAAAACGACGTCCTAATGAGGTCAAACTCTCTCTCCATTGTCAGTGCTCCATCAAGACGGCCGAAGCTACGCTGGTGTCAACCGAGGTGAGTCAGTCAATCGTGTTCAGAGTTCCTATTTATGTAACCTGCAACCCACAACTTGTATCACATTATAAACATAATTTCATTCCCTACAAGGGACTCACACAAAGAATATCACAGACCAATAAAACACTTGGTCCACACTCTACACTAGCATTACTGTTATACGCCTCTTTACATCCCAACGCCCTTCCCTATTCCCGTCACGTAAAGACGTGACAGACGGTAAGCCATTAGCGCCAACTCAGGTACCTTTGCGTTTCTCGAGCCGGCTGCCAGCAAGCAGCGCGTGCCACTCGGCTGATACGAGCAGAGTCGATTACATAACAAGCAGTCAGCTGAGCGACTAGTACAGCGACCCTTTGCAGTGGGTCCCATCCCCTCAAACACTACCACATTATTTATAGGAACGCCCCCTAGTTCCTAGCACACCACAACACACTACACTGGTCAGCTTGCCCTGTCAAGGGGAGCTACCCTTCTTTAGGCACAAACTCATAAATTAGTACAGCAACTCTCCCTTTTAGATCCACCCCCAAATAAGGGATCTAAAACACTGGTGGAGGCGCCATCCTACGCACAGTAGAACGGGACTCAATCAACGAGCCCTCGTAGGAAAAACGACCCCTTCCGTACCGCAAAAAGCCAAGCAAATAGAGAAAAAATTTTTTTTAACCTCATATTGCGTCACACATTTTTTTTTTATTATTAAATGTCCACATTTAGGACTACATTAAGAGACTTTGCACACCATTTGTCGGCTAGTACGACCCCACTCCTGCCGAAGCTAAAGATTAAGAACGGTGACTTAATAACTGACCAGACTGCAGTACAACTTCTCAGGGACCTGGAATTCCAAACAGCACAGATCCGTGCTCAACACCCTGCCGCTGCAGCACAAGTTATACATTTTACACGGTCCCAGGCCAGTGAATACACACACGAGTCGCCGGTATCCAGCGATAGTGAGGTAGATTGCCTGCCAACACTCCATCCCCTATTGTTACAGCAACTGCAGATCACAGAGCAGAAAGCCAGTAACCTGCTCGAGCGCATTTCAGAGCTATTAGAAACAGACACTATTAAAGCCAATAGTCACACGACAGAAGCAGTTCTGGACATCCACACTATTTTGGAGACAGTAAAACAGGATTTAGACAGAACCGTACACATAGTCGAATCCACACAGTACGACAACACACCGGCCATCAGCACAAGCATATCAGGTGACGAGCCACCTGGTAACGTAACACAGGTGTCCTACACGGGAAGCGAGGCTAATTCCCCTCCAAACAGCCCAAACACCTCGACACACAGCCAACATGGACCAAGGGAGGACGACAGGAGAACAGGCTACCAGCGTACCACCTTACTCCCTTCCCATAACCTTCTCAAGCCTGACATAAACAACGCAAACACATCTACACGACCATAAACAGCTACACTACATTACAAAATACACACTGGGGTTGATGGACTTCATGCGTTTAAAGAGCAGGCAAGCTACGCCTTGAGCCCCGTTGCACCGCCTGAGTATTAGAGGTGGCTCAGCAAACATTAAAAGAAGCATAATGCGCCTCTCCAAATGAGGGAGGAGGCCATAGATACATATTAACCATGCTTTAGTACTTAAGCTCTCCCGCATGAAAGGAACATATGGTATTATGCCCCATCCTACACCTATCCGTACATGAAGGCAGAAACTTCATATCCAGACTCATGCATGAGTATCCCATCCAATTACCAGGGATTTTAATATCAAACCTGCATGAAATTTCGTATTTTTGCAATCCCGGGAATTACCTCCCCACTCCACTCACTATAGAAGCATCCCAGTGCCACCACCGGTTCTAGGCCACCACTAACGTGGAACCCAAAGGTGCGCAAAACCCTTCCTACCATGCTTTAAGCCCACTCAACAAATAACTACCCCCAAATCCTAATAACAGGGTACCTGACATTACAGACCCTACTAACACCTCCATTAAGGTAAAGAAGGCATTATTGCTGGGAAGCTGACATAGCGATGGTAGGCCAGAAGTAGCCTATGTACTTAGAAGATCTGCAACCCCGCTACACTGGAAATATTTTACATTTTACACAGAGGTTGAACCTTTCACACAGGTTACGACACATTTTCTCTCTTACAAAGGAATCTGATACGAACTGATGGTTGACAACGGTGTAAGCCGAAGGTCAGGAGGGACCACACTGGAGCAGAGCTGGGGAAGGCGATGTGGACCCTTACCCCAGTTGGCTCATCAAATTACTGACGACTAGACCAAATAGACGAACCACGTAAGGTCAAAGCATTCGCGGCCTGGTCGGGCAAGCTCTGGAATCCTAGGTGCGCATAAACCGCCCCTGGGAGGAAGGGATGCTAAACCCACTTTGAGCCACGGTCGTCGAAGCCAAGACCTGCAGGGAGACTTTCTGAGAATGGCGGGAGAAATAGCTCACTCCGCGCCGGCCTCGGGAGCTATCCCTAGAGACGACCATATTATGACTAGACTGTTAGTTAAATTTACGTAAGTAGGACTTCCATGGCGGGGAGTCAGACTCCTATTCGTCAGGAGTGAAGCAGGATCCAAGGGTTCAGCAGGACCAATCCTAGATCCGACAAGTCCTTACCCCGCGAGGTGAAGGTGAAGACCACGACGGTAATCAATAATGCAGAATGAAATATGAATATATATATATGGAATGTACGCGCTCATTCGGTCCTGCGCCCACGTAAATGGACGACAACGGGTCGCCAGAGTTCTTAAATGAGTAGCATAGCGGGCACTCAAAAGGGTTCAGTGGGCCAACCCAGCAATGCCGATTAAGGCGAAGAGGACTCCCCGGACGCTCACTTCCCGGAGGACACAGGAATACAAATATTGCGGCCGACACAGGCGAAGAGGACTCCCCGGACGCTTTCTTCCCGGAGGATATTATGCCATTGGACCACACTGTCCAATGCCCACATAAATGGCGACGCAACGGGCAACCAGAGGGCATTTAGAGAGGGGCATTGCGCGCCCCTCACAGGAGCCAAGTGGGCGGCTCACCTACGTCAAATAGGAACAGCACACGGTTATGAACACGAAAGTTACAGCGGGCGAAACGGTTAGCTTAGTGGCACCGTAAGGCGCCTGCGAATAGGTTAGTACTAGTATTAAGACCTAGAATAGATGTCGACAATAGTATTAAAACGGAGGGGACTACGAGGCATTGTTGGGTTCCGGTCCCGACAATGTACTACAAGGGCGCCCCCGCGAGAGAAATCAAGCGGCCAGCCTCCATCTAAATCTTAGTACTTAAGTCATAGTGCCATGTTAAGGTCACTTAGATGTAAGCAAATTTACTGACAGCTGTTGCTAATAATAGCACAGCACATTTCGGCTTTAGAATAAGGTCCACTCGGCATGTAAATACAGAATAGTTTTCCAGTTAAGTAATTTTATAAATAAGTTAAATAAGTAAGGTAAGACATAAGGTAACATAAACCTACATTTGAGGCATTTTTTAATATATGTAGATCACCGTAGAATATATCGGCACTCGGTGACTTTAAATCCGTTACCGAGGTAAGCCCGACAATACTAGATTAAGATAGGAATAATCAAAGTGGAATATATCGGCACTCGGTGACTATAAATCCGTTACCGAGGTAAGCCCGACAATACTAGATTAAGATAGGAATAATCAAAGTGGAATATATCGGCACCCGGTAACCACAATTCCGCTACCGGGGTAAGACCAACTATATATTATTTACGGCATTACGGCACCGTATAGGGTAAGCCCGGCCTTGCAGCTAAGTAACATTAATCATGTTTTTTTTTTCAGTAAAAGACCAGCTTCAACCGGTACTAATATGTTTTTTTTTCTAAACCTCGCCATTTTTTCACAGGCATCGTCACCAGATACAGAAAACTGGTGACAGGAATTTCACTGCCACATAGCAGTGGCATATTATCTACAGCATGCCATGATGTGTACACTTTTTGTTTATTTTTTTCAACTTGCACTAATCCCGACACACTCGCAAACACTCACCACATTTTTCTTTTTCAGATACACACTCTAAAATGAATCTGCACAGCAGGACTGGTGCCTGTGGGGTACCAGGCTTACTGGCAGATCAACTCAATTAAAACACATAAAGCGTCAAAATGTGACGCAGATTACGACAATGAGGGCGCAACCGGTTTGTGGCAGTGACTCTCATTGTCAAGTGTGAAAGCATTCACCCACAGAGGATGCTTCACAGGTTAGGTATTAAGCACACATACAAGCGGTACGACCACTATACCGTACCAAGGAGTGGCCGTACAGAATCAGCCGTGAGACGGCAAGAGTACGTACAGACGGGTAGCGTGCACGCGAGGTACCTCATGAAAACTATAGTTATAAGGGATTAGCGCGATTAAGTAGACATAAGGTCATTGTAAATTATAATTTTTCAGGATAAACTGTATACCATTATTCCACTAGACATAAGGTCATAGTAATTTATAATTTTTCAGGATAAACTTTATACAACTATACACTATATATATTTTTGTTTGTTCACCAAAATGCCAATGTCCATCATGTGTATGATTTGTTTTCTTTCATTTTTTCTTCTTCTAACTTCCCCATTTGTCAGGGTGTTCCGTTTTTCCCACACAAATAAATACTTTTGAATATTTCCCTTAAATTATACCCTGGAACACCCATTTTTCTATTTTCTTCTACCTTTCTTATTGCAGGGAGCATTTTTTCCCTAAGATGGGGCGGGCGAAGCAATCATCCGTTCGGCCCTGGGTTTTTCCTCCCTGCACAAATATATGACACGTCACCATCAGAGGCCATGTTTTTTTTAAACTAGCAATATGCCAGCAAATGCAAGGGCAATTTTTTTTTACATACCGAATTTATTGTAATGTTCAATTTTTCTCAAAATGTCAATTTTTTCCCAATGTTAATCAAATCTTCCGCAAATGTCAATTTTTTTTTTTTTTTTCACAATGTCAATGTATATATATATATGTAAATCCCATAACCCTCCCCTCTGAACACGGGCTCACCTCACACCCACACTTCGATACGACGCCACCAGGAGATACGAGAGGGTTTTCCAGGACCACTACGTCAACATCCCAACTTCCAGTTCCGTTCCCGTTCGCGAGGACGCGACCAAATGAAGGAAGACTCTTGTACAGCATCCCAGGGGTATGCACCCCTTGGAGACCATCCCCCCAACATCTGGCTAAATCCCCTAAAATGGCAACCCTTGGAAAGCCGGGGCAACATCCATTAATACTGTAAGGACAGCTTGCTACTCCATAAAGCAGCTCAAGCCTTACGTAATCATTGCACTCAGCGACATAGTACTAACTGGGCCAATACATTGCTGACAGGAGGGCGTCAGAAGGTATAAAACGACGTCCTAATGAGGTCAAACTCTCTCTCCATTGTCAGTGCTCCATCAAGACGGCCGAAGCTACGCTGGTGTCAACCGAGGTGAGTCAGTCAATCGTGTTCAGAGTTCCTATTTATGTAACCTGCAACCCACAACTTGTATCACATTATAAACATAATTTCATTCCCTACAAGGGACTCACACAAAGAATATCACAGACCAATAAAACACTTGGTCCACACTCTACACTAGCATTACTGTTATACGCCTCTTTACATCCCAACGCCCTTCCTTATTCCCGTCACGTAAAGACGTGACAGACGGTAAGCCATTAGCGCCAACTCAGGTATCTTTGTGTTTCTCGAGCCGGCTGCCAGCAAGCAGCGCGTGCCACCCGGCTGATACGAGCAGAGTCGATTATATAACAAGCAGTCAGCTGAGCGACTAGTACAGCGACCCTTTGCAGTGGGTCCCATCCCCTCAAACACTACCACATTATTTATAGGAACGCCCCCTAGTTCCTAGCACACCACAACACACTACACTGGTCAGCTTGCCCTGTCAAGGGGAGCTACCCTTCTTTAGGCACAAACTCATAAATTAGTACAGCAACTCTCCCTTTTAGATCCACCCCCAAATAAGGGATCTAAAACAGTATTATGCATTGTGTGGTACACAAATTATCCAAAAATGTTAAGAGTTCATTCTCTGTATACAATAATTTAGCTGTTATGACTTCAGTTGCACACATGTAATCATATGAATTATTCTACAGGGTGGGCAAAATGTCCCTTTACATGTTAATAGCATAGTAGTTGGACATGTAGATAAGCAATGTTATATTGTTGAGCAGATTGACTCTTTATTTATATTATTTATTATAAACATTGTTGTTGTACTGTTACAGATTATGGAGATAAGAATGCATGTGAAATTCTGCTCGTACACTTCCTGCATGCAAATGATCAGAGTAAAGTTATGTATTTATCGTAGCTCACGAAGAGCTCCCTCAGCCAATATATCGGGCTTTGGCACTAAAAGGTTATTTTTAAATGTAACCACAGGGTTCCTCCCTCAATTAAATTGATTATTGTTTGGTTAAACATTTCTTTAATCTAATTTCTACTCCACATTTAGTATTTAAATTCAAATATTACAGCAAGACCTTTTTATACATCATCAAATTTCAAAGATTCAAAAAATTGATCCGATTTGCTCAATTCCAGCGTTTTGCCTTGGGCTTGTTAGTTGGTATGGTACACCTCTTCACGACGCTTGCAGTATTCTTCACAGTATGTACTAGCCAAGCGTCTTGGTGAGGTGTGGCGGAGCTCTTTCCGGTCACGGAGAGAGTCTGCCATTTTGTGTAGGCTAAGGATAGGTCATACAAGATCCAGCCACTCGTATCTGATGAGAAGGGAAGACCCCCACTTTGTACCTGTGGAGCCGTTTCCACTGTGGCCCACATTTTAACCGAGTGTGTGCATCTTGCTGACTTACGAAGAAACCTTGGTTTGCAGATGACACTCAAACTTATATTAGCCGATGACGCGGTGGCTGCTGATCGCGTTATCCGCTTTATAAGTGAGAGTGGGTTAGGGCCAGCAATCTAAATTTTCCAGCATAAATTGACTCAACGACTTGTTCGTTTTTGAATGATAATGTTTTGTTTTTCCGTAATTTTTGTTTATTTTTATAATTTTTAATTTTTATTTAAGTTTTTGTTATATTAATTTTTGGTCTTTTTAAATTGGGGCGTCCACCTCAAAATTTTAAATTCAATTCCAAATTTGTATTCTTTAATCTGTGTTAAGAGGGGCAGATGACCTTGTAGTTCTGCCCCTTAAAACAACAATAACTAACTAACTAACTAGGTGTGCCATACCAACTGACAAGCCCAATGGTACACTGGGGTGGAACTCGGGCAATACTGAATTGAGCTAACTGGATCAATTCTTCAAATATTTGAAATTTGATGATGTGTTATTATGCTATTCGAAGAAAGAAATATCCTGGATCCTTCCAGAAATAGTTATTCCATGACCATTTATGTCGTTCTTGTTACTGGATTTGCCATCTCACTTATTTTACCCAAGCTTCATTTAAAGGTAATGTGGCTCTCTTCCATTGTAGATCTCTTCAGCGGACTGAATGATTGTCTAGAAGACATGGATTTTTCCAATATGTCAGCGGGAGGTAGAGGAATGTTCCCAGAAGGACTGTGGCAGAAGAAGAATCAGACTCCAGGCCAGTATCAGTGCCCCAACTGCAATAAACGCTATGTTCACAAGTGGCATTGTAAGAGACATATAGACTATGAGTGTGGCAAGTTACCAATGTTTCTCTGTCCTTATTGCCCTCACAGATCCAAACAGCGGAGTCATTTGAAAGACCACATCTATCGACGACATACTAAAAACCAAAATGTTCTTGAAAATAGTGTAAGTGCAGTGTGATATGGATTGCCTCCAATTGGACAACAATAAAAAATGTGTCATCATCATCATCTTGAGCAGTTTCCGACCGCTGGTCGGGTCTGCTTGGAACATAAGCCTCTCCATCGTTTCCTGTCCATCCACCATCTCTCATCTTCCACTGTGTCCCAGCACACTCCTCTTTCCTCCACACTCTACTTAACTCCTTTTGTCCATCTGTCCCTTGGTCTTACCCTTGGCCTCCTTCCCTTCATTTCCATTCCAAACATCATCTTCGGTATCCTCTCCTCTCGCATCCTCCTCACATGTCCATACCATTGCAGCCTAGATCGCTCTATTCTATTTTGCAATGGTTCCTCTCTCACCATCTCTCTGACTCTCTCATTCCTTACTCTGTCCATTCTTGTTACTCCTACCCTACTCCTCTGGAACTTCATCTCCACTGCTCGTATTTTACTCTTGTCCCTTTCCTTCATCACCCATGTTTCTGAACCATATGTCAAAATTGGCACAAAGTAGGTCTTGTAGATGATTCCTTTACATTTTTGTGGTACATCTTTATTCCCTCTAACACTCTTGAAAAATCCATCTGCGCACCTTCCCCTTTCATTTATTTCCATCCTATTGCCTCCCTTTTCTTCAATTATGCTTCCCAAGTACTTGAAGCATTCTACTTTTTGCAGCTGCTGTCCTCCAAGTGTTATGCCCAGACAGACTGAAAAAATGTGTCTTTTTAAAAAATATTTTGGCCTGCAAAAGCACCCTAATTTCTAATCCCAGAACGTTTGTTTAATTTTTTCTTGTGAAAAGTAAATTGCTGCTACATTGTAATTAAATGCTAAATACAGTGCAGTAATTTAATGTTTCAGTTTTTATTAAGAAACAGGATCATTGTTATGTCCAAATAACCAATTTCTACCCTGACTGACATGTAAGACATATTTGATGTAATTTTGTTGTTTGTTCCATCCGGTTTTCAGTGATCTACCAGTATTATTAATGTGAAATAATTTTTGTTAAATATAACGGGGTTTGAAAATCATCGGTGGAAGAAAACTTCCATTTAATGAACAACAGTATTTTTTTAGTGGCATTGTTTGTGTCAGTATTCCAATAAATTTTGTCCATATTGTTTAAGGATTATAATGATATGTGTTTTACGTCTTGCTACTGTGCTGTTAGAGATGCAGAGTTTGCCATATAAGCTTGCTAACTTTTAAAATATAAAGCCTCTCAATACAAAATTAAGAAAACCCAAATTGCTTATAATCACTCACATGGGACAGGAAGATCCTGCACCGATCTCACAAAATACCTCCACTTAACTCTCTTTTGGTCGAGTTCTTGCCAGTTGTCCACGTTCAGATGTCTACAAAGTTTGTAGATTTCATTTTTCCAGGAACTTTGTGGTCTTCCTACTGATCTTTTTTCCCTTGGTTCTTCTTTAAGGATTTGTAAGACCACCCTATCATCTACCATCCTTAGTAAATGACCAGACCATTGAAGTCTTCTGGAGTTAATGTTGTTGAGTATTGGTGCTTGCTGTGATAGTGAGTGTATGTCTTTACTTGATCTTTTTTTTTTCCAGCTTAGAGATGCGGAATCAAAAAAATGGTCCAAAAATGTTCCTATACACTTAAGTTTCGGAAACTTGCGACTGGTGTTCTTTCTGTTTTGTTAAACTCCATGATTTTGCACCATAAGTTAGACCTAGCATAATGATGGTAATGTATATTTTCAGTTTTGTATTTCTCATCAAAAATTGCCAAATTTCTTATAGCCCATCTTATTCTTAAAACTAGTGTTATATCCTTGCAATTCCATTTACGTAAATGATTTTATGAATTAGGAATGTGTATGTAAATGAAAAGTGTAAGGATATCCATTTTGTTTTAAGAATAATTGTTACACTTGTTTTAAGAATTGAATCGCTCGTTGTTGAAAGGCAGTAAGTCCACATTTTTGACAAATCCTTTTTACCGCGATTTTGCGTCCTAGGAAGCAAGATGCATGTTTTAGTGTTGAATGGAACCATGTCCTGGCAGCGCTTGTGCTATTACCACAGCCGTCAAGTTAGTTATTTTGTGTTGACAGGAACTTAGTCCAGCAGTTAGTGTGTTTCAACATGAAGAAAATAACAGTTATTACATTCATGCTACCTTTTTTTCAGGCTTCCGGATATATGTTCATTTAGAAATAAAGGAAATAAACTAAGAATGTGAATGATATTCCTCGCTCAAAGGTTCTCGTCGTTCCATGTTGAAATGGACTAAGTCCAGTTAAGTATTTTGTCAATAAAATTGTTAGTAACATACGGAACAAAGCTATTTTGGTTTTATTATATCGGCATTTGTATGCACTTTCCACATACAAAAAATTACGTCTCATATTTCAGTATAAGAGCGATAAAATAGTTTTTTGAGTTTATCTCAAAACCTTAAAAATTGGACTCATTGCCTTTCAACAACGAGCGATTCAATTGTATATAAGCAATTTAGCTGATGACCTCAATGATAGGTTGACACATGTACCAACGATAGAATAGATATTCAAAGATTCGAATAGATGTTCTTAATTTTGTATTGATAGTCGTTTCATTTTAAAAGTTATCCATTATTAATCAATACGGCAAATATAAAACATTTCCTAACATGGTGAATGTTATTTGCTTCGGAGGAGATTGTTAAAATACTAGTCAATCTGCACCCTTCAATGCTGTGAATTGATGCAACCTTGGGAACACCAAAGGGTGCATCACATCCATTTTGTTTTTAGTGAAATACATTCTGTACCCAGAATAGCTTCTTAAAGCATTAAAGTTTCCTAACAGAACTGAGTTGAAAATGTTATATTTCCTCGGCATTTGTACACAAATAAACTGATGTACGTTTCATATTTTGTTAATAAATACATTAATGTGCATTACTGTGTATACAGTACACGTCATTAATTCTAAAAATCATTCCATTATTGTGAAGAAAGTTCAATGAGACTATGTTTGTAATTATAAATTTCACTCCAGGATGACGGTCACCTTCTACTGCCCGTAGAAAATGATATTGGCTGTGGTGGGAACTCATCCTCACTTTGTTGTGTAGAATTCACAATATCACTCTAAAGAAGTTGTATCATTATTGGACATTATTATTACTGTCCGTTGCTTCCTTGTGTAGTGGTCAGCATGCTTAGCTGCCACCCCGGAGGTCTGAGGTTCGATTTCCGGCTCTGTCACAAAATTTGAAAAGTGGTATGAGGACTGGAACCGGGTCTACTCAGCCTCGAGTGGTCCAAATGAGTAGAGGGTGTTCGATTCCCAACTCAGCCATCCTCGAAGTGGTTTTGTTTGGTTTCCCACTTTGTCTTCGGGCAAATGCTGGGATGGTATCGACCGTCAGGCCACGGCCACCTCCTTCCCTCTTCCTTGTCTATCCCTCCCATTCATCCCATCCCTCATGAGGCCCCTTGTTAGCTTTGGAGGTGAGTCCTCCTGGGCGAGGCGCTAGTCCCGTCTCCCCAGTTATATCCCTCGACCCAATGTCAAGCTCCAGGACACAGCCCGTAGAGGCTGTAAAGGTGGGATCCCTCACTGAGTCTGTGGGAAAAGCCTACTTGGAGGGTAAAATAACTACGAAAAAAATAAAATAAATATATAAACGAACTATTACTGTCCTAGACACAGGACTTGAAACTTGATTCCAAACTTGTTTGGGCCATGTACCAACCCCACATAACTTGCCCAGTATAAGCTTACCCACCAGCTGACTGCACAAAAGTTGCTTAAAGGAGTAGCTGGCCTTTGAGTGGTTATAACTGTTGAGTAAGATTTGAAAATGAGTCTGTAGTAGGGGTTCAAACACAAATCTTCTGAATCCCAATCTGGCACATTAGCTGCCTACGCTATCATGAAAATGGCACTGCAGGACAACTTGGGGATATCGACAATTTAACCTTGATATCGATGGGTATTTTTAAGTGTTACTCAACAGTTATGACCCCTTCATGGAGAACTGTTCTCTGAAGTCATTTCTGATTCTAAGCCATCCAAAGTGAGATTCGACTGTGGCAAGTTGCTCTACAGAGCCCTCCTTATTTCTGGTCTAGTCTGTTAGTGTAACCAGCCAAAGCAAATGCTTGGAATGTAGACTGCAATCTCATTTTTAAGTCTTACTCAAAAGTTTGAAAACTTAAGTTTAATACTCAAGATTTAGTGAGCTTAATTCACACACACACACACACACACACACACACACAAAAAAAGAATGAAATAAAGGTGGAAATTGATCAGATAGGAAGAGCAACTTACAGGGATAAGTCAACGATACACACAAAGTATAGCAGGAAGTTACAATATATATATACTGTGTATACTGTATACATACGGTATATATTTTGACTTTCATAATTTATGTGAATGATATCAATAATTGTTTGCTATAGGGCCACTTAACACTATTTGCTGATGATATCAGTTTAATATATAGCACAAAATCCAAACAAGAACTTGCAACAAAAATAAATGATGATTTAAAAGTCCTGGACAACTGGTGTAAATTAAATGGATTGCTGCCTAGTACAAAAAAGACAAACTATATATATTTCACTAAACCTAGCAACAGCAAAGAAACCACGATTCCTGTAACACTACATAATACAGTAATTGAAAGGGTATCATCAATAAAATATCTCGGCCTGAATTTTGATGAACATCGGAGCTGGCTAGAACAGATATACAAAGTAAAGCAAAAATTTATTCCTGCAATAGGAGCAATATACAAATTACAACATGTTCTTCCATCTCATATATAAAAAAAACTGTATTACAGTCTAGTACATAACCATATAACATATATGTGCAGTATTTGGGGAAGATGCACTACCACATTATTAAATCAAGTAAGTACACTCCAGAAAAGGGCAATTAAAACAGTTTATTTCCTTCCCTTACTCACCCATACAGCAGATTTAGTTCGAATCACATGAATCCCCCTTCTAGAAACCTGTATAAAAGTATCTGCTTCTCTGTTCATACATAAAAGTGGAGAACTCTCATATAAAGGCACAATAAAGTTTCCTCTACAAGGACAAAACTATGAGTATAACACCAGAAATTCCAAGCACCTTGCAATTCCCAGGGTCTACACCTCTAAATATGGCACCAAAAGCATATTTAACCAGGCTATAAAGGATTATAATACTCTCCCAGCACATATAAAGTCAATAAATCCTGTCTTAAAATTCAAAAAAGCCTGCAAACAATTCTTCACAACTACACTCTGATACTTCCTAATTTATAAACTTAATAAAACTTTGAATAGTAACTTTCTGTCATTTTAAAATACTTTGTAACTTTGTTTTTGTATGTTAAATAATATTTAATATTCCTTATTATATAACATCGTATAGTCCTACCATGACGAATAGAAATAAACAGTGTCATCACTCCGCTACTTAAGCATTGTAGTTCATGGTCCAGCCAGTGTGTGGCGCGGAAGTCGCGCCGAACCATAAGCACGTGTGACAGTAACCCACGAGGTTAGTACTGTAATATCCTGTGCGCGAGAAGTCATATTATTCGAGGGAATTTGTTTCTTTGTAATAGTTTACGAATGTCTGTGCAGTGCTTTGTGTGTGCAAATAACTAAGTTTTCTGTTGTTTCGGGAAAATGTCGTAATGTTTTGTTCCTGGAAGTAAATCGGGTTACGAAGAAAATCTGATGGTAGACATTTTTTCACACCGCCAAAAGAAACAAATCTGTTTGCGAAATGGGCGAGAGTTATTCCGTGGAAAGATAAGTAATTGTCGATCAAAAATAGAATCTGTGACGAGCGTTATTCGGAAGATTTAATTATTATAAAGGCGGACTGTTTTGTAGTGAACTATGAGAACGTCGAAATTCCTCGCGTGAAGTGGAAATAAAAACCCGGATCAGTACCTCACATTTTTCAAAATTTACCGAAATATCTATCCACTGATGTAAAATCACGAAAGGCGCCCAGTAGGATACGGAATGAAGGCAGCCTTCCATGGTTACTTGTTCTATTTAGTACCATCCTTATCTAAAACGAAAAAAAAAATCCGTCTTAATAATAATAGGCCTGAAATAATAATAGTTGATTCTTTGGGGACTTAACGACATTGTGGTCACGTAGCCCCGTGTGTTTGGGTTTGTTTAGAATTCGTCTGATAACCTGTGTCATTATGGTGTCTGTAGTAGTGTGTGTATTTGGAATTGAGGTAGGATTTGGGTAGGAAGCGGCCGTGTCCTTTAGTTAGGTACCATCCCTGCATTTGCCTAGCTGAGGTAGGAATCGAACGCGCCTCTTAACATTTTTGCCTCACGAGGCTGAGTGAACACTGTTCCAGCCCTCAGACCAGTATTAAATTTATTGGCAGAGCTGGGAATCGAACCCGGACTTCCGTGGTGATAGCCGAGTGGCCAAGAATTAGTCGGACATATAATAATAATAATAATAATAATGGCCAACCTGCCAATAAAATAAACGGTCATCCAATTCTTCGCTTCCGTTACCGTCCTCCTGATCTTCGGATCTTGTTTCAACTTTGTCTTCAGTATCAGAGTCACAAATTCCTTTGAAATTACTGAATCATGAACTAGCTATTCGTTATCTTTCAGCAGAAGGTGACACGCTTCATCGGCATCCTTAGGTTTTCGAAAGGCGCAATCTCCTTACTGATATTAACTAAGGCAACATACTAAGCCAAATAATCGTAATAACAGCACACCTGCCACTCACTAACAGAATGTAACATCATTGGGAGCGCTGGTACTATCAATCTCACGCTGACAAAATGTTACACGTGTTAAAGTTATTTTTAGGCATGCTATTTCACAACTCCAGAAAAATGCTTACCAAGGTTTGGTGTAAGATGTCACGAGACGATAAGATCATAACTTGAACTGTTGGCTTGATATTAAAACTAATATAACGAACCATGGAGCTGTCAGACCAATGCGCGACTAACGGAGGGTTTTAAACGATAGTTCTACATGGGAACAGAGAATATTAATACTAACTTTTTGACAGTATTATTCATAAGTCTAAACACACAATTTGTTGTAATCAGCGTAACCGCAGGCTTCGTAAAGAGGTTTACGTAGCCCAGCGCGTATCCCACTATTGAACAGCTGACTGTGTAGCGTTGGGGATCAGCGCCGCTAGCGCTAGCCGAGCGGGGCGCGCTTGAACTCGGTGAGTGATAACACTATTTATTTCTATTCGTCATGGTCCTACTATAGGGCCTTGCCCTCTAGGACATCCTCTCTCATCATCATCATCATCTTCATTTCCCGTTTCCAGCTTCCTGGGTCGGGTTGTGAATTAAGGACCTCCAACGTTTCCTGTCTCTCCACCACTCCTCTCCTGTTTTTAGTACTTCTTCAGGTTTTCCTCCTCTCTTTTCTACACACTCCCACACTGTATCTGCCCATCTCTTTCGGGGCCTTCCTCGTGGTCTCTTCCCTGTCATCTTTTCACAGAAAGTTTTCTTTGGTACTCTCTCCTCTCCCATTCTCATCATATGTCCATACCACTTTAACTTTGTTGTTTCTATCCTGTCCTGCAGCTTCAAGATTCCTGTCCTTTTTCTAATCTCTTCGTTTCTAACTCTATCTCTTCTGGTCTTGCCCTCTATACCTCTTAGGAATTTCATCTCCGCGGCTTGTATTCTACTCTCCTCTCTTTTTGTAGTAGTCCACGCTCCAGCTGCATATGTTAGTATGGGTCTGTAGTAGGTTGAATATAATACATTTTTGCATTTCTTTGGGACATCTCGGTTCCACATAATACCCCTTATGATCTGGTAAAAACTGTTCGCTTGTTGTATTCTCTTTCCAATTTCCTCAGTTATCCTTCCATCTTCTGTGATCACACTTCCCAAGTACTTGAAACTTTTAACCACTTCTAGAATTTTCCCATTCAATTCTATCTTTCCTCTTCCTTCCTTCCTTCCTTCCTTCCTTCCTCTTGACATTACCATTGTCTTGCTCTTCTCTGTGCTTACTTTCATCCCATATTTCTCTATTTCTTGATTCCATACATCTAGTTGTTTTTGTACTTTTCATCCTCGCCCCATATCACTATATCATCTGCAAACAGCATGGCCTTTGTTGCCTCTTGTCCCAATCTCTGTTTAACATTCTTGTGAATTTCATCCATGACTATGATGAATAGTAAGGGGGACAATACACTTCCCTGTCGGAGACCTGTTTCCACTTTAAACCATTCTGTTTCTCCTATACTGGTCTTCAAGCTACTCACACAATATTTGTACATAACTTTTAACATTTGGACATCAGCTCCGTTAACTCTCCTTTTCCTTAATACATTCCAAACCACCTGTCGAGGCACACTGTCGTACGCTTTCTCAATATCAATAAATGTCATCACCATGTCTTTTCCAAATTCCCATCTTTTCTCCATCATTTGCCTTAATGCAAAGATTAGGTCAAATGTTGATCTGTCTTTCCTAAAACCATACTGTTCTTCTTCCATCTCTCCTTCTATCTTCCTCCTCAGTCTGCCTTCCAGAACTCTCTCAAAGATCTTAGCTACATGAGCGATAAGAGTGATCCCTCTGTAGTTATTGCATTCCTTTTTGTCACCTTTCTTAAAAATCGGGATAATTAATCCCTTTCCCCATTCTTCTGGAATCTCTTTCTTCTTCCAAATTATTCTAAATAATCTATACAACCACTGTACACCTATTGGTCCCGCTGCTTTTATCATTTCCGCGGACACCTCATCCTCTCCTGCTGCTTTACCGCTCTTCATCTTCTGTATGGCTTCCTCTATTTCTAGCATAGTGATCTCCTTTTCTTGTTGTTCTTCTTCTTCCATTGTTTCTTCTTGTTCTTTTTCATCTTCCAGTTCGATGTATTTAACATTTAGTAGCTTTGAAAAGTATTCTTCCCATCTTTTTAATATATCATCTCTTTGATACAATATCTGTCCTGCTTCAGTTTTTACAAATTTTGTGTTTTCCCTACCTTTTACACTGTTTTTCACCAATCCATATAGAACCTTTTTACTTCCTTGGATATCCTCCTTCAAAGTTTCCGTGAAACCTTCCCAACTTTTCCTTTTTTCTTCTTCTACAATTTTTTGGCATGCCTTCTTTGCTTCTCTATATTTTTGCCATTTCTCTGCATTCTTACTGCCTATCCACTTCCTCCATGCCATTTGTTTTTCTTTAACAGCTTCCTTTACCCTGTTGTTCCACCAAGGAGTCTCCCTTTCCTTTTTCTTCCCTGATAGTCTTCCACAAGTGTTTACTGCACACTTCGCAAAACAATTTCTAAAACATGTCCATTCCTGTTCGACACTTTTTGCTTCGTCTTTGGGAATTTCCTTTTTCAAGTCTTCTCGGAACTTTTCCATTGCCTCTCTCTCTTTTAGCTTCCACACCTATATTTTTCTTTCCCTTTTCTCCGCAAGCTCTATGAAAATAAAATAAAAAATAAAATAAAAATAAGTCATCAGTGTTGGGGAGCTAACAATATACAACCGTCTTACCAATGCCACTCATGTTTAATCTGGCTACGGTGGCGTAGTTGGTAGCATGCTGAGCTACTATGCCCGTTTGAAGTCGTCGGAAGAGCGTTAAAAATCCCTCAGTATGTCTTCTTTCAGAGGGAAATAAAGCCGGTGGTCCCATGTCATAGATTTATGGCATGTAAAAGAACCTTCCACTAATTACACTTGTGCAAAGCTAAATTGTAGGTTAGATTTGTCTAACGCTCTTTAAGTTCCATCATTTGTTGCCAGGTCCAACTGTGGTGGCATCTAGTAACCAAGTTAACAACTAGTTGTTGTTGATGGTAGCAGAGCAGTCGATTGATTCTAGCTGACAACTTGCAATCATTTCTTGCTGCGCTTTTACTGGCTTGCTGCTTGCCACGGTGGGTGAGTGGTTATCATGTCAGTCTACCAACCCCAAGCATGCAGGTTCGCTCCTGGTCATAGTAAGTGATTTTTGAAAGGCGACAAAAATCACAACACTCATGTCATACGTTGTTGGCATGTTAAAGAACCAATTTCAATTCAGTAGGCCGTGCTCATAATGGCAAAATTAATCCCGGGATTTTCCGCCAAAACAAAATGTTCCTCCTTTCTCTACTTAAAAGCGCTAGTGTCAAGGAGCTTAGATATCTAACCTCCTTGACTTTCATAGCGCTCCAGGGAACAACAAAATTCGGCATGCAAGCTGCCCTTTGGGCGTCAAATAACAAAGCTTGCACACGGCACTCGAGTCCATATAATATTATTATAGTTTCAACGTTCGCCGCCATGTGTTGACTTCGATGCGATCTAGTAGCCAAGTCCACAAGCTAGGTGTCGTGGACGGTAGCATTTGGTAGGAACTACTTGAAACTATAGTCTGCAGTCCTTACTTGGATTAATATAGATAACACACACTAATTGAAACTATCAACGCTGACCTTCAACGACTTGGAAAATATTCTCAGGAAAATTCCCTTCTTTTGAATCCCTCCAAAACACAAGTTATCATAATTGGCTCTCAAAAACTATTGACGTCACTCCGAGATCAAATTATTCCCCCAATTGTACTGAACAACAATGAAATTCCATACTGTCCTACAGTGAAAAATCTAGGTGTGATAATAAATCAGACTCTTAACTGGTCTGAACATGTACAGAGTGTATGCAAGAAGATTTTCGCAACGTTCCACTCCCTCAAAAGAAAAAAAGATATTTTACCATTTAAAGTAAGAATCCTACTCATACAGACACTAATACTTCCTATTCTTGACTACTGTGACGTTATTCTTGTAGACGCAACCAAAACATTAACTTTGAAACTTCAACGAGCTCTCAACTCTTGCATACGATTTATCTAGGATCTGAGCTATGATAAACATATCACTCCCTATTATTGCGCTCTTTCTTGGCTGAAACCTGAACTATGTCGATCATATCACATTCTTGTCCAGATTTTCCGATTATTGTCTTAACGATAGACCACTATACTTATCAAATAAATTCAAGAACTTGTCTTCTTTCCATGGCAATAATACACGCTCTGGTTCTTCCCTCTCCATTCCTATTCATCGCTCCTCTATATACAACAACTCTTTTCATGTGGTGGGGTCTAGGCTGTGGAATACCCTTCCAGCCAGTGTCAGGGGCACCACCTCACTATCTAAATTCAAGACCACCTGCTGAACACTGCTGACCGACAACAAGTGTGACTGGGTGAGTGAATGAGACTGTGAAAGTCATTATCAATGTTAATTATTATTGTTTAATTTTGTCGCCATAATATGTTTATTGTATTAATGTGGTTGAGTGTAAGAGGGGGCCAAGAGACCTAACTGTGCCACCAATAAAGGCAATAATAATAATAATAATACAGCCATCACAATCAACACCTGTTATCAGGCATATTCTACACACACATAAAGTACATGGGGCTACATGACCGCATTCTCGCAGCCCCTAAACTAAGGAACCAACCAGTCTGGGTGTAGTAGTTACTAGTTCTCTTGTTACCCAAAATTAATAATATGCTGCACTACTATGTGTGTGTTTATTATTCCCTGGTAAGTTATTCTTCCTCTCTATTTTTCCTTGACAATGTTGCCTGGATTTCACCTTATGATTTTTTAAGCTTCTAACACGAGCTGTTTTGTTTTATTTTAGATATCATCATTAAGTCAGATGGATATGTGAGAGAAGCAAGTACCGGTATCCAAGAACATCTGAAGAATATTCCCTTGAGTTTACCTCAGAGTTTAGATTACGAAAAGGACACTTCCCTCAAACATAGCCAATACCAATGTCCGATTTGTGGCAGGCGATACGTTCAAAAGGGGCATTGCCAGAGACACATCACATATGAGTGTGGCAAGCGGCCTATGTTCGAGTGTCCGTATTGCCCACACAGATCTAAACAGAAGTGTAATTTGAAAGACCATATCATAAGACGACACACATGAAAGGATTTTTGTAGAGCAGGTATAGATTTTGGATTTACTGCATTTGTCTTACATTACTGGAAGTTATGAATCTGGTTTCTCTGTTCATCTACGCGTACAGTAGCTTTCTCTCCCACAGGTTCACAACTTATGGGATGTATTGCTAGTTGATTTGTGTCTTTTTCTGTCCTCAACCAATAGGAGAGTATTTTTTTTTAAGCAATTTAGCCAAAAACATAATTTTATCCACAAACATCTGCCTCTGTGTGAAGGCTATAAAAAAAAAATTATAAGCGTTCTTGCTGAGAAACTAATATGAGAAAGTATGTGTCTTGAAAATGTTCTTGTGAAGCAACTGAAAATAAACATGTCCAAAGTCTTTTGTTTTGGCAGGCCTTTCTGAGGATGAAAGAATTTCTTGATGTAACCGCCTCATTGCATAGTGGTTAGCATTCGTGGCTGTCACCGCGGAGGCCCAGGTTTGATTCCCGGCTCTGCCAAGACATTTAATTCTGGTCTGAGGACTGGAACGGGGTACACTCAGCCTCGTGAGGAAAAACTGAGAAGAGGCAGGTTTGATTCCCTCCTCAGCCATCCTGGAAGTGGTTTTCCGAGGTTTCCCACTTCTACCCGAAGGAAATGCCGGGATGGTACCATACGTAAGGCCAAGGCTTCTTCCTACCCAAATCCTACCTCGATTACAAGTACAACACCACAGTGACACAGGTTATCAGACAACTTCTTCACACAGCCAAGTACACGGGGCTATATGGCTACGAGGCTGTGAGCCCCTAAAGAATATTGATATCGCACCAGGAGATGGCAGTTGGGTTTGAACTGCAGATGTCTTCCCGCACACTGTATATCGCGCAAACATCTGCCCCTGAGTGCTTGCTTCACTCACTCAGCACATTCCTTCTTTCACTGGCTGCATGTCGTCTGCGGCAATGACAACCATTGGCATGCGGGAAGCCGATATATTTAGGTTTGGAATAGGTGGGCCGCTCATGCGTACTGCAAGACCCTGTCGCAGCTTGTTGAACTGCCATCTCCTGGCGCGATATCAATAAATAACAACAACATATTACTTGATGTGAAATGTTTTCAGCCTCCTAAGCTTGTAGTTAGAAGTGTGATGCACGTAACAGTCTGGCTATCTATTGGTAATATTTTGTGAAATGATAACATTTAACTAAGCCATCTCATAGCTGCAAAGTTAAATCCATAGCAATAATGTTTGTTTCTGTTGTCAGAATTCTACCTTGTGGCTACCATTCATAAAGAATCTAGCCTGTATGCCATTAATCTCTTCAAACCTAAGGTTCTCCTTCATGTCATGTCTCTTTTATTGCACACTAGCAACCCGACCCGGCTTCGCCCGGGAACAGTTATGAATGCATTACGTGAAAAGCACTTTTTTTCCAATGTCAATGAACAACGACTAATATCAGTTTTATGTCTCGGCATGATGGGTTAAAATCACTGACTGGACTATTAATTATATTATCATGGAGATGCATGTGCAACAAATTCTTGTCAGATGTAATTTAAGAATGGTGAGGTGCATGAACACAAATCTCCCTTCCGTCCAATCTTAACTTGACTGTGAATTTTGCGGAACGAATAGTTCACAGGCGAAATAAAGAAAAGCCGAGTTGCACTTCCAGGGAAACTCCAAACACAACCACTCTTCTCTAAAGTTTTTAACTCAACACGACTCGACAGTTTGCTGCTGGCTGTATCGGGGGCAATAGGTTCGCCCGCTAGCTAGACTGTAACAGGGATGATAGACTCACCCTTAGCTAGCTCGTAAACTGTCGCCTCAGTAGTTGAATGGACATGGTTGAAAGAAATTAAAACGTCACTTATAGTGGGCGATGTATTGAAGATAGAGGTATGCTCTCCCGGACTTTTTTGTAGAACTTTTCATGCTGAACAATTCTTACACTCGTAGTAATTAGATAGTTTTAACGGTTTGCCCAGCGTAAGCTTACAAAGCGCTCGGACGCCAGGTTTTTTCGACCTTTTCACTGAAATCATTACTACTCGGCTTCCTTTGATCATAAATAAATTATTTTTTACAGAAACCTTCCTTGAGATATCCTTTACAAAATGGTGAAAACCGCATCAAAATCCATCCAGTGGTTTTCGAGTTTACTCGTAACATTCAAGAATCGGGGACTTGGTTTTATACTAAGTAGAGATTACCTGGAAGTCAATGCATAATCAACTCTTTTTATCATCAACAATGTTCTGCCCTAGGGCAAGTCCTCACATGGCAGCTCTCCAAGCAAACCTTTCTCCTGCTACTCTCTTTGTTGTTTCATAGTTTCCGGCGATACTTATACTATATAAATAATTCATGCTTATGTTTATTTCCATTGAAAAAGGAGGCAAGGTTTCTCCGAAACGTATGGTATAAATTTAAAATACACACGGCATTAGCCCAAAAGCATGAATTATTTATATAATAATCCGGGCCGTGAAAGCCTTAATATGCAGATACTTATACTGTCAACCATTTGGAATCTTCTCCGTCCTAATCGTCTTCTACCATTCACTGTTCCTTCCATTGCATCCATAAGTAAACAATTTCTTCTCATCCAATGGCCAAGCCAATTTTGTTTCCTCATCCAGATTCTTCTTCTTTTCCTTCGTCTTTTCCCACTCAATTGGGGTCGACGTTCCTGGCAAGTATCCTCCATTTGTCTCGGTCCCATACGTCCTCTTCCCTTAGATTTTTTTTCCTCAAGTCATCTCGTATTCAGTACCTCCATCATCTTCTTCTTCTCATCCTGATTACCTTTAATATATTTTTCTCCTCCCCAACTCTTTTCAGCACATCTTCATTTCGCACTTTCTCTACCCATTTTATCCCTTCCATTCTCCTTCATATCCACATCTCAAACGCTTCCAATCCTTTTTCTTCCTCTTTTCTCAATGTCCACGTCTCAGCTCCATATAGTGCTACACTCCAAATAAAGCATTTCGCCATTCTCCTCCCCAGACCTTTGTCCATACCCCCACAAAGCAACCTCCGTTTCTTATTAAATGCCTCCTTGGCAATTGCAATGTATGTTTTCACCTCCTGTTTGCATCTTATGTCTTCGGTTCTCCAAGTATTTGAACGCACTTATTTGTTCTATTTCGTCCTGTCCTAGCTTTATATTAATACTATTCTTCTTCTGCTCTTACGGCCTCATTGGACCACTTCTGTCAATCATTTCTTGGTCTTCTTCTTCAGTAAGTTTTCTTTCCGAGTTGCCCAGTAGCTTTTCATTCGCTCTGATCTTCTCAGGCGTTCCTCATCCCTCATACCCTTTTTTACTGTATGACGTTTGTCTATTTTTGCTTGAAATCTTATTTTTAAATCTTTCAGTTTTTATTTATTTTTTGTTTTGTTTTGCATGCATCCAAGGTTATTTCTAATTCTTTCATATCTTTTCTAATTTCCTTAACTTTTTCTAGATAATCTGGTTTCCGGTGTCCTCATGATGTGACCAAAAAACGAAATCCGTTTCTTCCGAATACTGTAGTATCAGTGATGGGCTCCAGTTCTCTGTATACCACTTCATTTGGTACTATCCACCATTGTCCATCTTTCTGATATTTTTTATTTATGCTTGTTCTAGCTATTCTTCTTTCTACTTTTAAAATTTTGTCGATTCTGTTTTTCTGAGTAACTTTAAAAAGAATTTCGCTTCCATTATGTCACCTCTGGTTGAACCAGTAGCGTAGCCAGGATTTTAGATTGGGGGGGGGGGAGGCATAAGTCCTCATCTATTACTGCAGAAGTTCATATATTTTTTCTGATTATAAGTTAAATCAATGCAAGAGTGAACTGTTAGTTTAATCTTGAACTATTGTAATCTAATATTCTTGTCTAGAATAAAGGATGGCAGTATAATATTGTTAACTTTAATAATGTTTAGCTTATGTGACATTGACAAGCTATGGGCAAGTTGACATCTTATACTAATAATATAGTGAGGAAATATACATATAGGTACCAGTCAGTAAATTGTTAAAGAAAGGGCAGTTTACTGTACCCTTAAGAAAGAGTCAGTCTTCGAGCACTATGTCCATAATGTTTGACAATCTCACCAATATCCACAATGATGTCTCTATGAACTGCCATGAGTGCAAGAGCCGTCAGCCTTTCCTCAGCAGTTTTACTTCTCAGGTATGTCTTTAGCCTCTTCAGCGTGGAGAAGCATCTCTCAACAGAGGCTGTAGTTACTGGAATAACAGCCAGGATTGTAAGGAGTGTAGCAATGTTTGGAAAGGAGGTCTTGTCGATTTTTTTGAGAACTTCAATCACAGTCTTTGGTTGACTTTCTGTTGAGATTCTGCAGTTCAGCTTCCACAAACACCATCCTGCCTCCAGAATGTCTTTGTGGTTTGAAGATCACTTTTGTAAAATTCAATCGCATTTCCAATGTCACCAAAATCTTTCTTAACTGCATTATGTGACAGCAGACACTCCAAGCCCTGCTTCCAGTCGACCCGCAGTCGACCGACCGGATCAGGGTATGGATGAATGAAGCCCCCCATCTAGCGGCGAGGATATGATCTGTGCCGGCTGCTGAAGCCTGTCGCACTCCCCTGGAGCAATGATTAAATGAATGACAGATGAAATGAAATAATAGTGGAGAGTGTTGCTGGAATGAAATTGTGACTGGGAAAACCGGAGCACCCGGAGAAAAACCTGTCTGCCTCCGCTTTGTCCAGTACAAATCTCGCATGGAGTGATCGGGATTTGAACCACGGTCCCAGCGGTGAGAGGCCGGCGTGCTTCCGCCTTAGCCACGGAGGCTCTAATACACTTTACATAATAATCATAATTTAATACGAACCTTTTAAAACAAATCTAATAACTTGACATTCTATCAGTGAGCAATGCGTCTTTCTTGTGCAGAAAAAATTATTTGTAAAAGCTGTACCTATATAATGAAAAGCTACACATATCAATAAAAACTTGCATTAACTTACCAAAGATTTATCCAGTTTTGGCTTCTTTATGACAAAGCGGTCCATTTTTAAACACTCGCTAATGTGACAAAAAGAAAAGAGCAACTATCGAAGAACTTGCGACTCTTCCTCAACACTATCACTAACAGACTGTATATCGCCTCTCGCAGAGACACAAAACCGCCGTAAATCCCGACAATGGTGACAATCAACCAAGCAGCGTCAGAATTGTAGCCATTATTGAACACTGATATTTCTAGGAAATGGGTAATTAAGAGCTGACAAGAGAGTGTAAGTAGACAAGCTATAACTGGCCCCCTGCAGAGAGGTCTTTTGCTAATTGGCAATCCTAATCTCTTGGCAGACTTTTGTCTCAATCACTTGGTTGTATGCCCAGTACTGAGGCCCGTACTGTAGGCCTACTTGGAAAATCCCCTCACGTCACAATCCTAATTGCTACCCTGTTATTTCAGCTCTTTCAAGCAGTGCAGGTACGGAAAATGATGTCTGGCCATGCTGAGAGTGTTAGTACATTGTCATTGCATTTACTGTACGGTGTTTAGCATTTCGTTGTAGGTTCTAAATTTGTTCGAGCCGTTTCTGGATTTATTTTTTTGGGGGGGAGGGAGGGGGCGGCCCCTCTGCCCCCCCCCCCCCCCCCCCCCCCCCCTGCTACGCCACTGGGTTGAACCACCCTCTCGGCTGTTGAATGCTGCTAAGCCTTTGTTAAGCAAGAAAATGGTATTTTTAAATCATTTCAAGAAGAAGATTATTTTTTTATATGCAACCATAGGGATGAATGGCAAATTGAAATGGTGTACCTGTTAATTCAATTTAAAACTTGCTGTGGATTACTTTATGATGTTATCTTGTAAGTATATGATACCCCCAAACATTTCTCTCTTCCCATGCAGCCTCTATGGTCAGCTCATCTAAATTTCTAATTGGGTGTAAGGACAAACACAGGGACAGGCAAGTGCAGTGAGAGGGAGAGATAAAACACACCAAAGAGGACAAGGACAATCTCCACAACCAGACACATTGTGCCATCAATCTAATCAATTGTGTTTGTCCTTATGAGATTGACCTTATCTCAACCTTTTCCTGTTCATTGATTGATTATATACCCACCTTGTTGTTGTTTTGTATGTTGATATAAGTGGCATGAAGAAAATTTTCCAACAATCAAGGGTGCTGTCACATGTGGCAGTAAATCATGGTTTCGAATTGTCCCCCCAATAAAAAATAACCAACAAAAGCAACTCAAACTAAATGACCCGTCACATGACTGTTGATCAGTTTTGTAGTGTACAATCCAATTTGACTTGAATTTATTTATTTATTTATCGTATGGCTTTTAGTGCCGGGAGTGTCCGAGGACATGTTCGGCTCGCCAGAGGTTGATAGCTGCTTCAAGAGGACACCCATAGGGTGAGCTACAAGTTCCGTTCAATTTCAAGTAGTTCCAACTTTCGCTACCAGAAGTCCTGTACCTAGTGGTGAACGTTGGAACTTTGATAGAGCGTTCCAATGAAATCTAACCTAGAAATTTAGCTTTACACAAGTTTCGTCTGTGGAAGGATCTTTTACATGCCATAAATCGATGACATGGGACCGCCGGCTTTACTTCCCCTCCGAAGAAAGGCATAAGTTACTGAAGGATTTTAACGCTCTTCAATTGACTTGAAAATTTAATCAGATGCATTAGCAGAATGTGATTTTATTATGTATTATTATAATAATTATTATTATTGTTATTTATTGGTCATTAAACCACTCATTATTCATCTTTGATTGAAGGCCAGCCACATTCAAAAGTTTCTGGCTATATTACTGGATAACCTTCCTGTTTTTAATGTTGCATGACATTTTACTTTTGACTCCAGCTGATGGACCTATCTATTTGTATAGTGATTTATGTGTGGAATGTTCATAGATAGATAAGATTTTTATTAATTCCATTTGATCAAATACATGCATTCAATACATTTTTGATATAGGACACGTCAGAATTTACATCTATAAAATAAAAGAACTAATAGGTATATATTACTAATATTATAACTATTTAACTTATTATAATAGCAAATCTTAATAGATACAATCTTATTGCACAACTATTTACACCTCACTCTATTATCATAATATGAAAACTTAATTCTATAAATACAACAACATACAGCTAGATATTACAATTAAATTAAAAAAGATAAATATAATTATAGATTTCATCGCTCCTATACGCTAAGATATTCAACTACTGAGTAAAAACAATGGCACTGCAGATACTTCATGACATACAGTGCGCTATATATGAAATAGGATTATGAAATCACAGTTCCTGTCCCGTAAATATATGACTTTTATTTTGTGAACCTGCATGTTAGGCATTAACGTAGTCAGCCAACGCATTTTCACAACAACATGTGGACTGGTATGGTAAATTCTCATGATTTGAGTGTGATCTTCCATTTATTTAGGAATTATTTTTATTTGACGAATTGGATTTTCATGACCACAATGATGACAATTGAAGGCTTTAATCGATTAGATTGTGTAATGCACAAATAGTCCCCAAGACATGACAGATACCTGACATCCTTCTACATGGCTTGCACTGTATGCATGCCTACCAAATTTTCTGATTTAGGCAGGTGACTCCCATTTTTTGTAAATTATTGGCAAACTTGAAATATTTTTCAGTATTTTTTTGAAAGTGTTTATACTGGGCAGGTAATGAGTGTTATTTGGGTGCCTGAATTCGTAAATGGGTTTTGCTTCAGTGTGAGTGGTTGTTTATTGACTTTGCTGCAACATTTTCGTCACATTCTAGTGATTTTGCTCGGTGTTTGACACTTTACTATGGTCAAAAATACAATTCTGTATTTTTTTAAAACAATTTCCGTGCATGATCGAATCCAGCAAAGGTCAATTATTTTGCATTCTGTACTGTTTGTCGGGTTTTTATATCACATGGTGGAAAAGGTGATATTTCGAAACACATGGGAACAAAGAAGCCCCAAGAAAATGTTCAGAGTAGCAAATGAAATTATAAAAAAAACAACTATTTAGGTGTTAAAATTGAAATCGTTTATTTTGAAGCATAGTTTGCCAATTAATTGAGCTGATGTGCACTGTTTGCATCTCCTGGGTTTTCCTGATTCTTCTTTGTCTTCTTCCTCCTCTTCCTCTTCTGCTCCTATGGCCTCATTGGACCACTTCAGTCAATCATGTCTTGGTCCCTTGGTCCTCTTCTTCAGTAAGTTTTCTTTCCGAGTTGCCCAGTAGCTTTTCAATCGCTCTGATCTTCTCAGGCGTTTCTCATCTGTAAATACCCTTTTTACTGTAAGACGTTTGTCTATTTTTGGTTGAATCTTATTTTGTCTTTCAGATTTTTTAAATTTTTTGTTTTGTTTTGCATGTCATCCAAGGTTATTTCTAATTCTTTAATGTCTACTCTAATTTCCTTAATCCATCTTACTTGTTTCATATTCCAAAGTTTCTAAACAATTCTTCTAGATAATCTGGTTTCCGGTGTCCTCTTAATGTGACCAAAAAAAGAAATCCGTGTCTTCCAAATACTGTAGTATCAGTGATGGGCTCCAGTTCTCTGTATACCACTTCATTTGGTACTATCCGCCATTGTCCATCTTTCTAATATTTTTTATTTATGCATGATTCTTCTTTGTACTTTTAGAATTTTGTTGAATCTGTTTTTCTGAGTAACTTTAAAAAGAGTTTCGCTTCCATTATGTCACCTCTGGTTGAACCACCATCTTGTAATGTTTTAATTTTGTTGTGATAGACATTTTCTTTTATATGATTTTTGGTTTTGTAAGGTTGGCAGGTATGTGAGTTGTGCAACTCTTTTCATATTCGACTGTTGCCCACTGCTGTTGATTGTTTTGATATGTATTTTCATTTCCATACCATTTTAATAACTTCCTGAGGAAACGATGGCCCCCTCTGCTTCAAAATCTTCATTCAGGTAGATTTTTTTTTTATCACTTGTTATGCTGCATAAAGTATTATATTAGTAATATAGAGTATGATTCTTTTCTGGATTGTCTCTGATATTAACTCTTTTTTATCTCCTTTAGATCACTTCAATGACTCAACAGTTGGGGATATGGACGACATTACGCAGAGATCATCCCTGGAATACGAACAAGCATATGGTTGTGATCAAGAGTTGTCGAATAACGGATGGAATTCGTTGATGCCTATAACTATGAATACGGATGATATGGATGATCCTACACCATACAAGTGCCCCAACTGCCCTAGGCAGTATAAGAATATTAGAAATTGTATCAGGCATCTTACTGTCGAGTGTGGTAAGGAGCCGACCTTTTTTTGTACTTTCTGTACCTACAGAACACATTATAAAAGCAGTTTGAAGGGTCATATGTACCGAAGACATAACAGAAATATGGATGAATTACAATAAATGAAGGTTGACATTGTGCTATTTTGTAGAAATTTGTAGTTTTTGTGAAGGCTTCAAAATGTAATATTATTATGCACTATTGCAACAAAATTATAAAACCATTTCAGAAACTTTATAGAAAACAAGCAATGATTTTCTTAGAATATTGGTGTTTTCTGTATAGAAATGTGAGTATAAGGTTGTTTTTTTTCTTCACTTACAGTGATATATATTGCATACCTCAGACTGACACCTTATGATCTTAAGCCTTTTTTGCTATTGTTAAATTATGTACTGTAAGTCATTGTTTGTGAATATATAACTGTGCTAAGAATAGAAAATGGCATCTAATTATACTGAGGTGCCATGAGAGGAAGAAAGTTCTCTCTGCCCTCCCCTTGAGGGTTGGTTCATGTAGATAACTAGATATTTGTTGCTTTTCTTTCCTCTACTTCTAAAATTGATAGTACTTATACTGTATGTGAAATGTGGTAACAAAACCATTCTATAGGGGAACACTGGTGCAAATAGAACTTCATGAGGAGACAGATGGCAAGCAAAGGAAGGAACAGTTTGAACAAGGCATGTAATGTAAGTTGTGAAAATAAAGATATTGTGAGTTATATGATTACTAACCATGTGTAATTATCATTACTGTAGTGATCAGTGTTTGAGTTTAGTCTATAAGCCTCTGTGAATGAAAGAAACTCCTCCATGGCCCATGGTCCCCTATTTGCAGCTAGTATTGCACCTTCATTTGATTCTACTCCTCATGCCTTGGTAAACATAAACTTTGTGTTCAACTATGTTTACCATGCTTTTCTTACCATTTACTGATGAGTAACACGAATCATCATCTTCATCTTTTCCTACTACTTGTTCTGGAGTTCAATGACCACAATGTCCCTACATGAATTGACAACAACTCACCATCAACAGGCATCAGCTCGAAAGACCTGCATATGACCTCTGTGGAGGTCCATCATCATCTGTCTTGTTTTATCTAGCGTGTTTCTCAGAAGTTTAACTTCATGTTCGTGCTCAATATGTTAGAACTGGAACAAAATGGGTTTTATACAGCACTTCTTCATATTGTCTTGTAGATGGTCTCCTCATCTCAGATTGTAGGTTCAATTCCTAACTTACGTATCAGAGGTTTTAGATCTGCCATCAAGTATGGTGTGAATTCTAAATAGGTCAATGTAGAATTTGAGTATTCGCATCTTTATGGATTCCTACAGTTGTTCGTTACTTTGATACAATTTTAGCCTTCCTCGCAGCCTGTATTGTGCAGCTAATTATTATTAAATTTATTATTACACTCACTCACAGTCTCTCAGAAGGCTTCTATGGGAAACGAAGATCCCGCGTCGATCTCACAAAATGCTTCCAATGAACTATGTTTAGGGTGAATTCTTGCCAGGTGTCCACATTCAGATGATAGGTTGGTCTTACAAATCTTTATAGAAGAACCAAGAGGAAAAAGGTCAGTAGGAAGACCACAAACAAGAGCATTAAAATCCTTCAGTATGCCTTCCTTCGGAGGGGAAGTAAAGCCGGCGGTCCCATGTCATGGATTTATGGCATGTAAAAGATCCTTCCACAGACTCAACATGTGTGAAGCTAAATTGTTAGGTTAGATTTCATCGGAACGCTCTATCAAAGTTCCAACGTTCACCACTAGGTATCATTGATATCTGGTAGCGAAAGTTGAAACTACTTGAAATTGAACGGAACTTGTAGCTCACCCTAGTGGTGTCCGCTTGAAGCAGCTACTGCCTCTGGCGAGCCGAAGATGTCCTCGGACAATCCCGGCATTAAAAGCCATACGATAAATAAATAAATTTGATCTCTTTTTCCAGTTTTGAGATTATTATTATTATTAATAATATTATTATAGTGGCTTTGGTGGCGTAGTTGATAGCATGCTGAACTGCTGTGACCAAGATAGCGGGTTCAAACCCGGCCGAAGTCGTCGGATTTTTAAAGAGTGTTAAAAATCCTTAAGTATGCCTTCCTTCGGAGGGGAAGTAAAGCCGGCGGTCCCATGTCATAGATTTATAGCATGTAAAAGATCCTTCCACTGACTAAACATGTGTGAAGCTAAATTGTTAGGTTAGATTTCGTCGGAACGCTCTTTCAAAGTTCCAACATTCACCACTAGGTATAATTGATACCTGGTAGCGTAAGTTGGAACTACTTGAAATTGAACGGAACTTGTAGCTCACCCAAAGGGTGTCCGCTGGAAGTAGCTATAGACTCAGGCGAGCCGAACATCTCCTTGGACACTCCCGGCACTAAAAGCCATACAATAAATAAATAATAAATATTATTATTATTCATAATATCCTCATGGTACAATGGCTGGAAATACAGACTAATGGCAAGCATTTTTAGCCCTTAGCAGACAATTTTTTTTCTTGTGAAGTCCTGTGCTAGTTGTATTTTTTTCTTCTTTTCCTACCACCTCCCCTTCATCATTATATATAATAATAAAATTAAGACATTATACCACAGTAATCAACCCTGAAGCACCGTATGCCTCGGAAACCTTGATCACTGCTGTCAATTTCATCTAAAAATCGAGCTATATCACATGAAGTAGCACTATCTTGTCGTGCGCGCTGCCATTTTCACAGCTGACTAATGTAAACAATAGCTCGTTCTCTATTTACGGGGGCGTGGTGACTCAGCGGTCTAGCTGAATGCCTCTCACCAAGGCGGTCCGGGTTCGATTCCCGGTCAATGCATGTGAGATTTTCGATGTGAAATGCCATGACCTGTGGTTCGGATTCCACGTAAAAAGGAGGTCCCGTGGCTCATGATCTCGAGATTAACGGTCACGTTAAACTACTAGCTTCCTTCCTTCCTTCTCTATTTACCTGTAAAACTCACAAAACAAAGTTTTAACGCATCTAGAAGGCTGTGACATTGCTAATAGTTCTATCCACTAACTACAGACAACAGCACGCATAATTGCTTTACACGCGTATATTCATATTAACCATGGAAATACCTGGTGGGTATATCCCGACATACGTCCAGAACAGGAAACTAGGATGTCGGGAAATGCCCGACAGTCGTCCGCTAAGGGTTAGAGTTCATTCTAAGTTTAGGAATTGTGACAGTGTATGGCAAGTGTCCAAGATGTCTGAATTTCGGATTATTATACTATTGTTATTATTATTGCAATTATTACCATTATTATTATTATTATTATTATTTTGTTATTAGCATCATCATCGCCTTCTTTGATCCCAATAACCCTGGGCATGGTAGGCGAGAACGACTATCATTGTTGGTGGTCCCACTGGTCAATTAAAAGGTCTACCAAGATTTTTACTTGGCAGAAAGGTCTGGAATAGTGTTTTGAGTTCTGTTGGGAAGCTGCCAGATTCTTGAGGTAACCAAGGTTGATTGATGACTGTGGGTTGACATCCACTAACATAATTGTGTATTCCTCAGTACTGCTACCTAACCATTGGGGAATAAACCAGCAGCTGTTTGGTCAGACCAAAGCACAAATTGAGTGGTAGTGGCCTTGCTCTTATTTGATCAAAGCCGTATTTGAAGTAATATTCAGTAACTTGAAACAACAATGTATTACTAGGGCTCGGATTTTTAGGTAAATAAATATTTTTTTTATGTAAATGCATATTTTAAGCATTTTTTCTATAGATACATAAATTCCTGATTTTCAGTTATTAGCACATAAAATGACATAATATTTACACTTTTAAAAATCAGTATGCTCGATCTTTCAGTTTATTGTATTATTGTTCTGTGTTACTTCAACGGGGAAGAACCTGTGAGCTATCTAATCTTCATGCAGACTGTATGTCAGATTATAACTGTGTTATTCTTAACTTGTCGCCCCGTGCCACTCACTGTGGAAGCCGGGTATTTCCTCGTCCATAGCCATATTGCACCACGTGCTAGACATCCCCCTCCCCCAGATACCTGGAACCAGTGTCACTCACATGCAGTTCATTTCTGTCACTGTGAAGTGTAAGGCAGTTCTACAATGCCTAAAGTAAAAACAACTACAAATTATCGTCTGTTGCACAATTTAAAGATAATTTTACTTCTGATGGAGGTATTCTGTTCTGCCAACCATGAGGTAAAGCAATCAAGGCTGAACAGCTATCTCAAGTTACACAACACCTCAAGGGCAAGAAACATATTGCCGCAGTTCCGCGCCTTCAGAATTAGTGTTTCATTTCTGATGGTCAACCTGAAGATATATCTCGTTGTGTATTGTAATTCTTCAGCAGTCGGTGAGACATAGCATAGATAATTGCATTCGTGAATACTGCATATTTTTTCTAACATATTTCAGGTAATTTTAATACATAAAAAATAAATATTTTCCCAATTTTTAGCACCGAAAAATCCGAGCCCTATGTATTACAATAAAATATCTTAATCTTAATACGCTAAGGTGTATGTTTCACACAACTCAAGCCTCTAATCCAGAGGGAGTAAGTGGCTTCGGTGGCGTAGTTGGTAGCATGCTGAACTGCTGTGCCCAAGATAGCGGGTTCAAACCCGACCGAAGTCGTCGGATTTTTTAAGAGCGTTAAAAATCGTTCAGTATGCCTTCCTTCGGAGGGGAAGTAAAGCCGGCGGTCCCATGTCATAGATTTATGGCATGTAAAAGATCCTTTCACAGACTAAACTTGTGTAAAGCTAAATTGTTAGATTAGATTTCGTCGGAACCCTCTATCAAAGTTCCAACGTTCACCACTAGGTACAGTGACTTCTGGTAGCGAAAGTTGGAACTACTTGATATTGAACGGAACTTGTAGTTCACCCTAAGGGTGTCCGCTGGAAGCAGCTACACACTCAGGCGAGCCGAACATGTCCTCGGGTCACTCCCAGCACTAAAAGCCATACGATAAATAAACCAGAGGAAGTTAAAAGTTGTGGTTTGTTCCAAAATCTTCCAAATCGTCTCAATAGTACAGGAAAAATCTTGCATTTCTTGAAAAGTCATCTGAAATATATTTATTTGTGTATAAAGTGCTTTTAAACAAATAAACAAGGCGATAGCCCCTGGCAGAACTGTTTCGCGTACAGCCCGCATAGCACTAAAGCCAGGCGGGTAGTCTGTACACAACCCAGTTAACCCCTGGAGGAACTGTGTTGCGTACAGTCCACATAGCACTAGTGCAGGGCGGGTAGTCTGTACACATGGGGCGCTCACAACCCATTATGCAAGAGTTCTCACACGGGTTGCTAGTTTCATTTTAATGGAACAGGTGTTATTCGACAGCTATTAGGGGTGGAGGAGGCTGTTAAACCATGCATTTAATTTGACAATGATTTAATATTATATCTTTCAGATAAAAGTTCTCCTCCGCTACACATTCATATGTTCTTCTTCTTCCTCTTCCTTCTTTCTCCGTTAGGCTCTTCTGAGGATCACAAACCAATTTCAATGTTTAGTCCTTTGTTGTTCTTTCTTCTTCCTCCAGTGCTCCTTCACCTTTTTGCTGTGTGTCTTCTTTCTCTCTTCCAACCATTTTGAGCCTGTTTCCTTATAGATTGCCTTCCTTGGAGTCCTTCCATTCCAATACTTTTTTTTTTTGAAAATTTCTCTCTCTAGTGCACCTTCTTCTCTTACATTGTTTTTTTTCTAAATCTTTCTTTACTTCTTGAAACCAGGCTGTTGTCGATTTCTTTTTCCAAAGATATTTAAAAATCTGTTTGGTTAACCTGCTATCATTCATCTATATAAATGTCTGAAAAATAACAATCGCCTCTTCTTTATTGTCTCCGATATATTTCTTTGTTACTTCTTAATTTCCAAAACTCTGTAGTTCTTAATGGACCGAGAATTTTGCGTATCAATTTTCTTTCTGATACTTCTAATTTATCGAATTTATAATTTCGCTGGCTTAGGACCTAAATAGCGTATCTACAATGGAAATCCTATTAAGATACGCTATTCTGGTACTAAGCCGGCGATTTAGTATTAGACATTCACTGGCATATAAGCATTTTGGTTTAATTACTGTTCTATAGTGCTGTATTTTCAATTTCTTAGATAAACATTTTTGTTATAGAAATTCCTGGTTATACCATATGCTCTTTGAATCTTGTGCACTATTTCTTCTACAGCAGATTTTTCTAAGCCATTCTTATGAATTATTTCCCTACCCTCTTAATTTGACCAATTTTTGTTATTAGGATTTCTGGAGCATTTTTAGTATTTGTCATAAATTTTGGTTTTTCTACAGAAATCTTTAAACCTGTTTTATTGGCTATCTCTTCTAATAGATTGATTTGTACTGTTGCATGAGCTAAGTTTTCAGAAAGTATGGCAAAATCATCAGCAAATGCCAGACAATTCACTTTAACACCACTGTTTTTTCTCCCTAGTGTTATAGGTGATATATTTTGCTCCTTCAATTTCTTATTCCAAATTCGTACTATTTTTTCCAGGATACAATTGAATAAGAATGGAGATAAACCATCACCTTGCCTTACATCTGGAATGGTTTCGAAATTTCTCCACGAAATTTTACCTTTGAAATAGTGTCTGTAAGGGTTTCACTGATTAGGTTTGCCAGTTTAGATTTAACTCCAAATTCTCCGATTACTTTATCTAGAGATTCCCTGTCGACAGAATTAAAAGCATTTTTAAAATCTACAAATGTCACTGTTATGGTTTTAGAAGATAATTGTCTGAGTCGAATTATGGATTTTAGGTTGAATATCTGTTCTGAGCAAGATCTGCCTTTTCTAAATCCACTTTGATATTCACCTAAATGACTGTCATGTGTTGCTTCTACCCTGTTTAGTAGTATTGTTGAGCCGGCAAAAGGGATATACCTCTACAGTTATTGACATCTTGCTTATTACCTTTCTTGTGCAAAGGATGTATAAGGGCTACTTTCCATTCTTCCGGGATCGTTTCTGTTTTCCAGATTTCTTGAAAAATGATTTCAAGGTCACCTATGATTTTTGGTTGAGACCACTTTATGAGTTCGGCCGTAATGGAGTCTTCTCCACTAGCTTTGTTGTTTTTTAGGGTTTTAATTGCTTTTTCAATTTCCTCAAGAGTAGGCGGTTGATCTGTTTCTAAATTTTCATGTAATTCTGGAAATTCTAGTTTGTTGTTCAGTTCTCCACAGTTCAGAAGTCGATCAAAGTACTTTGCTAGTATTTCACAATTCTCGATATCAGTTACACCTAGTCTGCCATTTTCATCTTTGAAACAACCGGGTGAGTTAGCCGTGGTCATTACGGCATGACTGCTGGCAGTCGCTCACATCCGGGAGGCGAGGAGGTTCGAATCCCCCCGCCGGCAACCTTGAAGATGGGCTTCTGTGGTTTCCCATCTCCCTTCCAGGCAAATGCCGGGGTTGGTCCCTAACTATAGGCCACAGCCGCTACCTTCCAACTCCTCGACCTTCCATTCCCACTTTCCTCCCCAACGGTACTTGTAGCTCACCCATTGAATGTCCGCCTCGAAGCAGCTACAAAACTGGCGAGCCGAACATGTCCTCGGACACTCCCGGCACTAAAAGCCATATGCTAAAAAAAAAAAATCTTTGAAACAAATACTTGGAGCCTGATAACCCTTTAAATTATTTTTAAAGTCTGATAAAAATTTATGGAGTTGTTTTTGACAAAATTATCCTGCATATCAACAAGTTGTGACTTTTCAAACGATCGTTTAGAAGCCTACTCTTTATGATTCTTGCTGTTTCTTTCCTTTGCTGTTTAAATTGATCAAAATGTTAATTATTTCCAGTGCATTTCCATTTTTTGCATAATTTTGTTCTTTCTGCTAGAGCTTCTTCACAACTTTCATTCCACCAAACTTTCTTTTTTGTTTTAGCTAAGCCAAATTCATTCTTTGCTGCATTATTGATTTCTTTGGATAGTTCTTACCAGTTACCTGGTTTAGTTTTATTTCTTCTTGTGTTATGTTGAGTCTATCTGTGTTATATTTAATAAATTTATGTTTTCTTCTTTGGTTTTTATGTGGGAGAAGTTGAAGTTTAATTTTGTAGAGATCGTGGTCAGAGTCAAATTCTCTATTTCTTATTACTTTTACATTCATAATTTCTTTCATATTCTTACGAGAGATAGCCACAGGATCCAATTGGAATTCTCCTAACATTGGGTTCCTTGTTTTACTTTTGAAAAAATAATTAAATAATACTTTTAATTGTCTGGCATCCGGCAGGCGTGAGATATGACAAAAACGACTATAGATTCAGTTTCTTTATAAACCACTTCATTTGGTAATAGACGCCATTGACCATCCACCTGATGTTTTTTTATTAATTATAGTTCTGAGAATTCTTCTATCAGTCTTCTTCTGTAATGTGTCAGTAACTCATCGAGTGTTTAACTTGAAAAGTGTTTCACAAGCATATATTGCTTCCGGTTTAATAACTGATTCGTAATTTGGCATTTATGGAGAGTGATTTTTTTTTGTAACTAGACCAAGTAATATATTGCGCTTGTCTTAACTTTGTTGATCTATTTTCGATTGACGCTTTCTCATTCAAATTCCATGTTATAATCTCCCCTGAATATTTAAATGCATGTACAACTTTAATTTCTTTATTGTTAATCAATGTAATAGCTTGTGTTTCCACATCAAAGGATGCCATTATTTCAGTCTTTTCAAATGAAATTTGAAGTCCTACTTTTGCTGCAATAGACCCAAGTTCTTCAATTTGGTGTTTAGCCTCATCTATACTGGTTGCAAGCAGTGCAAGGTCATCCACAAAAGCCAAGCAATTCAGTTTTATATTGGTACCAATCTTTATATTTGGAGGACAAGTTTTGTTCCACTCACGCATGATCTTTTCAAGAACACAATTATATAATAACGGTGATAGACCTTCTCCCTGTCAAAGTCCAGTCCGGATATCAAATGGTTCAGACAAGGCTCCTCGAAATTTAACCTTTGATTTAGTATCTTTCAAAGTAACGCCGATGAGGTTGATAAGCTTTTGATGTAACCCAAATTCCCTAAGGATGTTAAGTAATGACCGTTGATGGATACTGTCATAAGCTTTCTTAAAATCCACCAAAGTAATGACCATATCCTTTTGTCTCATTCTATGATATTTCATTATCCATTTCAGACTGATGATCTGATCCGGACAGCTGCGACCTGGTCGGAACCCTCCTTGATATTCTCCTAGTTCTTGATCGAGTTGTTGTTGAATTCTTGTCAAGATAATAATTGTAGATAGAATCTTGTATGTTACATCAAGCAAAGAAATCCCACGGTAGTTGTTCGGATCTGATCTATCACCCTTTTTATGAATTGGGTGGATTACAGCCATTCTCCATTTCTCTGGTATTTGTTCCGAATTCCATACATCGATGAGGCGTTTATGGAGGTTGGAGATGGTTTGTTCATTTGCATATTTCCATAGTTCTGCTACCAATGGATTCTCTCCTGCTGCTCTATAATTTTTGAGCCAATTAATATAAATAAAAATAAAAACATATAAATAACTGCATAATGCTAATTAAAAATCCGAGAATGTCGAAAATATGGTCTGAGATCACTAATCTAAAATTACCCTACCACAAAATCGAAAATATAAAAATACTGATAAATCCTAAAATCCGAATTCCAAATTTTGAATATACAAAAATTACCAAAATGCCTAAAATTTGGTCAGCTAAAATATCAATGCAAAACATCGCAAATGGTCAATCGGGTACTACCATAATTTTTGCCTACGATAAATGGGCTACTGAAGGCTATTTTTGTTTACATTTTGTCGCGTATAGTTGTCTAGTAGAGGTCCTTTTAAAACTGGATTCCATTACCACTATCGTCCGTCTCGTTCTTCCATTGGATGGTAGTCCAAAATCAGCATTCGCCTCTCTCATCCAGGATGGTTCGCGTTCCTCGATCCCATCGATACCCCTTCATTATTATTATTATTAATATTACACGTCTTTGAAAATGAATATTTTTATCAATCTCACGCTTCAGAATGAGAACATCTATGCTAATATTTGATACTCAACAATTTTTCTAGGTTTATGCCGTATCTTGTGTGGAGTTTCGCCTAGGAACACCAAGATAGGCTCATCAGCGGGCTCTTGGTGTCCGTGCCTGGACCCCCACAGGAGTAGCGAACTGCAAGCTACCTCCCTTCTTATGAAGTGCACATGCACTTCTTTACTGCAAGAAGCTCAAGCAAACTTTCACCTCCCTATTAATAAATGCTTTCAAAAAGATGGTATTTTTGATGTTTGGTCAACAATGTTTGTACATTCATACATATCTCTTCGATATCAGTAGAAGATGATTTCATTATTCCAAATGAATATGGTTGGTTGGTTCCTTAGTGAGGGAGCAGTGTCAGTAGATTTACTGGCACGTTACAGATCATCTTTGGGGCAAAATTACGGCACCCCGGCCTCTCTAAAAGCTGCAGTAGTTAAAAGAGACAGTCAGTCTGAAAGACCGGACTTAATATCATTTTAAATGCTACAAATGCTGAAAAATGCTAGAAAGGCTGGAGGCTTCGCTAGAAGCCAAAGACTCTTGACATGTTAGATGATCAAGAAACAATCAGAATGCTAGAATGTTACAAGTCACGAGGGAGCTGGAGCGCGCGGTGAAAGGAGGGAGCTGGCTAGATGACGTCACGCTCGCCGTGTCGTTGCCGTTTTGTAATGCCAGAGCTCACCAGTGAACTCAGTACACATGCACCAAGCGGTACAGGTCTGACGTTTGTTTTTGGCCGGTGCTTGCTTGATGCGTCGAGGTCTCCGGCCAGCCAGGAAGCCTTCTTATTGTGAGCATGCGCAGTAACAACTACATTCTCGAACGTACACTCAAAAGGAACGAAGGAAAGAAGGAAGGAGGTTGAACGGTTAGCACAGGGGATGCGTGGATTTCACGGCCACCGGCCAAAAATAAACGTCAGACCTATACTATGACGTCACACACCTCAGTGCATTCTCGGTATATTTCGTGACGTCGCCGTAACGTAATGGCGAAGTCGACTAGATCATTTAAAATGATAAAATAACATTCTTCTTCTTCTTGTTCCGTATAGGCCAAGAATATGAAGTTGACAGGTCTCAATCCACAAACCTGGGACCAGCTTGCTAAAGACCGTTCAACTTGGCGCCAGACCATCCCGGCTGCTGTCAAACTGTTTGAAGCAGAATGTCGTAGAATTGTTAAGGCCAAGCGACAAGCACGAAAGCTCCGTGCAGCACAGCCACGCCCTCCACCAACAGTTCTGTGTGATCTGTGTGGACGTTTGTTTCATGCACGCATTGGGCTGTTCAGCCACCGCAAACATGCCCACAGACCTCAACCTTAGATTATTTTAGACTGTTTTGGAAGAAGATGTATACTCGGAAACGAGTTAAAGCCGCCGACGACGATAGGCCAACTATAGACCACGATATTCAACTATTTTGCTTGGAGTGGGCCTTGATGTTTGCCCAGTAGTCACGCATCCTCTGGCTGTGCTGTTCTTTTCTCTCCTTTGTCCAGAGGGCACCTGTCTTCTTCCTTGGGGGTTTTTCCTGGAACTTTATTTGCTTTAATTTACTCCTGAGAGACGTTCGATCTTTTATGTCCTTTTCCGTAACTACCAGTTCCAGCAGATCTTTGTGCACTTCTATCAGCCATGGTGACTTGGTCTTCCTTCTTTGCCAGTATGTGAGTAGCTGGTTGGCCAGCCTGGTTGGATGCATCCTGGAGATGTGTCCATAAAATGTTAGACGTTTCTTCCTGGCCACGTCAGTAATTCTTTCAGAGTAACTATAGAGCTCCTGGTTGGGCCGTCTAATATATTTACTCCCTTCCTTGATTGGTCCCAATATCTTCCTCATTATCTTCCCCTCTTGGATTTCTAGTTTGTCCGTGAGTCCTTTCCTGTTTAATATGAGGCATTCAGAGGCATATAAATCTTCTCCCTTTTCTTTAGTCCGTAAGAAATATATATCTTAATCACATGTAATTTTTTTCAGGTTATTTTTTCACATATTCCAGTATTTGAAATTATAATGTGTTCACCGACTGAAAGTTACAATATCAATTGAGAAATTGCTCAAGTTCTTAGTCGCTGTTTTCATCTGCTTCCTTGACTATAGAAAAGCCTCTGACAGTGTTGTCTGGGAAAATTTGTGGCAGTTGTTTAACCCTTTGCCACCAACGTCCGATTGATCGGACGTTCGGAGTTCAGCTGAAAAATGCCAACGTCCGATTGATCGGACGTTCTGAAAAAATGTATTTTCCAAGTTACTTATTCGTTTTAATAGTTCACAATACATGTTTTGGTCTAGTAGTGGATTAAATAAGACTAAATAAAACAAGTCTTAAAGTTTGTCACACTGAGGAACCTGCTGCTGAGTAACCAAGCGCAACTTCAGCTATCGCGGGCGGGCAACGAACCCTTTCACCTTTTACCGGAAAAAGAAAATGAACGCACAGCAAGATTTGTACAATTTAAGAAGGTAAAATACCAGATACATTTGTAAAGAATGTACTAAGACTGTACTTCCTTTGTGCCTCTCTAATCACAATTGCCAGGGCACGTAATAAACATGTGTAAATATTAGCTAATTAGTTTCTTTTCATCCAAAAAGTGAATTCTGGAGTGTTCAGTTTGTGTGAAGTAGTGAAATAGACATTAGTAAACATTTTTACTTAAAACTAGCCTGGAACTGCAGCTATTTGCATATAATGTAAGAATTAGAAAATTTCATGTTACAGTAATAAAAATAATAATAATTATTGTAGCTGTAATATTTTATAGAAAGCTCAAATTTTTATTAGCCTATATGTGATATTGGAAACAACACCTCTCTAAAATATAGCAGTTTTCGATCGTAAAAATATTTTTTTTTCTTAACGTATTTTGATCATGAGTTTTCTTCAACATTTTTAAAGTAAATATTTATTTCAATTATCACTCCATTTAATATAAATTATAGAATAAGAGTACATTAAGTTACACTAATAAAATGCCCTGAGCATTTACCTTCAAAACAAAAGAAGATCATAAATAGTTCAGAAGTTATTACGTATAATTTACCACAGGGTAAAAAGTGCAGATTAGGCCTTGGCAGTATAGGGTTTGGACACTGCGTATATGGCTGGCGTTCAAAGGGTTAAAGAGTTCTTACCACACTTGATATCACTAATCAAGGTCTATACAATCATATTGCAGCTGTGAAGACAAGTGATTTCTTTAGTTTGTCGAACGGTGTCGATAGGGTTGTATACAACATCTATGCTGAATATGTCATTAGGAACGGCCATGATGATTTGACTAAAGGCATCTCAATTGGTGGAAGAATATTTAATAACCTCCAATTTGCTGATGGTGCTGTGCTTATAGCCATTTTCTGATCTGCTGACAAGGTCCAACCCACAGATTGGTTAAGGGAACTGAAGGTTGTGCATTCCTTCGTCTTTCTTGTATGTACCGTGTGTGATACGAGAAGTTGTGATGATGAGATAAGAAGATGGATCATGTTATGAAGAGGTGCTCACCAAAAGCAGAGCAATAACAAACAGTACGAATTTCAACTTGTTGAAACACTCATGTTTTATGCATTCCCATAAGTTGTTTTTCTTGCAAAGTAGTTCTTTATTTTCTCCACCTAATCAATACCGTCCATTTTTGAAGTGTCTTGTACAATTTTCGAGTCCTTTTCGGACTTAAACTTTAAAATGTACAATCATCTCCTTTTCAAGTGTTTATTAAATCATTTCATTCTTTACTGTAGTTATTTCATTAACTGTTTTGAGGAGGTGGTTGTATGTCTCAAGTTCATGAGAAGCTACCATAAAACCCTGAGGATCCAAAGAGGCCATTATCATGGTGGACAGTATCTCTGTGAAGAGAAGAGATTAAAGCATCAGCTAGGATGGGATCTCAAAAACACCCACTTTCAGCAGGATTTGACACCAGCTTAGTAGAGTTTGATCAACCCAGCATTAGCTTGAGATAAATATGCCCCAATGGCTATCTATTAGTCTTGACCTCGAACCATCTGGACATACCATGTGATCTGTGCTTCATGTCATTACAATACGGCAGCATAGCTGAGCCATGTCTTCAGTTAGGAGCTGCAAGTTCAGAGACCCAAGGTTTGAATCCCAACTTTTAGAGTGGACATTGAGTACGGTTCCTTCTCTGGTCTTTCCATACCATACACAAATGCCGGGATGCGACTATCTTTCAATTCTTTAAATATGTTCATGTTGCTATGCTTTCAAGGAAGCAAATGTTGGTATTCTATGGTCTGGCCACATCTGTTCTTAACAGTGATTAATGATTTGTGTTCATTATATAAGGGGTGTTCAAAAAGTAACTAGCCGGAGGCTGGAATGCGCAAACCGGTGACGACATCGGCTAATCGTGGCGTGTGTAACGAGGTGTGGTTCCGACCAGAGCGTGGAAGGTCACAGCCCGTCGCTAGAGGGCACGCGTGCATGTCATGTGACGATACAAAGCGAGCAGCAGCATGCATCAATCATCCAACGCTGCCAGTCGCATTGCAAACAGTGACATGGAGGCGTCAAACGAAGAGCAAAGAGGTGTTGTTCAGTTTCTGCCAGCGGAAGGAATAGGGGGAACGGACATTCATCGCCGAATGTCACAAGTGTACGGCGAACACTGCATGTCTCTTGCAAGGGTAAAGGCGTGACACAAGCGCTTCAGGGAAGGACGGGTGTCGTTAGCCGATGATGCCCGATCTGGGGCACCCCCCTGCATTACCGATGACAACGTCCAGCTGGTTGATGCACTCATTACCCAGGACCGCCGAGTGACAGTGAACGCCATAGCCGCCGTGGTCGGATTGAGCGTCGGCAGTGTGCACACCATCATGAAGGAACGACTGCACTTGCACAAAGTGCGTGCCCAATGGGTGCCCCACAGTCTTCAACCACACCAGGAAGCATGTCGAATGGCCCACTGTCTTGGTCATCTGCAGCGCTATACGAGGGTAGGGAATGGGTTCCTGGCATGAGTGGTGGCTGGAGATGAGTCATGGTGTCATCACTTCGAACCAGAATCCAAATGACAAAGCCTCCAGTGGAAGCATCCAGGGTCACCACCACCCAAAAAAGGCAAGGCCATCCACACGAGTGCAGGAAAGGTAATGCTGACGTTCTTCTTTGACCAAGATGGCCCCCTTCTGATACACTTCATGCCGCACGGGACAACAGTGAATGCCCAGCGTTACTCGCAAACCTTGACCACCCTTCGTCAAGCGATCAAAACAAAACGACCAGGCAATCTCACCCGAGGGGTTATTCTGCTCCACGACAATGCACGTCCTCATACGGCCAATACAGTCGCTGCACTCCTGCAGAAATTCAAATGGGAGGTTCTCGACCACCCTCCATACAGTCCCGACCTCTCTCCCTCTGATTATGCCATGTTTGGTCCCCTGAAAAGGGCTCTGCAGGGCCAACGATTCACCTCGTACGTCGACGTCCAGCTGTACATGTGGAACTGGTTCACATCGCAGCCCAGGGAATTTTATGAGACAGCCATTCACCGCCTCGTGTCACAGCCAGGGCCAATACTTCTAACATACAGGTACTGGTTTCTGTAATTATGCCTCCGGCTTGTTACTTTTTGAACCCACCTTATATATCAAAGTATTACCGTCACGTCATAAAAAGAAAAGGGGTGTATAGTCCAACTGTTTGTTTCTCACAAAATCAGTTTGAGACAAATTCATGTGGAATTTTCAAGATAAAACATCATGCCCAGTGATTCGGATTCTATGTTAAAAAGAAAGAAGAAGCTCTGTAGTTTGTAATTACTATGTTAAGAGCTGCATAAAACTATAATACTTTTGTTTTCCTTTGTAAAAGGAAAAATAGGTAAGAGGAGAGAGTTAGTCATTGTTGTTTTAAGGGGTGGAACTACGAGGTCATCTGTCCCTAAGAGGAGAGAGTTGATGGGACAGGTACACTATAGAAATACACAGTCAGACATTACATAAATAACTAATATTTTAAATGAAGGCCGAACTTCCCAGAAAAAGAAAGTTAAAACTCAGCAATTTTTCTAGGTTTATGCCGTGTCTTGTGTGAGGTTTTGCCTAGGACACCAAGCTGGCTCATCAGCGGGATCTTGGTGCAACCCCGCCCGGATCCCCACAGGAGTAACGAAATGTGCACTACCTCCCTTCTTAGGAAGCGCATGTGCACCTCTAACTGCGAGAGCTAAAAGGGAGCACCAAGAGCCTGCTGATGAGCCAGCTTGGTGTTCCTAGGTGAAACCCCACACAAGACATGGCAGAAACCTAGAAAAATTGCTGAGTTTTAATTCACTGGTCTTGAAAGTCAATATACCCAAAAAAAAGAAAATTATGTTCGTCATTACAGTAGTCATTAACTTACACCTTTAAGGATCAAAATTTGTCATTTTTCAATTTTTTTTTTCTAAGTTTATAGATCCTTCCTCTTGAAATCACTGCAACAATTTCTTTGATATGTATCATACTTTTGAAGTTATGACCAGAAATGTTCAGGGGAGTTTTAGAAGTTTTCCCACACATTGGTAACTTTGTTGCTAGTTTTCCGTAACTATGGAATTTCAAATCCGTTTCCTTAGTAACTAGCAGAGTTTTCTAGATAATGAAGTGAAATTTTGTATACATGTGTATCTTATAGGGAAGAACAATATGACCTAGAGCTGTTGCTGTGCATATCATTCTTGGGTTCTTTTTTTTTTTAATATTCAATGAAAAAACTTTTAAAAATGTTCCAATTTAATATAAGCTTTTAAAAAAATATTCTTTCTTTATGGATTCCAATGATTGTAGGTCAATCTCTAGCTACTACATTAGTAAATAGAATGAATTAAGAATTTTTGAAAAACAATGATATTTGTGTAACATATCAGCGAAATGGTGGAACAGTGCACAATATGCAGCCGCCATTTTGAATGCCCAATTTCCTGAAATGCATTCGCTATATTACATGAAAATATACGGGCATATTGGCAAAGCATAGTGTGATTGGCAGACCAAATTACAATTCATTAGTACTTTCTGTTGCCGAGGGAAAAAAAAGTGAAATATACATGATTTTTGAATGTTAAAGGTGTAGGTCCCCCCTTAAGGGGAATAAAGAGAAAGGAAGAGCTGTACCTTCTTCAGGTGTTGGTTGAGGAATAGGCCAGGGAGTGAGGGGTAGGGGACAGGAGAAAGGTGTGGTGGCTGAATGTTATCCGATGTTGAGCCGAGGGTCATTTCTAGGATTTAGAATAAACTGGCTAGCAATCTCAGAGTCCCTTTGGAGGGGAATCTATTGATGACTTGGACTGTAAAACACTTGCCAAAGGCAATATTAGCCTATGAGATACGGCATGTGGGGGAATTCATTCATTCATCTATTCATTTACTTTATTTGCAAATTGTACAATTACAGAAAATTACCAACGATAATATAAAACACACTTAACACACACAAGTCACGATTTGGGAACAATAGTAATTACTAGGGCTCGGATTTTTAGGTAAATAAATATTTTTTTAATGTAAATACATATTTTAAGCATTTTTCTATAAATACATAAATTTCTGCTTTTCACTTATTAGCACATAAAAATACATAATATTTACACTTTTTAAAATAAGTATGCTAGATCTTTCAGTTATTGCATTTTTGTTGTGTGTTACTTCAACGGGGAAGATACTGTGAGCTATCTAATCATGCAGAGCGTATGTCAGCTTGTATCTGTGTTATTCTTAACTTGTCGCCCCGTGCCACTCACTGTGGAAACCGGGAATTTCCTTGTCCATAGCCATATTGCACCACGTGCTAGACCTCCCAGCTACCTGGAACCAGTGTCACTCACATGCAGTTCATTTCTGGCACTGTGAAGTGTAAGGCAGTTCTACGATGCCTAAAGTAAAAACAACTACAAGTTATTGTCTGTTGCAGAATTTAAAGATAATTTTACTTCTGATGGGGGCGTTATGTTCTGCCAACCATGTTGGAAAGCAATCAAGGCTGAACAGCGATCTCAAGTTACACAACACCTCAAGGGCAAGAAACATATTGCCGCAGTTTCGCGCCTTTAGAATAAGTGTTTCGCGATAATCGTCGGTCATTTGTGATGGACAACCTGAAGATGTATCTCGTTGTGTATTGTAATGCTTCAGCAGTCAGTGAGACATTGAATAGATTGCATTCGTGAGTACTGCAAATTGTTTATATTAACATCAATAAACTAAATTATAATTAAATATTTTTACTTTTTTGTCACATATTTCAGGTATTTTGAATACATAAAAAAATAATACTTTCCCGATTTTTAGCACCTAAAAATCCGAGCCCTAATAATTACATTGGTGTATTTACACAAAATGTCAGTCTTCTCTTCAACACATCAATATGTTTGGGGAAAGGCTCTAAGACTGTGACAGGTAATGAGTTCCAATTATCAATGCCACGATTAATGAAAGAATATTTCCCGTAATTTGTACTCTGCGGTCGGCCCTTATCTTCATGTGAATGATCTGCCCTGCTCAGATAAGTGGGATTTCCCAGACATTTGCTTAGTTCTCCCCATGCTGGCCGATTAGTGTAAGTGTTAAACATAGCGTATAGTCTGGATTTTATCAGCTTATATCTTCCAGAGATTTTTCTATCATTCGAGTTACAATACTTCTAGCATTAAAATTATTGAGTACAAACCCAGCAGCCTTCCTTTGTACCATCTCAAGCTCATTGATGAGCCCTACTTGATATGGGTCCCAAACCGCTGAGCCGTATTGGCCTCTTTTGTGGTGCCTTTTAATACCCTCATTACAAAATGAACTGATCTGTACACTTTAATGGGAGGGCATGTAACATATGGGGCATCCATTTTCAAAGGGTTCCTTGTCCACCTATATGAAAAACTCATGTTTTGGTATCAATGGCTTCGTCTATGCATCATCTACTGATTTATATTTGTCTTACAATACCAAAACGACCCAAAAGCCTCGATAATTGCATTTGAATATCCTATGCAGTTCCAAGGTGGCCCTTGTCCAATGCCAGAAATCCAATATGGCAGACATAATAATATACAATAACAAACGGTTGCTTGTCCCATTGCGAGGGTAAAAGCAAGCTGCACTACTGAGTTCCAAAGTGACCCTTGTCCATGCGTAATCTATTCTCCAGTTTTATGAATAAATTAGCAAGCATCACATTAATAGTTATTCTTATTCTTATCTTAAAAACGAAAGAGTTTTAATTCATACCGAAACTAAACCTCCCTTGTCCATTTCATACTGTTCCAAAATGACCCTTGTCCATCTTGCAGTTCCAAACGGCACCTTGTCGAAGTTATATTTTAATTTTACGAAGAATCATTGGGCTCTATACGCTGTGATTCCTCCAAAAGTATTCGATGATTAACAGTAATAAGTGTGCAAAATATTATTAGCATATGATAAGCAGTAAGTCTGATAAACATTTTCCCAACAATTTCAGTTCTTGGACAGGGAACCCTTTGGAAATGAATACCTCATATAGAAGGGCTGTAGAGAAAATAGTAGCAGTATTATATGCTAAACCATTTTATGTAAAACCACCTTCTACAGCATGTAAACAATGCTCTTAGGTTCCTACGTTCGTTGCCAAGAGCCGACTGCGGTGGCGTCTGGTAGCTAAGTTCTGAACTAGTAGTCGTTGACGGTGGCGTTTGGTGGCAAAATTAGGAACTATTTGAAAAATTCAAAAGTCTGCAGTCCTTACTTGAATTAAAAAACAGATAACACACACTGATACAGTCATCACAATTAACACCGGTTATCAGACAGATTCTACACACACCCAAAGTACACGGGGCTACATGACAGCGTTGTCGCTGCCCCTAAACTTAAGAACCAACCACCTTCTACAGGCCTTCAAAGTAATTCCCCCTGCAACATGTTGCACCCTTTGCCAGATATGAGGGTACCAGTTACAGTACTACCTTTGCTGATGTCTACGACTATGTACCTTATTGCTTCAAGTATGGCATATCGCATGGATAGAAATGCCTCCCTTGGAGCGATTACTTTAGTTTTGGGAAAATATTAAAGTGACAAGGACTTGTGTTTGGTGAGTAAGGTGGATGCTCAGTGACCTACTACCTCCACTGTGCCAACAACGTCCTCCCAAGAGCAGTATTGTGACAGTGGATATTGTCGTGCAAAGTTTCTGGAACTGTGCAGAAAACAGCCTCAATTTCAAATGCATCAGTCTTATTGCAGTATTAAGACACGACTTTGTAGTACCATATCATACTTTTAATTTAGACCACACAAGCTTGTGCTATTTTTACAACCAATTTTTCATTCTGTGGTGCAGACATAGCTAGAACATTAGTAGTGTGATACTGATCCTGAATGTATTGTTTATCTGGTTTCAGATTGTATTATGCTTCCTTTCTCTAATAACTTGACTTTCTTCTCTTCATTGTAGGTTTCTTCAGTGATTGGCATAGCATTGGAGGTCATCTTGATGCTCGTCGTAGATATGGCTTAAATATTCAACAAGTTCAAGTTGAAAAGCAAGGTATTTCCCAAGGACACAACCCCTTCATAAAGCAAAAACCGGAGGGTGCATTTCAGTGTCCTAATTGTCCTAAGCGGTATAAACACAAATTTATTCTTCAAAGACATATCACTTATGAGTGTGGTAAAGAACCGATGTTTGCTTGCCCTTATTGTGTTTATAAGTCTAAAAGAAGTTCCTCTTTGAATAGCCATATTCTTGTTCGTCATACTGAGTTTTGATTGCTCGACATTAAACTCCATTCAATGTATTAAGCTATGTAAATTCTCATTTATCAGCATGATGTATGAAAATAAATTAAATTGTTAATCAAGTTTTTCCATTCAACCATTCTGTTATTGTTTCTCCTCTTGCAAGCTAGTGAAGTGTTCAAATGATGAACTGCAAAATAAATTCAAAGATTTTGCCTTCTACAATGGACTCCACTTATTATGTACAACTGTTACATGGCCATATTTCTGTGGCCTGTCGACCCCTTGTACAGTGGGCGTTACTCTATTGTGCAAAATAATCATGTTGTATTGTAAAATAATTTACATTTTACGCTGCGGTTTTCGGCTGGTGAGCCCCGTATGCGCAGTCATACAGAGGACAGTCGAACAAGCCTCCAGCATGTGCAATTTATACATGAGTTGTCAGTTACACTGAAATGAATGCCTTTAATAAACATTTTCCGTGTTGAATATTAACAATTGCACAAAACTTTTTCCACTTTACAACACTACTTACTTTGTTTGAGGCTTTATGTCCTCTTCGGGTGCATGTTTCGGACCTTTAAAATGGTCCTTCAGCCTGGTTCAGCAAAATCTTAGTCCATTATTTTCACCATTTTGGTGATCATCATTAAAATACAAAGAAAACTTTCTTTTTTTTAATATACCAAGCTCCGGATGTACTGTAGCCTTGAGGCTTATTGTACTGCCCTGTATACTCAGCACCAGTCCATTATCCCTGTGTCTTTAATAAGATAATACAGTCCCATGATGGACTCAGTTTTAATTTCTTTTGGTTCAATTGACGATCTCCCAAAAAGATTGAATCTTCTGCGATCTAGAGCTTTGCAAGAACAGATTATGTGATGGGCTGTCTCCGTTTCCTTCCCGCAAATTCTGCAGTCTAGGTTTCCTTTGATTATGCCCATTTTGTTTAGGTGCTTTTTCACGGGAGCATGGCCCGTGAGAAGAGCCACTATGTATCTTACCCGAATTTTTTTACTTCTGAGTAAGTTTTCAGCTATTTCCTTACATGGTTCGTTGATGAATATTTTCCCATGTTTAATGCCAGGGTTAGTTTTCCATCTATCCCTATGTTCCTTTTTGATCCAGTCTTTGATAGCTTCTCTTATGGAGCATTTAGATACTCCTAGAGCCGGCTCTGGTCCATGAAAGATTGTTGCTGATCCCTTTCGGGCGAGTTTATCGGCTTTTTAAGAAAACCTATTATAAGCATACAATATATGGAGATAAAATTGACACTGAACGATGGATGAATAGAAGTTTTAAAAGTTATTTAAAACATAATAAATAACTTTTAAAAATTCTAAAAGTTCTATTCTTCCATTGTTCAGTGTCATTTTCAACAACAGACTTAAGATTTTGCTGAACCGGTCTGAAGAAGGACTATTTTAAAGGTCCAAAACATGTACCCGAAGAGGGCATAAAGCCTCAAACAAAGTACAGTGAAACCCCTCATATCCGAACCCCGGAAATCCGAATCCCGGGTAATCCGAACGAGGATCTTTCGATTATTTGAAGTTTGAAAAACTACACGCAAAAAAGAGAAACTTATTTATTTAGTCATAAAACAATCATATACTCTGCATTATGACCGTGTTTTACATAATTTGTTGAAACATTAACAAGAAGTCCTACAGTTAGCATAGTGTAAAAGTGCCTACATAGACTTCTTATCCCATCCAGGATTGAGAAATGGAAAAGTTGGTTATTGTTATTCCGAGGTAATCACTTTGCTAAAACAATGAAATAGCAATAGAAACACACAAAATATCACTTAATATTTCACTTGAAATCAGTTATCTTCAATATTGTAGAAGTGGCGAAAACTTTCCCTCGGAGGCAATTGCGCGCCAGCGTCGCACTAAGATGACATCGTTTGGCGTGGCTGCTGCGTGTTGTTCTACGAAGCGCAATGCGATGTCAACAGCAGATGTAGATTCAGTATAAGTCACATTGTCTGCCGAAGTTTCTTCTTCCTCACTGTCATTAGCTACATTGCCGTCATGTTGACTTTGGACCAGACTCACTATTTCATGTTCGCTGTTTGCATCAAACCAGCCTGCCTCACTCAATGTACCGTAACGAGGGCTGGTCATTATGTTATGGATATATTTCGGCTAATCCGAACAAATTGAAATCCGAACAGGCTACAGCCCCAATTAGTTCGGATTTGAGGGGTTATACTGTAATTAGTGTTGTAAATTGGAAAAAGTTTTGTGCAATTGTTACACTGAAAGCTAGGCTGTGTCATCGTGCTCTTTGTGGTCTGCCGGTGACGAATAAATGAAATAGTAGACCGTTATCGTAGTTACTTGCAGTTCCTTGTGTGCGTGTTGTGTATAGTGGGCTAAGCGAGATGCACCTGTTCAATCAAAACTTCATGGTAAAGCTCAGTGGCGGATCCAGCCCTTGCGCCGGGGCCTTGGACGATATGATAATAGGAAATTAAAAAAACAACAATAGGAAATTAAAAAAATATTAAATCAAATTGAAAATAGTTTTGTAATAATAACAAAATAAAGAATGGTTACAATATTTTGAATGCACTACAGTACATTATTTTAATAATATCAAAGAAACCTTTAAGTCCCCTTGAAGGTTATTTAAACTATGAAATATTAAAATATTACTTTGAGACTTTTTTCCCGGCTGAAGTCTTCCATCATTTCACTGAAATCTAAACTTGCTAATCGGTCACGGGAGGTCATAGCAGCACTGAAAAAAAGGATATGAATTATAAATTAGTTTGAAAAGTATAATTAATTAATCAATTAAATTTAAAACAATCCATGGTGCGGGCAGTCGCCCTCCTCGCCCTTCCCTAGATCCGCCCCTTGCAAAGCTCTTCACAGCCAAACTTCTGAGGTTTTAATGGAAAGGAAGGATCGTGACGTGTTTCATATTTACGTGCAATAGATAAATATTAAGAGGAGGCCAGATTTATAATTTATGAAGCTGCTTACAGTATGTCTTGTCATCATCATCATCCTCATTTACCGGTTCCAGTCTCTTCCTGGATCGGGTTGTGAATTAAGGACCTCCATCTTTGCCTGTCCCTCCACCACTCCTTTCCTACTTGCAATACATCTTCTGGTTTCCTCCCTTTTTCTCTACACACTCCTTCACTGAATCCATCCATCTTCCTTGCGGTCTCGTTCCTGTTAACTTTTCCAATAATATTTTTGTGGTACTCTCTCCTCACTCATTCTCATCCTCACTTCAGTTTAGTTGTTTCTATCCTATCCTGTCCTTTTTCTAATTTCCCCATTCCTTACTCTATCTTTCCTTGTCTTTCCTTCAATCCTTCTTAGAAACCTAATCTCTGCTGCCTGTATCCTGCTCTCTTCCCATGTCTCCCCCAGGGGCTCACTTCTAGTGGGCGTGGGTTGGCGACCACGGGGCCCCAGCTGAGTCCGGCATTGCTTCCACTTACTTGTGCCGGGCTCCTCTCCGTCTTCTTTCCTGTCGACCTCACTTGGTCAACTCTTGTTCTCTTCCGACCCCGACGGTATTAGGGTATCCGAGGCCTAGGGAGTCTCTTCCTTTTCCGCCTTAATTGGCCCTTGTCTCATCTTTCCTGACACCCTCCTTCTGTGAGGGGTCAGCCTTCTTTTTCTTTTCCTTTTACCTCCTGTCTTGTGCTCAAGGCCTTCAAGGAGGCAGGGTGTATGTAGCCCCACCACTTCTGGTGCACCCTAGATAATGCTACACCCTCAGGGGCTCCCAGCTGGTGAGTTCGGGAGTTGGCGACCCCGAGGGATTCCTGAGCTGGGTCCGTTTTCCCCTTTTGTCCCTTCCCTTTGGGGCGGACCCTCTCCTCTCTCCCCTCCCCTCTCCTCATAATCCTCTCCTCTTTTCCTTATATTTCCTTTTCTCTTTCAGATTCCCGCACTGTTTTTGTTACTTGGTTCCCCGTGTATCTAAATTCCCTTTTAGGATTTTTTGTAGGTATTTTTAATCTACGTTGCATTTTGTAAGTCTTTTCGATCTAGATTGCATTTTGTGTGTGTTTTTCAATCTCAATTGCATTTTGTAAGGATTGACAATCTAAATTGCTTTTTAGTATGTCTTTCAATATCCGGGCCGGGGCTTTTGTTAGTTTTTTGAATTTCAATTGCATTTTGTATTTTCAACCTACCCCGCTTTGTTCAAGTAGTTAAGTCTCAATTGCAATTTTGTGGGTATTTTGAATCTAAATTACATTTTGTAATTATTTTCAATCTAAATTGCTTTTTGTGAGTATTGTCCATCCTAATGAGAAGTTTGAATCTACCATACATTTTGTAAGCAATTTCAATTGCATTTTGTATTTTCAACCTACCCCGCTTTGTTCAAGTGGTTAAGTCTCAATTCCAATTTTGTGGGTATTTTGAATCTCCATTACATTTTGTGCGTATTTTAAATCTCATTTGCATTTTGTAAGTATTTTGATTTCACTTGCATTTTGTAGGTATTTCGACTGTACGTTGCATTTTGTACGTATTTTGGACTTAACCTACATTTTGTGCGTATTTTTCAATCTATTCCTTTTCGAGTATTTTCGTTCAAAATTCCCTTATGTACGTATTACCGCTCTCCATTTGGTGAGTAGTTTCAATCTGAGTTCCTTTTTGTAAGTATTTTCCCTGCTACATAAGGCATAGTTGTTGGGGTTCACTGTCTATTTTATCTAAACCATTTTCGTTTCATCCATAGCAGTGAGCTGTTTTTTATCTTCATCCTTTCATTTCATGCCATTTCATTTCATCAGGGGCCGATAAACTCGATGTTAGGCCCCTTAAAACCACAATTATCATCATCATCATCTTCCCATGTCCGAGCTGCATATGTCAGTATGGGTTCATAATAGGTTGCAATTCTGTGGCGAAGCACTTGGTGATGTATTGAGTTACACGAGATGCATGACACATCAGCTGTTCGTGTTTCTCAGCAGCTGATTGCTGTGCCTGTCAAACTCCGTCCTAACTTAAGAGGTTCATTTTGAGGGTTTTATTACGCAGGTCAACTGAATAATTGTACACTCGTATCATTTGCTGGATCTTCTTCCTGGCGTTGTTCCCAATTATTTTTGGGGTCCGCCACTCTGCACCTCGCTCTCCATTTGTTGTGGTTTTCTGCATCTATAGGACGAAGATCTACGATGCGCATATCATCGTGTAGGGTATCCATCCAACGTTTTTTTGGTCGTCGTGGAGGTCTTTCTCCATCAGGCTCGAGAGCAAGTGACTTCCTTACAATGGACTCTGTATTTGCTCGGGCTACACGCCCATACCAACGTAACTGAGTCTCCCTCATTTTGGTTGGAATAGGGGCAGTTCCTAGAGTATCGCGGACGTCTTCGTTCTTAATATGATCCAGGTTTCGTTTGCTGGATATGGTGACTATTTCATTTTTAGGAGTGGTCGAAATGATGGACTAGAGATAAAAATTCCGACCTGTCGGCAGGACTCCAGTCTACCAGAGGAGCACTGCTTTCAGCATCTCCTGTCAGCTGCTATAGAGCATCCAGCGTTTAGAAAAGACTGTGGAGACTTATGGCGACAGTGTTGCTAACTCTAGGCAGAGGTAGCGCTGACGTCATACGTTATGTTCAACCGCTTCGAGTACTGCGCTTTCATAAGTTAGCGAGGCAACCACAACCCCAGCAGCTACCTGAAATAGAACACGCCCAGGAAGGAGTGGTTTTGCAGGTGTTAACGGATTGGACCAGTATTAAGGATACTGTATGCGAAGAGAACCAATAACGACATTCATTTCGTTGTGATATGACGCATTACTGATTGACAGATGTCGAGAGCACAACCCTTCCTTCCTTCTCGGATGTATGCAGACGATGTTAACAATTTTTATGTCAGCAATACTGTTGATCATCACCTCTTTAGTTATTAGTTAGGCTGTAATTTAGTTTCTTTCAATTTTATTGTTGTTGTTTTGTAATAATATTGTAGTGAGTTAGCCGTGCGGTTAGGGGCGCGCAGCTGTGAGCTTGCATTCGGGAGATAGTGGGTTGGAACCCAACTGTCGGCAGCCCTGATTCGATCGAACAGAAAATAAAACAGACACACAACAGTAACACCAATGACGGATAGTGCTTCAGAACTTATGTTGTCGGCGGAACTGAGCACGTGTTCCACTCCGGGCGAGCATGCAGCACAGGACGAGGCTCTTCTTTCCAGCGTGCTAACCTCGAAAAATTTTAAATTATTAAGACGTAATATAAGCGATACTTGTACGCAATAACAAAGGTAATCAATTGGCAGATAATTGTAGGAAGCTATTATGACGAAAAATATATATGTTAAGATTTCCTTCATGATAAAAGGTGAGGCAACATAACCAGTGTAGGGGGGATTTCCGTTAAAAGTAAAAGCCCATAAGACCCACAGTCTTTTCTAAACGCTGGATGCTCTATAGTACTAAACTCTCTCTCTAGACCACCGGCCAAAAACCGTGGAATAAACTGTATTTACCATTATGGTAAAGTGAAGTACAAGAAGAGCAAGTCGTCAGAGGAAACTTTGGTTAGACACCATTAGAACAGACTCTTAACTTCACCCTGGAACAACTAAAGAATGCAGTGTGGCACAGAGCAACTTGGAGAGTGATGATTCATAGAATCGCCGATGGTCGGATTCGACTGAACGGATGACATCATCATCAAAGTGAAGTTACAGTTGTATTGACAGTTGAATAATACTTAATAACTGGATCCTTAGTCAGTACTAGAAAGAAACATCAATTATTTTATCGAACATATTTCAGCTTTCGAAGAAGCCATCATCAGCGAAATCCCTCCCTATATTATTCTGCTAAGGTCCCATTCCAGTTTTGTACCGAAAATAAGGTCCCATTAATACCAACCTGCACATATGGGGTACCTACAGGTTCAGCATAACCCAATGCGTAAGCGAAACGCACTCACTTTATCTTTAAATGCCTCTCAATTAAATAAATACCTTAAAACATGTATATTTACAATGAAATAATGCAACACGGTAACCATGGTAACAGAATCTCACAGGTCCATCTATTTCTGTAAGACGCAATGCAATTTCAATTATTACATTACTGTGAAAGTTTCCAGACGGTTATAAGGTTATCACTGAACCAAATTAAGCTGTAAAATTCATCAATACATACAGTATAATGCGCCTAAGGGGGTCAAGGGGCACTCTAGAATTTATTCACGCAATTTTCGCGTGTGAGTGTGGTACGAAAGGTCCTTTTCACCCAACTATAGAGAGTCTCCGAAAACCACATTTAAAGGCCCTTAAATTAACAGTGTCTGTGATATTCCCAGAAAACTAACTTCGCTCTGATATACATATGAAGGAATGACAAACCCCTAACCACTGCTCCAGTAGCTGAATTGATAAAGTCTGATTATTCATACCAAGGGTAAATCTTGATTGAGATTTTGTTTAGTGTACTCTTTACAACTAGAATATTCGCGGACGAAGCTGCGATGGGTAATGCTAGTACGTATTATTTACATAATAATAAGTTTGTCAGAGAAGGGTAAAGCTGAAGAAATGGATGAGGATGAGAGAAGGTACTGTACTGGTATTCATTACCAAACTCCAATTAGTGTTTTCTTTATTTACTGTTTGTCTTATGTGAATAATAAGTGTTTTGCCGATGACTCCTTTGAACCAATGGCAGATGTTTTATTTCTAGTTTTGACGAGGCGTACAGTTTTTAAAACTAGCCGACCCGTGCGAGAACTCTCTCATGTGTATAAACCACCCGCCTGGCTTTACTGTTATGCGGACTTCTATAAATATGCACTTTTTAAACAAATTGTCGATATTTATGAAATCAGAGAGCAATTCATCACTGCTGCTGGTTGTGTGCGCCCCATGTGTACAGACTACCCGCCCGGCTCTAGTGCTATGCGGGCTGTACGCGACACAGTTCTGCCAGGGTCTATCATCTTGTTTATTTGTTTAAAAGCACTTTATAAACAAATAAATATATTTCCGTTGACTTTTCAAGAAATGCTAGATTTTTCCTGTACTATTGAGACGATTTGGAAGATTTTGTTACAAACCACACGTTCTAACTCCCTCTGGTTTGGGAGCTTGAGTTATGTGAAACATACACCTTATCCTTAGCGTATTATATAATAAGATAGATATTATCTGGTATTGTAGCAGGAATGGCTGCATCAAGGTGGTGCTGGCATATCAAACCTGTCAGCATTCACACTGGTATTACAATGGTAAATTAGGGTCTTTAACTGTTGACTCTTACAGTCTAACGTCCACTCTATGGAAAATTGACTGTACACTGGTTAAAACGGATCCGTTGTAGAACTCATGTCCTACTCCCTTAATTAGATCCATTAGGTGGCGTAGTCGGTAGCATGCTGAGCTTCTATATCCAAGATCGCGGGTTCAAATCCGGCCGAAGTCGTCAGATCTTTTAAGAGCATTAAAAATCCCTCAGTATGCCTTCCTTCGGAGGGGAAGTAAAGCCGGCGGTCCCATGTCATAGATTTATGGCATGTAAAAGAACCCTCCACTAATTACACCTGTGTGAAGCTAAATTGTATAGGTTAAGAATGTCAACTATGCTCTTAGTTTCCTATGTTTGTTTTCAAGAGCCGACTGCGGTGATGTCTGGTAGCTAAGTTCTGAACTAGTACTCGTTGATGGTGGCGTTTGGTGGCAAAAGTAGGAACTACTTGAAAATTGATCGTCTGCAGTCCTTACTTGAATTAAAACAGATACACACACTAATACTGTCATCACAATTAACACCGGTTATCAGACTGATTCTACACACACCCAAAGTACACGGGGCTACATCACCGCATTGTCGCAGCCCCTAAACTTGAGAACCAACCAACATTCTGGTGAAATCTTGTATCGATGCTGCATTTTTGTGAGTTCCATTAGCTGTTTTTTATATACCAACCTGGGTATCCAGAACTAATACAATATTGCATTGTGGTTAGTGCCTTACATTTGCACATTTGCTAGTTTGTCAGAAAAGAGCAAAATCTTGAGAAGGGGATGACGAGAAGAGAGCAGTGGAAAGGCAATCTTACCAAATTCTGACTCAGGATGGCTTCTTTGGAGGTGCAAACCAGTCTGTGGTCTGAAAATACACCTATTAATGGCTTGGCCATGTTGAAATATCATATCCTATAAAATCTCCCAAGTTAAGCAACATCAGGCTTAGTCAGGACTTGAATGGATAACCTGTTCTGGGGGGCTACGTGTTGTCGGTGGGGGAAGGAAAAGAGTAATGGAATGGAACTGGCCACCTTACCACAAGTAAATGGCTCAGAACTGATTTCAGAAGTGCAAACAAATCTAGAGGCTGAAACCAATACACCTATTAATTTACTATGTTTTCAGAACATGTTTCCCAATTTTAAAATTTTCTTCAGCCACTTGATCTTAATTAAAAATAACAGCAACAATTGAAGGTTGAACGCAACAGTTGTAGGGCAGCTCCAAGACTAAGAAGAAAACTTATATCAGGGAATTGAATGTTAATCATGCATTCAAGCATCATACAGAGACCAGGTAAGTTATCTGTGTGGAAAATTGGTCCATTTTGTATTTGCACTGCCTTTTGCATGATACCTCAACAATAGTTTCTAAGTCCACAGTAGTTGGGTGCTCCTTTTGGATTACCAAAGATGACAAAATATGTTTTTTGTGTCGTACTGAATTAGAACAATGAACCAAAGCTGGAATTATGCCCTGAAGGGATCTTTAATGTGGCCGTAAATCTACTGACATGACTCTCTCACATACAGACATTCTCAGATGCCAACCGACAGTGCCAGAACATTACTGCTGTGCCAATTTGCCAGTCTACAGACCAAGAGCTTTAATTCGAGACCATTCCAAGCCCAAAGTTGTTGTTTGAGTCTTCAGTCTTCTGACTGGTTTGATGCAGCTCTCCTGAGCTGTCCTGAGCTAATCGTTTCATCTCTACATAGCTACCACACCCTACATCCGAGGCAATCTGTTTAGCATTTTCTAACCTTGGTCTACCCCTAAATTTCTTGTCCTCGACCTTTCCTTTCCATAACTAAGCCTTCTATCCCTGGGTGTCTCAGTAAGTGTCTTACCAACCTCTCCCTTCTCTTCATTAGCAGTCGTCAGAAACATATCTCCTCTCCCACTCGTCTTAATACCTCTTCATTTGTAACCCTATCTACCCATCTGATCTTCATCATTCTCCTGTAACACCACATTTCAAACACATCAATTCTCCTCTTTTCTGCTGCACCAATAGTCGAAGTTTCACTTCCATATAGAGCCATGCTCCAGACAAAGGCTTTCAAAAATGACTTCCTAATACCTAAATCTATATTCGATGTCAACAGATTCCTTTTTTTTTTTTTTTTTTTTTGTAGAAATGCTTTCCTTGCCTGAGCCAACCTACTTTTTATTACCTCTTTGCTTCGTCCATTACTGTTTTTTAAGTAACAGAAGTCTCCTACTTCCTTTAGCATTTCACCTGCCAATTTGATGTCCATAGAGGTTTCTGATTAATTTCGACTGCATTCCAATATTTTTGTTTTACTTTTATTGAGTTTCATCATGAATTCTTTCCTCAAGTCCAATAGGATTGGTAATTTTTTTTGTTACAAAAGAGAATCGAATATTGTTTCTCACAACCACAAGCAAATCTTCTGGATTTTTTCCGTGAATGTTTCAGCGTGGCGCGCCAATTGGGCTCATCAGCAGTTGCGTTGTGTATGGATCCCTTTGAGTCTTTGCTAAGGGAACTCTTACCTCCTTTAACTAAGAGGCAGACCGTTTGCTATCCCAGAGGGGTCCAAACATGGATGTTTCAATGAGTCTCATCAGCAGACACATGGTGCACAATGTGTGAATTCTTGGGGAGTTGCAGACTGCAAAGGGAACTCTTTAACTCCTTGAACTAAGTGCCAGACAGTTTGCTCTCCTAGAGGGGTCCAGACATGCTGTCGAACAGTTTGATGATGAGCCCAATTGACACACCAGGGCAAAATCCTGCAGTACACCTCAAATACATGGAATATTTTCTAGTGTTACATTGAACTTTTCTCCTAATTTTGTGAGCTAGTCAAAGTTTGAGCTTTCAACTTTTTTTTTTTTTTAGTGAACAACTGTTCACATTTTGATTTGATATTCTTCATTGGGTAAATGTGTTCTGTAATTAAAGGTAGCATCCTGTCAGCACTGAGGATCTCATTCTAGGTAAGGCCTTCATTGAATACTTAACATTAATTTAGGTTATATGCACTTAAGTCTGTTAAAATTTGTGTGAGTGAGGCATTATATTCTTTGAATAGCCCAGTGTAGGTTACAACTCTTGATTGAATTTATGTTTGATTGTTTATTCAGTATGGTTAACATTGTTTCAGTTTAGGATTTTTGCTCTAGTTGTGGTGCTTAATTACTCTTAAATGATATGGAAATATATTTGTTTTAGAATATTGCTTTCGAAGTTTCTTAAGTTTTTGTTTATCCTGCAGCAGGTGTGGCTGGCATCTTCATACCTGTGAGATTCAAAGTAACACTATTTATGAGGTTCATATGTGCTTTTTAGACTTTCCAGAAAACAGCAGAAAACATGGTCCAAGCTCTGAAGTTTTTAGGCGACTGTCACGAGATTGTGTTATGGTTGTTATTCTGAATACCACCTTCTGTGCCACACTGCGGTGTCTTAGGAAAAGGAAGAAGCCTGTCTAGTATACGTAGGACGATTCATAAGTTATGGCTACTAATTTTTTATTTTCCAACAATGTGCCAACACACAATGGAAAGTATCTTACATGACCTTTAGAATGTTGCCACTAGGTGGAGTCTGAGTGCATTGATTTGGACATGAGCATGATCCCAATATAAGTTGTCTGTTGACAGCAGTGCGTAAAGGAGGTAACCAAAGGTGAACAGCATGCATATTTTAACGAAATGCATACAGTCGATGGTATTGTCCGTCTTCACCGATGGTAATGAACCGTGGACAATGCAGGTGGCTACTTTGAAGGGTGTTAACCATCAACATGCTTCAACCCTTGTCAAGAGATGACGCATCAACAATATAAGGCTACTGGGTGTTAAACAAATTGTACACAAGAATAAAACAATGACTAACCAAAAATGTTCTATTTGATCTTGCCTTCTTCCACAGATTCCAGCAGCAATACCCTATGAGGTGGCAATATACAAAGGTCAAGTTACATACTTTCCAATGTACAGTATATAGTTAATTTTGTGTGTTGGCACATTGTTGCCATGATTTATGAATCGCCCCTCGTATACTGACTGACTTTCCAGGAATTGTTGTGGTTGTGGTTAAAATTCAAATGTACAATTTCACCTTTTCTATTGAAACTGTGTAAGTGATTGTCAATTTTAATTGCTTGATAGTTCGATGGTGCCTTGGAATTGAATTATGCGGGCACTCTACGATGACATCTGCAGGAGACACTTCCAGAGTGGAGACCGTATTTCCTGTTATTTTCTAGCATAAGTAGTGACGAAGCATTTTGTTTGGCAATCTCATATCCCGCTCGGCATCATCCAGTCTAGGTGCTGCTCATTCCTCCACGGAGACTGAGCAGAGATATGGTACGGCTCCCAGCTCATGATCCCTTTGGGGGGGGGGAGTGGGGTGGAATGAGAGCACTGCGAGGAAACATTCGCAAATGCTGTTGTGAAAGCATTCAGCGCCGAGGCTGAATCATGTCAGTGTACATTGCCTGTTACTCATTGTTATTTATTTAGTGGATGCTTTTTAGTGCCGGGAGTGTCCGAGAACATGTTCGGCTTGCCAAAGGCTGTAGCTGCTTCAATGCGGACACCTATGGGGTGAGCTACAAGTTCCGTTCAATTTCAAGTAGTTCCAACTTTTCGCTACCAGATGTTACTGACATCTAATGGTTAACATTGGAACATTGATAGAGCGTTTCAACCAAATCTAATCTACAATTTAGCTTCACACAAGTTTAATTAGTGGAAGGTTCTTTTACATGCCATAAATCTATGACATGGGGCCGCCGGCTTTACTTCCCCTCCGAAGGAAGGCATACTGAAGGATTTTAACGCTCTTAAAAATCCGTCTACTTCGACCGGGTTTGAACCCGCGATCTTGGGCATAGAAACTCAGCATGCTACCGACTATGCCACCGAAGCCACTACTCATTGTTATAATAGTATACGAGTACACCAAGTGTGCATTTATCTTCAGTAGTGTCGAAAGGAGTCTGAACTAGCAATTTCACTTCATCAAGTGAATGTTTCCAGCACTATTAGTTGTAGCAGCTGCTGTCAGGCTGTCAGCTAATGTGTCACGGGTGGCACAGTCACATTCCTAACAGGGATCATGAGCTGAGAGGCGTACAGTACTGTAGCTTTGCTGTGAATATAATGGATGAATCTGGAAGACTTCTGCACTTGAGAAAATTTTCTGGTTGACCTGATTTTAAAGCTTTTACAAGAAACCTCTGAATATGTCTGCTACACTTGCTGGGGAAATGTTAGATACGGTGTAGTTTTTTGAACACGTATAGACCAATAATCCAAAAAGCTGTTCTGAAACTTTTATCTCTGACCTTCTTATGAAAGATGTTACTACCTTCATCCCGTTGACCAAGACCCATACAATCATCTCCTAGAACAATGCTCATCACTGACTAAACCTAATTTTGTAGAAGCAATAGCTTTCATAAAGATTTGCTTTTAGCTATTGGCGTGTCTATGTTATGCAGCATCCATTGTTTGTTGAGAGAGAATATTTTGTCATTCTTCTTAAGTCCTTTTATTCACATCACTGGAACATAGGGTTTCAACGAAGCATCGGACTCGGTTTCGTGCCATTACCTTTACATCTCCCCATGTTCTCCCCGCTTCTGCAGCTTCCCTCTCCACTGCCCTTCTCCAAGTTTCCCTCGGCCTTACCCTCCTGCGATGTCCCTGAGGATTCCAACTCAGGGCTTGCCTCTCTATTGCTGTCTGGATTTTGCGCAGTGTATGTCCGACCCACTTCCACTTTCTTGCCTTTAATTGTAAATACACGGGCTTCTTGTTTGTAAGATTCCATAGTTCTTCATTGGATATTACATTTGGCCAAAACACTCTCAAGATTCTTCGTAACCATCGGTTTATAAAGGTCTGGATTTTCTTTATGATTGATTTTGTTACTTTCCAAGTCTTTCACCCATATAGCAACGCTGATTTTACATTGCTATTGAATATTCGGATTTTAGTTCGTGTGGAAATCTCATTGCTTTTCCAGATAGGATGCAAGTGGATAAAGGCTGCATTTGCTTTCTTGATTCTACTGCCCACATCCTCCTCTGCTCCCCAGTTTTAGAAACCATGATACCAAGATATGTAAATTCTTTTACATATTTTGCCATTGCTATGCTAGATTTAGAATAAGTTCAATGGACTGCATAGCAAATCTATTGCTAACAGCACCTGGCTGGGACTGTTGTATCCTTTATGTTGTCTTTTTGATTTTGGTTGAAATTGTTGGAATGCTTGATATTTTGATGACCTCTGCTTGTGTAGTCCACTGGCCTGGTGGAAGTATTCGGAATTAATACCTGGGTGACTTTTCCAGTGCCTCAAATCAGAAGTGAAATTATTTGTAGAGCTGGGAATCAAACGTGGGCCTCTGGAGTGGAAACCACTACACCGTGATCTTCTGTGATAGAAGTGACTGTTTGTGGCTAGAAGGTGCAAGAAATAAAGGATATGGTGACTGTGTGAAACATGCCTGCAATTAACAGCAACAGTTCTGGCCACAAAAATCTATGAATTCTGTGGATTCTTAACAAATTCCTTCTCCTTCTCTTCTCAATTGAGTATTTCTTCCATTTGAAGAAAAATGGAAACAAGCATTTACTACTCCCTTTTAAAATCCCATGTCAAGGTAGACAAGTTAAATTGTGTGTTGTATCTATTATACATATAGTGAACTCATTGGTTGAATGATTGTCTTTATTTTATGATAAATGGATTCTCTTCAGTGATGAGCTCAAGTACAGGGAGCGGCAAAAAGATCTGACTGTTTTTAAATCACAACAACACAAACATTTTAAATGATACAAACTCTTTTATTACTTATAACAGCAAGGTGTACATGTCAATTAATGGAAAACATGAAAGAACAATAGATTTTAACTTTTAAGATTTGAAGATAAAGTCTTTCAAATGATGCCCATCTTTTGCCATGCGGCCAAAAGATCTGACGGTTTATGTCATTGTACGGCTGAGCGAGTCGAAGAGGACGCGTTCCATCTCGTAACACAATTTTGTTATGGGTGAGTAATTTTAGAGCTGCAGGGTCAGCCTTAAAACGTACGTCGACAGGCCGTCCAAGGTCAGCCAGGACACCAGAAAATGTTGAGCGAGTGAGACAAGCGGTGGAAACCAGTCCACGGCGGCCGGCTCGTAAACAAGCTGCTGCTTTGCAAATGTCTGATCGAACAGTGAGACGAATATTGCGTTTCGATTTGCATTTTCATCCGTATAAAATGGTTACTGTCCAGCAGTTGAAGCCTAATGACTATGCAAAGCTTCAGTGCAAGACTGGAATAATGCATGGCAAAAGATGGGCATCATTTGAAAGACGTTATCTTCAAATCTTAAAAGTTAAAATCTATTGTTCTTTCATGTTTTCCATTAATTGACATGTACACCTTCCTGTTATAAGTAATAAAAGAATTTGTATCATTTAAAATGTTTGTGTTGTTGTGATTTAAAAACCGTCAGATCTTTTTGCCGCTCCCTGTGTTATACAGATGGTACAAGCCACTTAGATGGAAAATAGAGACTTAAACTTCCCAACCCATTGGTTAAGTTGTACAGCAATAGCGTACAGAGCTGGAGGTTGCAGGTTTGTGTCCTTGCACACGTTGGATATTTTAATTGTCTTCTTTCCATCTTGTACTATTTGTACAGTGCACGTCATAGCTGAATATCCTCTGTTTGTCATCAATGCAGTCATGAAAATCCAATTCTTGGAGTGTTTATTTGTTGAGAATAGCTATTAATATTTGCTTTTCTTTATTTTAGATCTCCGTATGGATTCTGGTGGCTGCAACATTGGTGATGGTTCTGTTGTATTGCTGAACTCGGTTTCAACATTACTTTCAAGAAGTTCCTTCATACATGTGACAAATTCTAAGTCAGCTGTAATGCAAGAAAAGCCTCTGTTATTTCAGTGTCCCAATTGTCCTAAACATTACATGCATAAATACATACTTCAAAGACATATGAGACTTGAATGTGGCAAGGAGCCGAGGTTTTCTTGCCCTTACTGTCCATACAGATCAAAACACAAGAGTAACTTGAACGCACACATCCAGCGCCGCCATAACATAGTCACAGTGGAGAGTACTAATGCTTATTGGAAGTGACTGTTCCTAAAGGTAACAGGATGTTTGATATCCGTTTGAGCTAATATATTTGAACAAAATTTGATAAAATGGTCCTGCTAACTCAAACATAGGGGCGTAAGACTCCTCGCAAACTTGGGAGGGGGGTGAAATTTATAAACTGGGGTTGCCTACCTACCAGGGAGAACCCTTTTTCGTTTTAGGATTTAAAGCTTGAAATAACACGGTAATATAGACCTAACTCTACAATTAAAGAAAAACGTTAATTTTATTTCATAAACATTATGCCCTGGATCCTCTGTGGCTTAGGTGGCAGCAAGCGGCCTCTCACCGCTGGGTCCGTGGTTCAAATCCTCGTCACTCCATGTGAGATCTGTGCTGGACAAAACGGAGGCAGACAGGTTTTTCTCCGGGTACTCCGGTTTTCCCTGTCACAATTTCATTCCAGCAACCCTCTCCACTATCATTTCATTTCATCTGTCATTCATTTAATCATTGCCCCAGGGTAGTGCGACAGGCTTCGGCAGCCGGCACAGTTCATATCTTCGCCGCTAGATGGGGGCTTCATTCATTCCATTCCCTGACCCAGTCGGTCGACTGGAAGCAGGCTGTGGATTTTCATTTTTCAAATTTTATGTCCTACCTATAATTTTTAAGATGCAATAGTATATGAGATGCTAAATAATGAAAACAGTGTTCATTAAAAGATACTTCATTTTTTTTAATAATTTGAAACGGACGTTTTTCAAAGTCGGTGTTATGAGTCGAAAACATACTCTCACACGCTTCACTGAGCGTTAAAGACTCATTTATTTCCCCATCCTTCAAAGAGCTAGCCATATTTTTCACCACGTACCTCAATTAGTTCCGAGTAAGAATGTAAACAAACTTAGCTTCAAAAGATCACATATGCAGGTAATCAGCTGACTACAGCATGTTCAAAGAATACTTATTATGAACCCAGTTATTCACGGTACACAAACACACCGATATCCAGAGAGAGAATAATTTCTACATTGTCTTGGTTATAACACTGCTTGGCTAGAAGTAATAATAATAATAATAATAACACATTTAGAAAAACAGGGCCGATATATCGGTCCCTGGCCCTATAAGAGTTAAGATACAAAACACAACACTCTTCTCTGAAGTCTTAACTCAACATGACTCGACAGTTTGCTGCGTCACTTAGGACCACGCGGAATCAATGTATGTTGAGCCTTCCTCCTTGCCCAATAGCTCTTCATATGCAAGGATTGTTCTATTTTCTGTTCCTCCAACCATACACGTCGTGTTGGTTTCTTCTGATCTTCCTCAAATCCCCTTGTGTGAACAATATTTCTGATTACATTTCTATTCATCAGATTTGGCGATCCCATCTCCACTAGATCCCTCTCCACCTGTCTGTACCACTTTGGTCTTGTAAGTTTGTTCTGAAGAAATTTGTGGATTCAGTACGTAAGTCTCGTATGATTCATTCTTAATAATCAAAAGTTTTCCTTTTGATTATTATAGCAAGTCAATACGGAAAAAATGGGTGACTCTATGAGTCAAAAAGATGATTCATTCTTTTCAAATGGCCCAAAAATTGAATTCGTCTCATTCTCATGGTATCGGTAAGTTTAGAAATTTTCCTGTATATTTCAGAGTTGGGTTTGGTGTATATCATCATCATCATCATCTTGTACAGTTTCCAGGCTGGGTCTGTTTGGAACATAAGCCTCGCCACTTATTTCTTTCTTCCCACCATCTCTCCGCTGTCACTCTGGTCCAGTCCTCGCCTCTCTTCTTGACACATTCCTCCACTCCTTTCAGCCATCGATCTCTTGGTCTTCCCCTTGGTCGTTTCTTCTGCATCTGCATCTCATGTATCCTCTTGGGAATCTTCTTCTCATCCATTCTCTTTAAGTGTCCATACCACCTCAGTCTTGATGTCTCAATCCTACCTTGCAAGGGCTCCTCTTTCACCATTTCCCTGACCTTTTCATTCCTCACCCTGTCTCTTCTTGTTACTCCGATCCTACTTCGCAGGAACTTCATTTCACCTGCCTGTATTCTGCTTATGTCTCTTTTCTTCATTGTCCACGTTTCTGAAGCATAGGTCAGTATCGGGATATAGTAGCTTCTGTATAACACTTCCTTGCTTTTTTGTGGGACATCTTTATTCCACACTAAGCTCCTAATGCTTCTCAACAATGCTTCTGCCTGTCTGCCACGTTCCGTAATCTCTTTGTCATTTCTCCCATTTTCCTCCACTATACTTCCCAAGTACTTGAGACTTTCCACCTTCTTCAGCTGTCCACCTCCAAGTGTTATCCCACTCATTGGTCTGTCCTTTTTCCTGGTCGTTAACAGGATCTCACATTTACTGATGTTGAACTTCCATCCGTACTCTCCCACTGTTTCTTCCCAAGCCTTCAGTTGCTCCTGGATTTCCTCCTCCTTGTTTCCCCAGACCATGAGATCATCTGCAAACACCATTTTGGTATATATGCCATTTTTAATTCTGGGCCCTAAGATCTTTTGCATAATTTTCCTTTCCTTAATCTCTAATTGTTCCTTAAATGTTTTAAGTTGTAAATTGAGCATTTCTGAAGCATAAAGAGCTTGCGGGTTAATCACTGTTAAGTAATGGTGAATGTTACTATTCCTTAACAAGCAGTGCTTGTTATAAACATTTTTTGTGTATTGAAAAGCAACCTTCATTTTCTGGATTCTTGATGTTACAGATTTATTTTCATTGCCATTTTCTGTAACCCATTCGCCTAAGTATTTAAATTCCTTTACTCTAGCAATTTTGTTAGCGTTAATATCAATTTCATGTGGACCATTTTTTATGTTAGTCATAAATTTAGTTTTTTCATAAAGCCCTATTTTTGCTGCTTGTTCTTCCAAGGTAGTGATCTGCTTCTGTGCATCAGAGATGTCTTCAGCAATTAGTGCCATATCATCAGCAAACACTAGACAGTCTATTTGAATACCCTTAATCTTTGGCCCTAGTCGGTGAGATGGTGCTCCTGCTTTTCTCCATTCTCTAACAACCTTTACCAGGGCACAATTGAAAAGTAATGGGGAAATTCCATCACTTTGACGGACGCCTGTATTTATTTCAAACTCTTCCCTTAATTCACCCATTAATTTTATTTTAGCCTTTGTCTCCGTAAGTGTGTCTTTGATAATACCGTATTTCTTGTTTTTTGGTCAAGTCCAAATTCTGTTAAAACATTAAAGAGTGATACGCGATCTATACTGTCATATGCTTTCCGGAAATCTACAAACGTTATGATATATTTTTTGTTAGTTGTGTTGTGAAAATATTGTATGATGTTTTTTAAATTCAAAATTTGCTCTTCACATGACCGTCCTTCCTGAATCCACCTTGATATTCACCAATTTGATTATCTACTTGAAGCTCTGCACGGTTTAGTAAAACTTTTGAAAGAATTTTGTATGTGACCTGAAGAAGGGATATACCTCGATAATTGTTTGGGTCAGTTTTACTTCCTTTTTTTTGTGCACATGGGATGGATTATCGCCAACTTCCAATCCAGGGGGATTTTTTCCTTTTGCCAAATGTCCAACATAATTTCGTGCAATTTTATGATACAATTTTCTCCTGCATTTTTCCACAATTCTGCAGTTATTTGATCATCCCCTGAGGCCTTGTTGTTTTTTAGTGATCGAATGATTTCTTTAATCTCTTGTACATTCGGTGGGGTTGAATTGATGAACTTAAACTTTTCTTGTGGTAAGTCACTGTTAAGTAATTTAGAAAAGTATACTGCAAGGGTTGTAGAGTTTACATCAGGCTGTTCCAAATCCATGAGTTTGAGTATGCGTACACGCGAGTACTCAGCAGTAATGCTCGGAGCACGGTTGGAGAGGGACTGGGGGTGAGAGCTAATATGTCACTGGGCGAAGCTCATAGCACAAGTCTATGCGTTCCTGCCAGTCTTGATGTATCCACCGCGAAGTGACGGCAGCCCCCCACAGCAGAGCTGTATTGCATGTTGCAGGTTTACTCACGAAAGGCAGCGAGTACTCTGCTGCTCACGAGCGAGCTGCTCAGCTGGAACAGCCTGGTTTACATCTATAGTATAAGCCAATTCTACATTTTCATTAACAAAATGGAGCGATGGAGAAGAATACTTGGTCAACTTTTGCTTGAACGTTCTATAATAGTTTCGTGACCTATGTTGCTTAAAGTCCTCTTCTATTGATTGTAATTTAAAATCTTCACTTTGCTTACGAATTCTCCTTATTGATTTTGTAACTGTTTTTATTTTATTTTAGTAATGTTAAACGCTATTAATTTGAACGCTGAAGAAGATATTGAATATCAAAACATGTTCATTTAAATAACAATATACTACATATTTTAGCACCGACAAGGCGGATTATACTACACAATATTTACCAATAGTCAATACGGATCAACCATTAGCCTACCAAACGAACATGATACTCATTTACACATTTTAAGAGGTTAAGAATCTCAATGTGCCTGAGAACGGTGTCATAACACAGGGTGTCTACCAGTAACAAAAGTAACGAAAAAGTAACGACTTTTACAAATGGGTAACGAAAGTAACGAAAAAGTAACGAATTTTACAAACGGGTAACGAAAATTTTCCGAAGGCGGGTTGAATCATTTAAACTCGCGCCTCTAGGCTCAGAGATTGCGATGAAGCGAGTTTCACGCAAGCGGCGTCGTGCCTATTGCATAGTACTAAGCTATATTTCCCCGTGCCCGACCTCATGGAAATACATATTGAGGATACCTTGAGTGGTATACATCGGTTCAACGTATATTTTCGGCATCAAGAAGACTTTAAGTTTCGTGTGAAATATTTTTCTGCGTTACTGTATTAGGAAGCCTGACTTTTCGCGAGACGTTTATTCGCGGATACTTCCGAAATTAAAAAGAAATCTCTCATTTCTGTTATTTGGAGACTATGTCAAATTGAAGTCCGGAAATAACGTGAAATAATTTAATGTCGCAATCTTGTGAAATGTTACCGTTTCGAAAGAAAATTGCGAAAAATCTTCAAAAACTTGCGACATCCAGTATGGTTAATTCAAAATTCCGTTATATGTCGATTTTTCCTTCGAACTTTGGTTCCATCGGATATATAATCTAACCGATTATTTCCATAACTTGTATAATTCGTGATTCTCAGTCGAAAGAAAACGTGCCCTCTTGTCGTATTATTCGTGCAATCCTCTCAGAAAAATTCGTAATATTCGATACCGACTTCGAACGTTCATCCTCTAAACTCGCATACTCAAGACGGCCGGCTTACCCCACGACTTGCCTGCGGCAATCTCGTCAAACGGACCGAGATCGACGTCAGTTGCGTCAAGTCATAAAACCCGTCCCCTATCGTGAACTTGTGACCACGAGGACTGCGGGAATCCTGTGAAAGGTGATTGGACACCCATCACGGGGCACCCATCACGAAACCTACTTGCCACTTTTTCCATGACCGTGTACTTCAAGCGTGCGGGGAGCGAGAAGTGCATCAACCCACTTAAAAATGACAGCCTACGTAGCATTGTGATACTAATTCCTTCTCGTAATCCACCCTAAATTGATGAACTCCCAACCACAGCATAGGGGCAAAGGGAATCGCAGCGCCGAACAAGGATGTTCATAACTACTCGTGAATTTTAACCATGCCCAACCTTGAGCTTGCCTCCGCCATTCTGTCAGGACAGATAGACAAGCAGACAATCGTTGAACGGCCGGGTGCGGCGACGATTGCATACTATCTCGAGGACAACGTAAAACGGCCGAGAGCGGCAGCGATTGCGATACATCGCGATATTTCTCCGCATTCAATGACGAGGACAACTGGATTCTTGTCAAACGGGCAGCAAGTGGCGCCGATTGCGTAATAATGCTATATTTTCTTGTGCCCGACCTCAAATACAATGGAAATCTCGTAGAATGACTAAAAGTGACACTGATTATCTAAATCGCGAATTTTCTCCGTGTTCTATCGTGAAAACTAGGCGATTCTCGTCAATCGGCTGAGACCAGTGCCGATCGTGTAACATCTCGATATTTCTTCGTATTTGACTGCGAAGACAGAATTCGGTGACGAACGCGTAACATCGCATAAATATCTTCCTAACCTACCGCGGGGACGAAGAAAATCTCGCCAAATGGTCAAGAGCAGAGCAACCTCTTGGTGCCGTAATTATAAAAGCATATTGTGCACAAGACAACATATTAGCTGAAACAACTCATTTGTTAATACATACAGTAGACTCTCGAAAATCCGGACCAATGTGGCGGACGGCCGATCCGGATTCCGAAAAATCCGGATTTCCCGGAGACAGAGTGACGTCGGTCGCGGCAGTGGTTTGCGTGCCGCGATCGCCGCCACTCCGTGCCGATATGTGTACTTTATTGTTACTCGCATAAAACAGTTCTGAACTGCAATTAACTGAACACAGGGGTAGAAAAAATAGATGGTTAATAGTATTGAACAACTTTAATAAGACTTAAGAATTTACATTACAGTACTACAGTATGCAAAATAAATGAAAATAAATCATCAGAAACAGTGTGTAAAAACAAACTTACACATGCTTGAAAAAGTCTTGAATATTTTTCTGCTTCACAGTTTCAGCACGTTTTCTTGCCGCAATGTCTCTTAACTTCATTAAACAAATGATGTCAGCTGAAGATATTCCATCCTGCTGAGTAATGTACTCTAGGGCTCGGTCCAACATTTTAAATCCTTCTGAATGTGGAATCAGGTTTATGTTGCTCTCAGGTAGTTCCTCTTCTTCCAAACAATCTTCATTTGTCACCATTCTGACACAACACGAGGTAGCCACCGAAAATAACGTCTGCACAGAGAGAGTGAGCGCGGTCAACTAAGTACTGTATGAGTAAACAAAGAGCTGTTGGGGAGGGGGCGAGTCAATGACCTCCCGCCGTGCCGCACAGCCAGTAGAATAGAAAAGACGTCATTCTTGTAATGCGGAATGGTCGCGGAGAAATTGAAGGCGCTTAAGCATCACGTTACCTACATTTTACTGATTTTGTATTACAAAAAATATTTTTTGAGCGGTCCGGATTTGCCGGAGTCCGGATTTTTGAGGTCCGGATTTGTGAGAGGCTACTGTATCTAGTTGCCTATATACAGGTATTTATTATTTTTTAAAATTTTTATAACATCATGTGAATTTTATTTACTGTACCTCTTTAAAAACAGTTCATTGTTGTTTTTCTTCTCACCGTGATAAGCGCCTATGCTTGCAGACCGCAGACGTATCTTGAATTCATAGGTAACTAAAATAAACTAAAAGGTACCTAAAAAGTAACTAATTTTTACTTCATCCTTACAGTAGACACCCTGTAACATCTTGATACTTGCTCTTAAGGCAGCCAAGAAAAAATAAGTAATGTTCCTAAAATTAGCGTGCAAGGATTAATTGGATAAATATGGTATTATGGCAGAATAACAGATTGTAAAACATATTTCTTCTTTAGTGTTGTGTATCTTCATAGTTGTAGGCCTGGTTGTATGATATGTTTTGTTAATAAAATATATTAAATGTTATTTTCATTCTTAAATTGTATATCTACTCCTGAATTATATATAACAAAGGAGAAACTGTTCCGCCTAGTCAATATGTTATTTAAAACAAGTTATAAACTTGTTATTATATGGTACATGTTTCGGGGCCTCTAGTATTGGTCCCTTCTTCAGCCATAAATTAAGATGTAAAATCCAGCATTATTAAATACATCATAAAAAAAATACATAAAATGATGAGTGAATGGATGAAATGAGGTGAAAAAGAACATATTAACCATGAGAAGTAACATGAGTGTGCAACAGTAAAATGTAACACCATTGGTAGTGCTAGGTTCTTGTGAATAAACACTTATATAGCATTGTTCTAATGTTTGTACGTGTGAAAATCACTTCACTTGGGATGTATGGCCTGTTGTTTACAATGCTGTTGACTGAAACTTACTGTTCAAGCTGGGGCTTCTCTAATAAGAGACTATAAGCTCAGAAGCCCCAGCTTGAACAGCAAGTTTCAGTCAACAGCATCACCTCTAATAAGATCACTTACCAACAATATCTCGGATCTGGCTCATTATACTGTTCCATTCTGCACACTTGCAAACAAAAAAAAGTCCTCTCGGCACGCCGGAAGGCGGAGGTAGATTTCACCGGGCAAACTAGGGGATAGGCTATAATAGGCAAAATATGCAGGTTTTCGTAGGAGGATCAGACCTCATTTATTGCGAGAAAGTATTTTACAATTGGAGGTTAGTTAACATTTTTTCGTCTTTCTATGCATATTTTTAACATTTTACTGTCTTATGGGGATGGTAACCTTCTTGTCATTTGGGGTTCATTTTTATACTTGTGATCACACTGTCCTTATGCAAGGTTTGGAACTAATGTGTAACTAATCTAACAGTCTCTTACTTCTTCACGCAAAATTTTATCTCCCGCAGAGATGTTGGTTGGTTCCTCAGTTTAGGGGCTGCGACAAGGTGGTCATGTAACCCCGTGTACATTGGGTGTGTGTAGAATCTGTCTGATAAACGGTGTTATTTGTGATTACTGTATTAGTCTGTAATTCAGGTAAGGTGTGCAGACGGTCAATTTTAAGTAGTAGTACCTAATTTTGCACCAAATACTAACGTCAATGACACCCAGCAGTGAACTTGGCTGCTAGATGCCAGCAACTTGCAACGAACGTTGTAACTTCCCCTCCGAAGGAAAGCATGCTGACGGATTTTTAGCGCTCTTAGAAAAGCCGGCGACTTTGGCCGGCTTTGAACCAGCGACCTTGGGCATAGAAGTTCAGCATGCTACCAGTTAGCCGCTTCCCTCAGATGGAACAAGAAGTTCCGTGACGAACTAAAGAGCCTACTTTTCTTAAAATTAAGATTCATGCCATAGATTAATCTACAGTATATGAACCTATCTAGAATAATGACGAAATTAAGTGGGTAATATCGAAATGTCTTAATTAGTTCGAAATAAGGTATACTAGGCATAATGTAGCCTAATAGAGCAATACAGTTGGCAGCTCTGGTGACTGAATATATTCTTACTTCCATCTCCTAAGGTACAGAATACAAAATGTGGTTGAAGTCCAAAGGACGTTACATGGATTTAGACACTGGATCTATTAGTACACGTAAAAGCATGTTGGCAACAATGTCATGCGAGTGCTGGTCAGAAATAATCTGAAATATTATATCCTTTTGTGCCAATTTTGGATGAAATCCATTTGTTGGTATAGAAGTTACATGTATTTAAAAATTGGTCCTATCAGCAGGCTTAGAATCATGTTGGTAGAACTGACGTATATAAGTTACTCCAAATTAATGTAAAATGTCAGGTAATTTACGTGTGCATAGTTTAAAGCTGTCGGCTTGCATACTTTCTGATATATTTGGATACAAAATATAGAGCAATTATTAAGAGTTGGCAGCCCTATTGGCTCTTAAGAATACACTCAGTCATATCTGTTTATGTACACATATTACATACAAAATTTGGTTGAAATCCAATTGATAGTGTAGAAGTTATATGCATTTAAAAATTGGACTTATCAGAAGGCTTAAAATTATTTTGGCAACACTGTCATGTATGGCCACCTGGAAATTAAACTGAAATAGTATTATCTACATGTGTGCCAATTTTAGAATAGCTCCCATGTATACCTTCCAAGATATCCAACATGGAGCTCAAATTTCTAGTGCGTTTTTTTTAGCAGTTGGTAGCACTGGCATATTTTTCAAATATGGGCCTGATATATTCCGGTATACATCTTTACTCATACTAAATTTGGTTTCGATTGCTGCAGCCGTTTATGAGTTGATAGGGGGGGCACACACACACAGCCAGACAGACAGAAGGACAGACAGACAGACAGAAGGACAGACACATTTTCCCGGATATATCTCATAAGTCTACTTTTTCCTCATTTTTGAAAAGTGTGAAAAGTAGGCTAAAAATGAATGTGATCTCGTCAATGGCGTTGTCTTGGCAACCTCTGATAGATCATCCCTCATCAATTTAAAAGCGTTGTTATGGTAACATGTGATGGCACTTGGCATTTTTTTAAATTCCGAAATCATTTTCTCATCCCTTGGCGTAATGGTGGGTCATATCAAAAATTCTTTCAGACAAAAGTTTTAGGTAATTATTAGGGGAATATTTTCCATTTTGTACGGTTTTGATATTGTGCCTATTAAGAGAGATATGATTAATGTTTCCCGAAAAACCCACTTTTTTCCACCCCTTTGGTCAATGGTTGGTGCTATCAAAAAACTTATTTGACATAAATTTTTGGCACTTATCCGACACATATTATGAACTTTGAATGGATTCGATATTTCACGTATTAATAGAGTTATAGCGAAATGTCACTTTTTCGAAAAAAGCCCCCCATTTTCACCCCCTTCGACCGATTTTGCCCATTAACGAACTCGACCGAGATTTTATAGAGATACATGTTATGTAAAAAATTCAAAGTGATTGGTGCAAAATTACGGCAGTTATCGTGTCCACAAGAAACTGATATAGATAGATAGATAGATAGATACATATATACATAAATTATATATAAACTTTTGAACTGACGGTGGTTTTGGGGTCTGGGGGATGTGAAACGCGAAGATATGTCGAAATTTTCCGGAAGTCCAAACATGGTACCCATTGCAATAGTTAGCTTTCTAATGAAATCTACCTAAAAGCATCATAATATTGGTATAACAGTAAAGGACAATGAAGACTTAATGTTATGAAGCTTAAACAATAGCGCATACTTCAAGATTTGTAAACTTCAAGACTTACTCAGCACAGTGTGGACACACAAGAATTAAAGTTTCACATGACAATGAATAACCGCTTTATGAAAAAAACATTTTATCTTAATATACTGAATTTTATGCATTTTAACGAATTGGGACTTGCTATTTTAGCTTTCTGTGTTTTTATCTTTAATGTCATTAACTTTGTGTTTTAAACCATGTTGTATCGAGTGTATTAGGTTTTAGTGTCTGCCATATCTTGTCCATATGTTTTCACGCACCATACATTCCATTTTCATTTATCACCCTGTTTTAACTATGTGTGTACAAAGGAGTGCTCTATCTTAATTTGTTGAGCCAATCTTATACAAGCTGATGAAGGGATCAGAATAAATGGGATCCCGAAACATGTCCTGTAATGTATAAATAGATGTGATCTTCGATTACATTATAATTAAAGGTATTGACTTGGCGGACCCATATTTACAAGAATAATTATTTTATTCTAGTTATATCACGTCGCTTGCCACGGTGGGTGAGTGGTTATCGTGTCAGACTACCAACCCCAAGTTTGCAGGTTCGCTCCCGGCCGTGGTAATTGATTTTTGAAAGGGGACAAAAATCTTGGCACGCATGCCATATGTTGTTGGCATGTTAAAGAACCCATTTGAATTCAGTAGGCCGTGTTTATAATGGCAAAATCAATTTCCGTCAACACGAAGTTCCTCCTTTCTCTACTAGAAAGCACTATAGTGTCAAGGAGCTTAGATATCTAACCTCTTTGACATGCATAGCACTCAAAGGAATGAAGAAATTCGACATCCAAGCTGCTCTCTGGGCGTCAAATAACAATGCTTGCACCCGGCCACCGAGGCCATACCATATTATTATTATTATACCATAACATCGCTGCAAAGGTTGTGATACTTTGTGCTTTGAGAACCTCTTTCAATGATAATATGATGCATGCAAATATTTAGTGAAATTTTATGCTCTAATCCTTCGGAGAATTCTGATTTTTCTTAGAACATAGCCTCGTTGTTTGCATTAAAATAAATAGCTAGACATCTTTGGCGATCTTGTGTTTAGTTTGCTAAGCCATTCATTTGCCAATGTTTTCATCTAATAGAATTCTGTTCTCTTTTTTCTAGATCACTTTAATGCCGATAGTTCCTACGACACATCTCTGTTTGATGGCTGTCAACAGATTGAAGAGACCTCCGTCAGTTCCTTCAGCCACAATCCAGGCTATGTTACAATGTTCCCTGCCAAAAGACCTGGGCCCTTTCACTGCCCCAACTGTCCTAAGAGATACATGCAGAAATCTCATCTGCAGAGGCATCTCACCTACGAGTGTGGAAAAGAGCCGAGATTCATATGTGATTACTGTCCATACAGAACTAAACACAAGAGCAGCTTGAACAGCCATGTTTATAGACGACATACTAAGATATCTGTGTATCCTAAAGCCATGTTTGAGTAATTGCCCTTTGTGATGGTGATTGTTGTTTTAAGGGGCAGAACATGATGATGATGATGATGATGATAATTGTTGTTTTAAGGGGCCTAACATCTAGGTTATCGGCCCCTGGGCAGAACATGAGGTCATCTCCCTCTATTTATCCTATGTGTATAGACTGAACTATTAGTGATATATGATAATTAGTCCAAGTATCAATAAAGATATTCTCATTTTTCTTTGTTTGTGCTGTTATTATGTTTATGTTCGACCCTGACTATTATATGTCAGAAAACTGTACTATAATGAGGCTCATTATAACAGTTTCTCCCACCAATCAGAGCTCAAGAAACAGTTGTTTGACCAATTAGATGTGCTGAGTTCCACGGCCTTCTAATTTAAATTTCACTGCCTGGCCTAGTGTCATGGTAGGGTAATCGAGGAGGCCATGGTCAAATACAAGGCATTCTCTGCGTCTCATGCGCTCTGTTCAGTACATAAAACTGGCGAAATCTCGACAGATATTTATGAATATTTATGTTCGAACATAAAATAGTTATAAAAATTATCAGTGAACATAAACAGTCGTATGCAACTCGCCTATAATGGTAATTAAGACACTCGCATACGCTCGTTTTATAAACATAGGGTCAGGAGGGGTAAATATGAGACGCACAGAGAGTGGGGTAAATAAAAGACATGCTTGTTATGAGGAAGTTTGACAGGAAAAATAATTAATATTATTTACATCACTCTTTAATAAGTATAGAAGCATCCCTTGCAAACAAAGAATGCAATAAGACATGTAATGAATTTGCAAAAAATTAAAACGTGTTTACATAGAAATTTCATTAGAAAAACTTTTAAGTTTTCCCTCCAAACTTTTCTTGTTATTTAATATTTATATGCTTGGCCACCCTGTTTTCATGCTGAATGGCACCCATACTGCTTATTGGTCAGTGTGCTTTACAGTTTTCGAAGACATGTGTTGTTTCAAGATTAGAAATTCGATTTTATAAAGTAACTACTAACGGGGGCAAAAAAGAGACAATTCAGGGAAGAGCCTGTATAGATATTCTGAAATGTTTGAAGAAGAGGAATGGAAATTAATTGGTGATTGTTTAGATGACATTGACCTCATAGAAGATGAAACTAAGTGTACTGACAATATTGTGAGGTAGGGCTACCTGAGCCAAATGAAGTGAAGGTTGGAGATTATATGTTAAGTTAGTCGAGTTTAAAGGTGGTAAAAAGAAAAACAGTTCTTCATAAGTGCGTATGTGTTGTACAGAAAATATACTCTAAGTGAAGAATATGATGTCATATGTATGAATATGGTATCAGGAAATAAGACTCTTCTTAAGTTGAACGTAGTAGCTGTGACACTAATTCATAAAAGTGATATTATTGGCATACTTCCAGTGCCATTTATGTATTGTATTGGACAGCGTATGCAATATTGTTTTGCACAGCCAATTGATGTGTTTGAAAAGTAATGATTGAAGGTTGAGTGCTATGCTTTTTCATTAATGTGTGTTTAATACCAGCTGAGCTATTAAATTGACACTCATTAGTACCTAAATTACCCTGTTTGGATACTTGAAGTTCGGTAAAATGGTGCTTTTTGGTGTAAATTAATACTTTTTTCAGCATACTATACTTAAAAGAAACCTGCTCTGTCTTATTTTTGCACTCCCATTTGTTTAGCTCCCTTAGATATGGAGAGTAAATGCTGTCTTTTATTTTCCCCAGGCTGTCTTTTTTTTTTTACCCCATTTGGAGGGTAAAAAGAATACACTGTTTTTTATTTTTAATTAAATAAATATGTAAACTGGTGGGAAATAGTCTTCTAATTTGAATTCAGCATGCAATTTACCATTATTCTAATCATTTACCATAATTCCAATTATTTTTTTTCTGTTCAAAAAAGTGCAAGTTTTGATTTTGTCTCATATTTACCCCTCCTGACCCTACTTGTGTCTTAGTTATTGCCGTTATAGGCTCGTTGCATAATTTACTATTTTTATGTATTTTCAGAGTAAGAACATGGCATATTTGGCGGGAATGAGCATAAAATGGCCGCCGCGAGACCTATTGGCTGGATTTTGACAATTAGCAACACACGTTGTCAGCGCATTGCTCATGATTCAGTTAACCGCTGTCTGTGTCTGCGTTATTTTCATTGTCATCGTTTCGTTTACTTTTAGCATCGATAATAACTTAGGAGTACAGCACAAGTTATTGTTTCCCTTCATACCGTAGTGTTCAAATTACCGCCTGTCATTCAATAGCCCACAAATCGACAATGTAAAAACACAGCAATAATGTCGCCACAGAGCAGCTTGTTTGTGTGCTGAGCGCTAAATACTTATTTACCTTAACAATACGTTTGTGGAATCTCAAAAGCTATTTTGTATTAACCGTACTGAGTCGTGATACAGTGAGTGAGTGTGCTTGGTGTTATCATGATGTTGTTTCTGTGTTCTGTGTTCATCTGCTGTAAACAGTGAATGACCTCCACCCAGAATGTTGTTTCGTCTTGAAGGATAATCATTGCATGGTGAGTGTTGATATATTCATCATCAGATTACTTTGTGTTTGTATTTTGTATTATATTTGTATAGCTGTTGAGTGTTTGGCCACTTTCGAGTATTTATTGAATAACGGTGATAAAGGTAGCATAGCTTTGGTGTGTTATTTATTCATGTACCGTATTTCTCTATTTGAATGTCCTCGGCGTTGACTCAGGATCGTCATTTACATTATATTGCGCATAATAGTACCGAAATAATGTCCGAAGTGTAGCCCTGTGTATTATTCGAATCAGCTGATCTACATCTACAATAAAAGCTTGGCAACACTGCTCAGCTGTTCCAAGCTCCCGCCATTTCCTTCACGTTCTTTCTTTTGAAATACAGAGTATAGTTGTGGTGGCTATCTGGTGCTCATGCCCTCTTGGTATGTTCAGACCATCATGGTCGCTCCAACATACATCAGTGGCAATTCCTCCATGTAGGACGTGAGGATCATCCTACAGTCAGCTCTCAGCTGTACTGTCATGCGCATCAATGTTCTCAGTTAGGGAAGTATTCATCACGTTCCCCACACTGCTCTAAAGGTCAAGTGCACAGCTAAACGCTGCTAACTGTATATTTTCTTTTAAAATTTGAAATATTAGGTATTTGTGATCAGCTTTTTGTGGTATCTTTTCCAACCCCACAACACCTTCACGACACTGGTTCAGGGTTAAATGAAAAATCAATAATATTTTTCAATAAAAGATATACAGATTGTCTTTAGAAAGATGATTTCTGTGAATGGATTATGCCCTTACAGTCTTAACAACATTTAATTTGTCTAAAAAGTAATAAAAATGCATTTACTACTCTTATAATACTCAATCTCCTGACTGTACTATTATTTTGTACTGATATGAAACCAACTTTTTCATTCTAGAGTACATCCCTGGGTGGAATTGTATGGAAGGTCAACCTGGTATGTCTGGATTAAGCACCTCACTGGATCTACAGAAATATTCAGCAGCTAAATACTTGTTGTGGCGGGATAGTTTGAAGACTGCGCCTGTTGTTCAGGATGCAAAAGCTGAACGATTTCCGTGTCCCAGATGTTTCAGGCAGTATAAACACAAGAACATTCTTAAAAGGCATTTAACTTACGAATGTGGTAAAGAGCCATCATTTGCTTGTACTTATTGTCCCTATAAATCCAAACGTAAATGCCATCTGAATAGCCACATCCTCTTTCGTCATGTTAGGAATCCAAAACGTACACAATATTTTTCATCTGAAATGACATGAAACAGAGAAGAATCTATGTCACAGTACTGTACCAAAGAGCAAATCAAACGAAATACTGTATGCACTGATATTTTGTCGTAGAATGCAATCATGTGTGATTGGGGATATGAATTTTGTAATTATTGGTGTGTATAATTTTACAAGGAAATCTTGTGAATGTGAACTCTTCATTGTACTGTAACTTTATCTTACAAGTTATAAGGAGAACAATTTTGTATATGAAAATGGCCCAGTTGTTTGCTATTTAGTTAATATCAACTCTGGGATTTTGAAACCTGTTCCTAAGTAACTAATTTTTGTTTTTGTTTTTTGAGGTTGTTAATCATGGAGTAAAATGGACTGAAGACCTTACCTTAATATCATCTTTATATGTTGGTGTTTGCCTTGATCCTTATCATACAAGTTATAAGTAGAACATTTTTGTTTATGAAAATGGTTCAGTTGTTGGCTATTTAGTTAATTCCAATTCTGGGCTTTTTAGACTTGTACTAATATTCGTTTTTGGTTTTTGAGGTTGTTAATCCTCAAGTAAAATAGACCTAAGACCTAATTTCAACTTTATACGTTGGTGTTTGCCTTGATCCTTATCTTACAAGTTATAAGAAGAACGTTTGTGTATATGAAAATGGCCCAATTGTTGGCTATTTAGTTAATATCAATTCTGGGCTTTTGAAACCTGTTCCCAAGTACCGGTAACTAATTTGATTGTTTTTGTTCTTTGAGGTTGCTAATCATCGAGTAAAATAGACTTAAGACCTTACCTTAATTTCATTTTTCACGTTTGTGTTTGCCTTGATCCTTATCATACAAGTTATAAGGAGTCTGTGTTTATGAACGTGGCCCAGTTGTTGGCTATTTAGTTAACACCAAAATTCTGGGCCTTTGAAACCTGTACCTTAGTAACTAATAGTTGTTTTTTGTTTTTTGAGGTTGTTAATCATGTAGTAAAATGGACTTAAGACCTTGCCTTAATTTCAACTTTATAAAATGTTGGTGTTTGCCTTGATCCTTTTTATTTTGTCTGTGTATGTTTTGAGTCAGAAGAATACAAATATGATAGATTTAAATATTGTGCATTACACTATGGGAAATGGAAATTGCACCACTTTAAAAGCGGCGTCAAACCGGATTGATATTTACGGGATGTGCAAAGTGAGGTATGACATGCAAATAATTTGAACTACAACATGCATATGCATGTCTGGGTACAGCAGTATACTCTGAATGGTCCTGGGAAGAGTATAAATATAGGGCTATTGTGGTCCCAGACATGTAATGTATTGTCGTCTGGGAGCTGCAAACTTTTGTGTTCATCACTATGCCAAAGGGCACCATACAAACAAACAAACTTAATAATGTTATAAATTATTTTGTGGTACAGTAGTATGAGAAGTAAAATATCATGAGTATTTATATAATTTTAATCCACCTTAGTCGATAAATAATAATAACAGACCGTATTATACCAGTTTTGGGCACATTGTGGCCCTCTTCAGTAACTGTCTTCCAAATAAATTAAAACTAATCGAATTACGAGCAAAGTTGATCAGTATTAACCTTGGGTTTTCCTTTTCCTTGATAACAATTTTTCATAAAAAAGGCAATGACCGGCAAAAGAAAACTTTCACTTGAAAAATTCAACATTACTTTCATTCAAATCATAAATATGAACAGTATAGGCCTATTATAGGTTTGACGTTTGTTTTTGGCCGCTAGCTATCACCCTTGATATACCTCAGAATTTCATCTGTTCTTCCTGCCAGCGCATTTCACTAATCCCAACCAAATCCAACCTCAGCCTATCCATTTCCCTTTCGAAGTATTCTAACCTTCCACGTCCTAGCAGACTTCTAACATTCCATGCTCCGATCAAAAGAATGTCAGATTTCCTCTTTGTCACTTCTATGATGTTAACCCCCTCTCGAGTAGTCCCCACCCGGAGATCCGAACGGGGGACTAGTTTACCTCCGGATTCGAATTTTACAAGGGAGGAGGCCATCATCACATGTAATTATGCATAGAGAGGTGCATATCCTCGGGAGTAGCATTACGGATGTAGTTTCCCGTTGCTTTCAGCCGTGCAGCAGAACGCAGTGTAGCCATTAGTTGGCTTATATTATCAATATCTTAACCGTCTATAAGACAAGTAAAAAATTGATTTATTCTGGAAGGCTGCTACTCCCTTTCAGAATAAGTAATATAGCAATTATCTACTAACAAAAATACTAACCTTCTACTTCTTCTTTTGCTTTAGCGTTTGTCCCACCTCGTGGCAGGGTCCGCTATTTGAGTCCGCTGTCTCCACTTTACTCGGTCATGGGCCATGTCCGGATGAAGGTTGACGCCTTTCAAATCCCTGTGCAGTGTATCGGCCCAACGTTGTCTCGGTCGCCCCTTTGGTCTTTTCCCGGCGACCTCCAGTGTGTAGCCCTGTTTTGCAATGGTGTCCGCTCCTGACCGTAGCACATGCCCAAACCATCGCAGACGACCCTCACGCATTTTGTTACTGATTGCTGCGATACCAAATCGTTCCCTTATTCTTTGATTGGGGATGTGATCCAACCTAGTAATGCCAGCTGTCCATCTAAGCATCTTGGTCTCCATGACACTTAGCCGACGTTCTGCTTCCTTCGTGGTCGGCCAACATTCGGTACTATAAAGCGCTACGGGACGAATGACACTGCGGTAAATCTTCGATTTTAGGTGGTCTTTCATCTGGCGATCGCACATGACACCTGTCGTTGTTCGCCACTTCATCCACGCAGCATTAATTCTTATGTTGACCTCCTCGGTGAGACGACCTTCAACAGTTATCGTAGAGCCAAGATACTTAAATTTTGTCGTTCGAGGCAGATCATCGCCGTCGACTTGGATTGTTCCGATTTCTCCAGCATCCGTTGTCATATATTCTGTTTTAGCTTTGTTAAGCCGCAGGCCATATTGACTTAAACGATCACTCCATTCCTGGACTTGATGTTGGAGATCCAGCTTGTTTTGAGCGGCCAACATAACGTCATCAGCGTACAGAATGGTCCAAGGTAACGGTTGTTGTAGATCTGCAGTAACCGTGTCCATGACCATAATGAACAGCAATGGTGACAGGGCCGAACCTTGATGAACACCAACTGTTACACGGAATTTTTCCGACGCTCCTGCGGCGGCTTGGACGTAACTTCTTGGCTCCGCGTAGAGCAACTGTACCCAGTTGACAAGGTACTCTGGGATGCCATGTTGTCGGAGAGTCAACCAGATCAAGTCGTGCGGTACACGATCAAAAGCCTTTTCGAGGTCTAAGAAAGCAAGGTGCAACGGCTTATTCTTTTCACGATGCTTTTCAACTAAAAGCCGTGTGGCGTGGATTGCATCTGTTGTGCTGCAATTTTTCACAAATCCAGCTTGGTTTTTGGTCAGCTGGGTGATTGCACGTATCCTCTTATCAAGAATGCGCTCGAAGACCTTCATGGTGTGACAGAGGAGTCGAATTGGTCTGTAATTAGCACACTCGGCTGGACTTCCCTTCTTTTTGAAGATAGGTATCGTGATGCTATGTTGCCAATCAAGTGGCGTTCGTCCTTCTTTGACTATTTGGTTGAAGAGTCTTGCCAACCAATCCGCTGGATCCCACTTCTGAGAGCACCATAGCTCCGCCGCGATGTCATCTGGACCAGTTGCCTTCCCTGGTTTCATTTGTTTCAAGGCCCCTGCAACCTCTAAGACATCAATAGGTTTGATAGGACCTTCGACAGCAGTAGCGACAGGTATCTGGTTGTGCTGGAATTCCTCTGTTGAGCCCTTCTCAAAGTAATTTCGCCAACGTTCTCTCGCCTTCTTCCAGTCGACTAGCAAAACGCCCTTATCGTCATTGATGCCATAGAAGCGTTGGATATCTTGAGATTTATGGTGCCTGGATTTGACGAGGCGATAGATGTCCCGCTCTCCCTTGCGTGTGTCCAGCTTCGCGTAGAGGTCTGCGCACCGAGCCGATTTTGTCGAAGCAACAGTCTTCTTCGCTTCCCTGCGTGCTACTTTGTAAGCATTCCAACGAGAAGGTGTTTTGTCTTCCAGAAACTCGTGGTAAAGCTGCTTCTTCTTGCGTACCGCAGTTTTGACTGCGTCATTCCAAAGCCATGTGTCCTTATCAATCCGACGTCTTCCTGGCTTCGTAAGTCCAAGAATGGCATGCGTGGCTTCGTGAACAGCTTTCTTCATTTTTGCCCAGCTTTCTTCAACGGTAGTAATCGGTGGCAGCGTAAGACGTCTAATGACTTCTTCTTCATTCTCTTTAAATTGCCACCATCTGATTCTCGCCGGTCCTGTTCGTGCCTGTATGACCATTGGCGGCTTTACACGGAGCTTGCAGATAACTGGTCGGTGTTGGGTCGCAACTGTTTCGTAAGGGACGACTTTAGTGTCCAACACGTCTTTAAGGTCTTTGCGCCTTACCAGAATGTAGTCAATTTGTGTTGTATTTGTGCCGCTGTAGTATGTGATTAGATGTGAATCACGTTTATTAAACCATGTGTTCTTAATGACTAGGTCATGGGTTTCCGCATAATCTAGAATTCTCAGTCCGTCGTCGTTCCTCTCACCATATCCGAATCCGCCATGGGCGGCATGGTCTTCTTTCAAGCGACCGACATGTCCATTTAGGTCGCCCGCAACTATGAGGTAGTCCTCTAAGGGCACTTCAGCGGTCTTTTCGTCAAGCAACGCCCAGAAGGCGTCTTTGATCGTTGCCGGTAGGCCTGTCTGAGGAGCATAGGCGCTGAAGAGGTGGATTTTTCTTCCATCGGCGATGTAGACGATTTTCATCCGACGATCATCATACCGCTGGACTTCGGAGACAGAACCATCAAACTGTGCTGATACTGCAATTCCCACACCACTGGTTGTTCCACATGTAATGTTATAATACAACTTGTATCCACACCCAATGTTGTACGCCTTATCACCACTCCACCGTGTTTCCTGTACAGCACAGGCATCGATGCGCCTCATTTCTTGCGCTTTCGCTAGCTCATTGTAACGTCCAGACATAGTTCCGACATTAAGTGATGCAATTCGGGATGTAGGGGCTAGCTTGTTTAGCCGTCGCCGCCCGTGCGACGGTAACCCTTGCATACTTCTCGCGCCAACTGGGCCTCGTCGTCGCGCGTCGCTTCTGGGGGACGCCCTAGCCTTTAGTTCAGATCCTTGAGACTGCATGTCATGGGGATGTGACGAATTCTTTTTACAGCCGGCTTGTCACATAGCCTGTCGCCAAGCATTTTATAGCTGCTGCCAGCACATAATGAGGCCGCCCCTAACATGGAGAACAGACGCCTTTTGCAGCCTTTGCATACTAACCTTCTACTAACAATTAAATACCAAAATTCTACTAACAAAACAATACTGAAGTTCCACCAACAACAAAATACTACCACTAAAACAGTCTGTCACCAGGCACACTCACATGCACCCTCACACCCTCACTAAGGTGGATTAAAATTTAATAAATACTCAGGGTATTTTACTTGTGATTATAACGTCAATAAGGACATCTTCTTAATATGATTAATGTCATAAAATTATGTACAGTAGTAGGATTTTATAAAAGAAATAGTTTGCAGACATTTATCAGGGATGATTGGTCGGCCTGTGGGAAGGATGATGTTTTTACCAGGATATTGCTGTCCATGCAGGGAATAATGCAACAACAGTGATGTGGGCATGGAAGCAGAGAACCAAATGACCTGTAAATATGGCAGTGGACACCGAAATGCTATGTCACTGCACCTCAATCACATGGCACTGTAGCTTCAAATATAACATATAAAAGATGGTATATTGCCTTTTAATTCACTGGTCGTGAAAGTCAATATTGCCTTTTAATTCACTGGTCGTGGAAGTCAATATACCATCTTTTTGGAAGCCTTCATAGTCAATACATGGTGACACAACAACTTTTTACCTGTTTTTAAGAAACGAACATTATTACGATGATTTACAAAGAAAAGCGAACTCCTATGGACAAAACCCTGAAATAAAAATACCTCTTCCTGCCAGTTTACCCAACGGTTTCAGAGCAGCCAAATAAGGAATATCACGAAGCAAGTAAGAAATAGTAGGTAATGAAATGATAAAACATCCTGTGGGTGCCCATGACGTAGAACATTCCTGTTTATTAGCGCAACCAAATGAAACTACGAAATAATTTTCCCAAATCATCGTTTTATCGGCCATAATCATGGATGCAGTAACAACATACAGTGATTTCTGTAATAGAAGACATCTAATTGATCGTTCCACGGGAAATACAATCATTCAACAATTCAAAAATATTGATTATTCATTGGTACAATGTTGATGTTTTTATCGCTCGATAGCTGCACAATTGAGGATGCGCATCTCGAAGTACGGGGCGATGATTTTTGCAAGAGGAATTTCATTGTTTTTAAAGATTTTTTTTGTACATATTTCAAATAAAAAGATCTAATTTTGATTTAACGGACAAACCTCCGCCCCAATTAGTCTGCTAAATCAAGGGTTTACTGAACTGTCACAGATGTTCTCTTCGGTCTATCCCGCAATCATGGAAAATCTGAATACAATTGGTGTCTTCAATTGATGATGTTGACATAAATTGGGCTATAGTATTGTCTGTTATATCTTTGAAGTCTGATGCTTTACATTCTTTTCTGGAGGGGCATTATCAAGGTCACTAGTCAATAATATGTTCAAGTCTCCTATACAATCTTTTCTACCTGACTGCCTTGGCTTAATGATTATTTGCTTTTGATATTTTTAAGATTCAATGGATAGATTTTTAATGTTTGTTGATACTTTTGGACTTCACATCTATTTACTCACCCTGTTTGCATTACATCCCTGGATTTTGTAATAACAATATTCCTCATTATATTTACCCTCTGTAGACCAAAGAGAAATTTTAGCATTTTGTTAATGTATGAAAGATATTGTTAAGTAAGGTCTATTTGTCAGCCTTTTCTTAAGTCTGGTGTATTCATACTAACTTTGGGTGATACAGTGTTGTTTTATTTTTTGCAAGATTTTGGCTGGAGAAGGAAAACAGATTAAAGTTCCATTTTTCATGTGTATTTTAAGTATTGACAGGCAGATAAGCCACAATTTATATTAAAATAAATACATTTATAATCCGTAAGAGTCATGCATGAAATAGATAGGTTTGAAAGGGTGGGGGGTCCTTTAGGAATGTAACAAAAGTTACGGTTACTCATTATTTTAAATATCGCGTTAGCTCCTCTAATGAGGGGGGCACACACCACATCCCTAACACCAAAAATGGGAATGATAACGGGTAGAAATAAGTGTACAATATGATAAAAATAAATTATTATTATTATTTTAATATTTACGTATAATACACCCCTCGACATATGACATTGTTTCTACTATTCCTGATGAGAATGTTTTCCTTGGAAAGAATTCTGTGATTTTTATTTTTACTATTTTATTCTAAATGTAAAAACAGGGGTATTAGCCGTCTGACGAATTCTTGCCAGTGGTCAATTAGATGTATGAAGTACAAGTTGTCAGCAGTGTGATGCAATCTGTTTTCCCAGCAATATCGGTGAATCACTGCGGCAGGAGCTTTGTGGTTGGTTAGTTGGATATTTGAAATTTATGTCGTGGGAATAGTTTTAAGGCATTCATACACTTAACGGACGAGTAGTGTATTATTACAGCAGAATTAGTTTGGTATATTAGCACCAGGAGCAGTACGCAATTTCCTGGTGTCAAAAGCGCTTAATGCTGACTGTACATGGCTCCACATTTGCCCTGACGCACCAATAAGATAGATGTTAACAGTTGGCAGCGTGCACTCACTTCAAAGTGGCAAAGACTCGTCAGACGTGTAATACCAGATTGAAGTGCACTTAAATCTCTCTGTGAGGATCAATTCATTCACTGTCTCACCAAGTCTAGTTGATTTTGGAAGTCACAGTAGTATAATTGATGCCCATACTACGTAAGTATTAATGAACTATAACAATAAGTTTGTAAATGAAGGTTTCTTTTCGAATTCCTGTACTGAATGGAAACATTGTTTTCTTCATAAAACAGCTTAACTTAAAGCTTTTTTGTTGTTGTTGTTGAGTGGATATATTATTCCTTGAGCCTTAGAAAGAATGAAATGTTTTTGAGAGGAATGAAATGCTGTTGCTCTAATCCATTTTTAAATATAAGAAATGTGTGTTGATTGTAATTCAACATGTTGCAAAATATGATGATGATTTCTGTTTTTAAGGGGCCTAAACATCCTGTTATAAAAACTTGTCAGCTTGTTTATGAACATAATTTAGAATATGAAGAACTGATGTATCCATTATTATTATTTTTGGTATTTTACTGAATGAATTAAGGTACAGGGTCATTATCTATGTGCGCCCCGATATACACGGCAAGCTAAGCCGGCTGTGACTGGTGCAGATCGTGGGCGCACGTACCCGGTTCAGCCGGTGGTTAGTGCGCACTTTCACACTTTTACCAAACATGTTCAATAATGTGTACTTACAGTGCTCATAGGCGAGGCTGAAAATGTCCTCCCTCTCTTGTAACACACACCTGACAGCTTCCGATGAAAGAATGTCTGTCAACTTTTGTTTACTTACTTTCGACCAAAGTATTTTGTGCACTCGAGTTTGAAGGTTGTTTGTGAAGTAACCAATAGACCTACATAAAATCCAATAACATCATCATTTTCGTCGTTCTATTTTACGTTAGTTCATCTAGGTTTGGAATTTTTAAATTATATTTTTATATTTTTTATCGCAGTTGGAACACAAAATGTGCACGTTTTTAAGCGTGTTTCAACCATGCGTCACATTTAAGAATTATTATCTCACAAACCCGTCATCTGATCGAATCCAAATTTTAACACAATATACATTGGAATGTTGTATAATAGTTCTATTAATTTCAAAATTGTGTGTATCCAAGAAACAAAGTTGTTATCATTTTTGTAAGGTAACTTTTTCTCGGCTCGGGGTGGTTGAAAAATGTAGTTCTTGGTTGCGTTGTAATCGTTATGCATCAAAAGGTTATGCTGTATGACTGTGAAATACGTAAATTAATTCACTTATTTTATATCGGTTTGTATTTGTACGAGGAATTAACACATGGTTCACCAGCTAGCCGCACCGGGAAAAGCTGTACAGCGTTGCCGAAATGGTGCTCACACGCATAACGGCGCGTTTCGCTCGGAAGTGATGGGCTCCATCTCAGCAACGCTGTGCAGCTTTTCCCAGAGCGGCTAGCTGGTGAACCATGTGTTAATTCCTCGTACAAATACAAACCGATATAAAATAAGTGAATTAATTTACGTATTTCACAGTCATACAGCATAACTTTTTGATGTATAACGATTACAACGCAACCAAGAACTACAATTTCCAACCACCCCGAGCCGAGAAAAAGTTACCTTACAACAATGATAACAACTTTGTTTCTTGGACACACACAATTGTGAAATTAATAAACCAGTTATACAACATTCCAATATATATTGTGTTAAAATTTGGATTCGATCGGATGAAGGGCTTTTGAGATAATAATTCTTAAATGTGATGCATGGTTGAAACACGCTTAAAAACGTGCACTTTTTGTGTTCCAACTGCGATAAAAAATATTAAAATATAAATTAAAAATTCCAAACCTACATGAACTAATGTAAAATAGTACGACAAAAATGTTGATGGTATTGGATTTTATGTAGGTCTATTGGTTACTTCACAAACAACCTTCAAACTGGAGTACACATAATACTTTGGTCGACAGTAGGCAACACTGAAAAATGGCTTCAAACCTCACAATGTCTTTTATTATTTACGGAGCCTGTTTCCTTGAATCATTTAGCGAGCCTCCTAATTGTACTGGAATTAGGCCCAGGTCTTCCTGGAAACTTGATTCGAAATTTTCGTCTCGTTTGAGAACAAGATTTTCTGCTTTTCATATACGAATTATGGATATACACACGTTCGCTCAATGTGAATTGGTGTCTAGGCATGACCATCAATCACAGTAATCACAATACTCACTAATGATGATGATAATTGTTGTTTTAAGGGGCCTAACATCGAGGTTATCGGCCCAATACTCACTAAACGTGCAACACTAACGTCTAAGCTTTGCATATACACATTCATATGAATGACAAAACACGTGTGAAGTAACAATATGAGTCAGCGAAGCGCGCCAACCACCGGCTGAACACCGTAAGCACGCCCGCGATTTGTGCCAGTCACAACCGGCTTAGCTTGCTGTGTTTACATGCGCACACATAGATAATGACCATGTATATTAAGTTAATATTTAATTTTATAGTTTAGAATTGTTTGTAGGTTGGCCTATATTCATGAAATAATATTTTAAGAATAGTTTTGATTAATTTTTAATAGAAAACCATTATATAGTGAAATCCCCATTTAGTGTAGGACTTGAGATAATGTTCCCATTTATGTGCAGCGTACATACAGTCTCTCATGGTCCCAGCTGTTACCTACCCCATATAGCTAGTGAAGCAATTACATTATGTACCCTTTTTTTAAACTTTTCCCATCTTTTGTGTGTACAATTTACAAGGACCCTGAGAGTAGGGTTGCCAGAATTCTCATTTTTATTTTTAAACATTTAGGAAATTATTTTTAAGAAAATTGTAAAAGACTATTACATTGTAACAATACTCTACGTGTAAGATGAACAGTGAATTTGCAAACTCTGGTAGGCTAATATTATGCATATTTAAAGCAAGTTACCAATTAAGATCACAAGGTTTTACATCATCAGCGCTTACCATGGTGGGTGAGTGGTTATCGTGTCAGACTACCAACCGCAAGCTTGCAGGTTCACTCCTGGCCGTGGTAAATGATTTTTGAAAGGCAACAAAAATCACGACACGCATATCATACGTTGTTGGCATGTTAAAGAAACCATTTGAATTCAGTAGGCTGTGTTCGTAGTGGCAAAATTAATCTCGGGATTTTCCGCTAATACACAGTTCCTCCATTCTCTACTAGAAGCTTTATAGTGTCAAGGAGCTTAGATATCTAACCTCCTTGACTTTCATAGCGTTCCAAGGGACGACAAAATTTAACATGCAAACTTCCCTCTGGGCATCAAATAACAAAGCTTGCACGCGGCACCCGAGGCCATACGATATTATTATTATTATTATTACATCATCAGCATATTTTACTTGTGAATAAACTTATTTTACTACTTTCATTATCAGTAAAAAAAAAAAAAAAAATCATACATACATAGGCCTATGCTTTGGCAAAGCCAGGAGCATGGTAAACATGCTGCAAAAGCATTACTAGCGCTTAGAGACAGCCCAGCAGCGGGGCTAACGAAGTGACCCGAATGCTCACGAATATAACCCATCAGCCAACCTCTTCCACTTCTAAGACAGACCAAGCGGGGCAGCCATTTGTCTTTCGTTTATCGACGGGCTATTTGTTCTGTGAATAATCGCTTGATTTTTTTGTTCTGTGCGTTAATTCTTAGAGTCTCAGGCACTCACTGGACAACTGAAATAAACCAAAGTCGAGCCGCTGAGTCTCCGGCATGGTGTCCATCCCCTTATCTCCACTAATATCTTCCCTGGCCCTTTCTCAACAGCTTATGAATTGCTTGGAAAATCCGTTTCATGTACCTGAGTTTCTAGTGAACAAATATATTTCACTTGCGAAAAGATATTTTTCTTTTACGGTAAGAGACAGAATATGTAATTTTAAATAAATCAAGTAAAGTTATGTTTAAAAAAATGTCATTTTGATCAAATATGTAAAATAAAAACACTGAATATTAATTTTAAAGTAAAAATATCTAAAACAAATGTCATTATGATCAAATATGTAAAATATGTAACAATAAAATGTAATTAGATGATAGCTAAGATTCTAATTCATGGACATTTATCATTTTTAGTTATGTATAAGCAAAGGGAAGGAATATGTATTTATATACAAATCCTAGCCGTAATGATCGGTCTAGGTTGTGAAGATTCGGGTACGTTCCGTTTGCTCCGCTGCGCTGGTCTGTCTCAGTGTGTGTCAAAATATCGTGACGGGGGATGGATGATCGGTTGCGGTCGTGAGTATTCGAGTCGCTTCGTTAGCCCCGCTGGGCTGTCTCTAAGCGCTAGTAAAACATTAGCACTAGTATATCTTTGTCAAAGACTCTTTTTGCAAAGGAAACAGAATCTTTGATGTGTAAAACCAGAGTGCAACATTGTGATTATTTACAGTACATCAGGTACTAGTATATAAAACTGAAACTAAATAACCTTCTATTCAGATGTATCGAAACAAGGTAATATGGTCATTTTATAATTTAAAAAAAAAGTGCAATAAGGGCCTGGAAGTCTGGCAACCCTAACAAAGAGTATCCATCCCATTTTCCTCTGTTCGAGGTACAAGGTGGTTGGTCCATGACGAACAATAAATGAGGCTTTTACTGCACATGGGTATATATTGTATATTTCATGCTATGTTAAAATAAAATACTTGTGATGACATTACCTTGTGTATTGCTTTTGAAATGTATATATTGAAGATGCACTTCAGAATTGCTATCATATAACCTTCTGGTTTACTGAAGATTAGTTGAGTGTGTGTGGTATAGTTAAGACTATAACCTACTGTGCCCAAATCCCATCACAGTCGGTTGACATTTGAGAGACCTATTTATTTACGTAGTTGGCCATAAGAACCGGAGTCAGATCATTGCCTCACTCTTTAGCCTCTTCCATTGCTTTCTGTCTCCGGCCATATTCTCGTTGGCTCCCAGGGCCTCCAGGTCTTTCCTGACTCCATCCTGCCATTTCAACTTTGGTCTACCTAGGGGTCTTTTCCCTTGTGGTTTTCCTTCTAGCACTCTTTTTACCATCCCTTCTTCCCCTCTCAGTACATGTCCCAGCCATTCTATTCTTCTGCTCTTTATTACTGCTATCACATCCGGTTCATTATGCTGTACAGTGCATGAATTTCTGTGTTTTTTCTTCTTCTGAAGTTTTCCTGCTCTAATACCAACCCGAAGATTTTTCTTAACTCTTTGTTTTCAAAGATCAATAATCTGCTCTCTATCTTCTTGCTCAGTGTCCATGTCTCTGGTCGTACAATTGTCTTATAAACACGGAGTTTTGATGTCCTTGATAACAGTTTACTGCTGAATAGTTTATTCATTGCAAACATTTACTAGCATATTGAAAATCCCCTTTCAGGACTAAATTATGGCAGTAAAGTAGTATTGTGAAACGATTATGAAATATTTGAAAATATACTTTTGTAAAAGTACTAGCATCTCTCAAACCACAACAGTTAAAAGGGACAGTAAGTATATTCTATCGTTATCATCAAACATTTAGATTTATTATTGCTGTATTTCATAAGCCTCCGTGGCTTAGGCGGCAGCACGCCGGCCTCTCACCGCTGGGTCCGTGGTTCAAATCCTGGTCACTCCATGTGAGATCTGTGCTGGACAAAACGGAGGCAGACAGGTTTTTCTCCGGGTACTCCGGTTTTCCCTGTCAAAATTTCATTCCAGCAACACGCTCCACTATCATTTCATTTCATCTGTCATTCATTTAATCATTGCCCCAGAGGAGTGCGTCAGGCCTCGGCAGCCGGCACAGTCCATATCCTCGCCGCTAGATGGGGGCTTCATTCATTCCATTCCTGACCCGGTCGGAGACTGGAAGCAAGCTGTGGATTTTCATTCATTACTGTATTTCATACTAGTGTCAAATTGCATCCGAGAAGGTAATGATGACGATGACGATGAAGATGACAATGGTAACAATCCACCACTTAAGTACATAAATACAGTACATCTCTCAACCTTGGGAGTATAAACATTGTTTTGCTGATTATGCTGCCTGTATCATAGGTTTGCTGATGACTGAAGTGCTGCACTTTCCCTCTGGTAAGCCAATGGTAGGAGAGTGAGCAGTGCTGTAGGAAGGAAAGCAGACTTTTACACACTGGAAACTTTTTATGTCATATTATTATATCAATATGTTTGGTCTGTCCGCCCAGGCAACACAATTTATTTATCCTAATTTTATTTAATTTGGGGCTCGTTCACCTCAGTTATGACTAGTGGCTTCCATGGCATAGTTGGTAGCATGCTGAGCTTCTATGCTCAAGATAGCGGGTTCAAACCCAGCCAAAATCGTCCGATTTTTTAAGAGCGTTAAAAAACCCTCAGTATGCCTTCCTTCAGAGGGGAAGTAAAGCCGGCGGTCCCATGTCATAGATTTGAGGCATGTAAAAGAACCTTCCACTAATTACACTTGTGTGAAGCTAAATTAAAGGTTAGATTTGACTAACTCTTAGGTTCCAACGTTCGTCGCCAGGAGCCGACTGCGGTGGCATCTGGTAACCAAGTTCAGAACTAGTTGTCTTTGATGGTGGCGTTTGGTAGCAAAAGTAGGAACTACTTGAAAATTGAATGTCTGTAGTCCTTACTTGATTTAAAAACAGGTAACATGCACTAATACAGCCATCACAATCAACACCAGTTATCAGACAGGTTCTACACACACCCAAACTACACGGGGCTGCATGACCGCGTTGTCGCAGCCCCTAAACTAAGGAAACAACCAACCATTCATTATGACTTCCCGGACAGCTTACGGGTAGGCGTCAGGAAGGGATCGTACCGTAAAGCATCGGCCTAAACCAAAAGGTAAATATTTCAAGTTCTTTAATCTTGGCCTCGGAAACAGTCAGGGTGTTCCTCACAGGAGACGCTTAAGGAGATCGCCTACCCCTTGTGAAAAGTGAGAGAAGGCTACCGAGTCAAGGGCGGGCTCGGTTAATGAAGTTAGCTCACCTTAGAATAGGTACACTGAATGTTGGATCAATGACTGGATAAGGAAGACAATTATCCGATTTGATGGAGAGGAGAAAGATTGAAATTCTATGTGTACAGGAAATTCGGTGGAAACAAAGCAAAAGAGCTCGCAATGGTTACAAAATACTGTATAGTGGAACAAACAAGCTAGAAAGGGATGGTCAGGGAATCATTCTATCATTCTGTCTGGTGAGCGTTAGCAGGAGAAATGACTGAATAATGAGTATTAATCTATGGCTCGAGGGTATATTTAACATCGTCCCCCAAGTTGGTTGTGATGAGGAAGAGAAGGATACTTTCTGGAGTGATCTGGAGGAGGAAATCAATAGTTTACCAGCTGAAGAGAGTATTTATAGGGGGTGATTTGAATGGTCATGTGGGTAATAATAAAGGATGAGAACTAGTAAGGAGAGTGCATGGAGGCTGGGGAATAGGGGAAAGAAATGCGGAAGGTCAGAGAGTGATAAATTTTGCACTGGGAGTCGACTTTGCTATACAGTAACACCTTTTTTTTAAGAAATGTTACCAGCAACTGCTAACATATAAAAGTGGAGGAAAAGAAAGTCAAGTAGATTATATTATGTGTACAAGACAACATCTGAAGAAAGTGCAGAACTGTAAAGTCATAGCAGAAGAACATGTAGTCCTACAACACAGACCCACGACCAGAGCAGTAGTAAGAATTATCCAGGATATCTACTGTATGATGAAGCAAAAACAAGAGTATGAAGTAGTGTAGGATTGACCGAATGAACACCAGTTTGAGTGGGCTGCATGAGGGGTCTTTTGATGTCTGTTCCTTTCTTTGTTAAAATATCTATTTATGCCTGGAGAATTGTCGGACGGCCTAGTTATTTATGTTCCGATTTCGGTGAACGATACATCTTGTATTGTAGAGGAGTTGTTACGGAAGCAATTCTTAGTAGTTGAAGGTGTCAACGACAATACCCTGGTGTAGTTTATTTGCGTGCTTGTATCAGCTGTTGGACTGTAACTGTAATATTATTGGAGAGCATATGCTTTTCTCTACAGGTATGTATTAGATTTTTATGACTGGTATACTTTTTTAAGGTTTATATGAGTGCCTGTATTGTTTTTCTTTTTTACTTTTAACACCTTTTATGGGTATTGCTTGTAGCTCCTCAAATTATTTATGGGTCCTAAATCAAGCTGACCAATTGAAAAACAACCTTTTATTAAACACTGAAGAATATGGCTTTAAAGCAATCCAAGACAAACTTTTGCTCTTTTTGTATTTTAGACGGATTTGGTTAATCTGTTTCTTGACCCAATCCCAATACAGTTGCATTCTGTTGGCAACCACCTAGCGTAGTGTTAGTAGAATGGTAGAAATTTTTATGCTGGGTGCTCAGAAATAATGTATACAATCTCCTGTCCTTGTAGAATGAAAGCTACATTATAGAGCTATACAATATTTTTGTCTGTGTTGCAGGAAAAGGGACTCTGGAGAGTGTTAGTGCTAGTTGGCTCAATTAATGGTTGGTTCTTAAGTTTAGAGGCTGCGATGTGGTCATGTAGCCCCGTGTACTTTGGGTGTGTGTAGAATCTGTCTGCAGACTTTTGAAGTTTTCAAATAGTTCCTACTTTTGCCGCCAAACGCCACCATCAACGACTACTATTTCAGAACTTAACTACCAGATGCCACCACAGTCGGCTCTTGGCAACAAACGTAGGAATCTAACAGCGTTGTTTACATTCTTAATCTACACAATTTAGCTTCACACAGGTGTAATTAGTGGAAAGTTCTTTAACATGCCATAAATCTATGACATGGGACCGCCGTTTTTCTTCCCCTCCGAAGGAAGGCATCAACAACCCAAACCCCCTGGCACTATACAGCCCAAGACGGGCTAAGGCCGACCAAGCGACCGCTGCCCAGCCATTTGGCCTGCAGATATTGGGGTGACGCGTGATCAGCGCGTCGGGTCCCCTCGGCCGTTAATCTTGGTATTCGTGATCGGGGCGCTGTCTCACTGTCAGACAGCTACTCAATTGTCCTCACGAGGCTGAGTGCACCCCGTTCCAACCCTCACGTCAGTTTTAAAATCCCTGGCGGAGCCGAGGATCGAACCCGGGGCATCCGGGTGAGAGGCAGGTGCGCTAGAAGGAAGGAAGGCATACTGAGGGATTTTTAACGCTCTTAAAAAATCCGACGACTTCGGCCGGCTTTGAACCCGCGATCTTGGGCATAGAAGCTCAGCATGCTACCAACTACGCCACCGAAGCCGCCTGGGCTCAATTAATATACCATACATTGTGACCCCACAGGAAAAAGTTATAGTCTCTGGTTTGCTGAATTAACTCTTCTACATGAGAGCAGCTTATGCGCATAAAGAGCAGCGGCTCGTGCTTGAATTCCCCTGCTAAGATAATTATGTGCAGACTTACGGGTTACACAACATATTCAAAACTCATGAAGCATGAATAACAAATCATCATCATCATCTTCATATCCCGGTTCCAGTATCTTCCTGGGTCGGGTTGTGAATTAAGGACCTCCATCTTTGCCTGTCCCTCCACCACTCCTTTCCTACTTGCAGTACATCTTCTGGTTTTCCTCCCTATTTCCCTACACACTCCTTCACTGAATCCATCCATCTTTTTCGGGGTCTTCCTCGTGGTCTCTTTTCTGTTAACTTTTCCAAAAATATATTTGTGGTACTCTCTCCTCACTCGTTCTCATCATGTGTCCATAACACTCAGTTTAGTTGTTTCTATCCTATCCTGGAGTTTCCAGATTCCTGTCCTTTTTCAATATGTGTTAAATCTCATAATCATGTGTAGATGCAAGATTGTTGATGACACACTACAGCGCGGGGTCGTAGGCAGTCGGCAGTTCTTGTAACCGATCGGACAGGACAGGCAGAATCTCAACATGCTGTTATGCGCATACGAAGACTGCACTATTCGTCGTTTGTCCATACAAGGACCAAGCACTCTGAAATGCGCGACTAGGTGAGCTCTTAGTTTGCCTGTCCTACGAAGACATATTGTGAAACATGTGGCTCTATTGAGTCGTGTGCCGTACTTTGGCTCTCAATTTGAAAAGATGGAGAGAACACACTAACAGATTTCCTTGAAGCAGCTTCGGGGGCGTAGTCGGTAGCATGCTGAGCTTCTATGCCCAAGATTGAGGCTTCAAACCCGTCCGAAGTCGTCGGATTTTTTAAGAGTGTTAAAAATCCCTCAGTATGCCTTCCTTCGGAGGGGAAGTAAAGCCGGCGGTCCCATGTCATAGATTTATGGCATGTTAAAGAACCTTCCACTAACTACACTTGTGGAAGCTAAAATTTGTAGGTTAGTTTGATAACGCTATATTAGTTCCAACGTTCGCCGCCAGGTGCTGACTGCGATGGCATTTAGTATCCATGTCCACAGCTAGGTGTTGTGGACAGTAGCATTTGGTAGTAAAAGTAGGAACTAATTCAAAAAATTAATCGTCTGCAGTCCTTTTATCTGAATCACAGATAACACACACCAATACAGCCATCGCAATTAACACCGGTTATCAGTCAAATTCTACACACACCCAAAGTATACGGGGCTATATGACCGCGTTGTCGCAGCCCCTAAACTAAGGAACCAACCAGACTTCCTTGAGAGTGGATGGACAGTTCGAAATAATCTGAAGACATAATGCCCTTTAAAACGCTAAATAATGTAACATGTTTCATAAATACTGTAGAAATAGGAGAAAAAAAGAATCTTAAATATAAAGGATGTTTTCTTTCTCAAAATCTATCCTGCGGAGCCACGTCTGGTGGAAACAACTGTGTAAACTGGTTGCACTCTTGCTCTTTCAAATCAAGTTCACCACTGACAACACGGATTGACTTCTTGGGGTTCCTTGTAAATGCCTCTCGCACTTCATTAATGCATTTATTCTTAATGGACGATCTACTGTCTACTTAAGTACCCTTTGAACCTCTTCCTGTCTTCTTGAATTTATATAACTGGAGATATTCAGTAGTCAACATTTGCTGCCGTTGTATTAAAGATTTTAACACCGCTAGCCACAAAATACACAGAGCTTTTTCCTGTGGAGACGTAATTTCTGCTTATTGAGCCAATTAGTGTCACCTCTTTCGAGAGTTCCAAACTAGCACAATGTTTCCAAGCTGACAGTTTCCCTTTAACCCTACAATCGCTTTGATTTGTGTTTCTGCCAATTCAAAGTGCTGAATCGAACTAAGCTGTTGATTTCTTTCTTTCTAGAATTACATCTTGAACATGAAGAAAGCTTTCTTTTAAGCAGGGGGCGTGGTGGCGCAGCAGTCAAGCTGTTGGCCTCTCACCAAGGTGGACTGGGTTCGATTCCCAGTCAATGCATGTGAGATTTTCGAATTGAAATGCCATGTCCTGTGGTTCGGATTCCACGTAAAAAGGAGGTCCCGTGGCTCATAATCACAGGATTCATGGTCACGTAAAACTACAATCTTTCTTTTTTTCTTTTAAGCAGTTAGTTATTGTTGTTTTAAGGGGCTGAGCTACGAGGTCATCTGCCCCTTTTAAGCAGATATGTAATGTAGTTTTAATCTACTTCGACAGAAGTTGTGTACATCATTTGTGGACACCCAGTATATTGTTATTTATTTAAAGCAAGCCTTAACTAACCTAGTTTCTGTTTGTTGGTTATAGGAGTGATTGCAGAATCTGGTAGTAGTCGCCTGGCAAAGACTCTGTTCCAGTTTGTCCCCGCTGAGCCTCTGTCTCAGTGTCCCAACTGTGGCAAGAAATACAAATACAAGACAACCTGTCAAAGACACATCACTTATGAATGTGGCAAGGAGCCTATGTTTGCCTGCACTTTATGCCCTTACAAAGGCAAACAGAAGATTCATTTACGCTGCCATGTTGCTCGATGGCATAAAAAATATGATACTTTGTAAAATAGTAATCATTAATAATTAGAGCATCAATTCTTGTTTTTTTAAATTTTCATCCCTTTCCATTGTATCTAATTCTATACATGGAATTGTAAGTGATTTTAAAAATAAATGTTTGCTTGAAAATGTCCTTCAATTTGCATCAAATGAATCACCTTTTATATTCATGTGTATGTACAGGTACTTAAACTCTGGTGGATGAACAATGCTTTGTTGTCAGCTTTTCTAGCTCATTGGTATGCAAGATGAAGTGCCCAGAACAAGCTTAAAACCCTGAATACAGTACTCAAGTTTTAATTATTTGCTCATTTGTTCTTTGATGGCTGTTGTATCCTAGTGCTGTGTTTTAGGCTATTCTTTGGCATAAGACGATATGTACATACCCAGAGTATTTGTTAAGGGGTGATGACCAAGGTATTATTTCCCATAAAACAACCACCATCACTCATTCCAAATTCTCTTGAAAGTGGTTGGGATGGTAGTAAGGAAGAGAATATTGCTTGAAACCTTACCATTTTTGTACCATAGTATGGTGATTCTAACAACAGTAGGTATTCCATATTCTGCTTCTCCAGTTATCATAAATCTTAAATTTGTGTTTGTGATCTAAATGAGGCTTTACCAAACAGCCCAATTCGAGTGCTTGCTGTGATTATTATTATTATTATTAATACATGTATTCATAAGTTCCTAATTTTACAATGGTACAATGACTAAAGAAATGGGCTAATGTCAACCACTTTCAGAGTTCATTCTTCGTTTAGGAACCGTCGCACTGTATGGCAAGTATCCAAGATCACCGACTTTAGAATCTGTCCCAGCTTGTTTGCCATTCCGAGAGCCTGCAGTTTGTCCACTAGTCTTGAAGGTACAATTCCAGTTGCAGACAGAATATGAGAGGCGGGATGTACACCTGCTGTAGCTTCCACATTTGTTTTATTTCAATGGCCAATTCGGCTTATTTATTTACCTTTTGGGCATGGACTATTTGAAGGTTGTGGTTTAGTGGTACGGATATATTGATTATCACAGCTTCTTTCTTCTCATGATCAATGCTTATTATTATTATTCATTCCAAAGTGTATCTACAATTTATAGACCGTGGATGGAGAAAGGGCAAGCCCCACATACACAGCAGTGTCTCCTCTGTTTGTTAAATATAGCCTATTCTAAACAAATCTGCATATACAGGGTCTTAATTTTTGCTTGGCAAGATGATTCCTGTCGACCTTGGCCGGCGGTCCCCGGCCAATAGCCGGCTGTTACAGGTTGGCGCACGTGGTCTCCGGCCGTATTCCCACGGTCTTGCTGCGGTAGACTTGTGAGCTCCGAGCTAATTGGGTGTTTTATAAAGCTACTGTGTACTGTATAATTGTATTGTATAGTGTTTTATTGTGATTGTGTATAGTGCTGTAATGCCTTATGTGAAATATTCGTTACGTGAACGTGTATATCTGCACAATACGTACATAAAGTGCAGGAAATCGTGCACTAGAACAAGACAAAAGTTTTTAGTTAAATTTCCAGGGAGACCCATTCCTATAAATCGGACAATAAGACAACTGGCTAAGAGATTCAAACATACAGGTTCAGATTTCCTTACTGAAGCTAAATTAACCGGAGTAACCGGAAACTTCATGCAGATTATGTTTGGTAGCAGAGGGGGAACATTTTCAGCCTCTGCTGTAAACATGGTGAGTAAAAATGCATGATACTGATTTTCAGCACCGTATTCTGCCGTACATATGCGCACTTGGTCACCGACAACTGAGCCGTCACTGGCGGAGTGCGTGAGCGACAATGTCATTGCCAAGCAAATATAAAGACCCTGTATTACATACTGTATATGCAATTTACAAGTTTACAATTTTACAGTACTCATCATCATCATCATCATTTTCCGTTTTCCAGCCGGAACGGAGCAAATAGGACACACCTCTACTTAACTCTGTCTGTCCATCATCCTTCCTCAACCACTGAACTTCACTCTAGGTTCCGTCCTCTCACACTGTTCTTCACCAAGTCCATCCACCGTACTCGAGGTCTTCCTCGTCCCCTCTGTCCAGTCATCCATCTCTCCATCACTTGTTTCGGCGTTCATTCATCATTCATCCTTTTCACATGTCCATACCATCTCAATGTGTTCTGCTCCAGCTTATCATTCAGTTTCCGCACGTTCACTTCCTTTTGAATGTGTTCATTTCTCAATCTCTCCGAGTTCTCCGTACCATACTCCTCAGGAAGTTCATTTCGACTGTAGACGTTCTGTTGTAATAAACAGCCTTAGGGTTTCACCATTATATTTTGTGTTGACCGACTGAAACTTAACAGTATCAATTGTTAACCCTTCGTTAGTGACATGAATTTTACTCTCAACTTTAGTGACTTCGGTCCAGTAGACTGGCCTTAAATAATTCCATACTTTTCATTATTTTGAAAGTATATTTTTAAGGAAGGGTATAATACATAAGTATTTTATCATCTTAACCTTTATTTAAAATACACTCTGTTAAAGCGGCTTCGGTGGCGTAGTCGTAGCATGCTGAGCTTCTATGCGCAAGATAGAGGGTTCAAAGCCGTCGGATTTTTTAAGAGCATTAAAAATCCCTCAGTATGCCTTCCTTCGGAGGGGAAGTAAAGCCGGCGGTCCCATGTCATAGATTTATGGCATGTTAAAGAACCTTCCACTAATTGCACCTGTGTGAAGCTAAATTGGATAGGTTAAGAATGTAAACAACGCTCTTAGGTTCCTACGTTCGTTGCCAAGAGCCGACTGCGTTGGCGTCTAGTAGCTAAGTTCTGAACTTGGCCTAGTAGTCTTTGACGGTGGTGCTTGGCGGCAAAAGTAGGAACTATTTGAAAAATTCTAAGTTGCAGTACTTAAATTAAAAAACAGATAACACACACTATTACAGTCATCACAATTAATACTGGTTATCAGACAGATTCTACACACACCCAAAGTACACGGGGCTACATGACCATGTTGTCGCTGCCCCTAAACTTAGGAACCAACCAGCACTTTCTTAAGATGGATGTGTTAAATTCAATGCCCTGGAAAAATAAGGTTAAGAAAAAAAATCTCTAAAGTTTTGAATACTGTTCGATGCTATCACTCCCTCTAATTGAAGAACTATTTACTATAACCAGACAAGTTACTGCCTCTTCTACTCCATATGTCGAAGCGGCTTCGGTGGCGTAGTTCGTAGCATGCTGAGCTTCTATGCCCAAGTCGTCGGATTTTTAAGAGCGTTAAAAACCCTCAGTATGCCTTCCTTCAGAAGGGAAGTAGAACCGACGGTCCCATGTCATAGATTTATGGCATGTTAAAGAGCCTTCCACTAATTACACCTGTGTGAAGCTAAATTAGGTTAAACATTTGACAAACGCTATTAGGTTCCTAAGTTCGTCGCCAGGAGCCGACTGTGGTGGCATCTGGTAACCAAGTTCTGAACTAGTAGTCGTTGAGGGTGGTGTTTGGCGACAAAAGTAGGAACTACTTGAAATAAATTCAATGTCTGCAGTCCTTACTTGAATTTAAAACAGAAACACACATTAATACAGTCATCACAACACCGGTTATCAGACAGATTCTACACACACCCAAAGTACACGGGGCTACATGACCGCGTTGTCGCAGCCCCTAAACTAAGGAACCAACCAATCTATCAGCAATAATGAGGAGAAATTATAAATGAGTTATGAAAAGTGTCTTTAGCGAAATATCCAATGATAAAATCTGTTGAAAAGATAACAAACAATCATGATTGACATCTAAAGTTTGTAAATTTGCATCAGTACACAATTACCCTTAAAGACATTCATGGCATACAACATTTATGTGTTCAAGGCACAAATACTTATGACACTTGGACCGAATACGCTCTTAGTGACCTCGGTGTGTGAGACCGAAAAGACTTCCACTGACCTGTACGGTTATCGTTCGATCTTGTGCAGTGGTGAGTATACTCGAGAATGAAATTGATGAAGGTAACCTGATGCACAGCTAGCTCACTCCAAAGGACAAAGAAGGAGGCGCAATCGCTTATGAAGTTGGTCTGTGACACCGTGCGTCACTAACGGAGGGTTAATAAGGCGGGGCAGATGACCTCGTAGTTCTGCTCCTTAAAATCTTCATAACTAACTATCTGTTAATAATACAACACTAACGAATGGCTTCAAAGCTATCTTTAATTTGTATGAACTTAAAATTTCTAATGCATGTTTAAGACAATAGACACAAGGGTGCACGATCATAAGAATGCAAATTCCTAGAACTTTCGTTGTTGGCCAAATGATGCTCCATTTGTTAGGTTGTCAACCAGGACGCTGGTTAGATGAGCTACTTTCAGGCTGGATAGATTGTGGTGTGAACAGTTCGTGCACCTGCAGTGGGCTCATTTTCACTTCTTACTCTTTGAGGTATGATAAATTATATTGCAATTTTACTGTGTTGAATAGCTACTGATAACTTTCCTTTTCTATCTTCTAGTTGCTGTTGGAGTTGAGACTGATAATCAGCGATATTGTTTGCCATTCTTTAACAGAATTAAAGGTTATGAAGGCAGCGAACTGCAGTTCAAAATTGAAGGTAAATATTCATCTCAAATTTGTGAAGAAGATAGAAGATATGGTCCATTTCTATGTCCCCAGTGTAGCAAGCAATATAAACATAAGGGCATTCTTACTAGACATCTTACCTACGAGTGTGGCAAAGAACCGCAGTTTAGTTGTCCATTTTGTAGTTACAAGTGCAAACAGAAGAGTAATTTGAGAGGTCATATAGGTCGGCTGCATTCCACGAGTATGGATGCTGTAATGAATTAAGTTGTTGATAGACATGTTGCAGAAACTACCATCCAGACCAGCATAGTTTATGTAGCTAATTATTAATATATTTTTATCATAAATTGTTTTTATCCAATACAGTGGAACTTGGATAATTTGTACCTCAAGGGACCAGTAAAAAAATTCGAATTATCCAAAAATTCGAACTAAGAAAGTTCTTTGAAAAGGGTAGAGAAAATATTCAAATTTTAGGTTTATATCCAAGAATCTTTATTAAACGTAATATTACATAGTTTTTTAACAAGTGAAGTGCTTATATGCTATGTACAGTATTACGTTTACATATTGATTGACATTCAACAAAGAAGATTAACAGACAACAGTGCTGTATAATGACTGTATCGTGAATAACCCAAAAAGTTTCAAATGATAAAATAAAACCAAAATGTACTATTCACCTATTTAACGACAGAAGTAATCCAGCATTCTAGTTAAGTCTTAGAGAAATGTACTGTTTTTCAAAAAAGTTTCAGATTTTTACCTGTATCTTGCAATTAAGTCTCTCGGCCATCACAAAAGAATCTAACAAATTTAAGGAATCACTTACGTCTTTTCTACTTTCAAAAAACGCCTTAGCTCTATGATTTGGTTTGTTGCTTGGGCTACACTTGAACAGTTTTCCCAGGAGCTCCCTCCACGAGTTCATCGCCAGATGCGTCGTCACCATCTTGTTTTTCGAAGTCACGTAGGCAAAACATTCGAGTAGGGGCCGCATGCCAATGATACAACGTCGTTTTTCAGGAATTCCTGATCCAACTATTTGGCTTCCGATCGGCTTTCTACACGTAAAAACTTCGTATCATCCAAAATATAATTCGAATTAACCACGATTTTTTAGCATTGATTGTATATAAAATGCTAGGGACCAAGAGAAAAATTCGAATCACAGATTTCGAATTATAGAAGTTCGAATTAGCCATGTTCCACTGTATTTCCCCTCACCAAATTCTTACTTCAAATGTTTTCCCTTTTGTGTCACTCATTTCCTATTGTCTGCTTTTCATTGAACATTTTTTAGGTCCTGTATCTAGTTCTGCCTTTCACCTAATTTTTGTTGGATTTTTTGAAGAACTTGAAATTGTTCTGCTATGTGTGTAATCAGTAGGCAAATTTGTTTGCAGGTGTACCAATTTTTCACTGAATTGGCTCTGAGACAACTTCAGTGGTAAGTAAGATGTGAATGATATTGAAGGGAATATTCCACTCTGTGAATTCTCAGGTTGGCAAGGCTAGCAATATTTAACTTTTTATAGCGCACAGTTCACATGCAATATTTAAATTGCATTTTCTCCAAAATCTTTGTATTTTTCCAAATGGAATTGAAAATACAGATAATAGATTTATAACAATTCATTTCAATTCTCTAAGTTGGAGTGCGAGTACTTGCATTAAAACATTTTTACCATCTCTCTAAATGATGTAGTCTGCCTCGTTGCATAGTTGCTAGCATTCTTGGCTGTCACCACTCGGGTTCGATTCCCAGCTCTGCAAAGAAATTTAATTCTGGTCTAAGGGCTGGAACGGGGAACACTTAGCCTCACAAGGTAAAACCGAGAAGAGGGAGTTTCGATTCCTACCTCAGCTATCCTGAAAGTGGTTTCCTGTGATTTCCCCACTACTACCCCAAGCAAGTGCCAGAATAGTACCTAACTTAAAGGGGCAGATAACCTAGCTGTTCCATCACTTAAGGCAAGAATAACTATATAGCTACCCATAGCTGCTTCCTACCCAAATTCTATCTCAGTTATAAATACACACATTAATTCAGACATCACAGTGACACATGTTAATAGGAAGATACTTCACACACCCAAGTACACAGGGCTACATGACAACGATGTTCCAGAGCCCCTAAAGAATCAACAACAACAAAAACTCTAAATGTAAGCATTCTGTCTGAACATTTGGAACTTGGATAAAACTTTGTAGTCACCACAATACCTCCCAGTTAGATGTTTGTCTGTGTTTTACGGGGCGTCGTCAAAACTACTGGAGTGAACGGAATGAAAATCCGTATGTAAGTTGAAGGCACCTCTAAAATAAAACTAGAGTACAAATTATTTATGTAATACAAAGGGGGGAGGGGGTTAACAGTAGTGGCATACCGATGGGGGGTTTTCGGGTTGAACATCCTCCCCCCCCCCCCCCTCCCAAAGACGTGTTTACTTGAATCCTTATGTTGTCCCATCTGTCACCTGTTAAATGTTTTACACTAACACCAGTGAAGCTTCTTTACTCAGAAGGAGCCCACTTTGTTTGCCGTGTACATTAATTTAGTTCATTGTAAGCGTTGCATGCAGATAAAGTCATCAAGATTTTGAGAGTCAATACTAATGGCAGTAAGAACATGGGAGCAAAACTTTATTTATACGGTCATGTATGCACATGTTGGTACCACTGCATCTCTTCAGATTATCCTATTAAGTTACTGTTTTTCATGTTTTTAAAATTATTTTTGCATATTTTCCACTCCTACTTCATGCGAATGTAGGGTGGTTCATAAATGAAGGCCACAGTCACGTCCATCATATTAGGTTTGTTGATAGGGCAGTGGAATTATACATTTAGTGGTAATAATAATAATATCATCATATGGCCTCGGGTGCCGGGTGCAAGCTTTGTAATTTGACACCCAGAGGGTAGCTTGCATGTCGAATTTCGTTGTTCCTTGAATCACTATGAAAGTCAAGGAGGTTAGATATCTAAGCTATCTAAGCTCCTTGAACACTATAGCGCTTTCTAGTAGAGAAATGAGGAACTTGGTGTTGGCGGAAACTCCCGAGATTAATTTTGCCATTATGAACACGGCCTACTGAATTCAAATGGGTTCTTTGACATGCCAACATCGTATGACATGCGTGTCGTATTTTTGCCGCCTTTTAAAAATCACTTACCACGGTCAGGAGCGAACCTGCAATCTTGGGGTTAGTAGACCAACACGCTATCCACTCGCCCACCGTGGTGATACATACAGTTTATTATACCATATGTGAATACAACTGTTAGGCTACACATTACCGTCCACCACATAACACCAGCTTGTTATACCTGCAGTTACGACTACAGAGCAATACTGCTCTCAGCTCATGACTGACTGACAACCCTTGCAACAGCCGCCGACACAAGAGAAAAACAAAGTGCACAGCACTGAACACGCTCGCTAGAGCGTGCCACCAAACAAGGATACAACCAACCCCTGGAGGGCAATTCAAATCAAATCTACATCTGTTTGAGATACTGGCATTACATAATTATACCAACACATCACAATCCTAATCTGAATTGCCGATACACACACTATTACAGCCATCACAATAACACAGGCTATCAAACAATTTCCACACATACCCAAGTACACGGTGCTACATTAACACGATGTTGCAAAGCCCCTAAATCAGTGGTTCTTAACCAGTGGTCCGCGGACCACAGGTGGTCGCGTGTGCCTCGGTATTGGTCCGCGGGAGAAAAGGGCCCACCAGCATGTATAAAAAGGTGTCCAATAAATGGGGATTTCGAAAACGATGTGCATTGAACGAGAATCTTCCGTATGTATTTGCGGCGATGACTGTCAGGTTTTGAATTGAAATATATTTAAAATAAGTTTTAGTGAGGAAAGATTTCAACTGATAAGGTGTATGGGGAGTGGGGGCGGGTCCGTACATGATTCAATTTCAGGCTGAGTGGTCCGCAGACTTCTACGGGTTCAGAACCACTGCCCTAAATGAATTATCAACAACAAAACAAGTAAAATAAATTAAATTGGAGCTGGCTGCATGGCTTAGTAAAATAAAGAATTGCCAAAAGCCAACAAATATTATTTCAATTTCTTTCATTTTAGAATTTTCATGCTGGTTGGTGGTTCATTTCTCTTATCAGCAGTTTAATGGTGTTTTTTTTTGTCACCCCGAGTGGTCTTTCTTTAAGTACGGTACCTAATTCTTAGCAGAACAATGTACTAGGTGCAAATTGCAAAACTACACAGGTGTTGGCCGAACAAGGTCGGACAGTCTACACTTAACTAAGCTAATTCCTGTTGTAACAACGTCAGTCTGCCAAACACTATTTCATTGTTACCCTTACGATGCCAAAAACTGTCAATGATTTCATAATTTTAATACTGATAATGTTTTATAGAAAATGGTGGATGGTGGCTTGTTTAATCTATGAAGTTTAAATATATATCTACCTGTTTTGTATTATACAGTGTCAAAACAAACCAAGTTTGATCAGCAACTGTAAAGGCCATAATGGTATATTGGCTTTAACGGCCAGTGAATTAAAACTCAGCATTTTGTCTAGGTTTGTGCCGTGTCTTGTGTGGGGTTTCGCCTAGGACACCAAGCTGGCCTCATCAGCCAGCTCTTGGTGTCCCCGCCCGGACCCCCCCCCAGGAGTAGGGAACTGCATGTTACCTCCCTTTTTATGAAGCACACCTGTACCTCTTTACTGTGAGAACTAAGAGCTCAAGCAGCCATAATCTCCCTATGAAGACTTCCAAAAGATGGTATATTGGCTTTCATTTTCCTAGGTTTGTGCAGTGTTTTGTGTAGGGTTTCGCCAAACTGGCTCATCAGCGGGCTCTTGGTGTCCCCTCCTGGACCCCCACAGATTGTGGCTGCTGGAGCTTTTAGTTCTCGCACAAAGAGACACAGGTAAGCTTCATAAAAAAGGAGGTAGCGCACAGTTTGCTACTCCTGTAGGGGTCCGGGCGGGGACACCAAGAGCCCGCTGATGAGCCAGCTTGGTGTCCTAGGTGAAACCCCACACAAGACATGGCCCAAACCTAGAAAAATTGCTGAGTTGTAAAGGACATACATTTGAAATGTGATTACTACTTTAGTCCAGAACCATTTGGTTGTTGGTGTTGCACCACACTGGTGCTACATGTGAGTGGTATGTATGTGTTAGTATTCCAAGTCAAAAATGATCCTTAATTTCTTGCTCACCAATACTCGTTATGGCTAAAAAGGCAATTGAATATTGTGGTGTTTAAAGCCATTTTTCAGTGTTGCCTTAGTAATTGAAGTTTAATGTTTTTCAGTCGGTCAACACGATTGTACCCAATTGTGATGGGTTGTTCCCTAATCCCGAAAACAGTTTACATGAGATTAATAAATACACTTCAATGACCAGTTTTGATCGTCAAGCGATCATCATCAGATCCACTAGTCAGTATTTGTAAGTTATAGTCTATGCGATATTTTATTAAGATACTGAAAGTTGTGGTTGACCTCCAAATTTGCTTGCTGTCAATATGTGATTGTTGTTAAATGGTTAGAGTGGATTCTCTACTTAGCTGCTTGAATTGCATGTGGTCCAGATGAGAGCAGTTGACCTCGTCACTGTCTGCACAACCATCAAATATTGATAAGTTGCGTTAGTTTAACTACTACTGCAACTAAACAAGCCTAAGTGTAATGGATCTGATGATGATCGCTTGACGATCGAAACCAGTTATCCTAGTGTATTAGCTTGCCACGGTGGGTGAGTGGTTATCGTGTCAGTCTACCAACCCCGAGCTTGCAGGCTTGGTGCTGGACGTGGTAAGTGATTTTTGAAAGGCGACAAAAATCAGGACACGCATGTCATACGTCGTTGGCATGTTAAAGAACCAATTTGAATTCAGTAGGCCGTGTTCATAGTGGCAAAATTAATCTCGGGATTTTCCGCCAACACAAAAGTTCTTACTTTCTCTACTAGAAAGCTCTATAGTGTCAAGAAGCTTAGATATCTAACCTCCTTGACTTTCATAACGCTCCAAGGAGCAACAAAATTCGACATGCAAGCTGCCCTCTGGGTGCCAAATAACAAAGCTTGCACCCGGCACCTGAGGCCATACGATATTATTATTATTATCCAAGTGTATTTATTAATCTCATGTAAATTGTTTTCAGGATTAGGGAACAATCATGTTGACCAACTGAAGAACATCAAATTTCAGCAAATGAATATTAAGTGACTTAAAGATTCGGACATGAAAAATAAAATACAAAGTATGTTTCTTCCTGTTTATTGAGAATTATATATATAAGTTACTTATATATTTTTTTTATGATTAAAGGAGTATTTCAATAACTTAAAGTGAATCTTTGTTGTTGTTATTTATAATCCTAATATCTGTTCTGCTTGTGTTGTGTACGATTAGTTATTTTCAGAGATTGGAAGTATTGAATTGCTAGTTAACCAAGGAAGGAAGTTTTTAGTGTTACATGTAGTACGGTGCAATTAGTCCTAAAAACGGCCTAACCTCAACATCCAAAGTAAAAGTTTCCCTCCAAGCCCAAATTGTTCTATACAGTCCACATATTGTTTCGTAAAAAGTTACACCATTTTGAGAGTTGGGTTTGGGGAGGGGGGTGAGAAGTTGGTAAATTAGTAGTTTTTATCAGTTTTTCTTAAATATTTCGAAAAATATGCGGTTTAGCCCAAAATGTGTTATATACAAAAATAATCTACATTAAATTGCAAACAAATTTTTCGTATTTTAGATTTTTTGGGAAAATGCAATTAGAACTACTATGTAAACAGAGATAACTAAACAATGTTATTAAAAAGTAATATAGTCCAAAAGAAGCTGAGGCACCACAAAGGGTTAGAAGCATAAAAATACTGGGAACAAAAACTGGTTTAGTACAAGCGCAGTGCCTGTAGAAAGCCGTGCGTAAGGGGCCGGTCGACCACCTCCACCCTGCACCTGCCGCCTGCCCCTCCCACTCACATACTCTCTTTCCCTCATTTGTATTTGGAGACCCGTTGAATGCGTTTGTTATTTCTAGTGAAGTTCTACTGTCATTTTTGTTATTGTTCGTCTTTAGAATACTGTGCCAACTATGTGGTTATACTGTGACAGATCTTGGATCTGCACAGACACTCCTCATCATTAATCATTATATTAATTTAATCATCCCATTTTGATATCAAGCAATTCACAGTATTACTTATTGTCATCTGTGCCATTACCTCATATATTATGTTAATTATAAGTAAAAGGGATATGTATATTTTTTAAATGATGTTAATTAGTCGGAAAGTGCCAAGTTAGCCTGAAGCCTTCTTTTCTCTTGTTCAAAGTGCAAGTGGCCTTGATAGACGCTGCGGTGCCACTCTGATCGGTACTTATCATAACTTTCCTGTAAAAAAAAAAGGCGAATCTTCCTTACAGCACTGGATGAGAGCTATGCGTGTATTACACGTCTGGCGAGTCATTGGCGTTTTGAAGTGAGTGCATTGTCAAATATTTACATCTGTCTATCGGTATGTAATGTATAGTGCGAGGCAAAAGAGAAGGCATGCATTATTGAAACTAGAGGATTGAGTGCTGTTTTTCTCCTGGTGCTAATGTAGGGGAAGACAGCTTCAAGCGGTGTGACGTACCGAAACGAAGGGCAAGCCTATCAGTTCGTGTGACGTCAGGCGAGAGCCGTGTAATACCATGTTGACTAGATCAACGGCGCTGTCGTACGGACCTGGAAGGTCAGTCCGCTGTAGAGCTCTCGATGCGAACAGGTAGTATTCACTTGCTGCACGGTTATTATGTATGTTCGGTTCGACATATGTGTGCGAACAATTCTTTTATGAAACTGGCTGAGTCCAAATCTCAAAGTACCTTCTCAGCACCTGAATGAAATGAAAATCCACAGCCTGCTTCCAGTCTCCGACCGGGTCAGGAAATGGAATGAATGAAGCCCCCATCTAGCGGCGAGGATATGAACTGTGCCGGCTGCCGAGGCCTGACGCACTCCTCTGGGGCAATGATTAAATGAATGACAGATGAAATGAAATGATAGTGGAGAGTGTTGCTGGAATGAAATTTTGACAGGGAAAACCGGAGTACCCGGAGAAAAACCTGTCTGCCTCCGTTTACCTTCTCAGCACCTACTAAATGTAAAAGGGATGTAAAGCAAATAAAAGTGGGATGCCCTAGAGGGGGATGAATTACATCAGTAAATTTAATTACACAAGAGATGGTATATTGGCTTTCACGGCCTGTGAATTAAAACGAAGCAATTTTTCTAGGTTTGTGCCGTGTCTTGTGTGGGGTTTCACGCGCAGTTTGTTACTCCTGTGGGGTCCGGGCAGGGACCCCAAGAACCCGCTGATGAGCCAGCTTGGTGTCCTAGGTGAAACCCCACACAAGACACAGCACAAACCTAGAAAAATTGCTGAGTTTTAATCCACTGGCCGTGAAAGCCAATATACCATCTTTTGTGTCATGGATGGTCGCATACCCATCTTATCTTGTATCATTGTTGGTAATGGTCAGTCTAGTGAAACCAAAAGACCTGCACTAGCATTTGCATATCAGTAACATGGAGTTGGTTTTTACACATATTTATCTCCCTCTCACACATGTAAAAGGAAGGAAGACAAAAAAAAAAAAGCTTAAATTTTGCCCCACAAGGTACAGATGCAAATTTTGGAATCATTGTATGGAATATGTTACTGAGGTATGGGTGGTGCTTAGTAATGACATTCAGGGCACAGTCAGTGTCTGTGGATGCTCTGAAAGGTTCTACTCATAGGGTTAGTACTGCTGTTCTGACTCAGTGAGGAAAGCAATGGCAAACTACTTCACTCCTCATCTTGCCTAGTACGCCTCAATATAGTGCTGCCTTGGGTCTTTGTGGGTATCTACTCACATAACCTAACGGCAGTACTTTTTGAGGATACAACCAGCCTTCGGGCTGACTACCTAACAGACAGACCTTTGATAAAGATGTCATTATACTGCTTGTAATCTGTATGTTAGATTTAGTAGGGATGCTGATAAGCTTCTTAAAATTTTGAGACTTAATAGCTATATAAATAGTTGCAGACTTTAATTTTATTATTTTCATTCTAGATCGTAACAGCGATTTTGGTAGTAAACAGATAAGAGCTAAAGCTACCAGAACATCCTGTACATCTACATTGAATTCCTCAAGTACTCGTTATCGGCCTATTCTACCGAAACAAACTGGAGGAGAACCAAGTGAGGACTTGACTTCCTTCAGTTCCGTTGTTCCAGGCAGAAGAGGACTGGTTTTATATCAATGCTCTAGATGTTGGAAACAATATGTAAATAAGAATAATTGCCAAAGACATATGAATGTATGTGGTCAAGTAGTTAGGTTTTCCTGCCCTTACTGTGCACATAAATATCAGCACAAAAGAAATTTAAAAATTCACATTCTTAAAATGCATGGAATTTTTGGAATTCCCTAATAACTAGAAGTTTGTTCATCTTCTCCCTTCGTTCTGTTACAGTCCGACTTCATTTATATGTTACTTGTTAATCCGACCTGAGAAGCCGTTTACAATTTACTGATCTGTGTTTCCTATACAGGATGTCTTTTATGTACCTTTGGAGAATGATAGGTCATGAAGGGGACTGGTATAGAAGTAATTTGAGATGGGGAACTTGGCGTCGGAGCGGCCTCCTTAACCCCTAAAATAAGGGTTGATTCAGGCCCTCCACCCCGTCAGTTGGGCAATCGACCCAAGCCTCTATTACCTTTCTCAATCCTTTAACTCTTGGCAAGATTCATTTCATCATGTGGCGCTGGCCTAATGGATAGCGTTCCGATGCGAAAGGCCGGTAGTCCCGGGTTCGATTCCGGGCTTGGGGAAAATAATTTTTTTATGTTTATTTGTCGTATTTTAGTCACATAATACAGTCTGGTGCTACATCAGAGAAGAGAGTGCAAATACGACAAACAACATTTAAAAAAAAAAAAAGGATTTTGCCCAAGCCTGGAATCGAACCCAGGACTACCGGCCTTTCGCACCGCCACGCTTTCTATTACGCCAGCGCCAAATGGTGAAATGAATCTTGCGAAGAGTTAAAGGATTGAGAAAGGTAATAGAGGCTTGGGTTGGTTGCCTATCTTACAGGGTGGAGGGCCTGAATCAACCCTTATTTTAGGGGTTGAGGAGGCCGCTCCGACTCCCAAGTTCCCTATCTCAAATTACTTCTATACCCGTCCCCTACACGACCTATCATTCTCCAAAGGTATATAAAAGACACCCTGTATACCTACTTCCTGCTCCACTTTCCCTCTCGTTTAATACATCAGCACGATTTACATCTTGTGCCTCGCCCGTGTCTTGAACTGAAGAAGTGCTCTACCTACCCTCCTGATCACAATCTATCTCAATCTTTCTATGCGACTTTCCCGAGGTTTGTCCCTTGCTATAATTTGGTACTTTTTATGGATATTATTTATGATTTGTTATACTATTAGTGTAATATGACCCGTCTAGGATTCTACGACATCGATGTATTTCATATTTTATGGCCAACATAGGACCACTAAAATTAACAAAGGCTTGTATCTAATAACTATTAAATAGATAAATAAAACGTTTTTTGCAACATGTGACAAGCTTTTGTTTACTCTCCTGCTAGGCTTTATAAGAAGAAATTCTAAAGATTTCGTCAACCCAAAAAGTATAAAATTATTGTTCAATTATTTTGTTAGAAGCAGATTAGAATATGCATCCAGCATCTGGGACCCCGGTACTTGAACCACATTAGTGAAATTGAAATGGTTCAGAATAAATTCCTAAGATATCTGCAGTATAAAATGACGGGTATTTATCCGAAATATGATAGCTATGGAAATGGAAGTTACCTGAATTATACATCTCTGGCTAACAGACGAAAAATTACAATCTCAGCATTATGTCTGTCAATTATATTATAATTTGATAGAATTGTGTAACCAAATGTACATGTGTTTCTTTTTATTAGGCATATGCCTGTTAGAAGCACAATAAATCCAAATAAATAAATAAATAAATAGAAAGAAAAAAAAGAAGAAGAAAAATCAGCCACCTGTAAGGAAGGCCACTACTGTTTTAATTTAATCATTGGTGCTAAAACACCTGTTGCCAAGGAACTTATTGTAGGAAGAAGTGGTAGGCGCTCTGTCTGTCCCAAAACATGGTTGCTATAATTTTGTACGTTTAGTGTGTTTTACTTTAGTTGAAGATGATGTTTCTTGCCATTCCATCGACTGCTGCTTGGAACGAGGCTTCACATAGTCTTACTGAATAATTGATGGATCTCGTGGTCAGTGAGTTACTTGACCGTCATTCCATTCACATGTTGACAATGTGGCTGCAAATGGTGTCTACTTGAGTTCAAGGGATGCTGGAAGTCTGGGAGCATGCAAAATACTAGACATGCTTGGGACTCAAAAATATATTGGCAAGTAAGCCATGTAAGCAACCATTTGTTACCTCGATAGCATGCTGTTGAAATTCACAAAATGCAATGTGTGAATGTACCGGTAGTGCATGTAATTATGATATTACACATGACAATTTGTAAGGTTTTGTATCTCATATTCTTCAGTATTTTACAACCAATCAGGCATCTACCAGGCAACAGACTGGGAATCACTTGATCCTTGTGCCTGTCACTAGCATCCTTGAAATTTTTTGTCGTTATGATGGAAACGCTTAGCTTACGCTTAGTTCCTATTGTCCCTCGTGGAACATAGGGCATCAATGAAGCATCTCCATCTAGTCCTGTTTGCTGACAACCACTTCACCTCGTTCCAGGTCTTACCCTCCTCTATAGCCTCCAAGTGGACAGATCTGCGCCACGTTTGCTTGGGCCTCCCTCTCCTCCTCGTACCCTGTGGGTTCCAATCCAGTGCCTCTCTCTCAAGGCTTCATTTCCTATCCTCAGGGTATGTCTGATCCATTTCCATTTCCGTTGGTTAATTTGTATGGCCATCTCAGCTTCACCCGTCCTTCTCCAAGTTCTTGGTTGGAGATTACTTCCGGCCAGTAGATGTTTAAGATCTTTCTTAAGCAGCTGTTGACAAAGTTCTGCAACCTGGAGGTGATTATGATGGAAACACTCTATATATAAATATTTTAGTTTTGTAAGTTGATTATTATCTTTAGCTATGTCAAACTATTATTGCTCAATTTAATGAAATATTTGTGATGGTATTGTACTTCTTGATTATATTTTCATTTACTATACTAATATCAATTCATTTTCTTTATTGTAGATTCTTTTGGAAGCTGGAATGCGAATAGAAGAGTACGTAGTATTCCAGTGGAACGTTTGCTTAATATGCCCTTTCTCAATGACAGTTTCCAGTCAAATGAAAATAGAGTGCACTCCCAGCGTGAGGTATCTATGGACATGTTCCGTTCAAGCTTCGGGGTGCGAAGAGTTGGTCAGTTCCGGTGCCCAAATTGTGGGAAGCAATATGTCCATAAGAGTCATTGTCAAAGACATATCAAATTTGAGTGTGGGAAGGAACCCAAGTTTGTCTGCCCATATTGTCCTTATAGATCGAAACACAATTTTAATTTAAAACATCACATCTATCGGCGTCATTCCAGAGAACAGAGTGAAACTAGGTTAGAATAACATGATGATGATGATGATGATGATAATTGTTGTTTTAAGGGGCCTAACATCGAGGTTATCGGCCCAGGTTAGAATAACAAAACTGTGTACTGTATAAGAACTAACTGCAGGTTAGTGATAGGTTGGTACAGATTAAATGTATGCCATCCATTTGCTTTCTATATTTTATGGGCCATTTGATTATTAAATACCCCTAAATTCAGCTAATAACTTATAGTATTATTTCCAAAAACCACAAGTTCATTTCAAAAAATTATATATAACACTAAAAATGTTTGTTTATGACCACATGGGTATTAACAGGTTTAGTAGACTCAGTCATGGTTCCGTATTGATTGACAATCAAGTATAATAAAATTTGGGAAATCCGCCTGATCAATACACAATATTTACATATATAGGGCTATATTAAACCCATTTGGTACATGTTTCGGGGCCTTTTATGATGGCCCCTTGATCAGCCAAAAACATACAGATCATCAGTATAATCACAGGATACATCACAAAAGTACATCACAAAGACTTGAGGGAAGTCTTTTAGTCAAAAAAGAGCGCCGACAAAAGGATATAGAAAGCTGCTGCTCAGCTCACTGCTGCTACATTCCGAAGGAGACCACTGGGCATGAGGATCTGTCTGTAATTTTGGATCTCTCTAAGGCTCAATTGCCGCTGAGAAGATGGAACTTTTTTGGACTAATCAATATATGTCACCAAGTTTTTAAGGATTTTCCCCTCGCTTCTATCCTCAAGAGGCTCTGTCAAACTTGGCCTATTCGATCCTCGTCATAGGCAAAGTATTGGTCTCTTAACAAACAGTAATTTCTTCTTCTAACAGGAGTCACAAACAGTCAGGGCCAATATGACTGAGTTTTTAACAATATTTTTAATGATTTATTATGGAATGATCTTTTTATTTAGACAAGATACCCTGCTGGTATTATTGTTCATAAGGACTCACAAAAGACTTGTTTGATAAGCACTTAAAGTGCCCCCCTTTTAAAATGTTATATTAATGTGTTTCTTCATCTGTTGCTGTAACATTTTTAAGTGTCTCTCAAATTTGTCACATGCAAGTGTTTTATCACCACATCATCTTTCATGATTATTATGTTTCATTTTCATCCATTCTTTTTCATGTTAGATCTACTTTTGTGATGTATCCTGTGATTATACTGATGATCTGTATGTTTTTGGCTGATGAAGGGGCCATCATAATAGGCCCCAAAACATGTACCAAATGGGTTTAATATGGCCCTATATATGTAAATATTGTGTATTGATCAGGCGGATTTCCCAAATTTTATTATACTTGATTAACAAGTTTGTAAAATAAAATGTAATAGATTTTTAATGGTACCAAAATTACATTTTTGTAAACATTAAGCATCTGCTGTTATTCTTTAAAAAAAATCCATGATTTTCTTTCTGCAAAAAAGTTGACAACTTTCTCATAATTAATTGAATTAGTTTGTTCTCTCTCAATGGAAAGTATAGTTATGTTGGTCAGTAACACAGATTATTATCGTGCTGGTAGCCAAATTTCAGTCTTGCCATAGTAATCGAAATGTAATGTTTTTCAGTCGGTCAACACGATTGTACCCAATTGTAATGGGAGGTTCCCTAATCATGAAAAAAAAAAAAAGTGCATGAGATTAATAAATACACTTGGAAGACCAGTTTTGATCGTCAAGCGATCATCATCAGATCTTTTACACTTAGGCTATTAAATCTATGTCTACAAGTATCGGTGATGGTATTTACAATATGTACACTTATTTAGTTATTATTATTATATATAATATTTGCAAATGGGGGTAATTGCAGAGTTAATTAAACTAGTGCGAGATTTGTTATTTATATGTCATTACAGTAGAACGTCGTTTATAAGGACGTCAAACAACCGGAACGTCAATTATCCGGACGAGCAAAAATGTTGGAGCAGTACGCACTTACTGTTGTTATGCGGAAGTGCGCGCAGCCTACAGTAGTGAGTTGGTTCTCGTTTTCAATTGTTGTCTCCTACCGTTTGTTTGCTCTATAATGTTTCAACGTGTTACAGTAGCCTACGTACTGTACTGTATTACGTTGTGAAAATTACTTCTACAAGTGGCAAAAATGAAAAACGAAATCGCAATGTTTTATCGATTGAGAATAAGGCGGAGATCATTAATGAACTGGATAAATGTGAGAGTGTGCAGTGTCTATTGAAAAATTACAGTGTCGGAAAATCCACAATATTTTTGATTTGAAGAACCGAAAAGGTGAAATTCTGAATTATGCATCACAAGTTAGATAGTGAATTAGGGTCTAAAGAGAGAAAAACCATGAGATCAGCTACGGATGAAAAATTGGAAGACGCGGCGTACTTATGGTTTATTCAGACAAGAAGTAAGGGATATCCCATTTCTGGACCTTTGTTGTGTGAGGAAGCGTTGCACACCTAAATCAGAAGTTTGGTGGTTCTCCCTATGAAATAAACGCACGTTTGATTATCCGGAAAAATCGTTATCCGGAACACTTTTGGTCCCAATTAGTCCGGATAAACGACGTTCTACTGTATTTATGTTGTTTAAATATTGTTAGTGGAGATTGACATTCAGAAATGGTGGATCATTATTTCAATCAACCCATGAATGAAATAACTGCTGTGTGTTATATTCTACACTCATGACAAAAATCAAGAGAATGAAAGTATTGTCTGCCCGCCAGGAGAAGTCAGTTTGACATGCTGTGACGAGGAGCAAGGATTTTGGCTGTACGCATGCACAGTCTATTCCAGACCTATACATTAAGAGCATTAAAAATCCCTCAGTATGCCTTCCTTCGGAGGGGAAGTAAAGCCGGCGGCCCCATGTCATAGATTTATGGCATGTAAAAGAACCTTCCACTAATTGCACTTGTGTGAAGCTAAATTATAGGTTAGATTTGACTAACGCTCTTAGGTTCCAACGTTCGTCGCCAGGAGCCGACTGCAGTGGCATCTAGTTACCAAGTTCAGAACTAGTTGTCGTTGATGGTGGCGTTTGGTAGCAAAAGTAGGAACTACTTGAAAATTGAATGTCTGCAGTTCTTACTTGATTTAAAAACAAATAACACACACTAATACTGTAACGTGTTTTTCGAGGGGTTTTTGTGCAACTGGGATAAATCAGTAGGAAGCCATTCTATATTTATTTACGCGGCAAATTGTTCAGCCAAGAGAATTTTTCATGTTAATTTATTATTATTATTAATTTATTATAATTATTATTATGATATTTTCGGAGCATTTTATAAAAATTATTAGCATTCAGATAGGTTTTCTATGTATTAGAAAACGCTATCAAGCAAATTATTACGAACGACAATATCATAGAAAATTATGTGATTACGGAATTTTACGGAGTTTCGTCAGTTAGGGTATATTGAGAGACGTGACTCACTGGGAATTCAAGTACACGCTTAATCTTGTCGGAAAGAATGACGCAATCCTGGGTCGCATCGTCAAGAAAAGGCGAATTGTTGGAACGGAAACCTCCCGCCGAGTGTAATGACCCGGAGGAGGGGAAGATCGCGTGGTGTGTCAGCCAATCAGTGGAGACCACGTAAGCTCGAAGTCGCATGAAGAGTGGGGAGCCGGCGTGTGGATATATCGTTCGACGCGCCGTGGAACGTGGACTATCTGTGTAGAACTTGCGGAGTGTGGTTGCAAGTGCGTGTCGCTCCGATGTTCAGGGAACGTGGACTATCTGTGTAGAACTTGCGGAGTGTGGTTGCAAGTGCGTGTCGCTCCGATGTTCAGGGGAGTTAGTGACTATCTGTGTTGAACTTGCCAAGTATGGTTCACGCGGGAGTCGCTCCGATGTTCCATGGAGTGGAGGACTAACTTTTGTAAAACTTAACCAGTGTGGTTATACGAGTGTTTGGGTCCGATGTACGGACCATAGAATTATCTAATCTACCAGAATATCATCATATAACGAAGAAGATGGCGACGTCCAGGAGACTGTGGGAAGCACACAGCATCATCCAGTACGAGGGAAATGCTTTGGCAATTTCCAGTGGTAAGCGCAAATGACGCAGAAATACGCAATCTCTCATTTTTCTTTGTTTTATATTTCATATTTCAGTAACTTCATAGCTGGGAAATAAGAGTAAAATCAATTTATCAGACTCCGTTTTCACGTAATTTTCTATCGGTAATATTAAAATCGCAACGCTCCAATTTAAATTTTATACTTATTATTATTATTAATTTTGCTATACTTGTTTTATATAATAAATTCATTTCTTTTACAATGCAATCTTTGCTTTCAGTAGGTAGCATTAGATATAGACCAATTCCTTCTCCTGATACAATTGTTTGTTGGGTTAATGATCAAATCATACCACGATCTGAGTGAATAGAGTCTTGAAGGTGTTCTGCCAGAGCTAGACGTTGTTAAATACAAATTTAGATTTCAACATTGCATTGAGGTCTTGGCGCCCATTAAAACAACATAGCTTAGGCAAAGGTAAACAGTTACATTTATCACCCAACAGCATGGGGCATTAATAACCGCTACACTTGTCGCTCAACGTGTGGGCTAGCGAAAATGTTACAATACAGCCATTACACTTAACACCGGTTATCAGACAGATTCTACACACACCCAAAGTACACGGGGCTACATGAGGAACTGAGGAACCAACATGTATCATGCTCCTTCCAGTTCTTGTCGAAGGCATTAATAGTTTATTCGTTGCCAAACCTTCCAAATTTCATTGTTTCCTGTTCTGTAATGAACAATGCTGAGCTGAAAAGTCTTCAAGCACCTCTCCCCAAGTCAGACCCCTCTTTGTCAATTGTAACTCTTCCATTGGTTAACACAAATTAGTTACAACTTCCGTTAATAGAAGTTGCGTGTAACGTTCCGGCATCAGGCTTCATTAGTCGGGAGTAGGCAGGCGAGAGAGTAACAACAGTACGACCAGTGGCTCCACTGAGATAAGTAACAATATACATACAGTACTCCCTCTGTAATCCGGCATCTCAGCTCTCCGGCACTCCCAGTAATCCGGCGTTTTGTATTCGAGTACGAGCTCAACACTTGATTTGATAATGCGTCCCCAATACTGTACAATGTTTCCCACGCAGCGACAAGACTAGTGTCTGAGTAAACAATGCATTGGCGCCAAGAGCGATGACTCACGCACGCCCCCCTCAGGTGCTTAGTGTAGGACAGTTGTACTGTAGTAGTGTTGTGTTGAAGATGGCATCCATGCAGAAAAAACGTAAACATACAACTCTATCTTTGTTAGATAAACATGAAATCCTAAAAGGGCTTGAAAAGGGCGAAACCGAATACGGTGTTGGTCGAGCTACAGTTCCTGACATAAGAAAAAACAGTGATAAAATAAAGTCGTTTTTTAAGACGAATAAAAATTTAAAAAGTAACGACGGACATTGAAAATCCTAAAGTTGACGATAGCCTCTATGCTTGGTTTTTACAAGAACGTGGTAGGCTCACGCCAATTTCTGGTGAAATCCTTAAAGGAAAGGCTCGGGAATTTTACCGGAAAATTACAAAAAAGGATGATTTCCAAGAAGGTTACAGGAACAAGTTCTCAAAGTGTCTCTCAACCTTAAAAAGCAAAAGACAATTGATGCATATTTCCAGTCAACTTCCAAGGAATATCGTGAGTTCTATGATGTATTTTCGTACTTTTTTACTTTGTATAGTACAATGTTATTAAAACTGATTTTCAAATGATATCTGTGTTTTTCTCGATATTTTCCAGTAATCCAGCGGTTTCGATAATCCGGCAGTGCTCTGGTCCGATATCTGCCGGATTACCGAGAGAGCACTGTAATTGAATTCAAGTGCATGCTCTAATTGTATTTTTGTTTTATTTATCATATTGTGTTGTTCTAATTTATATACATATGCATAATAAAGCAAAGGAAGCAAAGCCAACTCCGTACAGGCCATGGAGGCCCTGGGAGTAGTGGAAGGTAGAGGCTTCCACTTTTTGTGACATCGGCACTAGATGGGATGGAGTTGTCAGCTCCACGCCCGGCTGTCTTTGCTCCCAGGAATTACCCTGGTACTCATTTCTGGTGTAGGCTGAGTGAACCCCAGGGCTATTTGCGTTTCCGAAAGTGGTAGTTTTGTTTCTAAAATCCACTACCTGGGTGGGGATCCAACCCACCACCTTTCAGTTAGAAGCTCAGCGCCTCTACCGACTGCGCCACGCAGCCCCCTACACATGCATAACACTCATACGTAATTCACAAACCCTTCTTCTTCCTAGCATATTTCCCGCATTGGAGCAGGGTCCGCTTGCTTGGTTGTTATTGCAACTTCTTTCTGTCAAGGGCATCTTCAGGTTTGGGGCCGCACACCAGTAGATCTTCACTGATTCTATCCATCCATTGTTTCTTTGGGTGCCCACACAGTCGATGCACTCCTGGATCGTACTGGAGGGCCGTTTTTACCTCAGAGTTTCATCCTTTCTATTGACTAGCCCATAAAAAAATAAAAAATCTATATAGCGAGATTCAAACTGTGAATCGTAATATAAACACCAATTAAATGCAATACTTTTTTTTTTTTGTAGTTAGATAATATTTGTTTATAAATTTAAACCTCAACACAGTGATAAGGATCTGATGATGACTGCTTGAAGGTTGAAATGCGTAATCCTAAAACTGCCCCATTATAATAATGAACTAATACATGTATTTTTTTCCGGGATGTTATTTACATTATTCATACATTGTACTCCGCCCAGTCGTTGGACAAATTCATGTTGACAACTGACAGTTTCGTAATGTTGCTCATATTGGCCCGTTTTGACACAAATTATTACAGGAAAAATAATTTATTTGATCTGCTTATTCAATACACTTTGCGAAGCCTCCGTGGCTTAGGCGGCAGCACGCCGGCCTCTCACCGCTGGGTCCGTGGTTCAAATCCCGGTCACTCCATGTGAGATCTGTGCTGGACAAAGCGGAGGCAGACAGGTTTTTCTCCGGGTACTCCGGTTTTCCCTGTCAAAATTTCATTCCAGCAACACTCTCCACTATCATTTCATTTCATCTGTCATTCATTTAATCATTGCCCCAGAGGAGTGCGTCAGGCCTCGGCAGCCGGCACAGTTCATATCCTCGCCGCTAGATGGGGGCTTCGTTCATTCCATTCCTGACCCGGTCGGAGACTGGAAGCAGGCTGTGGATTTTCATTCAATACACTTTGTTAAGACATTGTTACAGGTGTACTTGTTTCGGGGTATTCTACCCCTTCTTCAGCCTGCCTGACAACTATAAGTACACTTTCATGTTATATGACACAAAACAAATGTGACACAAATCTTCCACCTGTCAACAGTATAATATATTTAATGCCCAGTACACATCTCTGACAAACCATTGTCCTCCATCTTCACTTTTTAAATAAGAAGAATTTGGGATGCCACGCGCAGTAGATAACACTGCCGTTTCGTTGTAAACGCACGTACGTGGGCGCGTGAAGCTTAAAAGAATATGTTGGTTGGTCTAATTCTGTCCGTTAAATCCAAAGTCCGCTAAATTGAGGGTTTATTGTATACTAGATATTATATGTATAGAGAGAAAGAGAGGTGGAAGATTTGTTGTGTTATTCTATTTTACTATCTTATTCAAAAACGCCTTGTCAAACACTAAAGAATGTGGTTTAATCACTGCTTAAACGTACATGTTTCGGTGTTCAGTGACATCTTCGTCAGGGTAGATTGAACTTAGTTTTAAGATATTAATTATTACTAGGGCTCGGATTTTTAGGTAAATAAATATTAACTTATGTAAATACATATTTTTAGCATATTTTTTCTATAAATACATAAATTCCTGCTTTTCACTTATTAGCACATAAAAATACATAATATTTACAATTTTTACAATTTACAATTTTTTAAAATCAGTATCTTTGAGTTTATTGCATTTTCTGTGTTACTTCAACGGGGAAGAACCTGTGAGCTATCTAATCTTCTTGGAGAGCGTATGTCAGCTTGCAACAGTGGTATTCTTAACTTGTCACCCCGTGCCACTCACTGTGGAAGCCGGGGATTTCCTTGTCCATAGCCATATTGCACCACATGCTAGACCTCCCGCCCTCCCCCAGCTACCTGAACCAGTGTCACTCACATGCAGTTCATTTCTGGCACTGTGAAGGCAAGGCAGTTCTATGATGCCTAAAGTAATAAGAATTTAAAGATAATTTTACTTCGGATGGGGGCGTTCTGTTCTGCCAAACCATGTGGAAATGCAATCAAGGCTGAACAACGATCTCAAGTTACACAACACCTCAAGGCCAAGAAACATATTGCGCCTTCAGAAGAAGAGTTTCGCAATAATCATCGGTCATTTGTGATGGACAACCTGAAGATGTATTTCGTTGTGTATTGTAATGCTTCAGCAGTAGAGCCTTGGGCAACAATTTTGTAATGGAATATTTACATGTATTTCTGCAGAGTTTGTATTTGTTATTATTAAAAACTGATGATATAGTATTTCATATTTACACTTTTTATTTGTTCTACACATATACCTTTCCATATAGATAAACTGCTGTATTTCCTATTTACAATTTCCTCTCTCATTTTATTTTAGGGGTAGATGACATTTCTGTTCCCCTCTCCTTAAAATAACAAATCATCATCATCATCATCACCTCTGTCATGGACAGATATTTTGTCTGGCAAAGTTGGTTGTATATACACTTCCTTGGTAGAGCGTCTACCTCATTTCAATTTGTGACCAAGGAAGTTGGACATTTGAAGGACTGAAAATATTTATGTCATTCAGAGTTATATGATGTTGGTTTGTAAAGACCTCTTGCATTACATTTGATGATTACTGGACAGAATTATATCTTGGCCGTATAAATTTCAGGTTTACCAGCCGCGGTGGCCGAGAGTGTTAACGCGCTACCTCGTGTCTCGCTGGCATGGGGACAGCGTGGGTTCGAATCCCACCTCGGCCATCCTGAAAATGGTTTTAGTGGTTTCCAATTTTCACTGTGAGGCAAATGCCGGGACGGTTCCTTTCAATAGGTCCACAGCCGATTTCCTTTCATTATCGCTTCCCTGATCCGTCCTGAAAAGAAAAATACATGGCCATTGGCTGCATTAATAAAAAATAAAATATAAATTTCAGGTTTTCCTACTAGATGACTGTTGGATTCTGAATTTTTGTTTTATTATTTTTAGAGCTGCATCAAACCAGTCAAAAGACTGAAGACTTAAACAACAACAATAACAAGACCATTTCATATTTGTGTTTCCACCTCTAAATTTTAGTGTATTCTAAATTTGTATGATTTAATCCGTGTTAAGAGGGGAAGATGACCTCGCTGTTCCACCCCTTAAAACTCGGTGCATACAATGCCTAGATAGTATCATCTGAGATGAACCATATCAGGTAGCTGAGTTCATATCTTCTTGTCTTCATCAATATCATTTTTATAGAACTTACACCAATCACACCCATATTTGTCATTCAATTCCCTATTCCACAGTTTATGTCTGAAGTTGGCAGAATTACCTCGCACATTAGTTGGTGTGTGTGTTTTTTTTTTTTCTTCTTCTTTATACACGACAAAGAGTTTTTGGTACCCACTTCACCTCACAGTTCCTTCCCCACCACATATCTTATCCAATGTTCTTTATATCTCCCTCTCATTCTAGTTCCTCCTGTTTACCCTGGATTGAACCAAACACTGTACAGGGTCATCGAAATATAATGCCAACATTTCAAAAAATTATAGCACCGAAACCCTTTATGTTAAACGTGTAATTCTTTCACTGAACGCCAGCTGGTTAAAGTAAGTTTTGTTTTGGAGGGGACGTGACCTTGCTATGCGCACACTAGATGCGCAGTAGTCAAGGTCGGCCGGGGGCGCGTGCACCAATGACTGCATCGCCCGACAAACTGCACCTGATTACAAAGCTGTAATTTGATGGTTTAATCAGTTTAAGGAAACAGGGAATGTAGAGAAATAATCTAGGCCAGGCCGACCACCAACATCAGCATCGAACGCACGCTTTCTCAATGGCTGGATTGGTACGTGCAATCATTTCAGGAGTAACTGTCAAGATGGCAGCAGAAATTCGCTCCCGCAGGTGCTCCAAATCCCGAATTTTTTCTTCATACACAATGTTTTTATGTACCCCTAGAAAAAAAAACCAAAGGGTTGAGGTCGGGACTAGTGTGCGCATAGCAAGGTCACGTCCCCTCCAAAACAAAACTTACTTTAATCAGCTGGTGTTCAGGGAAAGAATTACATGTTTAACATAAAGGGTTTCAGTGCTATAATTTTTTGAAATGTTGGCATTATTTTTCGATGACCCTGAATATCCCCGTACTGACAGCAGCCATGGAAAATGGTTTCATATGCACTTGATCTGTAGAATACAGAAACAATATTTTCCACTTCCTTCCAACATCTTGCCCAATTTCATTCACCTTCATTCATTTTATTTATCAACTAGCTACTCCCGGCATGCGTTGCAATGCTAATCAAGGGAGATAATAATAATGAACTCCCGGCCGAAACCGTGGCGTGAACTGTATTGGAATAGACAGTGATTGCAGATAACACGGCGGGCTGCTGACAGTCTCCTCATGTCACCTCGCTATGATCAGCAAGCTATTATTATTATTATTATACAAGATTTAATGGTGCTCGAGCACTTGGTATGACATGAGGGTGATGCTCAGTCCCAGAAAGGTTGAGAACGCCTGCTCTAGCAACTATTGTTTGTCAGTCTGGAGGCACCCAATGCCATAGGTATTTATCGTATGGCTTTTAGTGCCAGAAGTGTCTGAGGACATGTTCGGCTCGCCTGAGTCTATAGCTGCTTCCAGCGGACACCCTTAGGGTGAGCTACAAGTTCTATTCAATTTCAAGTTGTTCCAACTTTCGCTACCAGATATCAATGATACCTAGTGGTGAACGTTGGAACTTTGATAGAGCGTTCTGACAAAATCTAACCTAACAATTTAGCTTCACACAAGTTTAATCTGTGGAAGGATCTTTTACATGCCATACATTTATGACATGGGACCGCCGGCTTTACTTCCCCTCTGAAGGAAGGCATGCTGAAGGAATTTTTAACGTTCTTAAAAAATCTGACGACTTAGGCCGGGTTTGAACCCGCTATCTTGGGCACAACAGTTCAGCATGCTACCAACTAAGCCACCTAAGCCGCTAATGTCATAGGTCATGTGGTTAGTTACCCCAAAAATCCCAGACAGCACTATAATGAGACTTACTAAGCAATTTTGTTGAAAGCCATATTTCAGTGTTGCCTTAGTAATTAAAATTAATGCTTTTCAGTTGGTCAACACGATTGTACCCAATGGTAATGGGTGTTTTCCTGAACTTGAAAGAAATTGACATGTGATTAATAATTTATTTCTTCTTCTTTCATCGAATTTGGCTTGCTGTGGACCACGGGAAACAATTGATTTGCTGGTTAATTCCTTTTACTTCACCCAGAATTTCTTCATCCTTTTGCTATGGTTCCTTCTGTTGTGTTCTTGGTCTTTCCTTGAACCCCTTGAAGTTCTTATTATTTATTAATAATGCTTTAATGAATAATTTATTTATTAATCACATGTAAATTTTTCAGGTTTAGAGGAAGAAAATAAAACCCTTTTGGCACTACAGCCCATAAAGAGCCTAGGCCTACAAGCGACCGCTGCTCAGCCATTTGGCCTGCAGATTATGGGATGATGGGTGGTCAGCAAGTCGGGTCCTCTAGGCCTGCGGTTCCCAACCTTTTTTGCCTCCCGTACCCCTTCATACATATTTAACTAAAATAGTACCCCCTAATAAGTAAACTTTTAAAACGATTAATATTTTATGGGCAATACGTACTTAACTTAATAAAACAATAATATTAAAAAATAACACAACTACAGTATTTATAACTTATTTTTAATACAGTATAACTAATATTTTTAATTATTATTTGTGTGCTGTTAGTAAGCAGTTCATTTCAATAAATGCTAAATATAAGTTTCAATATACTTTTATTTATTTGTGCAAATGAATATGTATAAACATTTAGCTGAGGAAAATAAACAATTACAGTACATCAGATTATTTAATTTTGATTTTATTGAAAACCCATTAATTTTAGCGATTAGTTTGGCAAAAATAGACAAATCAAGATTTTTTTTTTTAGCGTATGGCTTTCAGTGCCGGGAGTGTCCGAGGACATGTTCGGCTCGCCAGTTTTGTAGCTGCTTCGAGACGGACACCCAATGGGTGAGCTACAAGTACCGTTGGGGAGGAAAGTTGGAAGGGAGGGTCGAGGAGTTGGAAGGTAGTGGCTGTGGCCTATAGTTAGGGACCAACCCCGGCATTTGCCTGGAAGGAAGATGGGAAACCACAGAAGACCATCTTCAAGGTTGCCGGCGGGGGGATTCGAACCTCCTCGCCTCCCGGATGTGAGCGACTGCCAACAGTCATGCCGCAAAGACCATGGCTAACTCACCCGGTATCAAGACATTAATAGCAGTACATTGCTGAAGGAGATGGGTTGAGGTAGGGTGGTTTATCGAGGGGGAGCATTGGCCTTGACGTGTGTGTGTATAAGACGACACTGCGCGTTAGTACATTACGACTGACACGTACGATGGGAACATGGCGCCCGCCTTTGCCGTTAAATTTGGCGTACCCCAGGTTGGGAACCGCTGCTCTTGGCCGTTAATCTTGGTGTCCGTGACTGGGGCGCTGCCTAATAACCAGACAGCTAGTCAATTAACACAGTGAGGTAGTCAATTGTCCTCATGAGGCTGAGTTTAGGGAAACACCTCTTACTATTGGATAAAATCGTATTAACCAACTGAAAAGCATTAATTTCGATAATCAGCAAGGTGAAGAGTGAGACAGTAAAACATTTGACAGCATCCATAGGAACTATCTGTGCCCTGAATGCCTGAATTCAGCACTGCCCATACCTCAGTAGCTTCCGTATAATCACAGCCATGAATGAGACTGAGATATCGGTCAAAAACCATATTTTACTCTAGCCTGTGCCAACAGACAAATACTGCATTCATCAAGGCCAACAGTTGAACAGGTACTGCACATTTGTTTGCTGCTTCATGAAGATTTTAAGTTAGAACATGTCTTTACTTTTCTTATTTCCTGTCATTTGCTATCACTAGGTAAGTTGAATATATCCTTATAGAAACTCTTAGTACCTGCATGATAGCCTGTAACTTGTTTTGAAACTCTTGATATTCACATTCTTACATTTTATTTCTTCTCGTACTAACTTTGCTATTTCTTTTCCACGTTCTAGGCAGGTTCATTGGATGGAATGAAGTGGATCGTTCTGCTGACTCCTTGGCTTATGGTATTCCATCGAACAAGCAGACTTCCCTCAATGATGAACCATTACTGGGGAACTTCTCTTGGCAGAAGTCCAGCCATCTTGAAATTTTAGGGACAAGGAGCAATATGGGTCCTTTTCGCTGTCCCAATTGTAATAAGCAGTACGTCCATAAGAGTCACTGTCAGAGACATATTACATTTGAATGTGGCAAAGAACCAAAATTTGCTTGTCCTTTTTGTGAATACAAATCAAAGCAAAAGTGTAATTTGAATGCTCACATTCTGCGGCGACATAACGTGTGACGTGCATCAGTTGGTATTACTGGGCAAAAAGTAAATAAGATATTGTAGTGTTAAGAGGCTGAATAACTTGTAAATATGTGTAGATACAAATCTGAGAGAAAATTAAAATTGTTATTCTATACCAAAAGCACATTTTGTAAATAGAGCTGTTGTCCAACTTACGGTATTTCTTCAGAAATGCTGTTAGCGGTTTTGGATAGTTTCTCAGTTCATTCATTTTAAAATACTTCCGGTGTAAAAATATGTGTTCATACTTTCGATGATTTGAAATCAAACGATGATGGGAATATAATATGATCACTTCCTCTCAGATATCTGCTGATTGGTTTTCCTAGCAATGTGAAAAGTAGAAAGTTCAGTGAGAATCCACCAGTAAGAGGAAGATACAATAATACTCTGATTCTCTGTGTTAAGTGCCATATGTCATGCTGAGACCAAAGCTTGAATGTTTATGGCGATGGTTGGGGGTGTAAAGCTTAGAAATAAGCTTTGTTTTGGAATGTAAGCTTTCTATCCTTCTTCTTTTTACTTTATGAAGCTTGATAACGCATGATGGAACCAGCAAACGAGAAATTCGGAGTAGAATTATTCAGGCAAAGAACGCTTTTTATAGAAAGAAGAATCTCTTCACATCCAGTATAGACCTAAAAATAAGGAAAATACTGTTGAAGACGTATGTGTGGAGTGTGGCTTTGTATGGTAGTGAGACCTGGACAATAGGGAAGGCAGAAGAGAAGAAGTTGACGGCCTTTGAGGCTTGGTGCAGGAGAATAACAAATGACAAATGAAGAGGTATTCAGAAGAGCAGGAAAAAATAGAAGCTTTATGTAGAGTCTGAAAACAAGAAGAGCAAATATGTTGGGACATCTTCTCAGACATCGAAGGGATGTTAGAAGGGAAAAACACAAGAGGGAGACCACCACTTGCATACATCACACAGATAATGACGGACACGAACACAAAATCATATCGTGAATTGAAGAGGATGGCGGAGAATAGAGAAGATTGGCGAGTTGCTGCAAACCAGCCCCAGGGCTGTTAACTTAAGAGAGACCCCATAGGATCACTGTAGTCAGTCCATCGTTCAGATCTTCTTTGAAGGGATTGTTCGGGCTTTGCGTTCCTCCCAGTACTTCTTAAGACGTTGTGGTCGTATTGCCCTTTCCTCAGATGAAAACGTGCGTGTTGTGGACTTGTTTCTAATAAGGGGAAATGGGGTTTTTGTATTCTTGAGCCTTGCATTCAACTTTATCTTATTTGTGGTGTCGTCTGTTGTAACGCTTATCTCCTTCAGATCCTCTCTGACTTCTCTTATCCATGCACGTCTTGTTGTGGTATTTTTGAGATAAGATTGTGTGCTGCACTAGTTGTTTTAGGCGTCTCGAATCCTGCATCCGCATAATATGTCCAAAGAATCCCAGTCTCCTCTTACCCATAGTATCTGTATTGGGTTGTCCATCGGATGGATGATACGAGACTACCACGCCAGGTTCTGTCTGGTGAACTCACCTCCGGCACCAGACCTCATGGAGGCCCTAAGAGACGATACAAGGACCAATTTAAGCAGAATATGAAGTTAACAGGACTCAATCAACAAACCTGGGACCAGCTTGTTAAAGACCGTTCAACTTGGCGCCAGACCATCCCGGCTGCTGTCAAAATGTTTGAAGAAGAACGTCGTAGAATTGTTAAGGCCAAGCGACAAGCACGGAAGCTCCGAGCAGCACAGCCACGCCCTCCACCAACAGTTCTGTGTGATCTGTGTGGACGTTTGTTTCATGCACGCATTGGGCTGTTCAGTCACCGCAAACATGCCCTCAGACCTCAACTTAGATTATTACAGACTGTTTTGGAAGAAGATGTATACTCGGAAACGAGTTAAAGCCGCCGCCGCCGCCGATCTGTAATGGGTTCTAGCTCTTTGTACACGACTTTGTTAGGTAGTATCTGCCATCCTGTTAATCCTCCTTTCAATTTTCTGATGTCTGTCAGTCTTTCATTGTTTGTTTAGGTGAAAGTGTGTTCCTGCTACTTATGTAGCTTCCGGTTTATAACTGTGTTGTAGTGTTTTAATTTTGCATTAATGGATAAACATTCCTTTTTGTAGATATCCCATGTCAAATTTTGTGCTTTAGCTACCGTAATTTTTTTGTTCTTTCTAGTTATTCTTTTTATTTCTTTCCTTTCCTACTTTTTCTTCCTTTTTCCTTCCTTTCCTTTCTTTCTTTTTCTTTCATTTTAATTCTTACTTTCTTTTTATTTATTTCCTTTGTTTTCTCGTAAACACCCAGACCCGGCAATAGCTGGAACAGGATTTTGATATGTACGAGGGCTGTTTTTTAAGTAATATCCGTTGTAATATTACGCTGTTGCAGCACTGCGGTCTGCATTCCGTGCAGGTGTGCTGTGTACCTGCATCTATTGGCAAGGCTGAGACGCCATTACAGTAACAGTCGCCCATGTGTGGGTGTGTTGACAAGCTTTTGATATGGCAAGGCTGATCGCGAGTGCCGCCGACCCATAAACGGGAGAGAAAACTCCCCTGTAAGATATCCTGCCGTTTGGCCACCACTGTCAGGCAAACTGCGTATGTGGTCAGGAGAACTCCTAAACATACGCAGTTCTCCTGGTAAGCACGCAGTTTGCATGACAGTGGTGGCCAAATGGCAGGATATCTTACAGGGGAGTTTTCTCTCTAGTTTACGGGTCGGCGGTACTCGCGATCGGCGATGCCATTTCAAAAGCTAATAATCAAAAGGTTTCCTATTTCCGCCTCGTCAATACATTATATTCTATTTTTTTTAATTGTTTTTTTTTGTGATGTAATCACAAGTCACAATCTACATAGCTTACATCACAAAAAAAAAAATGAATATAATGTATTGACGAGGTGGAACTAGGAATCCTTTTGATTATTATAGTAAGTCAATATGGAAAAATGGGTGACTCTAGGAGTCAAAAAGATTTCAAAAGCTTGTCAACACACATGGGCGACTGTTGCCGTAATGGCGTCTCAGCCTTGCCAACAGATGCAGGTACACAGCGCACCTCCACGGAATGCCGACCACAGCGCTGCAACGGCGTAATAACACAACGGGTATTACCTAAAAAACAGTCCTCATATGTATGTATATGTTTTCTATTGTTTCATAAATTCTCAAAATTCATACATTGGAACTACCACAAGGGATAACTCATTATATTCCCTGAAACCGTATTTCAATTTTCTGTCAGTGATATGGAACATTCGTCTGACAACAGGCGACCAACACATGTGCAGTACTGTAGAAGTTATGAAACATCACCGTCAACAATAATTGTTATTAATCTGTATGATCAAAATCATATTATTTTGAATATCTGCTGAAAATTTGTTCATTACGGCATCACACCAAATCTATTGCAGTGAATGGCATTTAAAGAGAAAGCATCCCCAGAATTCGGATATATTATAAATGATTTGTTAGTTCTAAGGGGAAATTTTTAAATATTCTTTTGTTGTCTTGTTCAAAACTGTATTCCTTAGTTAAAAGATGTACCAGTGAAAATTGAATCGGTCATTTCTAAAAGGCCCTTTATGGCATGTTAGTTATTGCTGTTTAAAGGGGCGGAACTACGAGGTCATCTGTCCCTTTTCTGTTTGGTGAAAATGAGTTAAGCATGGATTGGGGTTCTTTTTTTCACCAAACATGTCAGAAAAGGGGCAGATGACCTCGCAGTTCCGCCCCTTAAAACATCAATAACTACCATGTCAGAAAGGGCCTTTTAGAAATGACCGATTCAATTAGATTTAGATTTCTTTTTCTCATTTTTCTTTGATAAAACAAATGTTGTTCCGAACATGGACTTTTCGCCAGGTGTTGATCTGGTGATGTTTAAAGGTCATAGTTTGGTCCAGCGTGACACCCAGATATTTTTTCTCTGGTCAATGTTGGAGTCTGTTGCCTTTGATGTGATGGCCAACTCTCCCCATGCTTCCTTGTGTCTTCTGGCGGAGTAATGTGTTAACATGTGTTGCTATTTCCTTAAAATGCATGATTATCAAAATCCATCATTGCGTATTTCATGCTATTACCACAGCAGTGATAGAGGCATTTTGTTTATAATACACAAGCTTGTAAAATATATCTCATGTTAGTAATTGTTAGTTCTGCTAGTTAAGATACCAAATTTATTTGATAATAATAATAATAATATTAATATCGTATGGCCTCGGGTACCAGGTGCAAGCTTTGTTATTTGACACCCCGAGGGTAGCTTGCATGTCGAATTTTGTTGCTCCTTGAATCACTATGAAAGTCAAGGAGGTTAGATATCTAAGCTCCTTGAACACTATAGCGCTTTCTAGTTGAGAAATGAGGAACTTTGTGTTGGCGGAAACTCCCGTAATTAATTTTGCCATTATGAACACGGCCTACTGAATTCACATGGGTTCTTTGACATGCCAACATCGTATGACATGCGTGTCGTATTTTTGCCGCCTTACAAAAATCACTTACCACGGGCAGGAGCGAACCTGCAATCTTGGGGGTTGGTAGACCGACACGCTATCCACTCACCCACCGTGGCAAGCTATTTATTTGATAATAAGACCATACTGACTGTATGCTGTGCTTATATTATAGAATTGTATATACATGGGTTGCTTTTTAGTTTTGGCACCAATGCTTCAGTGCCAAGTTGCAACAATGTTGGGCGCTGCCACTTTTACAGACGGTTGCTGCCTTGCAGCCCCCTCGCTCAGAGCACATGACCTCGCCCGTCCTCACCACCGCTCGTGCGCAGTCGCGCCTGTTAGATGATTAGTGTGAGACCAGCGCTCGCGAAAGACAGTCGCATTGTTTTCCAAGCAGGAGCAGAGAACGTGGATAAAAATTCAGTGTGCTAGGGGTCGCAGTGCTAAACAGTGTCACCGAGGATTGCAGGAAGCGTGCGGTGCAGATGCGTTACCGTTCAGAACGGTAGCAAGATGGGTTGCAGCCTTTCGAGATGGGTGCAAACGTGTGGAGCACATGCCTCGATCTGGTCACCCACCAGTAAGTGATGACAATGTACAGATGGTGTCCGTGTTAGTAGAGGTGGATCGGATCGGAATGTAACGATTCGTCAATTAGAGCAAGATACCGGACTGGCGCATTCAACTGTCCTCCACATCCTGAAGGACTTGCTGAAAATTAGTAAGATTGCATCCAAATGGGTTCCGCATGACTTAACCGACATGCACAAATGGCTGCGATATGATGCTTGTCGTATGCACTTGCAGCGTTATGAGCGCGAAGGAGAGGCCTTCTTACGGAGAATCATAACCATTGACGAGACGTGGGCCAGATCTTATGAGCCACAGTTAAAACGCCAATCGAACGAGTGGCGGCACCACGGATCACCTCGGAAACAAACAGTTCGACCAACCCCCACCAATGTGAAGGTAATGTTGATTCTTGCCTATGATTGGGATGGTGTGATCATTCACCATACTGTTCCCCGGGGGCAAACCGTTAATGCGGCGTACTATTGTTCGTTTCTGCAAGACCATCTCCGAGGAGCTCTGAGAAGGAAACGGCGCCACCACATGGATACACCGCCCATCGTTCTGCATGACAATGCTAGGGCACACACAGGAGGCGTTGTGTTTGCATTGTTGAATCGCTGGGGCTGGGAGGTCCTCTATCACCCCGCATATTCTCCTGATGTGTCCTTCCTTGAGACTTGTACAATTTTCGTGTTTCTGATTTTATTTCTAAATTGTTCTCTGTCCTTAATGTTGTATTCAGAGATTTTAAGTAATTCCATGTCTTCATGCACTTCATTTATCCAACTGGTCTTTAATTTACTTGCATTCATGATATTGAAAATCTTCTTAGTGAGCCTGTTCTCATTCATCCTATATATGTGTCTGAATTGTATATACTGTATATAATGCTAATGCATTGCATTTATGTATCCTGAATATACTCGGAGGTATAACTTCCATAAGGCTAATGGATTAGAACTAAGCAGTGATCATTAACACAGTACAAAATTTTATATTTGTAATAATATAGACAATTAGCGTTTAAGAAGCATATGCTAAACACAAGTGTATTGAACCGGGAAGCTTGAGTGAGAGAGACTTTCTACCTTCCTTTCTTCTGCATTTGATATGATCTTGGTATCAAGAACTTAAATATAAGGGGCAGTCAAATGAAAACGAGACAGACCATATAACAATCATGGCACGGACGGTGGTTACGCAGGTGGGTGTGTGTGTAGTAGTGACCTCTATTTCGAATCAGGAATCACTCAAACTTTCACCACTGTGCCATTTGTTTGTTAGACATGCTCGATGTGAGGTCAGTGAGCCGTGTGTGCGTCCTACATGACTATGGAGGCCGCAAGAAAGAGGAACAGTGTTTTGTAGTGTGATTTTTGACTGCAGAGGGAGTGTCAGGAATTGAAATCCATGCCCGAATGTTTGCTGCGCCCTGAAGAAAGACATTCTTGGCCGTAGTTTTGCTTCAGATGCAGAGGTACACGTCTGTGTACGATCATAGTTCTGGAAGCAACCTCAAATATTTTTCCAAGAAGGCATTGACTGTCTTGTCCCACAGTGGGATAAATGTACTAACAGTTATGGCGAGTACTTTTGAAATAACACAAAGTGTGGCTCATCAGCGGGCTCTAGGTGTCCCCGCCCGGACCCCCACAGGAGTAGCGAACTGCGCGCTACCTCCCTTTTTATGAAGCGCACCTGCGTTTCTTTACTGCGAGAACTAACAGCTCAAGCAGCCATAACCTTTTAATTCACTGGCCGTGAAATCCAATATACCAACACACAGTGTACTGTACTTACTTTTTGTCCATCTGTCTTCTTTTCATTTGACTGCATCTGTGTTGTTTTCATTTGGCTGCCCCTTATATATGCTATGAGTGAAATGTTGCATTTATTCACACATGTGAAAGTAATCACTAATCAGTAACATTCATATGACTTTCTTCTACAGTATAACTTACGTCATGTGAATTTTTGTAAAATAAGGGAAGTCCAAACTGCTCTTGTGTCAACAATACAGTAGTTATGTTCTCTCTGGAGAATTGAGATTTGTTCATTTTATAGACTTCATAAAGATTTTGCTATCAAGTTAAAAATACTTTTAATATTTTAGTTCTTAACTATCATTATATTTCTTAGTGAAACCCCATCATTGCTTAAGTATTATGTGCCAAATCTATCACAAATAATGTACTGCATCGTTATTACTATTGACATACTACCTAGACTTACATGTGACCAAAATAACATGGCTAATGCCATGAGGAACTATGTTAAAAACCATTATTTCCCAAACAAAAAAACATATTAATACTAGCAATTCTTGTAGGTTTGTGCCCTGTTTTGTGTGGGGTTTCTCCTAGGACACCAAGCTGGCTCTTCAGCGGGTTCTTGATGTCACCGTCCGGACCCCCACTAGAGTAGCGAAGTGTGCGCTACCTCCCTTTTTATGAAGCGCACCTGCGCCTCTCTACTGCGAGAACTAAAAGCCCAAGCAGTCATAACCTCTCTATGAAGGCTTCCAAAAGGATGGTATATTGGCTTTCATGGCCAGTGAATTAAAACACGGCACAAACCTAGAAGAATTGCTGAGTTTTAATTCACTAGCTGTGAAAGCCAGTATGAAAATGAAAATGAAAATCCTCAGCCTGCTTCCAGTCTCCAACCGGGTCAGGAATGGAATGAATGAAGTCCCCATCTAGCGGCGAGGATATGGACTGTGCCGGCTGCCGAGGCCTGACGCACTCCTCTGGGGCAATGATTAAAGTAATGAATGGCAGATGAAATGAAATGATAGTGGAGAGTGTTGCTGGAATGAAATTTTGACAGGGAAAACCAGAGTACCTGGAGAAAAACCTGTCTGCCTCCATTTTGTCCAGCACAGATCGCACATGGAGTGACCGGGATTTGAACCACGGACCCAGCGGTGAGAGGCTGGCGTGCTGCCGCCTAAGCCACGGAGGCTTGAAAGCCAATATACCAAAACATATTAAAATTATTTATTCTAAAAAAAAAAAAAGAAGAAGAAATCACATTTTAAAATCCAAATTCACAGGTTTTATCTGAAATGACTTAACATACCAAGACACGGAACAGGAATGACTTGAATAACAAAAATTAGATAACATAAACAAACGTGTTGAACCACAGAGAAAAAAGAAACTGAATGAGAAGATCTTTCGTGGAGCGAGTGTTCTTGCTATCATGTATCACATTTTTCCACTAGTAAAAGAGCACGGCACTAAATCAAGCCTCTGGTGTTATCTAGCAGCTTTTTGATGAAACAACTCCTTAGATGAAATATAAATCTTGATGTTCGACTGTTATTCCTTGCTTTTCTCAAGTCGGCGTTTCATCTCGTTTGGGCGCACAATTCAAATAGTCACACTCTACTATTTGAATTGTGCGCCCAAACGAGATGAAACGCCGACTACTATGCAGCATTAACCTTCATGAGAGATAAAGATCCCTGCTTTTTTTAAGTCATTGGCATGGCACAAACCCAAAATACTCAATAAGTCTAATATAATGATAATTAATTGTGAAGTGATATTAATTGAGTTAACATACAGGGTCATTATATATGTGCACGCAAGTAAACACGGCAAGCTAAGCCTGGCGCAGACTGCGGGCATGCGTACCCGGTTCAGCCGGTGGTTGGCGTGCACTTTCACACTCTTACCAAACATATTCAATAATGTGTAGTTACAGTGCTTATAGGCGATGCTGAAAATGTCCTCCCTCTCACGTAACACACACCTAACATCTTCTGATGAAAGAATGTCTGTCAACTCTCTTATTATTTACGGAGCCTGTTTCCTTGAATCGTTTAGCAAGCCTCCTAATTGAACTGGTATTAGGCACAGGTCTTCCTGGAAATTTGATTTGAAATTTTCGTCTCGTTTCAGAACAAGATTTTCTGCTTTTCATATACGAATTATGGATATACACGCGTTCGCGCAATGTGAATTGGTGTCTAGGCATGACCAACAATCACAGTAATCACAATACTCACTAAACATGCAACACTAACGTCTAAGCATTGCAGATACACGTCCTTATGAATGACAAAACACGTGTGAACTAACGATATGAGTCAGCGGAGCGCGTCAACCACCGGCTAAACCACGTACGCGCGCTCGTCACAGCCGACTTAGCTTGCCATGTTTATCGAGGCGTACATAGATATTGACCCTGTATTAGCCAATGTTGAGGAAATGTATTGTTGCTAAGCATAAATAAACTTACTTCACTAACTGAGCAGGAGATGCTATCTATACTGATTACTGACCGTAAATCTTATTGTTTTACATGGTTTTCCTGTGTTTTATAATGTAGTATGCAAGGGTGAATAATTTATTGTACTCAATTTTGTCTTTTGTCACTATTCATTGGAACATTAACTTACTGTAGTGTAAATATGTATCCCTGCCATTACATACTCTACAGTATTACTGAGGTGCCACAATTTTTTCATAACATTCATGCATTTTGATGCCTGTTCCTGGATTTTTAAAGGTAATTCAGGACATTTGTTTTTCCTGAATTTAATGATAAAGTGGATATTTATTTCATATCTGAACAAATGTGTAATGTACAGACATAGAACAGTACGTATATTTGTAATTACCTGTATGTATTATTTGTTTGCTAAAAACAAAATGGGGGCAAAGACTTTTCGATTTGCCCTCGTACTTATCACTACTATGAATTTTCTTCAGCAAGTGTTTCTTCTCATAAAGCATAAAAATTTCAGACATTTGTCCCATCGCAGCTCTAAATTTGAGATGCTCCTGTGGTAGAATTCAGCCGGCTGACTGTGGAACTATTGTCTGACTGCTGTCTTGGCGTCATCGTTGCACGTGAATCGCTGTCCTGTCAGGAACTTCTTCAGTGGATCATGACAATGTGGCAACCAGAATCACCAACAAGCTTTGGTTATTTCACTGGGAGAGTCTGGACCACCCACCATCAGTCCGGACCTTGCCCCTAGTGATTTCCACATTTCTTATTTTTGTTTGCTGATGAAGTTCCTGGCAGGACAGGGATTCTTGTGCAACGATGACGCCAAGACAGCAGTCCGATGATGGTTCCAGTCAGCCAGATGAATTCTACCACAGTGGCATCTCAAATTTAATGCTGCGTTGGGACAAATGTGGAGACTAAGTTATATGTGGAAAAATAGTGTGAGGTTCGTAAAACAGTACGTATATTTGTAATTACCTGTATATATTTTTCTTTGGCTAGAAAGAAAAATAGGGGCGAAGACTTTTCGATCCGCTTTCGTATATTTGGTCTCCTGGTGCCTCGTACTCTTTCTAATTTGTAAAAGTAACAATACATTTCACTATCGTTAATTTTGTAATATGTCCCAAATTTAGGGGCAAGAAATAGGGTCATCGTAGTATTGTGCATCAACGTTATACTGATTTATTTATGTGGTGTTTCCAGACAGTGTTAATGGATCTGACTAGATATCATGAGCTAGTCTAGCATTTTTAACACAGAAGACTTAGGCTAATGTCTCGAGTATCTTTTTACAAAGTGAATTTCAGGGTAGAGTAACTTGATTTCAAAATGGTGTGCATTAATCATCATGGTGACAAAATATTGTTAATTAGATGTATTTTTTTAATTTTGTGAATTAAAACACAACAAATTCTTCCTTGTACAATATTTTGTAAATGATTTGTTCGAGATCCTCATTTATCTCTTATGTATTTGAATACAAATGATTTAATAAAGACAATTAACTTTTGAATAGCTTCATGGTCATAATTATTTCAATGTAATGAGTGCAGAAGAAAAGATAAGATTCATTCCAGGAGTTTATCTTAATGAGAAAGGAAAAGGAAGTGGTGACCAAACCTCAGTTGAATTCTGATTCATGGGAGGTTCCTGCTGGGCACTGAGATAGTGTATTTACTGCTAGTCTACGGTTGAAACACACTAATGTATATTGATGGACTGTGTGGCAGTAGACAGCTTTCAAGGCTGATCAATGTTCAGTAGTTCACGGGCTACATGAACTGACAATTGGATACGTCTTGATTTACTACCAGTTGGGAATGAGCAGGCTTAGCCTGGATATAGGACCACTAGTGATATATTATATCACTTACCATACATAAGTTATCCAATTTATTATGCTTGAAGCTTCAGGACTTCTTGGCATACAAACCTTTTCGTATTCACAAGTGGGCTTAAACTCACCCCTGTCCGTTCCCTGTTCATCCACTACTATGACATGCTGGGATTTCCTCTTCTCCTCTTCAAATATTTCTTTTTACAATGTGGTTGTCTGGCTGCCACAGCATTTGATCAATACATCACCATTTTCTTTTCTGATTCCTAGCTTTATAAGCTTCCAGAGTGGTGCTCTTCCAGAGCACAGTCTTGAAGATGACTTGGGTACCAAATTCCCAGAATGTTCCTCAAACATGTCTGTAGCTTAAGAAATCCTTCTTTAAAGACCAACCGTATAAGTTGGTTGATTCCTCAGTTTAGGGTCTGCAACAACGCGTTCATGTAGCCCCGTGTACTTTGGGTGTGTGTAGAATATGTCTGATAACCAGTGTTAATTGTGATGACTGAATTAGTATGTGTTATCTGTTTTTAATTCAAGTACTTTTGTTACCAAACACCACCGTCAACGACTACCAGTTCTGAACTTGGTTACTAGATGACACTGCAGTTGGCTCCCGGCAACGAACGTTGGAACCTAAGAGCGTTAGTCAAATCTAACCTATAATTTAGCTTCACACAAGTGTAATTAGTGGAAGGTTCTTTTACAAGACATGGGACCACCGGCTTTACTTCCCCCTCCGAAGGAAGGCATACTGAGGGATTTTTAACGCTCTTAAAAAATCTGACGACTTTGGCCGGGTTTGAACCCGTGATCTTGGGCATAGAAGCTCACCACCGAAGCAGGTGAAGTATTGATTCGAGGAGACAGCAGGGACAAGTAGAGGATGTCGTGACAGCTTGCTGTCTGGCGCATCATTCTTGAGGAAGAAAAGTGGAACTGGCGAATGTTGCGAGCTAAAGAAAAGAATTAAGCGGTGATTTAAAATTTTAGTTCTTGACGATTTACTACGCACATTGATATTTGAACTCTTGACTTTGTCTTGTTTTGTGATGTCTTAAGGTATGTGTTTACAATGTGTTCAAGTGTTGAAATCTGTATACAAATGCTATTAAAATATGTTCCACCTAGTCAAGACAGTAAAGTTTTTTATTTTTATATTTAATAAAATTGAACATGTTTTGGGCTTCGATTGTCCATCGACAATATTTATACATTTTTTTTTTTGTAATTCACATCACATTAGATAAAAGAACAAAACATCTACTGTATTATTGATAAACAATATGCCTGATACGTAAAATACACATATTTTACACATGAATAATTGTCAGAAACATTCTACTTTTTGTATTTTTTTTTTTTTACAGTGAAAAATATATGTATTTAAAATAACCCATTTTTACTTATAAGTAGAGCCCTGCGCGGATAGACAAAACGTTATCCGCATCCGCACGTCTGTTATCCGCATCCGCACGACTGTTATCCGCATCCGCACGACTGTTATCCGCATCCGCACGACTGTTATCCGCATCCGTCCCGCATCCGCACGACTTTCAACCGCATCCGCCCCGCATCCACGCGACTTTTACCCACACGTTTGTTATCCGAATCTACTGGCATTACAATAATATTTTCAATGTGTTGCTTTATACTTTATCCTTTAGACATTTCAGCAGAAAGTCGAACCCTTAGACTATGTACTGTATGTCATGTGCTATGTTTAAAATGAATGTTACACAGCCAGAATTGCAACCCTTTCCAGTTAGGAGTGTTGATTGTGCTTAATGACATAATTTGACTGGGATTAGCGTAAATCATCATCTTACATTTGGCATGAAATAAACATAACGGAAAATATGATGTCATGAACATCCGGGTCCTAGTAAGGGGGGGAGAATTGTGCGCACTTAAGCAAGAATCGGTCTTGTGATGATAGATAACACAACTGCATTTATGATTAAGGAGCCTTAGTAACTCTATATTCGATGTGCAGAAACAAATTTAATTCAAAAGTAAATTAGGTGGACTATAATTCGAAATCTCGCAAATATGCATTTGCGCACCGTTACCCACCCCGCAGGGTAATCATGCGCATGGGTTGGGGAATTGTGCGCATGGGATGAGTGTTGGAAAGCCATACTAATACAATGTGAATTGGCTGAAACTTGCACTGAGCATTAATATTAGAATATAATAATTGAATCACAACTGTAGACTTACCTTCTTAATTGCTGGCTACAGAAAATAATATGCAACGTGTTAAGTTTCTTCATCCAAGCCTCACGGTTATCACATAGCAACTGACATCATGCTGACTGTCCCTATCTGATAGGTACGATGGCAGCCTAATAAGGGTAGGAGTGAACTGAGTTGCTAGTTCTACTACCAACTCGAAAAACATAGGTGCGCACGATTACCCAACTTTCCCCATGATATTCAACAAGTTCGGATTGTATTCTAAAAACTATCCGCAAATTTACTCCAAACATTATCCGCAGCTTATTCGCTATCCGCAAAGCCATGCAAAGTATATCCGCATGGCGAAAAATGTTGCGGATACCCGCGGGTTTATCCGCGGATATCCGCATCCGCGCAGGGCTTTACTTATAAGGTACGAGGGCTGTTCTTTTTTTTATTATTATTATTCAAGTTCCAATGGGCTGTATAAAAACAACAGATTGACATGCCAAACTGATTTTACTATTAAATGTTTGCTTGCTTTATTCTTATGTCTCAACATAATCGCCAAAACGATTGAAACATTTGTCGTATGGTTACACCAGCTTTCCAATGCCCTCGGCAAAAAATTCTGCTGCCACTAATGTGGGTACGTCTGGACAGTCTCCTGAAGTATTTCCTTTTTGGCGAGGCATTGCCGCCCAACCATACCTTCAATTTTCGAAAAAGATGAAAATGATTCAGTTTGGACTAAATGGCAGATGTTACAAAACTTCACACTTGAATTCTTTGAAAAAGTCTATCGTAACTTTGGCACAGTGGGGTCGTGAATGATGAAGAATTTTTTGCCGAGGGCATTGGAAAGCTGGTGTAATGATAAGGCAAATGTTTCAATCGTTTTGGTGATTATGCTGAGACATAAGAATAAAACAAGCAAACATTTAGTAGTAAAATCAGTTGGGTATGTCAAACTGTTATTTTTATACAGTCCATCGGAACTTAAAAAAACAGCCCTTGTACATTGGGTTTTTCTTTTTTCAATAATTTTGGGGCCAATAACCTAGATGTTAGCCCCTTAAGTGGGAGCATACAACTTAAGGTGCTAAGACAATACAGTAACTATTTATAATTACTGTATAACTGTCCCTGTCATATTTATTTCTTTTTTTATCGTATGGCTTTTAGTGCCGAGAGTGTCCGAGGACATGTTTGGCTCGCCTGAGTCTGTAGCTGCTTCCAGCGGACATCCTTAGGGTGAGCTACAAGTTCAGGTCAATTTCAAGTAGTTCCAACTTTATCAATGATATCAATGCTACCTAGTGGTGAACGTTGGAACTTTAATAGAGCGTCCCTACGAAATCTAGCCTAACAATTTAGCTACACACAAGTTTAGTCTCTGGAAGGATCTTTTACATGCCATAAATCTATGACATGGGGCCGCTGGCTTTACTTCCCCTACGAAGGAAGGCATACTGAAGGGTTTTTAACGCTCTTAAAAAATCCGACGACTTCACAGACTAAACATGTGTGAAACTAAATTGTTAGGTTAGATTTCGTCAGAACGCTCTATCAATGTTCCAACGTTCACCACTAGGTATCATTGATATCTGGTGACGAAAGTTGGAACTACTTGAAATTGAACAGAACTTGTAGCTCACCCTATGGGTGTCCGCTGGAAGCAGCTACAGACTCAGGCGAGCCGAACATGTCCTCGGACACTCCCGGCACTAAAAGCCATACGATAAATAAATAAATTCTGTTCCAGGACATCTTCCCATTTATGTCCTCTCTCCTCCATGTCTGATCTTACAGTCTCTATCCAGCATTTTCTTGGTGTTCCTTGTGGTCTTCTTCCTATGAGGTTAAGGTCAAAATATTTTCTGGTGGGTCTTTCTATGTTCGTCCTCATTATGTGCTCATACCACAGAAGTCTGCGTTTCTTTATGACACTGGTAATAGGAACCTCGATGCCAGCTACTTTCCTATTAGCTTCATTTCTGATCTTGTCCTTTCTTGTAGTTTGGTTCATGGTTCTGATGAATCTCATTTCAGTTGCTTGAATTCTTATGTTTCCCCTTAAAACAACAATTATCATGTTTTTCAATAATTGTTGTTATTAAGTTACTGTATATTGTTCTTTTATCTAATGTGATGTGTTGTTTCTTCAGTTTAGGGGCTGCGGCTAATGTGATGTGAATTGCATAAAAATTGATTCCTATTGCTGAAGAAGAACTATAAAGCCCGAAACTTCTTCAATTAGATAATATAAAACTATAAAAAACTATATTGTATTGACTAAGCAGAACATATTTTAATACAATTTGTATAATTACTGTTTCACATGGTTCACTTCATACCAATATATTGTCACAGTCTGTAATTTCATTCCTTTGTTACATTATATCTGCATATTTCCCCTTTATTTGTGCTTTATATACTATGCACATTTATAGAATATGGTAACTCTGGAGTGAACAAAACTCTTGTATATGATAACTAACATTTTGTGTGTTTCTTTCTTGTAGATTACCTTGGCTTTTGGAATGGAAGCACTTCCAGCTTGCAGAATTTTGCTGCACTGTCAAAATGTGAAGCATATTATTCTGGAAGTAATCAAACATCAGACTCTACATGGTTGAGGAAACATGAATTTCCTTTATTGGAAAGAAAACCATCGGTATTCCAGTGTCCTAATTGTCCTCGAAGTTACAAGTACAAGAATATTCTTCAAAGACATATCAACTACGAGTGTGGCAAAGAGCCAAGATTTATGTGTCCCCATTGCCCATTTAGATCTAAACATAAAAGTAATTTAAATGATCATGTTGCACGACGGCATTAAAATATTGATTGAAAAATTGATTCAGAAATTGAAGTGATTGGACAGTTGAAGGTATTAATATGGATATTTTCTTGGTTTTGGGCATTATCTATTGTACACTGGATCCAGTGATCAAATTATACTATTCTTAGTGCTTTTAATATGAATGTATTTTAAAACATCATATTAAAATTTTGTGAGTGATATGACAGCTTATCTATAAATGTATGTATATGTTAATACCTCTTTCCAGAAAGTGTAGTCCTCCCCAGTTTCCTTTACAAGAAACTCAACCTATATTACAAAAATATCCACTTTACAACACGAAATTTTTCATACACTATTTTTATAAATGATCATACATGTTTCTGCTCTTTGAGCCTTCTTCAGTCTAATAGCACAACTAAAATTCTCGCATGTCAATCTAGGACTATTCAGTGGGACATTCTCAATAAAAAAATTAATAAAATTTTAAGATTTTCACATCGTCATTGCACTTAAAAACAACGGAATAAAATACTTAAAGAATATAAAATCTGTATAAAATTCATTTGTCTATGACGTGAAACCATAGTCGCGTTGAAATGATCTGTTCCACACGATGCTTCTGTAACAACAAACAGCCCCTGACAGACAAAATTCTTACGTGAAAGTCTAAACAAATTCTCCATTTGACTGTAACTTACCCCATTATATAGACGTCGTATGTGTGAGTAGCGTTTTGTTTATCCGGGTAGATCGATTACATGGTTATTACTTGCTCAAGAACTTGTGAATTTGTAGTTATCATCCTGTTAGAGCAAGAAATATTTGGTAAACTAAAGAAGTGAAGAGTAAAACCATACGAACCCAACAATAATGGAAAACGAGATATTTACATACCGTAGTCTGAAGAAAGTATTTGTCACACCGTACATTGTTGTTGTTGTTTGAGTCTTTGAGTCTTTTGACTGGTTTGATGCAGCACTCCATTTCTCCCTGCCCTGAGCTAATCGTTTCATCTCTACATGGCTACCACACCCTACATCCGAGACAATCTGTTTAACATATTCTAACCTTGGTCTACCCCTACAGTTCTTGTCCTCGACCCTTCCTTCCATAACTAAGCTTGCTATTCCTGGGTGTCTTAGTATGTGTCCTACTAATCTATCTCTTCTCTTCATTAGCAGTCGCCAGAAACATCTCTCCTCTCCCACTCGTCTTAATACCTCTTCGTTTGTAACCTTATCTACCCATCTGATCTTCATCATTCTCCTGTAACACCACATTTCAAATGCTTCAATTCTCCTTTTTTCTGCTGCACCAATAGTCCACGTTTCACTTCCATAGAGCTCCACGCTCCAGACAAAGGCTTTCAAAAATGACTTCCTAATACCTAAATCTATATTTGATGTCAACAGATTCCTTTTTTGTAGAAATGCTTTCCTTGCCTGAGCCAACCTACTTTTTATATCCTCTTTGCTTCATCCATCACTGGTTATTCTGCTTCCTAAGTAACAGAAGTCTCCTACTTCCTTCAGCTTTTCACCTGCCAATATGATGTCCATAGAGGTACATTGAGTATTGAAAATAACAAATGTGTCAACACCTGCCGCTGCATGTCTACGGATGATGAGTGCTGGCTGACTGACCGACCTTGTTACTGCTGGTTGGGAGAGCGTGTGCCGCGGGGAGTGGACTGCATGTACACGTCAGAGACTTACGGTTAGACTATACGGTCTTGTCTTACTGTTTGTCATAGATTTACATAAACACAACCTATTCATAGAGAGCATTATTGAGGGTGCCATTGAGGTATTTAGCTTGTAGCCATTATTTTGAAAGTTGAACTCCGACAGTTGAGCAAAGAATCACCCATTAACTTAGTTTATTCACAATGATTTGCCAATACAATGTTAAATTATTTTATATTTAACAGTACATGTTTCGAGCTACTTGCCGTCCATATAAAGACGACCACAATTTGTAAAGCATTCTATTTGAAAAAAGACATTTTATTTTTAAAGATTTATTTTTAAAAACTTTTTTCACATTTTAAGCACGTCATGTACACAATTAAGAGGCACATTAAGAGGATCCTTTTTCTTTTGAAGAACTTATTTTAAAACAATCTTCTCCTTTATGGAAGATTCCTCTTCTTTTTTTTTTGTATTTTGGAGTGAGACCAAAGAAGAAGAATTTTACTACTGTTATTGAATAAGGATTGAGCCAAGTTCTATAAAATTAAGAAAAAATAGTGTTGTCAACTTCCTTGATGCAAACCATTGTAGTGACCTCTAATAAAACAAAATAATAATCTGCTGCATGAGGGAAAGATAACGGGTGCTGGGAGTAGGAGATTATTTTATCATTAATTATAGCTTTGGTTACTGACTTGACTCTTTGACCAGCTGATATGCTTGTTCCATACACTTCCAAAATCCTTAGTCCTACCTAAAACTGAATATAAACCCTCACAACTTGAAAAGAACTAGCACTTCATAGACAAATATATTAGACGAGGAACCAAACCTAAATCTCACCCTCATGCAGCAGGTGATTTTTTAAAATAATTTAAGTCAAGGAAGTTGGCAAAAGTACCGACAATTATGCTCTTCTCTATAATTTATTCTATATCTTGCTAAATCTTGCCTCTGAATGTGACCTTACTTTCAATTTACTGAAATTATAAAAGAAGGAAAATTTAATATCATGAGCATCATAAGAAAAACTGAAAAGAATACATGATGTCACCCTCACCTCAAGTTATTAGGAATTGATATTAAAAATTTAATATTGAAATACATTTATCACATTGGAGATATAACTTGATGATATAGGGTCATCATCATCCTCATCATTCATTCTCTGATCCAACAAGCCGGGTACGGGGATAAATGAGCCTCTTACAGCTTTTCCGGTCCTCCTACATATTTGCTCCAATTTCTTCTGCCAATCTGCATCCCTCTTTATCAAGTCTCTCCAGATTTGCTTCTCCCAAATGTCCCGAGGCATTCCCCTTGGTCTCTTACCTAGTCAAAATATAATCTTGGTGTTCTGTCATGGGTCATAATTTTTAATCCCCCTGTACGCGCCGCTGGGTTGGTAAAAGTGACCTTGGCAGGCACAGCCTTATCTCCCCAATGAACATGCGCGCTGAGGCCGGCAATGTTGCAACAAACTGTCAGTATCTCCGGTGTCGTAAGATTGTGAAGTGCTAGTTGAGCCAGCGAGCGAGTGTCAGTGGAGAGCTTGCCGAGCCTTGATTGGTATCAGAGGGGAGACTTAAATTGGTGACCCGGTACTTAGGGTTATACCTTGAAACATTGTACTTATACAGTGTCTTTCACTCAAAGTGGGGCCGGCCACATGGCCTGCGCAGCGCCATATGTAGAAGATCGAGGTGAAGGTCAGACGACCTGAGACAGTTCCGACACATGATTTGCCTATTTTAAGTTACAAGTGTTATAAGTTTATAACGTGTTTACCTGGTTATTGTTTAATTGTTATGTTTCAAAATTTTATAACATTAAATCCTATTGCTTCAATTTTTATTGATGGGGAAAAATTAAAAATAAGGTTTATGCAACAAACTCTAGATGAACTCAAACAAAATATCATGAGAGAAATTGAGGCTATCTCAGTGGATGAACTAATGCGTGTGAATGAAAATTCCCTTAGACGATGCCAGAAATGTGTAGATGCAGATGGAGGACATTTTCATGTTATGTATATACGATTCGTACGGGCGCTCTCTCGCCCCGAAACTCAACAAGTTGCCATCTGCTCGGCCGACCCTCAACGCGCAAACGCCGGCCCCACTTTCAGTGAAAGACCCTGTACTAAGTTGTAATTCTTGTTATCTATACTTTGGCTGTCTACGTGGCTCAGCGGTAACGTTCTCGCTTGCTGGGCCCAAGGTTGCAGGTTCGTATCCTGGCACAGTCAGCTGGCATTTGAGGGTGCGTAAATGCGAGGGTGCCGTGTCAGTAGATTTACTGGCATGTTAAAGATCCCCTTCGGACAAAATCCCGGCACCCCAGCGTCTCTAAAAGCCAGTGTAGTTAAAAGGGACGTAAAACGAATAGCATTATTATTATTATTATCTATAATTAAATGTAAGAGTTTAAAAATTACTCTTATGGTTGCTAGTGTTAGTTATGGTTGTTGTTTTTTGGGCGGAACAGCAAGGTCATCCGCTCCAGGTTGCTAGTGTCAGACGACATTTTGCAAGATACGGAAATCAGCAGTATGCCTGTATTATTTAGTGTTAGTTACCAAGTCTCTTTGCTCTTCTTCCATACTTCATATAAGGTGCGTTCAAAAAGTAACGAGCCGGAGGGTGGAATGCGCAAGCCGGTAACGACATCGGCTTATCGTGGCATGTGTAACGAGGTGTGGTTCCGACCAGAGCGTTTGTCGTTTGGATTCTGGTTCGAAGTGATGACAACATGACTCATCTCCAGCCACCACTCGTGCCAGGAACCCATTCCCTCCCTTTGCATAGCGCTGCAGATGACCAAGACAGTGGGCCATTCGACATGCTTCCTGGTGTGATTGAAGACTGTGGGGCACCCATTGGGCACACACTTTGCGCAAGTGCAGTCGTTCCTTCATGATGGTGTGCACACTTCCGACGCTCAATCCGACCACGGCGGCTATGGCGTTCATTGTCCTCGGCGGTCCTGGGTAATGAGTGCATCAACCAGCTGGACGTTTTCATCGGTAATGCAGGGGGGTGCCCCAGACTGGGCATCATCGGCTAACGACACCCGTCCTTCCCTGAAGCGCTTGTGCCACGCCTTGACCCTTGCAAGGGACATGCAGAGTTCGCCGTACACTTGTGACATTCGGCGATGAATGTCCGTTCCCCCTACTCCTTCCGCTGTTAGAAACCGAACAACACCTCTTTGCTCTTCGTTTGACGCCTCCATGTCGCTGTTTGCAATGCGACTGGCAGCGTTGGACGATTGATGCATGCTGCTGCTCGCTTTGTATCGTCACGTGACGTGCACGCGTGCCCTCTAGCGACGGGCTGTGACCTTCCACACTCTGGTCGGTACCACACCTCGTTACACACGCCACGATTAGCCAATGTCGTCACCGGTTTGCGCATTCCAGCCTCCGGCTCGTTACTTTTTGAACGCACCTTTTACTTAGTAGAATCTGCAGAATTCTGTTATAGATTCATTTGGGGATGTAGATGTAATCAACTACCTTGTGACCACTGTGTATGTTGTTGAAATAATTAGTCGTATGGGCTTTCCGTAGCAGTTACTGGACATAAGACATAGAACCAATATGGTGGGACTTAAGATTTTAATGCTGTAAGTGTATTCCTTACTTTGAAAGCTACTGTATTTTACCAACTGTTGTAGAATAGTGCCTAACTTGAACTCTGTTCTATATTTTAGTTCTTCCCCGGAGCTGGAGTGGGTATCATTCTCTTCTGCTTGGCAGCCCTGGATCTTCCATTTCAAGTCAACAAGGGAAAAGTAACCAAGCTCATGTTAAGGAAGGAGGAGGGGCAGGCTCATTTCAGTGTTCGGACTGTGGCAAACAGTATCTGTATAAATATAACCTTCAGAGACATACGAGGCTGGAGTGTGGCAAGGAACCCATGTTCGTCTGCCCCTATTGTCCGCACAGAGCCAAGCGCAGAGACCATCTGCACAATCACATTGTGCTACGCCATCAGTCTTTCAAATCCAGTTGATTGTAGAGCTTTCAAAATTGTCATGTTTTATCATCTCCGAGTTTCCTTAACATATCAGTTTAGGGCATCACCAACAGCAAGGTCTACACTTCCATTTCTACATACGTAGGTTGGTTTATTAGTTTTGGCACCTTAGTTATAACTGGATTAATAACTCACTTAGATGGTTCCAAGTTTCACAGGCCCTCGATGTAGTCCCCACCGTTGCGTACAACGTGTTCCCAGCGATGCGGAAGTCGTTGGATCCCGTTGGCACTGCCCAATCTATTGATGGTACGAAGAGAGCGCTCGGCAGCCTGCTTAAAGTCTTCAATGGTACAGAAGCGCTGCCATACTGTTCCCCGAGGGCAAACCGTTAATGCGGCGTACTATTGTTCGTTTCTGCAAGACCATCTCCAAGGAGCTCTGAGAAGGAAACGGCGCCACCATATGGTTACACCGCCCATCATTCTGCATGACAATGCTAGGGCACACACAGCAGGCATTGTTGGATCGCTGGGGCTGGGAGGTCCTCTATCACCCCCCATATTCTCCCGACATCAGTCCCTGCGACTATGATCTCATCCCGAAGATGAAGATGACAATGACGTTAAGCAGGCTGCCGAGCGCTCTCTTCGTACCATCAATAGATTGGGCAGTGCCGACGGGATCCAACGACTTCCACATCTCTGGGAATACGTTGTACGCAACGGTGGGGACTACATCGAGGGCCTGTGAAACTTGGAACCATCTAAGTGAGTTATTAATCCAGTTATAACTAAGGTGCCAAAACTAAAAAAACCAACCTATGTATTTTTAAAAATAAACGTAATAGTTCTGTGCTATTCTTCTTTCCTTACTCAAGGAGGCTGGTGTGAATTCCTGTTTCTACAGGTGTTTATTTGCTGTGGAATAGCATTCTTGGTAACATATTTCTAACCAGCCTTCCATTAGTTGCTTAGCAGGACTGTGAGGTAGATGAGTCCTACCTAGATTTTAGTGCTTCCTCATTGAGCAAGAATCCAAGAAATTGGTTACCCTGAATAGTTCATAATGTTGGTATAGTGTATTATCGTATAAATGATTTTATATTACCTTTTATTCAAAATATTCCAATATAATATTTTTATTGAAATTAAAACTGTATTTTTCTTTCAATACTGTAGACTTTATTGATTTCCAATATCTCTTCCTGTACTCCTCTCCTTCTTGATCAGTGCAGATTCTCAGCACCTGTTATTTCAATATAGAGATCTTTCAGTGTTGCGGCTTCGGTGGCGTAGTTGGTAGCATGCTGAACTGCTGTGCACAAGATCGCGGGTTCAAACCCGGCCGAAGTCGTCGGTTTTTTTAGGGCGTTAAAATCCTTTAGTATGCCTTCCTTCAGAGGGGAAGTAAAGCCGGCGGTCCCAAGTCATGGATTTATGGCATGCAAAAGATCCTTCCACTAACTAAACTGGCGGCTTCTGTGGCGTTGTCGGTAGCATGCTGAGCTTCTATGCCCAAGATAGCGGGTTCAAACCCGGCCGAAGCCGTCGGATTTTTTAAGAGCGTTAAAAGTCCCTCAGTATGCCTTCCTTCGGAGGGGAAGTAAAGCCGGCGGTACCATGTTATAGATTTATGGCATGTTAAAGAACCTTCCACTAATTGCACCTGTGTGAAGCTATATTGGATAGGTTAAGAATGTAAACAATGCTATGTTTCTATGTTCGTTGCCAAGAGCCGACTGCGGTGGCGTCTAGTAGCTAAGTACTGAACTTGGCATAGTAGTCGTTGACGGTGGTGCTTGGCGGCAAAAATAGGAACTATTTGAAAAATTCTAAGTTGCAGTACTTAAATTAAAAAACAGATAACACACACTATTACAGTCATCACAATTAACACAGGTTATCAGACAGATTCTACACACACCCAAAGTACACGGGGCTACATGACCATGTTGTCGCAGCCCCTAAACTTAGGAACCAACCAACCAACTAACTAAACCTGTGTGAAGCTATATTTCTAGGTTAGATTGAGTTTAAATAAGGTTTTGAATATTCCCAAAGGGAATATGATGTAGTTTCCATTTGAGCGGATGAATTATCAATAAATGATAAAAATGGTCCGGTGTAGGTTAGATTTAGTTTAAATAAGGTTTTGAATATTCCCAAAGGGAATATGATGTAGTTTCCATTTGAGCGGATGAATGATCAATAAATGATAAAAATGGTCCGGTTAGCTCAAACAATGCCAGCGTTTCGCTTGTCAGTTGGAGGCGAAATGCTGGCATTGTTTGAGCTAACCGGACCATTTTTGTCATTTAGATTATTTGTAACGCTCTATCAAAGTTCCAACGTTCACCACTAGGTATCAGTGATATCTGGTAGCGAAAGTTGGAACTACTTGAAACTGAACGGAACTTGTAGTTCACCCTATGGTTGTCCGCTTGAAGCAGCTACAGACTCAAACCTAAGGGTCGGCGCACAGCGAACATTGTCTGGAAAGAAGTATTGTGAAATAAAGGTTATAAACTATTACATAATGTCATAATTTTTTAATTCCAATACTGAAAAATAATGCTGCGGAACAGTACGGGCGCCCTAGTTTAATTAATTTGTATTTCACGAAATACACATTGGACATTAATAATCAACATGCCAATGAACAGAGGAAGGTTCAAAGTTTTGTTGACCACCACTTGTGCGGTGATAGTTGCGTACATGGCCGCTAGGGTGATAGCAGAAACGGCCGCTTGGGCACTCGCGCCGTCTCACTTCACTGTCTCTTGTGAATAAGATGGCTACTATGCAGCATAAGGTTTTCTGCGTTCTTGTGTTTGCAAAATGTGAGTCGGTAGTAACAGTGCTGTGGGCTTTTCGTCTCCGATTCGGCATTGAACCACCAGCTAGGAAAAGCATAAAACGTTGGGTTATGCAATATCACGAAACTGAATGTCTCTGCAAAGGAAAAAGCCCTGGCCGACCGAGTGAGTCAGAGAATGATGTCAGACGAATAGAAGATAGGCCGCATAGGACAGGAAGGCCTGGGTCTACACTTCTGGCCACCGAGATCACCTGATCTTACACCATGTGACTTTTTTTTGTGGGGCTGTGTTAAGGACACGGTTTACGTCCCACCTCTACCAACAACTCTGGCCGACCTGCAGAACCGTATCACTGCTCCGGTGCACTCATAACACAAGACATGCTTTCTCGCATGTTGAACAAATTTGGCTACTGCCTAGATGTTTGCCGTGCAGCACAGGGAGGACACTTTGAACATTATAACCTGTGATCAACAAAACTTTGAACCTTTCTCTGTTCATTGGTATGTAGATTGTTCATGTCCAATGTATATTTCGTGAAACACAAATTAATTAAATTGGGTCCATCTTTTTGAATGTCCCTGTAATTGTGATTCGATTGCGTTACCCAACTGAAAAGTTGCAATATCAATTGTTATTTGAACGACTTCTCAATTTGGTTGATACAGTATAAAATATTGAATTGTCTGTTGTATGTTTGATTGATTTATGAGGGGGGAAAGTAAAGTAACCTGTAATAAGTTCTCAACATTCGTCCTAAATTCATGAAATAATTGCTGTTCAGTAACTTCGGATTCAAACCGAAATCTCCTGCATTCTGCCTTCCTCAGCGCTACCAGTCTAATGTGCCCCATTGCATTATGAAACCTAACATTTGAGAGCATAATAAAGTCATATGTGGTACAACAACATTAGATGTCTATACTGTCCATGGTCTTGGTATGATCACGACTCATTCCCATGTTGTTAGATCTGGACTGCACCTTCCTAAGGGACACCGGTGTGCTGAATTTGCGCTTGGTTACTCAGCAGCAAGTTCCTCAGTGTGACAAACTTTAAAACTTGTTGTATATAGTCTTATTTAATCCACTACTAGACCAAAACATGTATTGTGAACCATGAAAACGAATAAGTAATTTGGAAAATACATTTTTTCAGAACGTCCGATGAATCGGACGTTGGCGGTCAAAGGGTTAACATGCAGGAAAATGACAATGAAAATCCACAGCCTGCTTCCAGTCTCCGACCGGGTCAGGAAAGGAATGAATGAAGCCCCTATCTAGCGGCTAGGATAGGAACTGTGCCGGCTGCCGAAGCCTGTCGTACTCCTCTGGGGCAATGATGAAATGAATGACAAATGAAATGATAGTGGAGAGTGTTGCTGGAATGAAATTTTGACAGGGAAAACCGGAGTACCCGGAGAAAAACCTGTTGGCCTCCGTTTTGTCCAGCACAGATCTCACATGGAGTGACCGGGATTTGAACCACGGACCCAGCGGTGAGAGGCCGGCGTGCTGCCGCTCTAGGAAAATGACAATAATTTTTCGTAACAGTATCATTGGTCTTGATAGTGGTGAAATAGGCAGTCATCTTAATTTTTTGAACAAAGGAGCTGATGACCTAGGTGTCTCTAGACCCTAAACATGGATGAACAAGAACGTGAGCTATGTGATTTTGCTGGACCTAAGTATGTGGATTTTCCCCGTAATTTTTTACAGATTGCCCGACTAACGTAAGCCAAAAATGGTCACGCGAGGACTGGCGCCATGGGTCAATACCATAAATAATATAGAAATATTATCATTTAGACTTTCACGGCCCTTGATACTATCCATAATGTAGTATTTTTGGCTTATGCCGTGTTTTATTAACTCAAACTCGACACGTTTCGAAAGAAACCATGTCTTTCTTCATCAGGAATTTTAGCTAAAATGGCGTCCATTTTAGGGAACCTTTTTTAGTTTCTTTGTTGCTTTCTCTTAGCAACCATTTGTCGTAATCCTGTTTATTCCTGATGAAGAAAGATATGGTTTCTTTCGAAACGCGTCGAGTTTGACTTAATAAAGCACGGCATAAGCCCAAAATTCTACATTATGGATAATATAGAAATAACTTGAGTGTTTCTTTTGCAGGATGAAATTCAAGGCTAGAAAGGAAGGTACAGCAAGCGACAGGAAATGAGGGCTGACCAAAACTAAATTATAGAGTATCATTTAGGCCTCGGGTCAAAAATACCCTTGCGCCAGTCTTCGCAGGTTAAGAGAGTGGAAACATTCCCAACTCTCCTAGTTGCACATTAGCATTTTCAAGATACTTTTACAGCACATTTTTTTAAACAACCATAAAATTAAATCTTTGCAATATTTCTTTGGGTTTGCTGCTAGATGACTGTGAAGTCGATGTGTAGTTCTACTCGATGTATCCATTAAAATGAGCTAACTGAGGACATGTAATTGCTCCAAAAATGTATCAACTTTTTTGCTCAGGTTTTGAAAATACAGTGAGAGCCTTTCCTATGTTACGGAGCCTTCCTTGGGCTACGTGATGCACGAGTCAGCGCCACTTAAATAGCATCTACCGTTACCCAACAGCGGGGTGGGAATCACTGAATGTGGTCATAGCACTGATTACATTCCCGGGTGGCAAGATAGCTTTGTTCAGAGATTTAAGACTTTTGGTAGCCTGTCTCATATTAAATATGTTAAAAAGGGTAAATATGTTCAACTAATTGAGTGCTATGCTGCTGCAAGCTCGATAGGCGGCTACACTCAGTAGCCCGTCCGTCACGCGGCGATTGTAAAGCCCCGTTCTTAGGAAGGGCCCTCACTGTATATAAAATTTGTATTCTTTTTGTTTCTCTTCCGTATCTTGTTAAGGTGTATGTTTCACAAAACTCAAGCTCCTAAACCAGAGGGAGTTAGAAGGTGTGGTTTGTACCAAAATCTTCCAAATCGTCTCAATAGCACAGGAAAAATTTTGCCTTTCTTGAAAAGTCAACAGAAATATATTTATTTGTGTATAAAGTGCTTTTAAATAAATAAACAAGACGATAGCTCCTGAAAGAACTGTGTCGCGTAAATCCCGCTTAGCACTAAAGCCGGGTGGGTAGTCTGTACACATGGGGCTCGTACAGCCCATTATGCGAGAGTTCTCGCACGGGTCCGCTAGTTTGTTTATATAATGGCATATTTTAGGTGTAAATTCATCAATCAGTAATTTTTAAGTATTGAAAAGTTTGGTTATTTTTAAACTGCTAGGTATGTTTTTTTTAGTAGCCAACATACTTGAAACAGAATACAGTATTGAGGTGTTTTTTACTTTAGTGCTGCGCTTGATTGGAGACATGAATCAATGAATAAGATTATACTGTAAACAAGCCAACCATCTAAAAATATTGCTGGATAAAATTGTGCTGCTTTTTTGCTTTACATTTTTTTCCCCCACCCTAATACGACTAGCTCACCGCATTAGTGTATAAGATTTACCCTCTTGTAGGAGGCCTTCACCCTTCATGGGAAAACAAGTTTTTTTTTGAAATATTTATATATATTTTTATATAACTTACGTTTTGAAAAATATGCATTGAGATTTTTGAAATTTTGAATTTTTATTATTTCTAGGGGAGTAGATAATGAACTGGACAATGAGTTTAATGCTTGCGTGGTCCTTATGATACTCTCAACATTGTTGTCTAGTGAAGTAAGTGTCCCTGCCAGCCTCTAGCCAACTGTTTTCATGTATGATTCACAGTGACCTTATTTTACTTTCTAGTCCCATTACATGTGTACTATTCAGAACTGTTCAGTGTCTCAAAGCAGAATCAGAGCAGTTGACAGTTTAATACATTTTCTTCACAAGAAGATTGTTTTCAGAAGTCTTTTACAGTTCTTAATTTGGATATTTATTGAATCAAGCACTCAAGAAGCCTCATTTGTTGAAATTGCTCAACCAGCAATACAAAGTAAGTACCGTATATGTGTTGTTTATATGTCAAGGAAGATTGTATTGTATAAGTAACTCAAATTTCTAGTCTTTATTGTATTTTTAGAAATTATTTCTGAACTGTTGCATGGTGATATTTCTCAGAGGTTGGGGTTTACTGTAGTATGAAGTTTGATTACCTTCTGTTTATTATTATTCCTTTCCAATACATCATCTATGTTTATGGATGCTGTTGTGCATCTGTTTTTGTTGCATGTTGTATCTCAGCTGCTGAATTTAATCAAAGGCCAATTTTTTAATATAATATCTGTATGCAATCTAAATTTTCCAGTGTATATTAACTCAAAGACTTGTTCTTTTTTGAATTCTGATTTTTTTTTTGTTTATTCCATAATTTTTGTTTATTATTATAATTATTAGTTTTATTTAATTTTTTGTTTATTATTTTTCGATTTTTTCATATTTAGATGTCCACCTCTAAATTTGTATACTTTAATCTGTGCCAAGAGGGGCAGATGACCTCGTAGTTCCGCCCCTTAAAACCTCAATAAATAACTAATTAATATCTGTATACTACTTTGTGAAAGTAATTGTGCACTTAGAAAATGCTGAAGGATGAACCTTTCTTTAATATATTTATATGAATGGAGAATTGAATGTAAGAGGACCTTTATGGAACTCTTAAACATGCACAGTAATCTGATAACACTTCTACACAAGTGAAGGCATAATAAAATACTCATTGTACCCATGGCTACCAGTGTTCCACATCCCAGCTGACAGCACTCTCCTTCAGTCCTCATCTGACATCCTATCAGACTGGTGTTGCACATGGAATGATGACTAAAGTGCAGCTCCCATTACCAGCCTCATATTCCTTACATGACAGGCCTATTGAGACAGTTTCCCAACCCGTGGGGGGTCTGGTAAACTTAAGGGAATATTTTATGTCCTCCAATGAAAAGATTAATTTATTGGATGAATAATTACCTTTTGGTGACCAAATATGATTTGTGCTTTGAATATGACGAAATTAACTTGATGGATTCATCTTGTGATTGAATCTTAAAGATACCTAATGTTATCGTCAATAAACCTGTTGGCGTTTCAGTGCCATGTGCGAACCTTGTATTCTGAAGTTTTCCAAACAACTATTGCCATTTAGTGTATGTCCACATACTTGTGTGAATCAGCATTTTCTGCTCTCATATCTATGAAAGACAACAGAACAGACTTGATGTTGGGTCAGATTTACCATTGAGTCCCATGTTGAGAAACTAACAGGTTCAACACAGGCCCAATCTTCACATTTAAAGAAAATCAAACATATTTTCATGTATTTATGTGAATACAGTAGTTCATGACATTTCAAATATATTGTCTTCAGGGTTATCTTATAAAATGCAATATTTCAGTCATCTTATAACAAGCAAACTGTAATAGACAACATTTTGTCAATGTTTTATGGGGATCCGCGAAAACATAAGAAGCATTTCCAGGGCGCCGTGACTCTTGGGAACTGCTGGTCTATGTCCGATGTCCTGGAATAACTGTATCTCTTAATAGAAATATCTGAACTAAGAGCACTCAACAGTTGTACAATGTTGGCTCAAAAAAGACCTGGTAATTACAAGATCTAATTAATTAAATATCAACCACAGATCACTCAATTTAGTTCAGAAATTGCCACTAGGTGGCACTGCATGCAGAACATTAAAACTGTATGGTACGATTATCAAATCATCATCATCTCTCGATAATCCAGTCCATCATAAATTCCTGCTCTCTCCTTTGGACAACTACTTATTCAATTTTTGAGCAATTAGACAGAGCTCTTTGCTGATGTTACAAGGAACAGAACTCCATACCCTGGCCTGACTTTTCACTCAGTAGTACAGTACATTGCTAATTCCGTGCGGTCCCCCTACTGTCTCCTATCAGCTGTTCCACTCTACTTAAAGGCATTCTTGACATTCGCGTCACAAAGCCTCAGTAATTCAACTATCCTTTCAAATGCACCTATCATCCCCATTCAACAGAATTACAAAATATTTACATATTGCACATTAAAACTGTCATCTTGTCCTATGGCTATTTAACATTGAACATGATCATTTGAACAGCTTGCTACTTGGAAATGATTTATATTCTTTGTTCTGTATTCCATTTCTTTTGCAGGGTCTGTGGTTAGTGCAAGTGTGAAGGGCTCACTTTTGCACCTTGAATAACACATTTAAAATATAAAATAACTTGTGTCAGTTGCCAACTCTTTCTCTTTATGATTTGCTCTGGCAAATTATTTGAAATTTGAAGAATAAACAGTTGTTAAAATGAGAGAGCAGTAATTTACAATCAGCTAGATTATTAAGAGGCAACAACAACAACAACAGACCTATCCTATCAGTGCGGTCCTTGCACTAGAAAGTATACCCTCCTATACTTATATCATCCCATTGTAGCCATGTACGCCTTCAGGTACAGTGCTTAGCATTGGTGACTGCCACCCCAGAGGCCTGGGTTCAATTTCAGACTCTGCCGAGATATGTAATTCTGTCTCCAGAACGGTGTCATTGAGGTGCAAGTCACCAGGCCATGCATGTTTACATTATTGTCATTATTTTTGTTTCTTCAGTCCTCTGTACAAGTTACGAAAAGTATGTACAACTGCAGATTTATTTTCAATAAGGAAGTTAGTTATTGTTATATTGACTTTCACAGCCATTGAATTAAAACTCAGCAATTTTTCTAGGTTTGTGCCGTGTCTTGTGTGGGGTTTCGCCTAGGATACCGAGCTGGCTCATCAGCGGGCTCTTGGTGTCCCCACCCGGACCCTCACAGCAGTAGCGAACTGCGAGCTACCTCCCTTTTTATGAAGCTGACGAGCCAGCTTGGTATCCTAGGCGAAACCCCACGGCACAAACCTAGAGAAATTACTGAGTTTTAGTTTGATGGAGTGGAACAGTGAGGTCATCTACCCCTCCAATAAGGAAACTTCACAGAATGGAGTGATCCCGGAACATTTGTGTTTTATTAGTCAATATAAAAAGACATGCTTCTAAAAAACAGATGCATAACAGGAATTTTGGTCACCCATGGACCTTAATAATACTGGTTTGTTTCTTATTTCTAGATGTCTCCCATGGTTGGATTGCTCCTGAGGATTTTCTAGAAGATACCATTAAGTTACCATCTCCTCACAATAATCGGCAAATTGGAATGAGTTTAGAGCACGTAACGGCATCTGGTGCCTTCCAGTGTCAGGGCTGCGGGAAACATTACATGTATAAACAGAATCTTCAGAGACATATGAGACTGGAGTGTGGCAAGGCACCCAAGTTTATTTGTCCCTTCTGTCCATACAGGGCCAAGCGTAGGGACCATTTGCAAAACCATGTCATCCTACGGCATGAACTACCCATGGATAAAAGAATGAAGAACTCATTATTATTTAAACCTAGACCAGATGCATAAAGAGCTATTACATTTGATGAAACACATCTACGATACACTGTCATGATTCCTTTTGAATCATAGGAATGACTTAAAGAATATCGTAATTCCCCTTGAAGCAGTCATAACTGTTGAGAATGACGCAAACTAGGACTCAATTCCAAATCTTAGATGAATGGGGCAATGTGTGCTGAGCTTCTTGGATATCGTTGAGATGACCATGATCTGATCTCAGAAGGTAACATGAGCTACCTAGTTGCCGTAATCGAAACTTGCCATTATTTTTGAATCATACAAAGTCTTAATAATTTTGACCATTTCAAGGAGAAGCAAAACTATGATTTAAAAATCCAACTAGGGCGTGTAGTGTCGCCTTCCAAGACCATGGTTATCCCAGTGATATCCATGAAGTTGCTTCTCAATGCTTTGCAAGGTTTGCTTATTTGGTTCATAGTATGGCACAGTGTAATTTACGAAGGCTGTTTTTTAAGTAAGGGCCGTTTTTTTTAAAAGCCCGTAGTTAGTGCGCACGCCGCAACAAGCATGCGCGCTACCTCCCGGCATCCTTTGCAAACAAGCAGGCGTCAGTTGCAGCTGTGTAGCTAACCTGTACGCTGAACTGTGCTTCTTTACAATGCTCAAGATTATTGATTCACCCGCCGCGTGTGAGGTACGATCTGTGATACGTTTTTTGAGTGCAAGAAACATGTCGGCTGCAGACATTCATCGTCAGCTTTGTGAGGTGTATGGTGATAATGCAATGACGGAAGGTAAAGTGCGAAAATGGGTACGCGAAATTGTGCTCTCGATGGGTACCCAGACTCCTCACGACCACAAACGAAAGAGATTGGCCAGTTCCCTCACTTTTTTTGACTTGTTGTGCCCAAGAAGGGGATGACATGTTGAGTGAAAATGTTCATGAGAATGAACGCTCAGGTCGACCATCTGTGATCACGGATGACTTGGTGACTGCAATTGCAATTGACCGAAGATTCACGATAATCACTCGATCAATGGATTTTCCTCAAGTGTCTAGGTCTGTACTGTGTAAAATTGTGTCTGAAAACCTAAAGTTAAGGAAGTGAAAACAGCCGTGAATTCTTGGTTGTCAGAGCAGGCGGCAAACTTTTATCCAGAGGGATTTCAAAACTTAGTTTTAAGGTATAAGTGCCTAAATAAACAAGGCAACTATGTAGAAAAATAGAGGAAGGTATGTAAAACCTAAAAATGGATGTGGTTTCAAAATAAAATGTTCGGTTAATTAAAATAAAAAAATAAAAAACGGCCCTTGCTTAAAAAACAGCCCTCGTACTCACTGCTGATAGATTCAATTATTTGAATGTTTGTAGGTAGGGTTGGCTATTTCCAATTTGGTACATTTCCCAGTTAATTAAATAATTTACCCTGTCTATATTGGCATTAGTTATAATGCTAACCTCAATTTATTTGGTACCAGTACACCACATGTTTACACTTATAGCAGCACAATTAATATCTTTGTTCAGTAGCATTTACTACTGATCTCTGCTTTCTTGGTCTTTTGGTCATCAGCATCATTCGTTGGTCATGATTCTTTGTGACATCTTGTACTGGTGTATCTAGTGTGGTAGGCCCATTGACTTAATGGTATGCCAACATGAACAAAGAAGGCAGGTATCACTTTCCTGATTTTTGGCTTCACTTGTGAAAGGATGTAATACAGACACAGGCACAACCATTAGCCCATAGATATGGATGCAAGGTGGAACATTTTCCATTGAGTTTGTTAAAACTTCCCAGGAAAATATTCGGAATGATTGAGATGGCTGACATGAGGTCCAAACTATGGGCACATTTATAAATTATATTTTATTTTAACCTTGTCAAATATTTAGTTGTTCTGCCTGAATTTCAATATTTTTACTTGTTTTCTATGTTCATAAGTCACTGTAAACTTATTAATCTAAATCTTTACCATATATTTTTAATTATTTTATTAATTGTTTTTAGGAAACTTGTAGTTTTATCCAATCCATCTTCCTTTCCCAAGAGTTCTCATTCGTTGACTTTGTTGCAATTATTTAAATCTTTGCAGTGTATCTTGTGTTCAGTTATTCTAAGTGAGCTCTTTTTCACTTAATCTCTCCCCATTACCTGATAATATATTACATACTAACAACTACAGTACCGATACTTCTAACTTTACCTCACCTATCTTTTTCTTTCTTTAATGTCTTTTGTGTTTGTGTTTTGTCTTGTAAGTCTGAAGAATTGTTTTTATTTTAACAATGGAAACTGATTTTCAGTTAACAAAAAGAATAATACTTACAATAAAGAAAACTCTCCTGGAACTGCAAAATCCAACACTATACAACAGTAATGAAACCCGAAGCTCTCTACACTTCAAAAACTCTCGCTCTTCAACACTAAAATGACAATTGGAAATGAAGGAACGTAAAATAGAGAAAAATCTTAGGGCCAAGAATAAAATATGTAGTTCATTTTCCATAGCCAAATGCAGAAATATATAAAAACATCTCCAAACTCCAAACACAATACGTACCGTATGTGAAGAATCCAATTCATGGGACACTTAGAAAGAAGGGACCCAAACAGACTTAACTCACAAAATTCACACATACTTGAAGAACAAAACAACTAGATTGAATTGGTACAAACAGACAGCGAAAGACATGAAAGAATTAGGATCGCCAAATCTACCTGAACCGGACTGAAATCAGACGGGGTTTTGAGGACGAAAAGAGAAATACTAGCCAACATATATGGTCCTTGGAACGAAAACTAACCCATTCATTGCGTGTAAACCAGTGGTTCTGAACCCGTGGAAGTCTGCGGACCACTCAGCCTGAAATTGAATCATGTATGGACCCCCCAATACACCTTATCAGTTGTAACCCTTCCTCAATATCACTTATGTTAAAGATACGTCAATTCAAAACCTGATAGCATACCTGCCAACTCTCCCGATTTAGGCGGGAGACTCCCGATTTTACCCCATTTCACCCGCCCTCCCGCTGAACGTATTAAATCTCCCGATTTTTTCAAATCACGTGCGTTATTTCGGACTGAAAGTGCGAGAAGACAAACTCCAGTCATCCATCGAACAGATCGATTTTACGAGAAGTGTGTTTCGATACCGCAGTTTCGCTTCGTATCAATATAATTTATAGATAATTCTCCATAACTACGTACCCCGCTTAGTTTTATTTGAATATGTCTTTGTTTGAAATAGTCGATGGTGAATTCAGCACGTGTTCCTAGAAGTTTTCAGAATAGCCTGTGGGTGAGAGGAGTTGGAGGCTGCGGAATATTGTAGACTATCTGTTTAACACGTGAAATTAACTGTGTGGCCTATAACTTGGATGTTGTTGGCATAATATGATGGGAGGCTATTGTGATTTATCAATCTGAGTGATTTTGTCGTTCCTCGGTAAAAAGGCGAAGAAATATGATTAGGTTCAAAATCTCCCGATATTTCAGTTTGAGAGGTTGGCAGGTATGCCTGATAGTCATCGCCGCGAGTACATTCGAACAATTCTAATTCAACACACATTGTTTTCGAAATCTCCCTTTATTAGCCACTTATTATACGTGCTGGTGGACCCTTTTCTCCCGCGGACCCCTCCCGAGGCACTTGCGGACCACCGGTTAAGAACCAGTGGTGGAAAGGAATACTGGGCTAATAGAAAGGCCAGAAAATGTTGATTCCGCAAGTTCTTAAGTGACCCTTCGTGACCAAGAAGAAGAAGAAGAAGATAGAGATTTTATACGATTGATGAATATCAACCAAAATCATCTTGAACCATTATTTTCCCCTCTGAAGACAGTAATGAATAGGGCCCGGATGTTGATGCCGTCAAAAAGTTTAAAAAATGCACTATAAAATTTTCAAAAATGACTGTAATAAATGACCAAAAATTCGAAAAATGCACTATAAAATGGAGAAAATGATCTTATAATAATAAACTCGCCAATATTTCAAAAATGAAATCTCAAGCTCAAACTGAAAAGTCAATCAAAATAAATTTCTAGCACTTAACAAAAGGTTTATGTTCACTTTAGTCTGAGTAGCACTGCACTACGACTGTCATTCTGATGTTGTCAAATGTAAATGATCTGCGGTTATCAGCCAACAAGTTTTTATATCTCTAAAAGCTGCGTTCAACATCAACCGATGTGATCGGTGCGTACTTAAAGTGAGGAAGGTCGTTTGCTGCTAGATCCTCCTGAATCCCATCCATGCAGTAGTTTTCACCAGAAAGAATGTATGCAATTTTGCATAATGTTTTATACCCGGTGTTTTTGTCCAGCACTTTCTTCACTTTTGATGCAATATCCACAGCAATTTCGCCACGATCGTTGCAATGACTAGTTTCCACCCTGTTGATTAAGGAAATGGAATCAATATTTCAATATTTTAAATTATCTTGTATCAGCTACTAGCTTCTTCTTAACTCTGAGAGACGTAATCCCCTCATATAAAGCTGTGACATGACTCAATTGAAAGAAATGACCTTAAAAGGCCGATTTCTCTACAATAATACCACAAAAATCTACCAATCTTAAAAAATGCTCTTAAAATGGAAAAATAGGAAAAAATGCAAAAAGATACAAAATAAAAATGACATATTTGAAGACGGAGTGGCCCGTCCGGAGTTTCTATGTACTTCAGCATTGTTTCAGACAGCTCACTAAAAAGATCCGGGCCCTAGTAATGAACATTAGAGTTGTAAGACTGTGTGTGGGGACAGAAAGAATCCTCGGCAGACAATGATTTCTATAATCATTGGTTGAAAGCCTCAGCTCATAGAGGATGGAGCAATTGATGAACAGGTGCTGAATTTTAGAAATGATATGAATATTTTCACTGACTGAATAATGCAGAGAATTAGAAGATGAGATTTTTACTTTGTTAAGTTCGTGACAAAGGAAAGACAGATGAGGGCAGAAAATCTGGGGGGTTTCACAAGAGTTCATGGGACAACATGTCTTTCTTATAAAATTAAGGGTCTTACTTCTCATTGTTCAAAGTATTACCTAATAATTACTCAACAAGTAACCTTTGGTAGGTTCACTTTTCTGGTGTGAAACACATCATATTTCCTTTGTTACACTGCTACAAACAAATACAAATATAGTGGAATCTACAAATGCTGACATTTCATCTGTTTTCATATGTACCGGTAGGTAATTTTATAGGAAAATATTTACTATCACACAATTAAATCATGTGTAGGAATTATATTTTAGCACTGTGTCTGACATTGATTTTCTAACAACACACCAATGATACATTTTAAGTCTTGTACTAATTTTATTTTGTCATGAAAATGCTTCCCATCAAAGAGGGAGAAACATTGGCATTTAACATTTTACCTACAATTATGAGGTCTGCTTTATAGATCTTCAAACTTCACTTTGCACAGTTAGCTGCAACTAATCTGCGGTATTATTATAACTGATAATACACTGCATAAACATCAATACAGCATACAGCATATAAAATGTTGAGAAGAGAGAAATATCTCTTTTACAAAGCTGCCTTTGTGAGTTACCAATCGGTACAGGCTACTTATTGGTCACGAAGATAAAGTTAAAATATATAAACAATAGATTTGAATTAACAATGAAAAGCAAATGTTTGAATTTGAAAGCATTTGTGCTACTGTATTATCAAGGAACAACAATCCTCAAAATATAGTTGAATATTTTCTTTGTTCCTACAAAAATGTTTCTCCACTAATCTGGAGACTGTGATGGATAAAACAGATGTTAGTATTAGGAGTTGTTATAATAAATTAGAGCTATCCTTTATGGATTATTTTGGATGTAATTAATATCACTGTCTATTGTAAAATGTTATTTGTAATAAATTTTAACCAAGAGACTGAAAAATGTTGTACAGTAGTTAGTTATTGCAAGAGTTTGCCTTGTATTCCATTCAGTCTTAGAACTAACTATTTATGTAGGAATATCCTGGCCCGAACTTTGGCAGAAGAGCTAATTGTATGGCCTCAGGTACCTGAGGTAGATTGAGCTGTAATCATTTAGGTCAGTGATTCTCAAACTGTGGTACGCCCACGTTTTCCAGGGGGCATGGGAATTATTTTTATTAAATTGACAAAAAGACAAAAGAACCAAACGTTGCGATCAGTTTTCGAGGTATACATTATGAACTTTCTTCTTTGATTGTCTGAGGAACCTAGCAATATCTGACACAGCACTACGGTAGTACTGAATTTCTACTATGCTCGCGGCTTCGGTGGCGTAGTTGGTAGCATGCTGAACTGCTGTGCCCAAGATCACGGGTTCAAACCCGGCCGTAGTCGTTGGATTTTTTAAGAGTGTTAAAATCCTTCAGTATGCCTTCCTTCGGAGGGGAAGTAAAGCCGGCAGTCCCATGTCATAGATTTATGGCATGTAAAAGATCCTTCCACTAACTAAACTTGTGTGAAGCTAAATTTCTAGGTCAGATTTCATTGTAACGCTCTATCAAAGTTCCAACGTTAACCACTAGGTGTCAGTGACGTCTGGTAGCAAAAGTTGGAACTACTTGAAATTGTAGCTCACCCCATGGGTGTCCGCTTGAAGCAGCTACAGCCTCTGGCGAGACGAACATGTTCTCGGACACTCCCGGCACTAAAAGCCAAACGCTAAATAAATAAATAAATAAATAAATAAATCTACTATACGCTAGAGTACCCGTAAGAAGAGCTTGCCAAAACTCAACTATGCACAACTGTGTACAGACAGTGGCAACTTAGTTTTCCAACAGGATGGGGCCCTGCCCCACTTCCATCGACTCGTGCGTGCGTACCTGAACGAGAATTTACCGCAACATTGGATTGGATGAAACATTGACAATGACGTCGCATTGTTGTGGTGGCCGCCTCGTTCCCCATGTGATTTCTTTCTCTGGGGATATGTGAAGGACAGGGTCTTCATTGCACCACTTCCTGCAGACTTGAATGACCTCCGAGATCGCATTATAGCAGCGATACCAACGATCAACCGTAACATGCTGGCGCGGGTGTGGGCGGAGTTGCACTATCGCCTGGATGTCTGCCGTGTATCCAAAGCTGCACACATAGAACATTTGTAAGGTATGCAAACAAACTTGGAGAGATTGCCTGTCTTTTGGTACATCATTCACACTGATATGTAATAGTACATTATCCAACGAGCCTATAATGGCAATAATTAAGACACGAGTATGTTTATAAAACAAGCGTATACGAGTTTTATGTTCGACCCTGATTATTATATGTCAGAAAACTGTATCATAATGATGGTCATTATAACACTATTTTTCTTTATGAAACAGTTTCTTCCACCAATCGCAGCTCAAGAAACAGTTGTTTGACCAATTAGATGAGGATATCATCAAACCTGCGCTGAGTTCCAAGGCCTTCTAATTTAAATTTCACTCCGTGGCCTAGTGTCATGGTGGGGAGGCCATGGTCAAATACAAGGTATTCTGTGCGTGCCATGCGCTCTGTTCAGTACATAAAACTGGCGAAATCTCGACAGATATTTATGAATATTTATGTTCAAACATAAAATAGTTATAATAATTATCGTCGAACATAAACAGTCATATGCAACTCGCCTATAATGGTAATTAAGACACTCGTATGGAAATTATAAAACTCTCATACGCTCGTTTTATAAACATACTCGTGTCTTAATTATTGCCATTATAGGCTCGTTGCATAATGTACTATTATAATATCCATACGAGTGTCTTAATTACTGTTATAGGCGAGTTGCATACGACTGTTTATGTTCGACGATAATTATTATAACTATGTTCGAACATAAATATTCATAAATATCTGTCGAGATTTTGCCAGTTTTATGTACTGAACAGAGTGCATGAGACGCAGAGAATGCCTTGTATTTGACCATGGCCTCCTCGATTACCCTACTATGACACTAGGCCAGGCAGTGAAATTTAAATTAGAAGGCCGTGGAACTCAGCGCATCTAATTGGTCAAACAACTGTTTCTTGAGCTCTGATTGGTGGGAGAAACTGTTTCATAATGAAAAATAGTGTTATAATGAGCCTCATTATAGTATATTTTTCTGACATATAATAGTCAGGGTCGAACATAAAGTACTTACTGTATTTCACAATAAACTTCCTAAATGTGTCACTGATTTATGAATAACCCTGTAGAAATTGGACCGAACCTAACAATGAAATGAGGAGTGCTCTGAATAGACTTGCTGTACACGGCTTCCATCATAAGCTGTGCGTGCGATGTGGCTTTCATGAACCTTCTGTTCAGTGTGTGTGCATATTACGTGCTAAACGGTGTTGTCGATATCATTTTAGTGAATGCTCTAAGAGATCACTTTCCTTATTGGATTGCTCCAAAATGTAAGTGGCTTCGGTGGCGTAGTTGGTCACATGCTGATCTTCTATGCCCAAGATCACGGGTTCAAACCCGGCCAAAGTCGTCGGATTTTTTTAAGAGTGTTGAAATCCTTCAGTACGCCTTCCTTCAGAGGGGAAGTAAAGCTGGCAGTCCCATGCCATAGATTCATGGCATGTAAAAGATCCTTCTGCTAACTAAACTTGTGTGAAGCTAAATCTCTAGGTTAGATTTCGTTGAAACACTCTATCAAAGTTCCAACGTTCTCCACTAGGTGTCGGTGACATCTGGTAGCGAAAGTTGGAACTACTTGAAATTGAATGGAACTTGTAGCTCATCCCATGGGCGTCCGCATTAAAGGAGCTACAGCCTCTGGCGAGCCGAAAAGCTCGAAAAGCCATATGCTAAACAAATAATCCTAAATGTAATGCACATTTGTGCGCAGTTCCTTTATTATTATTATTGGCAGGAGGTAGAGATAAAGGCTAAGTTAGAAATGAACATGCTAGATGAAGCTGTTCGTACGAGCTAACTCAGTTGGTGGGGTCATGTGATGAGAATGGGGGAGGAGAGATTACCTAAGGGGTTAATGAGTTCAGATATAGAGGGTAAGAGAAGCAGAGGAGATGGTTAGATTCAGTAAGCTTACATGCCATTAATTACCTTTGTTTCTTGAGTACCTAATGGCCTACATTTTAACCAAGTGTGACGATCTTGCTGACTTATGAAGAAACCTTGGTTTGCAGATGATACTGAAACTTATATTAGCCGATGATGCGGTGGCTGCTGATCTCGTCATCCGCTTTATAAGTGAGAGTGGGTTAGGGCCAGCAATCTAAATTTTCTAGTGTACATTGACTCAACAACTTGTTCATTTTTGAATTCTGAATTTTTGTTTTTCTGTAAGGTTTGTTTATATTATAATCATTTGTTTTATTTAATTCTTTGCTTTATTAATTTTCGGTCTTTTAAATTTAGGTGTCCACGTCTAAATTTTAAATTCCATTCCAAATTTGTAAACATTAATCTGTGTTAAGAAGGGCAGATGACCTCGTAGCTCTGCCCTTAAAAAAAAAAAAAATTTAACTACCGTAACTAATACATCATTCTTACAAAAAGTTTACTTCTGAAAATGGGATGCCAGTCTTATGTAAGAGGTGTAGAAGCAGAGGAGGCTGCAGTGCTAACTGCTAATAGGGGGTGATGGAGGCAACTTGTTCTCAAACCGAGGCTTGCAGGCTAGATTGGACGCTGAAAGTCAAAACAATTTCAAATGAAAATGTATGTATGTGTTTTTGGAAAAGTCTGTAACTCATAAATGATTTAACCTTAGATCTTACATTGTTGGGGACATCTGGTGTTGGTTTGGGGAGGTGATTATTATCCATGTCTCAATTACTTCCCACAATCCTGTATAGGCAGTCAAATGTGCAAGGTACTGGAATTACGGTCGGAGCTGAAAAGTATTAAGTCAGTTTTCACCACTTTTCAGGGGACAAAACGTCATTGACGGAACAAAACTTAACAAACACACTATATTAGTCATCTATGTTGTGAAGCAACTATTCAGGTTATATTTGCGTTAGCGGAATATTAATTTTAATTTAATAAACATATCTTTTTAATCAATTTTGTAAACGTGACTTAATGCCTTTATGCTCCGTGATTAGTTTAGTATGGCATAAAGCCATCCAGAACATGACATTTTATTTTAAAATGGATTTGTAACATAAAAACGACCTAAACCCTGTACAAATGTAATTTACAATAGCACTGTAACTCGCGGGAATCTTCCAGTGCGGCCAACATTAAGTATGAAATACGGTGCTGAAAGGCAGCAAGTAAATAACTTAATGCTTTTCTCCTCTGATCGCACTACATGTTTCTGGCTTAAACCCACAAAACAAATTGCTTTGTGATGGATTTTGCCTTGCCAGTGAGCTTTTGTGTTTTTTTTTTCCTGCTGGTAAGATGAAAATGTTTTCTGTGTAGCTTGAACAGAAGGCTGACTTAATTCTTTCCTATGCCGTTCCAAGGCCCTTGGGTCAAAACTTCAGAAAACTAATTCTTGAAAACATGACCATTTTTGACTTAATGCTTTTTGGCTCCGACCGATTCAATCGCAAGTCAAATGAAAATAATTTTATTTTATGTCAGATTATTTCAATATGAAAAGCCTGGCAGACTAATTCTTCAATTTAAGGGAGCATGTCTCTCATAGTATGCACATTGGCACTGTTCATGGTTGATAACAGCCATGCAGTGGTCTTCTCAGCATTTATTAGTCAGTGTCTTGGTGAGGTGTCTATACCAACTGAAGAGCCCAATGGTACACTGGGGCGAAACGCTGGCAAATTGGTTTGAGCTGGAGTGTCATTAAGCTCATTCAGAGTACAAAACATCCTGTATCCCTTAGAAAACTGTTTATCTCAATATTTTTTCTTTTTTTTTCATAGTCAGTTTACACTCCAAGTACCCTAGATCGCGGGTTCAAACCCGGCCGAAGTCGTCGGATTTCTTAAGAGCGTTAAAAAATCCCTCAGTATGCCTTTCTTCGGAGGGCAAGTAAAGCCGACGGTCCCATGTCATAGATTTATGGCATGAAAAAGAACCTTTCACTAACTACACATGTGGAAGCTAAAATTTGTAGGTTAGTTTGATAACACTATATTTGTTCCAACGTTCGCCGCCAGGTGCTGACTGCGATGGCACGCCCGCAGCTAGATGTCGTGGACCGTAGCACTTGGTAGCAAAAGTAGGAACTACTTTAAAAAATTAATCATCTGCAGTCCTTCTACCTAAATCACAGATAATACACACTAATACAGCCATCACAATTAACACTGGTTATCAGACAGATTTTACACACACCCAAAGTGCACGGGGCTACATGACCGCGTTGTCGCAGCCACCAAACTAAGGAACCAACCAACCCTCCAGGTTGGCTTTTCCCACGGACTCAGCGAGGGATCTCACCTTTACCGCCTCTATGGGCAGTGTCCTGGAGCTTGACATTGGGTGGGCAAGGGATACAACTGGGGAGGCGGGACCTACGCCTCGCCCAGGTGGCCTCACCTGCAAAGCGAACCGGGGACCTCATGATGGATGGGGCGGGATGGGAAGAATGGGAGAGATAGACTAGGAAGAGGGAAGGAGGCGGCCGTGGCCTGACGGTAGATACCATCCTGGCATTTGCCCGAAGACGAAGTGGGAAACTACGGAAAGACACTTCAAAGATGGCTGAGGTGGGAATCGAACCCCCTCTACTCATTTGGACCACCCAAGTCTCAGTAGACCCCGTTCCAGTCCTCATACCATTGTTTTTTTTTTTTTTCAAATTTCGTGGCAGAGCCGTGAATCGAACCTCGAACCTCCGGGGTGGCAGCTAAGCACGCTGACCACTCCACCACTTAGGCGACTTCTCTGAATATAAGAATCATAACTCAGATTGGAACTTTTCCATAAGTCGTGCATCCCAATTTCAGAAGTAAACTTTTTCTAAGAATGATGTATAACCTCTCCCGACTCAACACAAAACTTGTAGCTAAGATGTTCTGGTTGTGTCTTTCTTTCGTATTAAATAATGACAAAAATCACACATATTATAAGACACAGGACATATTTTTAATAAAGTATTAATATTAAACACCACAGTTGCACCACATTTGTCGATCGGGGCAGTTACGAGCGCCAAGTCATGGCCAAAGGGCCTGACTAGACTGCAGAAACGAATGGGTTCGAATCCCTCAGTCAGACATTCTTGAAATGGTTTTCCATGGTTTGTCCTTTTCAAATCCACGTGAAACTGGGACAGTACATTCTAGCAGGCCACAAACACTTCCTTCCAACTTCTTGCCCAGTTTGGTTGGTTCCTTAGTTTAGGGGCTGTGACAATGCAGTGTACTCTGGGTGTGTGTAGAATCTGTCTGATAACCGGTGTTAATTGTGATGACTGTATTAGTGTTCGTTATCTGTTTTCAATTCAAGTAAGAACTGCAGATGATAATTTCAAGTAGTTCCTACTTTCGCTACCAAATGCTACCGTCCACGACACCTAGCTGTGAACTTGGCTACTACTAGATGCCATTGCAACCAGCGCCTCATGACAAATGTTGGAACTTAAGAGCATTAATCAAACCTTACCTACAAATTTAGCTTCACACAAGTTTAGTTAGTGGAAGGTTCTTTTACATGCTATAAATCTATGACATGGGCCGGCCGGCTTTACTTTCCTTCCGAAAGAAGGCATACTGAGAGATTTTTAATGCTCTTCAAAAACTGACAACTTAGGCTGGGTTTGAACCCGCGATCTTGGGCATAGAAGCTCAGCATGCTACCGACTATGCCCCCGAAGCCGCTTTGCCCAGTTTAATTCACCTCCAGTCATTTTTATCTCTCAATAACACCCTGATAAGCTAAGTGATGGGAGAGCATACCGCCGTAAAAACCTTCCACCAATATAAGTTTCATCTCTCTTCTCCCCCCAACCCCCATAGAAATGGGAATATTTAGGGAGAGAATGACAGTTCAGGATTCTCATAATACCAACTGCTGCCAAAAAAAATAATATTAAAAAAAAGTGAAGGTCCACATTTTATGTGTAACGTGGGTCTGAAGACGATAAGGTACTCAGGCAAGCAACTCAATATGGAAAACATCCTTTAATGTCATAGACTAGACCAGGGGTGCCCAACCTTTCTTAACTGAGGGCCACATTGTAAATAGTTGGGGGACTTTGCGGGCCAATAACCCTCCGGGAGGTTTGGGGGGTACCGTATGGATTTAAAAAAAATATATATAGGTGCAATTTGGTGAGTTTTGTGGCTGTCTGAGCTTAGTTGTTTATTTAGCGTATGGCATGGTACATCTACATAATTACAAGCTAAGAAACACATCAAACATATTATACATTTAAAAGAACAATAAATAATAAAATCAATTTTGTTGAGGAGACATATATTCAATAGTTAAAATGTTCAGATTTACAAGGTAATATTTAAATTTGAAATCCAATCAAGAAACAGTTTTCTTAGTATTGTAGCCGTTTTCTATGTTTATTTATAGTAGATAAAAAAATAAAACACTAAATGAAATGTAAATATTTTTAATGAATCCCTTTAAGATAGAAGTACGATGATATTCAACACACTCATGCAGTATGAAAGACAAAGTGTGAGTATTTATGTTCATTTGACACAATTATCAATCAAATTATGAAATAAAGTTCATGATAATGTAGTTTAGTGCGATGACTGGAAAAGCTTTGTACCGGTACTTAAAATTTCTCTCCACTTAGGATTGAACTTAGTTGTACCAATCATTAATAAGTATTTTAGGTGTTCATTAGTGAGTCAATGACCTTGGGTAGGGGTGCGCGCACTGCTTTGGCCAGTTGGCTTTAGTCGTTTCAAAGTTTTGGCAACACGGCGATGGCGCGGACGCCAGGCGGCGGGCAGTCCTGGACTAGACCTTCCGTGAACACTGTTCCTATTTTGGTGTATTTGTAATTAATTTTCATTGTTTTCTCCACATTTTGAAACGTAAAGGACACACTAAACATTTCTTACGAGGTGCTAGCATGATGACACGCTGTAGACCTATGATTGTTCACTGTAAACTCAACCATATCTGGTCGATTAGATTAGCAGTTTGCCTTTCTTACCACTATAAGTGCTAGTGTAAGTCAATGAAACACAACCATATCCGGTCGATTAGATTAGAAGTTTGCCTTTTCTACCATTACGAGCGCTAGTGTAAGTCAATGAAACTCAACTACATATCTGGTCGATTAGATTAGCAGTTTGCCTTTCTTACCACTACGAGCGCTAGTGTGAGTCAATGCAGTGTTTCACTTAAGCCCTTATAAATACTTCTGGTGTGAAGATTTTTCAAAAGAAAAATCAAAAATTGCCTGATGGTATTGAACCAAGGAACACATTAAAGAAATAATTAATTTGACTAGGATTTGAATCAAAAAAAGAAAACGAGTAAAGAAACATGTGATTTTATGCATTTAGACTGGTAGTGATTTTTGAAATTAGCTTTTTAGTTTGATAGAGCTCTCCAAGACTCACAATTTGAAACCCTTCTGGGCCCTTTAGTCCTTCAACGTTTGTCACAATTGGGGAAATTGGTTAATTTTATGTTTTTGCTTCCAAGGGGAGGATACTGTTTAGCCTTTAAGGGGCTAAAACTGTGTAATAGGGCGTGTGGGTGTGTGAAGGGTTGCGGGTAGCTAGGGGGAGTATGGAGGGTGTTTAGAACCGTCAGTCTCTCCGCGGGGATGTGTATCGGAAAGTGTTGGGGGGAAACGGGCGAAGCTCTACGAGTTAGTGGTTACAATTAAGGGATGCGCCTCGAGGATGAAGTTGCTGATGGCGCGGTATTACAGACGGTGTGCATGCGTGCTCGTCTGGAGGGCAAGGACAATAGTGGTAAACAAGCTGATATTGCTTGCGCAGTGATCCTGTGATAATTCGGTGAATCGGTAAGGTGTGAGAAGGGAATCAGGCAGTAAGCAGGGCGATGACAACAATAATGAACAATCGGGCAATTATAATAAAATGCACTTATTTACTATGGGCTTTGTAAAAGTGTGTTGGATTCCCTGAATGCAGGGACAGCTCAATAATGTAGTGTTACAAGATAAAAGGGTATGGCAAAGGTGTAGGATCCTGAGAGATACACTCACCTGAGGTACGATGGTGTCGAAGCTAGCTTGGGCAGCGTCACAGGGTGAACAGACCTCTCCCTCTGAGTGGGAGGCTTATTTAAATGTTTCTAGATTGCTGACTGTTGCGAACTTGCCACACAGTTGTTGTAGGAAGCAGTTTCTGTATAATTGTTGATGTTTGTGCAAGCACTTGGGCAAGAGCTGTAGTGTGTCTCTACTGGCTTGGTGTGGAAATGAAGTGTGTTGTTGTTGGTTCCCCTGGGTGATTGGGGTGCTGTTTTAGAAATGGGGGCTGAAGGGGGTGTAGGCGGTGGTCAGATAGTGTAGATAATGTAGGTGTGATTTGTAGGTGATTGTAGATGATTGTAGATCAATAGATGTATGCGGATGTACCTCTTAAGGGCTCTAGGTGCCCTTAAAGGTATAACAATGCGATGCATGGGTCACCAATCAGAACCATCTTTAGTACACGTGTAGGGCATGACCAGGCTTATATCAGGTGCAAGTAGTAAGGTGCGCTTCTCAGCCGTTTCCAAGAAATTAATTATTCGCAATTGCAGTGCGGCGTCCATGTGCGTTGTACGCTAGCAAGAATCCAACGAGCGCGTGGTGCAGCGGTAAGAGCCCTGCTTCTTAAGCGCGGGATCGCTGGATCGAATCCCACTGGTGATATATATTTTCAAAAGAAAAATATGTATTGTCCGTTGAGCCACTATATATTTAAACACAAATTGTGCTAAATGTTCCGGCATAACTCAACGAAATGACAGTGTTTTGCCCCGGTGTGCGATTGGGCTCTTCAGTTGGTTAAAGCACACCTCACCAAGACACTGTCTAGTGCACACTGGGAAGGCCATTGCAAGACGTATTTGATACATGTGTATCCACGTCACGAGTAAAGCCAGTGCACTATGGGAGTCGAAACTCCACTCCAAAGCAATTATAACCTTACCTTGGCATTGAATATATATTTTCAAAAGAAAAATATGCATTGTCCGTTGAGCCACTATATATTTAAACACAAATTGTGCTAAATGTTCCGGCATAACTCAACAAAATGACAGTGTTTCGCCCCGGTGTGCGATTGGGCTCTTCAGTTGGTTAAAGCACACCTCACCAAGACACTGTTTAGTACACACTGGGAAGGCCATTGCAAGACGTATTTGATACATGTGTATCCACGTCACGAGCAAAGCCAGTGCACTATGGGAGTCGAAACTCCACTCCAAAGCAATTATAACCTTACCTTGGCATTGAATATATATTTTCAAAAGAAAAATATGTATTGTCCGTTGAGCCACTATATATTTAAACACAAATTGTGCTAAATGTTCCGGCATAACTCAACAAAATGACAGTGTTTCGCCCCGGTGTGCGATTGGGCTCTTCAGTTGGTTAAAGCACACCTCACCAAGACACTGTCTAGTACACACTGGGAAGGCCATTGCAAGACGTATTTGATACATGTGTATCCACGTCACGAGCAAAGCCAGTGCACTATGGGAGTCGAAACTCCACTCCAAAGCAATTATAACCTTACCTTGGCATTGAATAAATATTTTCAAAAGAAAAATATGTATTGTCCGTTGAGCCACTATATATTTAAACACAAATTGTGCTAAATGTTCCGGCATTGCTCGTGACGTGGATACACATGTATCAAATACGTCTTGCAATGGCCTTCCCAGTGTGTACTAGACAGTGTCTTGGTGAGGTGTGCTTTAACCAACTGAAGAGCCCAATCGCACACCGGGGCGAAACACTGTCATTTTGTTGAGTTATGCCGGAACATTTAGCACAATTTGTGTTTAAATATCCCACTGGTGAGCCGTTGCAGTGTGTTGCGTTTTTCTTTTCTTTTTCTAACCATTGGCAATTTCCAACCAATACGCATAGCATGAGTCACTGCTTGCGTGCTACCGAGTGGTCTGATGGTTCACAGACGTACTATGAACGGAACAGACTGGGCCTTCAATGTATAAATGTATACCCGTACATATAATAGAATACACCTGACCGTGTATAATACCAATGTATTTGCAATGCCGAAATTGTACATTATGTAATGTCACAAACGTTGACCCCCAAACGATGATTTCAGAATCCCTTTTCCTGCTCACATAACACATTATTACAATTGACTGCAAAATAAACATTGTTCACGACACCTACATTTCTACGAATTGCCAATATTTACAACAAAAAAAGAACACAGAAACACTGTGAAAGCTCACCGGTGAGATTCGATGCAGCGATCTTGCCCTTACGAAGCAGGGCTCTTACCGCTGCACCACGCGCTCCATTGCTTCTTGCTAGCTTACAATGCACATAGACGCCGCACTGCAATTGCAATTATCGGTCGGAGCCGAGAGGCATTAAGTCAAAAATGGTCATTTTTTAAAGAATTAATATTCTGAAGTATTGACCCTAGGGCCTTGGAACGGCATAGGACAGAATTAAGTCAACCTTCTGTTTAAGCCACAAAACACTGCGATCAGAGGAAAAAAGCATTAAGTCAACGACTTTCAGCGCCGTATTCCGTACTTAATGTTGGCCGCACTGCAAGATTCCCGCATGTTACAGTGCGGTAGTAAATTACATTTGTACAGGGTTTAGGTGGTTTTTATGGTACAAATCCATTTTTTTAAAATTTGTTTGGCTGGCTGCGTGGCTCAGGGGTAACGTTCTCGCTTGCTGAGCCCAAGGTTGCAGGTTCGAAACCTGGCGCAGTCAGCTGGCATTTGAGGGTGCGCAAATGCGAGGGAGCTGTGTCAGTACATTTACTGGCACGTTAAAGATCCCCTTCGGGGCAAAATTCCGGCACCCCGGCGTCTCTAAAAGCCAGGGTAGTTAAAAGGGACGTAAAACCAATAACATTATTAAATCCATTTTTAAATAAAATATCACTTGAAATAATCATCCTGGATGGCATTATGCCGCTTTAAACTGACCAAGGAGCTGAAAGGAATTAAGTCACGTTTGCAAAATTGATTTGAAAAATATGTTCATTAAATTATAATTGATTATATTATTATTATTAGCGTATGATGTTACAATAATTGACAATCGGTTCACAAAATTTTTTAAATAATATAAGAAAACAAAGAAATGTGAAAATTGCTTCGCCTCTCACAGACGTATGTTCAATTTCTCCAACCAAGTGAGTGCATCAGGGGTTAAAGGATGGAGGTATTAAAATTGATATTGCGCTAACACAAATATAACCTGAATAGTTGCTTCACAACATAGATAGTGTGTTTGTTAAGTTCTGTTCTATCATCATCATCATCATCATCATTTCCCCTTATCCAGCTCCTGCCGGGTCGGGGTATTTATGGCACTTCTCCACTTTCCTCTTTCCTTCCACAATTCTTCTTCCACGATCTTGTCCCAGTCTAGATTTTTTTTTCTTACGCTGTTCTTCACTGAATCGATCCACCTTGTTCTAGGTCTTCCTCTTGCTCTCTTACCCTTGCACTTTGCCTCCAGCATCTGTCTTGGTATTCTATTTTCGTCCATCCTCTTTAAATGTCTAAACCACCCTAGTTTATTCTTCTCAATTTTCTCATTTAGTTTTCCCATCCCAACTTCCTTCCTAACATCTTCATTCCTCACTCTGTTCTGTCAATGACGTTTTAACTGTCCCCTGAAAAGTAGTGAAAACTGACTTAATGCTGTTCAGCTCCGGCCGATTCAATTAATTAATTTCTCGGAAATGGCTGAGAAGCGCACCTTCCTACTTGCACCTGGTATACGCCTGGTCATGTCCTACACGTGTACTAAAGATGGTTCTGATCGGTGACCCATGCATCGTATCTTCCCCTTGTAAGATGGGGACCCCTACTTTGTCTCCTAACAGATTTTCTCAACATCAAAAGGTAATTAATGACATGTAAGCTAATTACGATGATTTATGAGTGAGTAAATGACTGACTGAGGTTCTCTTCTTTTCATTTTAGATGTTACCAGAGATTGGAGTTATTGCCAAGTTTCTGCAGGACCATCCCATGATGTCTTCCTAGGGGCTCAGCACCTTTTATTTGATGATCAGTTTCAGAAAGGAGACTTTGTAGAAACAAAACCTGGAGCATATCAATGTCACCAGTGCGGAAAGTGGTACTCGTACAAGAGTAATCTTGCTCGGCACAGGAGGCAGGAATGTGGAAAGGAACCCACGTTTATCTGTCCTCATTGCCCCCACAAGACATACTACAAGTCCAGTTTGCAGAAGCATCTGCGTCTTATCCATGGAATTGCAAGTGAAGTTCAAGCTAACACTCATTCATTCACACAGACCAATGCTGGAAGAAAATAAAGGAGTATAAAATTTGCAATGAAATAAGGGAAAAGGATTGGATGCTACAGAAATAACTGATTTCTTTAACTTATAATGAAATGCATATTTAAAAAGAAATGTTAAAAACAAATTTGTTCTGAATTCAATTATATCTCAAAACATTATCTATTATAATAAATTTCCACTTTACAATACAATACTTTTTTCAACCACTACTTCATTTGATACATGTTTCGGCGTATCGAGCCACCTTCAGTCAAAAGACACATAAAATTCTCAATGTTGACTCTAAAACTATTATACATAACATTATCAGTATTTTTCTTTTGTTTGCAATTTCACAAGTGTCATCCAAAATTAAAACAGAAATACAATTCTTAACGAATTGTTTTAATTGTGGATGACGCTTGTGAAATTGCACCAAAAAATAAGTTATGTTTTAGATTGAACTTTGAGAATTTTATGTGTCTTTTTGACTAAGACGGCTCGATAGGCCGAAACATGTATCAAATGAAGTAGTGGTTGAAAAAAGTATTGTATTGTACAGAAAGAAAATCCACAGCCTGCTTCCAGTCTCCGACCGGGTCAGGAATGTATTGTACAGTGGAAATTTATTATAATAGATATCATAATCAATACGGGAAAAAGAAAGGAGTATGGGCTAAGGTCATAGATATACATCTCAAAACATTTTCAAAACAGTACTCCACTATGGATTGCACAATAACGGTTATCAGACGGATTCTACTCTCACTCAAGTACATGGAGCTAAATGATCACGATGTATCAATCCCTCAAATGAAACAACAATAACAACTGAATTCTTGTCTTGTCTTTAGTTTATGTCCATTTTCTCTTGACTTAAGGAACCGACAGCTGTAGCTACGCTCACTAACGCGCAGCTCTAGGCCATGGGGCCAAGCTCTCTGGGGACTCAGTAGACGTCGTTTTGAGCTCCACCGTCGGCCGTTCTTGAAATGGTTTTCTATGGTTTCCCATTTTCAACTCCAGGAAAATGCTGGGACGGTACCTTCTGACAGGTCACGGCTGCTTCCTTCCACATCCTTGCCCAGTTTCATTCACCATCATTCATTTCATCTCTCATTAACTCCTCTCATGAGGTTGGTGTCAGGAAGGGCATCCGGACGTAAAAAACATCTGCCACAAAGACTTTCATCACATCTCATTCCCAACCCCGTTGGAAAACCAGAATAATAAGGGTTAGACATACATACATACTTGAGAGAAATTTTGGACAAAATATATCTCCTGGTCAATCTTGTAGGTCATTCAGAGATTCTTCTTGAAGTGATGCAACATTGCATGCCTGTTTACAACCATCAAGGACTTCTTACTAATTCTTGGCGTTTTTGCGTTCGGCTCTTCCAACAATAGACTAAAATTGTAGATTTTTTGTTGTTGTGGAAAAACATTGTCCATGTAATTTTATTTAGTCTAAGGAATTGTGTATTATATGCCCGCAAAATGTACAATAGAAACAGAAAAATGCAGGCAGCTAGAAAGAAATAGAAAAGAAAAGTGACTTAAGAACATCTTCCACTCAACTGGAATTCTTCCAGGTTGCTTCCTTACTTCTTGGGTAATAAAAGCAAACAAAAGGGGAGATTGGGGGTTGCAGCGTCTTTTCAATCGAACGGGATGATGGGTCGATTGGTGAATCGATCTCGCTTACGTTCTCGATCGATAGGACGATTTTTCAGCTCTCTACCGGCACATTTTGTAGAACACAAAAAATAATTTTTCTGTAAGTCATTATCAGTCATCATCATCTTCATTTCCCCTTTTCCAGCTGACACCGGGTGGGGGCAAATATGGTTCCTCTCTACTTTGTTCTGCCGTTCCACCATTCCTCTTCCGACACGGTGTTCCAATCCAGGTTCTGTTTTCTAATGCTATTCTTCACCGAGTCCATCCAACGCAATCTTGGTTTTCCTCGTCCTCTCTTCCCTGTCATCCGTCGTTCCAGTGCTCGTCTCGGTAGCCTTACTTTATTAATCCGTTTGACATGTCCAAACCATCTCAATCTGTTTTGCTCCAGTTTGTCATTATGGTGTTTGAAGCCATTTGTCAGTTTTCCCTTAGTAATTGAAATTTAATGTTTTATAGTCGGTCAAAACGATTGAACCCAATTTACATGAGATGAATAAATATATCCTTACAATAAATGTATGTAAATATATCCTTATATTTATTAATATCATGTATTTTTACTTTCAATATTAGAGAACTACCCTCTACAATTGGGTACAATCGTGTTAATTGAAGAACATTAAATTTCGATGTGTTTAGTATTCATCCTACTGTAGGCTACTATGTGTGTGTATCTGTGATCTACTTACTCAGGTACTTTAAGTCTCTCTTCCTGTCTATTTGTTCCCTTAAGGAACATTACTACAGTATTTTGGAAATGTTTAATATGGTACAAACCAGCTATACATTCTTTGAGTCTGTCAATTTGTGTGTTCAACCATGGTGCAAGACCATCATATATTTCTGTAGGAGAACCAGGTGGTTGTTATTGATGTAGAATGATGAAATCCTGAGAAATGAAGATAGGGTAGTGATAGTTTGGTCAGTTAGCCTATAACTTGGTTCTTGACTAAAGGAGATGCTAACATGATTGATAATTCTGTATATTGTGACTGCATATTGTAGAATGCCATTAGTTTATATAATTCCTTCAAATGTTATTTTAAACATCTGTATGCATTTTGCAGCTTCTGTAAATGAACAGCACACTACTGACTTAAAATATTTGTCTCATATAAGTAGGGCCCGGATGTTGATGCCGTAAAAAGTTTTAAAATTGCACTTAAATTTTTCAAAAATGACTGTAATAAATGACCGAAAAATTCGAAAAATGCACTTTAAATGGAGAAAATGATCTTATAATAATAAACTCACCAATATTTCAAAAATGTCATCTTTAGCTAAAACTGAAAAGTCAATCAAAATAGATTTCTAGCACTTAACAAAAGGGTTATGTTCTCTTTAGTGTGAGTTGCACTGCACTATGAATGTCATTCTGATTTATCAATAAATAATAAAAATGGTCCGGTTAGCTCAAACAATGCCAGCGTTTCGCCCCAGTGTGCCGTTGGGCTCGTCAGTTGGTACAGACACACCTACCAATCCGCTCAAATGGAAACTACATCATATTCCCTTCGGGAATATTCAAAACCTTATTTGGATTGCCAAGGTAAGGCTTTTGTTTTTATGAAAGGGAGTTTGACTCCCGTAGCACATTGGCATGCTCGTGACATCAATACTGCTTGTATTTTGTGTCTTGCATGGCCTTCTCAGCATGTGCTAGCCACGCGTATTGGTAGGTGTGTCTGTACCAACTGACGAGCCCAACGGCACACTGGGGCGAAACGCTGGCATTGTTTGAGCTAACCGGACCATTTTTATCATTTATTGATAATTCATCCGCTCAAATGGAAACTACATCATATTCCCTTTGGGAATATTCAAAACCTTATTTGGATTGCCAAGGTAAGGCTTTTGTTTTTATGAAAGGGAGTTTTACTCCCGTAGCACATTGGCATGCTCGTGACGTCAATACTGCTTGTATTTTGTGTCTTCCATGGCCTTCTCAGTATGTGCTAGCCACGCGTATTGGTAGGTGTGACTGTACCAACTGACGAGCCCAACGGCACACTGGGGCGAAACGCTGGCATTGTTTGAGCTAACCGGACCATTTTTATCATTTATTGATAATTCATCCGCTCAAATGGAAACTACATCATATTCCCTTTGGGAATATTCGAAACCTTATGTCATTCTGATGTTGTCAAATGTAAATGATTTGCAGTTATCAGCCAACAAGTTCTTACATCTCGAAAAGCTGCATTCAACATCAACTGATGTGATCGGAGCGTACTTGAAGTGAGGAAGGTCGTTTGCTGCTAACTCTGAGAGACGTAACTCCCTTATATAAAGCTGTGACATGACTAAATTAAAAAGAAAAATGACCTTAAAAGGCCGATTTCTCTAAAATATGACCAAAAAGTCAACCAAACTTAAAAATATGCTCTTAAAATGGAAAAATAGTAAAAATGCAAAGAGATGCAAAATATATATGACATATTTGAAGACGGGGTGGCCTGTCCGGAGTTTCTATGTACTTCGGCATTGTTTTAGACAGCTCAGTAAAAAGATGACATGTCATCAACATCCGGGCCCTACATATAAGTAATTAATTTGAACATAGGGGAAGGAAATAAGAAATTTTCCATGTAAGAACACCATAGAAACACAAAATAATGACTTCACATGTCCAAGATTTTCAGATAATTCTTTGTCTGTGGAAAATAGTATTTTATTTATTTATTTATTTGTTTATTTATTTATTTATTTATTTATTTATGTCCAAGTAAAAGGTAGGACCACCCGAACAATTTGGACAATATAGTGTTCTGTGTGGTAAGTTGCTGCTTTCCATATGTCTTCTCCTATATGTATATAGTATAGGTACAGTACCTGCGTAGTTTTGGTTATAATCAAGCGCCTTTTAATTTTGTCTATAATTTTCAACAGTGCAATATTAGCCAGAACATTAGACAAATACTATGTTCTCCGAGATGGCATTAATAAAAAGGAAGGAATATTATCTTTTCTGTAAAGGATGGAATATACCTAGGTATTAGCCCATTTTTAATTCACTCATTTTATGAACAGTGTTCTAACCTTTTATTTGTATTTGCAATTTCATTAAGCTGAGATAATCCTATTCAATCAGTTAATTAGTCGTCAATTAATGAAATCCAATGGCTAGCCTTCAGATATGACATACTGTTTTCGTTGTATAATGTTTGTCCTTCAGAATTCTCTTTTCTTCTATATTTGCAATTTGTTGTGTGTGTCCCAGTAATTAAACTGACAATATATCCGTGATTATAGCCAAAGTCTTGGCTGAAAATTCAAACTGTCCAAGACAGTTTACTTTATTTGTAGTGTTTATAAATGGATATTATCTATTTCTGATGGGCTGTTTTTTGCCTCACAGGTCTGGCATGTATGAATGCATACATTCTTGAGATCCATGCCAGTAGATTTAAGGCTCAGGCACACAGAACACGATCTCTGCCTACGGCGAGCTGGCGATCTACTGTCGACCAAAATATTATGTGCACTCGAGTCTGAAGGTTGTTTGTGAAGTAACCAATAGATCTACATAAAATCCAATAACATCATCATTTTCATCATTCTATTTTACGTTAGTTCATGTAGGTTTGGAATTTTTAATTTATATTTTAATATTTTTTATCGCAGTTGAAACACAAAAAGTGCCCGTTTTTAAGCGTGTTTCAACCATGCGTCACATTTAAGAATTATTATCTCACAAACCCGTCATCAGATCGAATCCAAATTTTAACACAATATACATTGGAATGTTGTATAATTGGTTTATTAATTTCAAAATTTTGTTTGTTCAACAACAAAAGTTGTTATCATTTTTGTAAGGTAACATTTTCTCGGCACGGGGCGTTTGAAAATGTAGTTCTTGGTTGCGTTGTAATCCTTATCCATCAAAAGGTTATGCTGTATGACTGTGAAATACATAAATTAATTCACTTATTTTATATCGGTTTATATTTGTACGGGGAATTAAGACATGGTTCACCAGCTAGCCGCTCCGGAAAATGCTGTACATCGTTGCTGATATGGAGCCCATCACTTCCGAGCAAGGCGCGCCATGACGCGTGATAGAGCCCATCTTGGCAATTAATTTACATATTTCACAATCATACAGCATACCTTTTTGATGTATAAGGATTAAAACGCAACCAAGAACTACATTTTCCAACCATCCCAAGCCGAGAAAAAGTTATCTTACTAAAATGATAACAACTTTGTTTCTCGGACACACAAAATTTTGGAATTAATAAACCAGTTGTACAACATTCCAATGTATATTGTGTTAAAATTTGGATTCGATCTGATGACGGGTTTGTGAGATAATAATTCTTAAATGTGACGCATGGATGAAACACGCTTAAAAACGGGCACTTTTTGTGTTCCAACTGCGATAAAAAATATTAAAATATAAATAAAAAATTCCAAACCTACATGAACTAACGTAAAATAGAACGACGAAAATGATGTTATTGGATTTTATGTAGGTCTATTGGTTACTTCACAAACAACCTTCAAACTCGAGTACACATAATATTTTGGTCGACAGTAGTTGTATGATGTAATATTGTATTGTACATGTCACACAACGTGATCTATCGCAGTAAGCCAGTCTTGATCGAGGCGGCCAGCAATCTGTTTGCACAAAATTACAAAATGATTGCGCAATTGGAGCCTGATCAGTTCTGTGCAGTGTGGGAAGAAATGGAAGCGCTAATAGAAAAAATGAGAAAATACGGGTATTTGTACGATACGTCCCACATACTGTACAAAAATGTAGTGAAGAAAGATGAATGGAATGAGAGTTCAGGAGAGCTGAACATTACAAGTATCACTAATTATTTAATTATCATTATTCATCATCATCATCATCATCATCATCATCATCATGTAGTTTCCAGCCCCAGGCTGGGCCTGTTTGGAACATAAGCCTCGCCACTTAGTCCTTTCTTCCCACCACCTCTCCGCTGTCACTCTAGTCCAGTCCTCCCCTCTCTTCTTGCTTGACACATTCCTCCACTCCTTTCAGCCATCTATCTCTTGGTCTTCCCCTTGGTCGTTTCTTCTGCATCTGCATCTCATGTATCCTCTTGGGAATCTTCTTCTCTTCCATTCTCTTTAAGTGTCCATACCATCTCAGTCTTGATGTCTCAATCCTACCTTGCAAGGGCTCCTCTTTCACTATTTCCCTGACCTTTTCATTCCTCACCCTGTCTCTTCTTGTTACTCCGATCCTACTTCGTAGGAACTTCATTTCACTTGCCTGTATTCTGCTTATGTCCCTTTTCTTCATTATCCACGTTTCTGAAGCATAGGTCAGTATCAGGATATATTAGCTTCTGTATAACACTTCCTTGCTTTTTTGTGGGACATCTTTATTCCACACTAAGCTCCTAATGCTTCTCAGAAATGCTTCTGCCTGTCTGCCACGTTCCGTAATCTCTCTGTCATTTCTCCCATTTTCCTCCACTATACTTCCCAAGTACTTGAGACTTTCCACCTTCTTCAGCTGTCCATTATTATCAACATTAAAATAATGCACACAACATCGTCTCCTTTTTCAGTTATATTGTAGCAATAAAAAAAGTTGCTCCTCGTGAGAACTACTAATTTTTCCGAAAATCTATTAAAAAACAAACATGAACAAAAAGTGTTGAAACTGCTCACTGGAAAGCAATCACGTTACTGGATCACTCGCTAAGATATTGCACTGTGTGTGTCGGTGCCATATCGCCGACCGCCGTAACAGATTGCGTTCTGTGTGCCTGAGCCTTAACTGAACAGCCTCTTCACCCTTGAATTCTGGTGTCTCAGAATCCCTTCAGACTATTATCAGCTATTAAATAAAAATCATTATTATTTTTGTTTCCAACTGTATATTTTTGTGCGACTATTAAAGAATGATTTGGTTATGGAATATCAAGTCATTTTTATTGAAACAACCAATTGCCTTATGAGTTTGATATGAGCCAGTCAAAGTGTTCTACTTTCCCCGTTGCTCCTCAGCGCTTCTTTGGGAGAAAAATACATTATATAGCATACTGTTATAGGGGGGGAAAAGTGGCAGGAGTCAGTTCAGGCAAAGATTGGAAAGAGCTGCAAAAATGTAGAATAGGAGGCTATTGTGTGTATTATCAGACTCAGAACAAAGCAACCTGCATAGAAAATTCCATCTGTGCTTTTTGATTTCAGTGACTATTGAAGTAATCTGAGTGGCTCTTAATCAGCTTGTAAGGATGCATAAGTTCATGACATCCATTCCTGTAGATTAACTGACATATTAGCGGCTTCGATGGCATAGTTGGTAGCATGCTGAACTGCTGTGGCCAAGATAGCGGGTTCAAATTCAGCCGAAGTCGTCGGATTTTTTAAGAGTGTTAAAATCCTTAAGTATGCCTTCCTTTGGAGGGGAAGTAAAGCCGGCGGTCCCTTGTCATTGATTTATGGCATGTAAAAGATCCTTCCACTAACCAAACTTGTGTGAAGATAAATTTCCAAGTTAGATTTCATTGGAACGCTCTATCAAAGTTCCAACGTTCACCACTAGGTATCAGTGACATCTGGTAGCAAAAGTTGGAACTACCTGAAAGTGAACGGAACTCATAGCTCACCCTATGGGTGTCCGCTTGAAGCAGCTACAACCTCTGGTGAGCCGAACATGTCCTCGGACACCCCCGGAACTAAAAGCCATACGATAAATAATAAATAACTGTCATATTGAAGAGCCTCTTTACGCATCTTGCATGTGGTGAGGATGGAATGTGTACCAAAAAAGAGAGTGTGGAGGATGAGAGGAGACAGCCCTCTGGATGTGGAGGAGATAGCGCAAGGAGAGTTAGTACACGAGATTATTAAATCGGACAATAAAATCCTATGTTATCAATCAGTGTGCAAATAGTACATTATGCAACGAGCCTATAATGTCAATAATTATGGAAATTATAAACATACTCGTGTCTTAATTACCATTATAGGCGAGTTGCATACGACTGTTTATGTTCGACGATAATTATTATAACTATTTTATGTTCGAACATAAATATTCATAAATATCTGTGTAGATTTCGCCAGTTTTATGTACTGAACAGAGCGCATGAGAATGCCTTGTATTTGACCATGGCCTCCTCCATTACCCTACTATGACACTATGCCAGGCAGTGAAATTTAAATTAGAAGGCCGTGGAACTCAGCGCATCTAATTATCTAATTGGTCAAACAACTGTTTCTTGAGCTCTGATTGGTGGGAGAAACTGTTTCATAATGAAAAATAGTGTTATAATGAGCCTCATTATAGTATAGTTTTCTGACATAAAACAGTCAGGGTCGAATATGAAATTCTGTATTCTGGTTTCCCCTGGGAAGTTTTTAGATTGAACTACCAGACAGGTAGTCCGGGCACTGACCTAGAAAAATTGCCGAGTTTTAATTGATGGGCCGTGAAAGCCAATATACCATCTTTTTGGAAGGTGAAAGGCTGCTTGAGCTTTTAGCTGTCGCTGTTAGAGGCTCACATGCGCTTCATAAGTGCACAGTTCTCTACTCCTGTGGGGAGCACCAAGAGCCCACTGATGAGCCAGCTTGGTGTTCTAGGCGAAACCCCTCACAGGACAATGCACAAACCTAGAAAAATTGCTGAGTTTTAAAAGTAGAGAAGTTTATGATATCTGTTGCAAATGAACCAGGAAATAGAGAAACTGTGAAATGGGCTGAAAATCTAAAAGTACTCTTGCTTCAAAATATTGGTCACATTTCCTCTTACTCATTGCCACGGTGGGTGAGTGGATAGCATGTCGGTCTACTAACCCCAAGATTGCAGGTTCGCTCCTGGCCGTGGTAAGTGATTTTTGAAAGGCGGCAAAAATACGACACGCATGTCATACGATGTTGGCATGTCAAGGAACCCATTTGAATTCAGTAGGCCGTGTTCATAATGGCAACATTAATCTCGGGAGTTTCCGCCAACACAAAGTTCCTCATTTCTCTACTAGAAAGTGCTATAGTGTTCAAGGAGCTTAGATGTCTAACCTCCTTGACTTTCATATTGATTCAAGGAACAACGCAATTTGACATGCAAGCTACCCTCTGGGTGTCAAATTACAAAGCTTGCACCCGGCACCCGAGGCCAACATCGTATGACATGCATGTCGTAATTTTTTTTTGCCCTTCAAAAATCACTTACCACGGCCAGGAGCGAACCTGCAAGCTTGGGGGTTTGTAGACCGACACATTAACCACTCACCCACCATGGAAAGTGGTTTTACATTGAAGGTTCGATAATCCATAATATGTGATCTTCCAAGTCCCATACTCGGATTATCGCGAGTCTACTCTAATTATATCTTTCCATGTTACTCCTAACACCCTCCTCAGCATTTTCCCCTCCCCTTCCACCAATGGCAGGTACATTGATAAATATACCTCTTGGTTACCAATATTGGTCACATTTCCCCTTTCTCATTGGAGTGGAACAGGTTCTGTCTATCGCCTCCTGCTGGTTGCAGAGTATGCAGGATGTCAAATCAATGGCATTAATGTATTGCACTCGAATGCAGTTAAGCATCTGCCTCGCTTTTTGGTCAGTCAGGAATGTTGTTATAGGGGTACCATGTTCAAAAAAGAATTGTAGGCGGAGTTAAACTGACCATGGCAAGCAGCTGCATCCTCCTCCATGTGCTGCCTTATCTTCCCTTCCGCTCACCGTAGCTCGTCCCTCATTCTCACAGCTTTGCGCAGATGCAGACGAGAGGTGTGTGAACGAGCAGACACAAATGCTTGGTGGAGGGGGGACAATCTACCTCTCTTTTGGCGCGCATGCTCAGATGATTATTTTTTTAAACGTGGTACCCCTATAGTAATTTTCTCTATGTTTTCTGGGATATCATTTCCTCCACTCCATGATGATAGTAATAGAATATTATGCAACGAGCCTATAATGGCTATAATTAAGACACGAGTATGTTTATAAAACGTATGCGAGTTTTATAATTTCCATACGAGTGTCTTAATTACCATTATAGGCGAGTTGCATACGACTGTTTATGTTTGACGATAATTATAACTTTATTATATGTTTTAACATAAATATTCATAAATATCTGTTCAGTCACTAGAATGTTGTGATCGGGTGCTGCGCTGGGTAGTATATCTCTGTTTTCCAAGCTCTCTGGCCTACCGACGCATGCTCTCTGTGTGCTTCAATGCCATATGTTCAGATTGTGCACCAGTATTCAGTAAAACTGTCACCGAAGTCGTTTCAAAACAACCCGCTGTGTAGAAATTGGTATTGGGGGTATTAAGGTAGAGTGCTATTTCTTGTCTCATATTCACCAGTTTATTTACGCGAACATATGGACGGTGCACTTTCGGTAATTTATATAGATATGTTGGATTTTGAGCGCATGCGCGAAAGTATCCTTATCTAATTGGTCACACAACTGTTTCTTGAGCTCTGATTGGTGGGAGAAACTGTTTCATAATGAAAAATAGTGTTATAATGAGCCTCATTATGATACAGTTTTCTGACACATAATAGTCAGGGTCGAACATAAAATTTATTTATTTGATTTCTGCTCCAAATTATTACTGACAAATTATTTTCTGTTGTATTTCAGGTCTGCCAATTATTTGGAACGATGATCAGAATATATTTGGAGGTTCTGTTGATGCACCACAAGTGGAATGGGCCCCATCTCCTTGGAGGGGAGAGCAGATACTGCTACCTGAAAACATTCCTCATAACACAGAAATGCCTTTATCTTGGAAAATGTTTGTGTGTGACACATGCAACAAGAGGTATAGATACAAGAGAGGTCTTGTCCGGCATAAGAAGCACGAATGTGGCAAGGAACCTTCTTTCTTCTGCCCCCATTGCCCACACAAAACACATTATAAAGCCAGTCTGCAGAAGCATATGTTTGTTATTCATGGGGTTCCTTGCGATAAGTCATCATATGCTGTGGCTCTCACCATGACTGAAACTGAAAGGAACCTCTTTATTTAAACTTCTTCACCACATTGAAGACAGAAGAAAGTATCGATACCGCAAGAGACACTCACAAATATACCTGATAACTTAAAAATGTATTTAAGCTGCTTTTCACGTATGTTAATTATTTAGATAAGCTTTAAAGAAGACCTTATATATATATATATATATATATATATATATATATATATATATATATATATTGTTTTGTTCCATATTGACCTACAATTAGTTTGAAATTGATCTATATAGTTTTACATAGTCAATACTTAAGAATTAAAATTTATTTTTAAGCCGTGTACATATGTTTCGAGTTGATTAGAACTCATCCTTAGCATTATTTTTTTAAACTTAATTTTAAAAGTGGAAAATGGATACATCAAATCAGAACTTGGTCTTGTTATGTAAAAGGCAGCCCAAAGATCTAGGATAAGAAGGAATTCATTTGTTAGGGAACGAAATTAATTAACTATTCAATTATTTTTGGATGGCCTGGTAGTTATTGAGAATTGTTTTAAGGGACGAACATCGAGGTTATCTGCCCCCTAACGAGAGAGTCTCAGTTGTGTTTGTTGTTGTTGTTGCTTATTTTAGGGGCTGTGACATTGTGGTCACATAGCCCAATGTATTTGTGAGTGGAATATGTGTGATAACCTGTGTTATAGTGATGGCTGTACAGGTGTGTGTATTTGTAAATTGGGGATAGGATTGGGAAGGAAGTTATGAACCATCCCAGCATTTGCTAGGAGTAGAAGTGGGGAAACCATGGTAAACCACTTCCACGAAAGCTGAGGTGGGAATCGAACCCTTCTCTACTCAGTTTTGCCTCACGAGGCTCAGTGTACCACATTCCAACCCTCACACCAAAATTACATTTTCTTGGCAGAGCATTCCTCAAACCTGGACCTTCGGGGCGGCAGCCAAGAACGCTAGCCGCTTCACCACGAGGTGTTCTGTCTCACTTGTGACTTACTGTATTCTGGAAGAAAGAAGTTAACACTGCAACTGAACTTTCCCTTCATTGCTGTATGGAATTGAGAGCTGGACATAAGCTGGACAGCACAAATAATTGATGGGACAAGTAGCTGGAGGGTACTCATAATCTATACTAATATAAGGTGTGTTCAAAAAGTAACGAGCCGGAGGCTGGAATGCACAAACCGGTGACGGCATCGGCTAATTGTGGCGTGTGGAACGAGGTGTGGTTCCCACCAGAGCGTGGAAGGTCACAGCCCGTCTCTAGAGGGCACGCGTGCACGTCACGTGACGATACGAAGCGAGCAGCAGCATGCATCAATCGTCCAACACTGCCAGTCGCATTGCAAACAGTGATATGGAGGCGTCAAACGAAGAGCAAAGAGGTGTTGTTCGGTTTCTGACAGCGAAAGGAGTAGGGGGAACGGACATTCATCGCCAAATGTCACAAGTGCACGGCGAACACTGCATGTCCCTTGCAAGGGTCAAGGCGTGGCACAAGAGCTTCAGGGAAGGACGGGTGTCGTTAGCCGATGATGCCCGGTCTGGGGCACCCCCCTGCATTACCGATGACAACATCCAGCTGGTTGATGCACTCATTACCCAGGACCGCCGAGTGACAGTGAACGCCATAGCCGCCGTGGTCGGATTGAGCGTCGGAAGTGTGCACACCATGCAGGAGGAACGACTGAACTTGCGGTAAGTGTGTGCCCAACGGTTGTCCCACAGTCTTCAACCACACCAGGATGCATGTCGAATGGCCTACTGTCTTGGTCTTGGTTGGACGATTGATGCATGCTGCTGCTCGCTTTGTATCGTTACGTGATGTGCACGCGTGCCCTCTAGTGACAGGCTGTGACCTTCCACGCTCTGGTCGCAACCACACCTCGTTACACACGCCACGATTAACCGATGTCGTCACCGGTTCGCGCATTCCAGTCTCTGGCTCGTTACTTTTTGAACGCACCTTATATATAAAAATGAGATGGTGTGTGTCTGTGTATTACTCAATCACGCAACAACCATTGGTCAGATTTACATGAAATTTTACATGGAAGTAGCTGATTTACTAACTTTCACTGTACTGTTTCCGTCTTTTCAATACAATTTATTGAAAAGACGGAAAGAGTACAGTGAAAGTTAGTAGAATATTCAATACGGACCTAATATGGAGAACAATACTCTTAGTAGCTGATTTACCTGGTTAACATAGGCTTATAGGCTACTTTTGATTTCGATACTTTGCACTATTTAAAGATGGCGACCATTTTAGTGATGTCACTACACCCTTTGGTTTCAAACTTTCATATTTCCATTTCAAATAAAAAGAGAACGCGAAGAAATACCAAACCTTTGATGGCATATACGAGGTTTAAAATTTAATTTTCTATCTGGTCCTGATCACTTTTCGTGTATCTCCAATGGTTAGCGTGTAAAACCTAAATTTGTGCTATAAAACACGGTCAACGCTGAGCAGAGTAGTTAGACAAAATGTTCCATCCTTACTCTCCCTCCGCGCAGCACCTCGCCTATCCCCTGTTTTAACTGTCACCTTCACATTTTAATTTATTTATGACCCATAGCGAAGCGTGGGTACTTCAGCTAGTGGAAAGATAAAAGGGTGTTAGATGAGGCCATTCGTGTGGGAAGCTCAGATGGTTAATGAACCTGGCTATTGAGAGTATGAGAAGGAGGGTTATGTGGTGTCGACAGTGACTTGTTGCGATGGTAACGGACTGGATGCTTGACACAGCGGTAACTTTCTCGTCTGCTGATCCCAAGAGAGCGGGATCCAATCCCGGCGCAGTCAGTTAGCATTTGAGGGTGCGTAAATGTGAGGGAGCCATGTCAGTAGATTTACTGGCACGTTAAAGATCCCCTTTGGGGCAAATTTCCGACACTTTGTCATCTCTAAAAGCATAAAGGGGGCATAAAATCAATAACATTATTATTCATATTTATAATGTTTAAATCGGTATTTAATACTCTGTGTGATACTGCTTGAAGATGAACATAATTATTTCTCGATTCATAATATAGGAATCTGTCAACCTTTCTAGTGTGATTACCAATATTTAACAAATCTTCCTCATTTCTTCATATTTTTAATGAAAGGTTTCATAAGTACCGTACCATATGCCAGATATATACAGGGTCTTTCATATAAAGTAAGAACGGTGAGCGACGGCTTTGTTATCCACTGTTGCAGTGGCCTTGGCCAAGCTTATGGCGTGCCACAGCCCCCTGCTGTAGTATTGAAAGCGAGCGCATAGTATATACTGTACTTGACCTTGCAATAAACGTGCAGGTGTTCAGTCGCCAGTCTGAACCTCAGATGTTAACATGAGACTGTTATCATTACAACATCGTATTTTTGTATGTAAAACTTATTTTAAGTACTAGTCGGCTCGGCGGGTACGTGATGCATTTGTTCAGCAATTTCCTGATGAAGTGCCATCTTTACTTGCACAGATTCACGTAATTGTAAATAAGTTTGACACTACTGACTCAGTGCTCAATAAAATGCATAAAATTAAAAATCAGATTCATTACAGTGGCAGAAGTCACTCGCGTCAGCCAGAATGTGGTTACCAGATACAATGCCTATATAACCCAGAAAGGACGACACTTCCTGCATCTTTTATAAGGTAAGATTTCATACAGGATTGTACACACGCTTAAAGCAGGGGGCCACGGTGCGCCACAAGCTCGGCCAAGGCCACCGCAGCAGTGGATAACAAAACTGCCGCTTGCCGTTCTTACTTTATATGAAAGACCCTATACTAGACATCGCTTTGTTAACAGATTCTGCTGAAAATATAGGAAAGTGCATACTGAAAGAAAATGCCACCTGCCATCACTGGTTAAGGGGTAGATTGTCATAGCTAGTATGAACAAATAATATGAGAAGTGGTTTGAGTGACAAAAAACAGCAAAAGCACTATGTACTAACTCAAACTTTGACCACATGTCATTATACCCCAACTTTGGTGGGTTAGATTTGATGTTGTGTGGTGTGGAATTAGAGGAGGCCACAGTGCTGACTGCACAGATTGATACAAAACCATTCAATAAGAGTGGTTTTTTTTTTCTTCGTCGCCTTTTGAGACCACAAAGGATCACTTTAACCAACCATTAATTCGTCGACTTGTAGGAACTGTACGAGCCTTGCGGTCTTTCCAGTACTTCTTCAGATCTTCATGCCCTTTCTTGGGCGAAAAATATTCTTGTTAGAATTTTCTTTTTTATGAGTGGAAAATGAAAAGTCATATTTTTAAGTGCTATAGTTAAATATTTCTTATTTGTAGCATCTTCTGTTGTTAGGCCAATTTTTTTAAAGTCCTCTCTTATTTCTTTTAACCATCGGCATCCAGTTGTTGTGTTTTTTGAAGCAAGATTGTACTGTACTAGTTGTTTTAGAAGACGTGAATCTGGCATTCTCATGATGTGCCCAAAGAATCCTAGTCTTTTCTTTCGCATGGTATCAGTAATGAATGGGTTCTAGGTTGTTATAGACAATATTGTTAGGTATTATTCGCCCTTGCCCATCTTTTTTATAACTTTTATTGATACAAGTTCTTCCAATTCGCCTTTCGATCTTTTTATTTTGTAAATATGTTTAAAAAATGTCTTGCCAAAATGGTAAAGCTTTAATTAGGTTATTCCCAAACTATGTTCTGGTGTGTTCTGACCCAAATACAGCACTGCTTCGGGCTGGATCTTTAGACGGTAATCCAAGCTTGCGATGACGCAGGGAGAAAGAAACACTGCCTTATGTCCTTGGATCTTGTCTGTTTAGTGATATACTGTGTAGTTCCCATCACCATTAAACCATGTCCTTCATTGCTGAAAGGGGCACATGACCTCTCTGTTCCACCCCTTAAAACAACAATAAGTAACTATTCATTGCTGAAGAGCTTCGGAGGAAGTGCTGTAATGTAGTACACAAAGAAGTTCACAGCATATCAGTTACAGGTTGAGAGACAGGATTGTCTACAAAAACAAACAAGGCTTCCTAATAAACCCGACCATCAGGTTTGAACATCATCTAGGCCTGAAAAATTGCGGCTCTATCCTGGAAGCCTACTGTAGATGATAATTCAGCTTTGTAGTTTTTCAATTGTTTATTGTACACTTTGTTGGCAGCCCTTACATACAGAAAGTTGATCATCTATAGAAATAAATCACCTTTCTGAGAAACTCTAAATGGATAAACGTTTAAAATTATACGCCAAATCAATACGTGGTGGCTCAGTGGTCTAGCTGTATGCCTCTCACCAAGGCGGTCCGGGTTCGATTCCCGGTCAATGCATGTGAGATTTTCGAAGTGAAATGCCATGTCCTGTGGTTCGGATTCCACGTAAAAAGGAGGTCCCGTGGCTCATGATCTCAAGATTAACGGTCACGTTAAACTACAAGCTTCCTTTTTTTTAACTATATATTTTATATATTTGGGCATGTTTCGACCTTCAGTGAGGTCATCTTCAGCTTAAACAGAAAGTCAATTAAGAATTGAAAATAAGAACTATTAACGGTGAGTGTAAAAATGTTAAGCTTTAAATTGTTTTATCAAAATATACAAACAAAATAATTTAGAAAAATCAAGTTCTAAAATCAATAAATAGTTCTTATTTTCTAACTACTTTTTCTAAAATTATTGTAAAAAGACCAATCTTATATTTTTAAAATTAATACTGCATTTGTAAGGATATCCATTTTATTACTATATTTTATTTATTACAATTATTATCATTAATTTTTCATTTAATAATGTTATTAATGCAGCCAGAGCCTCCGTGGCTTAGGCGGCAGCACGCCGGCCTCTCACCGCTGGGTCCGTGGTTCAAATCCCGGTCACTCCATGTGAGATCTGTGCTGGACAAAACGGAGGCAGACAGGTTTTTCTCCGGGTACTCCGGTTTTCCCTGTCAACATTTCATTCCAGCAACACTCTCCACTGTCATTTCATCTGTAATTCATTTAATCATTGCCCCAGAGGAGTGCGTCAGGCCTTGGCAGCCGGCACAGTTCATATCCTCGCCGCTAGATGGGGGCTTCATTCATTCCATTCATGACCCGGTCGGAGACTGGAAGCAGGCTGTGGATTTTTTCATTAATGCAGCCAATGCCCATGTACTTTTCTTTTCAGGACGGCTCAGGGAAGGGATATTGGAAGGAAATCGGCCGTGGACCTATTGGAAGGAACCATCCCGGCATTTGCCTGGTGGTGAAAATGGGAAACCACGAAAACCATTTTCAGGACTGCCGAGGTGGGAATCGAACCCACGCTCTACCGATGCCAGCGGTAGAGCGTGGGTTCTAGTTTTTAGTTCTATATGCTATTTTAGTTTTCAATTCTTAATTGACTTTCTGTTTAAGCCGAAGATGACCTCATTGAAGGTCGAAACATGTCCAAATATATAAAATATATAGTTGTTTATGTATTGATTTGCCATGTAATTTTAAACGTTTAATTCTAACATCAATACGGATATTTAAAAACATTTGTTTTCAATGGCAAATATGTTTGCATTCTAAATGGATAGCTTTAGTACAAACTCTTTTGTGGTGATGAAACTCATGAGTGCTGGCTTCCATATTGTGGAGTTTAAAAAAATCTTATTCACGATACGTTAATATTGCATCATCATAATCGATGTTGGCCAACTGAGACCCACGTAAATGACTCTTCATGATTTCAGTTTTCTTTGGCGCCAGTATTCCTTCATTCTCTTGCTCGCAGCTTCTTTCTTTACAGCTGTCCAATGTTGTTTCTCCTTGGTCGCTGTTTCTGGCTCAGGGAGCCCCTCAAAATGTGTGTATCTTATTTCTGAAAGTGATTCTGTTGCAGATGTCTTGATCAGTGATGTTCATTTCTTGTAGATCCTTCTTGGTGTTAGCAAACCTTTTTATCATTTCAAGTGATCTTGTCGACTTCGTCGTTACTCTGGGGTCTGGCGTTACGTTACGGTGACGGGACGAAATGTACCCAGATGCACTGAGGTGTGTGACGTCATAGTACCGCTTGGTGCATGTGTTCCCCGACAATCTCTACTTCGTTAGTATAAGACAAAAATCCCCGATTCTTGGATGTCACGGGTAATCTCGACAACCACTGGAAGGATTTTAATGCGTTTTTCACCATTCTGTAAAGGATATCTCGAGGAAAGATTCTGTAGAAAATAATTTATGTATGATCAAAGGAAGCCAAGCAGTAACGATTTCAGTGAAAAAGTCGAAAACAAACTTGGCGATCGTGCGCTTCTTAAGCTTACGCTGGGCAAACCGTTAAAAATATCAATATACTATGAGCGTAAGAATTGGTCAGCATAAAAGGTTCTACAAAAAAGTCCGCGAGAGCATATCTCTTATCTTCAATACATCGCCCACTATAAGTGTTTTTAGACTGGATGGAAGGGGCATGTCCCTACGCGCTCTGGTGAGCGTGCGGCATCTTGCACGCTTGACCTTGCTTTGCCCTTGATTTGCACTTGCCGTTCGCGAGTAATTTGAAACAAGATAAGCACGATAAGTATTATGCAGATAATTTTCTATCATGTCAAGAGTCTTTGGCATCGAGCGAAGCGAGAAGCCTCCAGCCTTTCTAGCATTTTCCAGCATTTGTAGCATTTAAAATGATACAAAGTCGAGTCTTTCAGACTGATTGTCACTTTTTTCATAAGAGTTGCCTTTTCTATTGGGCTTGTAGAAGTGGTTAAAACTTTTCTTAATGAGTCTGTCGTCAGGCATTCTTGAAATATGTCCAAAGAATTTTACCCTTCGTTTTCGTATGGTATCTGAGATTCTGCTGCATGTTTTGTATACTTCTTTGTTACTGCATAATCAATATGTGTCAGCACATTTTTTTGGTCCGAGAATTTTTCTTAAAATGTTTGTTCCTTTTTTTCAATTTCTCAATGTCTTTTTTAGTTGCTAGTCCTAGGCATTCCAAAGCATACAGCCACTCAGGTTGAATTACCGTTTGATAGTGTCGTAGTTTAGTCCTAATAGAAATCGCTTTCTTGTTGTATGTGTTTTTCGTAAGGTGGAAAGCAAGCTCCATTTTCCTGACTCTCTCATGAAATTGCATATAAGAAGTTAACTATATTATGTGCATTTTTAACTGAAGGTGATTTCAGTCTTCCATATTGGGTTACAAATTCCTGTGTATGAGCTTGTTTATATGCATGAATAATATTATTGCAGTAAGAATTATTGTGACATATTGGCAATCCTGGCAATTGCCTGTAGAGAAGAGGGAAGAGACCCGCTCATGAACCTTGGACTTGTAGCTCCCCATTGCAGACATGGTGTGCTACTTAACTTGCACAGCAATGCTGTGGGGTAGTTTCCTTCCATGAAGCCTTCTCCATTGAGTGTCTGCACCAGGAATGATTTGCAGCAATGTCTCTAAGACTCTCAGATTTATCTTCCTTCATGTGGCTCTAAAACCTATTTTTTGAACTTAGTGAGTGACTATTTCACAAATAAACTGGAATAAATGTGTACTGCAACCTTTTAATTTCTCTTGATGTATTATATTTCATTGCAAAACAAAAGTTTGGTGCTTTTCAGTCGGTCAACACGATTGTACCCAAATGAGATGGGTTTTTCCCTAATCCTGAAAAAAATACATGAGAATAATAAATACACTTGGATGTCCAGTTTCGATCGTCAAGCAATCATCATCAGATCCATTACTCTTAGGCTATAAAATCTATGTCTGAAATTGATGGTGTAAATATTTACAATATGTACATTTATTTAGTTGCAGTATTAGAAATGCAACTCGTCAGTATTTGTTAGTCTGTGTGATGTTTTGTTGAGATACTGGAAGTGGTTATTGACCTCCGGAATTTGCCTGTTTGGAGTGAATATGTGGTTGCTATAAATGGTCAATTATGATTGTATTTCACAGGCCATTTAAAACAACCACGTATTCACTCCAAACAGGCAAATTCCGGAGGTCAATCACCACTGCATCGTTTGGTGAAGAACCACAAAACAACCAATCAGTTGTGAGTAAAAGGATCTGCAAGTAGTGGCAACCACAGGGTGCCAATATCTTGTCTGAGTTGGATGATGAGCAAAGTGCGAAAGACATAATTTACATGCTGTGATTATAAGAATGTTGAACTGAATATATTATATTTAAAGTTTTATGATTGCAGAAGTTTACCGTTATATGATCTCATGCACTGATTCTTCTTATATCTTATTCTTTTCTTTAATTAGGACATAGTTAAGCATGTAATAGTTTTGTGTGGCCAAGCACTGGATTCTGGCAATAAATACAGTATTTTAAACGGAAACAAATCTTATTTAATGTTTTGGTGAAAGATTCGGGCAGCTTCAATGAATGAAATATTCTCATAATTCTAATTTTAGTAAAATACATCTAAATTTGCAATGCAGGGAAGGATATTTACTCAAGTTCTATTAATGTTTAAAATTTAAAATTAATGATAGCAAAATTGACATTATTATTTAGTTTTCTTTATCTCAAGATGAACTGGAATGGAACTGCCTGGTTGTTTCATCAAGCCCTTTAATTGTACCACACAGCCAAGCTTGGTCTAATACTCCCGTTTTCAAATTAGCCAAAGGGCCATTTTTACAGAAATTTTACAATAACATGACATTTCTGGAGGTGAAACATGAATTAGAACTCAGAGAAGTGGTGTGGAGGGGTTAAGAGTCACTACTCCCTCCCCTTAGGGTTTGAAGCTTGATACTAAATGATTGGTTGCCAACCAACCTTAATTATTTTACACCAAAAAAGAAAAGTCCCTTATATAGAGATTTACATTTATAGGTTAATATTACAAAATAATGATAATGATCGTGTGGCCTCCGGAGAGGCCGAGCGCAGGTCTTTCTAGTTGATGCCCCTGGGCGACCTGCGCGTCGTAATGAGGATGAAGTGATGATGAAGACGGCACATACACCCAGTCCCCGAGCCACGGGAATTATCCCCAGGAGATTAAAATCCCTGATGGCTCGGCCGGGAACCAAACCCGGGGCACTTTGGGCCAAAGCCTAGTGCACTAACCATTTAGCCACGGAGCCGGACTATTACAAAAATGATCAAATTCTATAGGAAAACAATCCATCCATTTTTAGGTGTCTCTAAAGCAGTGGTTCTGAACCCGTAGAAGTCTGCGGACCACTCAGCGTGAAATTGATTCATGTATGGACCACCCCTCATCCCCCCCCAATGCACCTTATCAGTTGTAACCCTTCTTCAATAACACTTATTTTAAAGATATTTCAATTCAAAACCTGATAGTCATCGCCGCGAATATATTCGGACGATTCTCATTCAACGCACATCGTTTTCGAAATCCCCATTTATTGGCCACTTTTTTATACTTGCTGGTGGGCCCTTTTCTCCCGCGGACCATTCCCGAGGCACTCGCGAACCGGTTAAGAACCACTGCTCTAAAGCCATTGCTTCCAGCCCAAAAAATGTTGCTTCCCATTGTAAATTCTCTGCAGAATTCTCTGATCAGAAACTGAAGGAAACTTGAAGTATTCTTAAGGACTGGCTTGTCTTCGTTGATGTTCACTGAACACACATCTCTGGTGATCTCCATTCCTTTTTCTCTGACTAAGAAAAATGGAGTTGGTTTATATTCAACAGTCTGCTTAAACTGTGATGATTTACACTGGCAATCATTGCTCAAGTCAGTTTCAGTATGTCAGCAATGATCACTGGTCATTTGCTAAACAAAAGAACCAATATGGCAGCATTGTATTTTATTGAGATTTAGTTATGAGATTTCAATAGAGTTGCTAATGTCCCATATCTTTATGACATGCACAATGAGACATGTTATAGTGCATTAAAACCTCCTTGTATACATCTGATTTTTTAATGTCATTTGTGTGGAGTCTCTTTCATTTCATGTACATATTGTATTTGCTCATGTACCACGTGCACTCTTTTTCAAGAAAAAATATCCTTTGAAAATTGGTGTGTGAGTTCCTTGCAAAAAATATTGTTATTTTTAATGTACTGCACAACATCCACATGGAACAAACGAGATGTATGATGAGGCCAGCCACGATCTTGAAGTAAGCGAGAAAGAAACTATGGCACTGTGATTGATGTTAATACTCGTATGTGAATGGATTAAAATTGAGTGAAATCACTTTCCTCATGAAAGCTCGTCATGAAATCCCTCAAGAAATGCAGCATTTGAAGTGCAATGGACGGGACGGAAGTTGCCATACTTTGGAGCTGCAGTGGCAAGACTTTCATGTTCTGCAAGCAAATACGGCAGTGCTGATGAAGTTGACTGTAGGACTATCTTTAAATGTTGAGTAAAATAATTTAAATGTTTCTTACTATTTGGTATTACCCTTTCACGAATTGATTGCCGGCGGTCAAGATGGGAACTATTCTCTGTTTACTTGTGTCACACATCAGCCTGCTTCGTTGACAGGTACAGTTGCGCGAGTAGGATACGACTCGCCTCCAATAGCCTCAGTTATTGTTTGACTGTCCGTGGTGACATGAGCTCCGGTGACGCACAATGCTGCTTGTCTTATGTGCAGAACGAACTCTTGTCATCGCTGTGTTCCCCGCTACGTCCCGCGGGGCAGCTGCTACAATCAAAACAAACACTGGCGCAGCCAGGCTCAGCGGCAATCAAATGTTAAACGGGTATACTCAGTATACTGTAATTCTTCATTTCTTCACTCTTACCAATTAATGTTGAAAGCTTAGAAGCTAACCGATCATCGCCATTGTTATAAACTAAACTGCCATTTGACCGAGCTCCTTCGTGTGAAAAGAAACAAGTGTACATTTTTTAAACCTCAAAATATTCAGGGACATAAGTGCTAAGAGACCTTGCTCTCCACAATTGATTAATTCCATCTACTTGTTATTTCTTTAGTGGGCCATTGAAAATACATCATGGGCTGTACCTAGGTACATAAGTGAAATAATATAAACTAGCATTACCCGTCGCGGCTTCGCCTGCGAATATTCTAGTTGTAAAGAGTACACTTGGCAAAATCTCAATCATGAATGCTATGACTGATTTATCCTTGGTAGGAATAATCACACTTTATCAATTCAGCTACTGGTGCAGTGGTTAGGGGTTTGTCATTCCTTCATAGGTATATCAGAGCGAAGGAAGTTTTCTGGGAACATCACAGACACTGTTAATTTAAGGGCCTTTAAATGTGGTTTCGGAGACCCTTTATAGTCGGGTGAAAAATGCCTTTCGTACCACACTCACGTGTGAAAATTGCGTGAAAAAATTCTAGAGTGCCCCTTGACCCCCTTAAGCGCATTATACTGTATGTATTGATGAATTTTACAGCTTAATTTGGTTCAGTGATAACCTTATAACCGTCTGGAAACTTTCACAGTAATGTAATAATTGGAATTGCATTGAGTCTTACAGAAATAGATGGACCTGTGAAATTCTGTTACCATGGTTACCATGTTGCATTCTTTCATTATTTCATTGTAAATATACATGTTTTAAGGTATTTATTTAATTATGAGGCATTTAAAGAGTAAGTGAGTACGTTTCACTTACGCATTGGGTTATGCTGAACCTGTAGGTACCCCATATGTGTAGGTTGGTCTTAATGGGACCTTATTTTCGGTACAAAACTGGAATGGGGCCTTAGCAGAATAATATAGGGAGGGATATAAATTGGAATTATTCTTTCTAGTTTTGTTTCGGCACACCAAGACCTACGCCATTTCAACTGTTTCCTTTTAGCTTTAAAAATAGCCCAGTATTCTTTCATTCATAGACAGTGTTGTTCCCTTCTCTCTTTTGTCCACACCTTTCCGGTTCTCAGCGTTGACTTAGGTTGGAAACTCCGATGCTCGCAGAGTTTTCTCTTAACCTGGTCACGCTCTTGGATATCTTCACATGAGATTCCAATCTAGTGCATATATTTTTGTATCTCACTGAACGAAGCTCCCTATGTCTTTTTCTCTTGGAGAAAAGTGAAAATGCGATGAGTTAATCATGTTGACGTCACTCACGTGCCCATAAAACGTAATCCGTCTTATTCACATCCCATCAGTAATTTTCTCCTCATATTTAAATTGGAATTATTATTATTATTATTATTATACATTTTATTTTATCAACCAAATAAAACATCAGAGCACCTCATTTTATTTAATTTTTCTACATACTAAACTTCTTCTGGAACCGATACCCATCTTTTCCATTGAATCAACTACTTTTTGATACCATGTAGCCGTTGTTGTTTGAGTCTTCAAACTTTGGACTGGTTTGATGCAGTCTCCTTGCCTCCCTATCCTGAGCTAATCGTTTCATCTCTACATGGCTACTACACCCTGCATCCGAGGCAATCTGTTTAACATATTCTAACCTTGGTCTACACCTACAGTTCTTGTCCTCAACCCTTCCTTCCATAACTAAGCTTCTATTCCTGGGTGTCTTAGTATGTGTCCTACCAACCTATCTCTTCTCTTCATTAGCAGTCGCCAGAAATATCTCTCCTCTCCCACTCGTCTTAATACCTTTTCGTTTGTAACCCTATCTACCCATCTGATCTTCATCATTCTCCTGTAACACCTCATTTCAAACGCTTCAATTCTCCTCTTTTTTTTGCTGCACCAATAGTCCAAGCTTCACTTCCATAGAGTGCCACGCTCCAGACAAAGGCTTTCAAAAATGACTTCCTAATACCTAAATATATATTTGATGTCAACAGATTCCCCTTTTAGGTAGATTTCATTAGAAAGCTAACTATTGCAATGGGTCCCATGTTTCGACTTCCGGAAAATTTCGACATATCTTCGCGTTTCACATCCCCCAGACCTCAAAACCACCGTCAGTTCAAAAGTTTATATATAATTTATGTATATATGTATCTATCTCTCTCTCTCTCTCTCTCTCTCTATATATATATATATCAGTTTCTTGTGGACACGATAACTGCCGTAATTTTGCACCAATCACTTTGAATTTTTTACATAATATGTATCCCTATAAAATCTCGGTCGAGTTCGTTAATGGGCAAAATCGGTCAAAGGGGGTGAAAATGGGGGGCATTTTCGAAAAAGTGAAATATCGCTATAACTCTCTTAATACATGAAATATCGAATCCCTTCAAAGTTCATAATATGTGTCGGATAGGTGCCAAAAATTTATGTCAAATAAGTTTTTTGATAGCACCAACCATTGACCAAAGGGGTGGGAAAAAGTGGGTTTTTCGGGAAACATTAATCATATCTCTGTTAATAGGCACAATATCAAAACCGCACAAAATGGACAATATTCCTCCAATAATTACCTAAAACTTTTGTCTGAAAGAATTTTTGATATGACCCACCATTACGCCACGGGGTGAACAAAATGATAAGAAAATGCCAAGTGCCAAGAGAGGTTGCCATGACAACTTTACTTTTAATTGATAAGGGATGAGCCATCAGCAGTTGCTATGACAACGCCACTGCACGAGATCACATTCAGTTTTCATATGTCTGTGGGAAGCGACTTCGGTATCGGAACTGGTAGCATGCTGAACTTCTATGCCCATGGTCGCGGGTTCAAACCCGGCTGAAGTCGTCGGATTTACTAAGAGCGCTAAAAAACCAGAGTTTGCTTTCCTTCGGAGGGGAAGTTCCAACGTTCGTTGCGAGTTGCTGATTGAGGCGGCATCTAGTAGCCAAGTTCACAGCTAGGTGTCGTTGACGGTAGTATTTTAGGTAGATTTCATTAGAAAGCTAACTATTGCAATGGGTACCATGTTTCGATTTCCGGAAAATTTCGACATATCTTCGCGTTTCACATCCCCCAGACCCCCAAACCACCGTCAGTTCAAAAGTTTATATATAATTTATGTAATATATGTATATATGTATATCAGTTTCTTGTGGACACGATAACTGCCGTAATTTTGCACCAATCACTTTGAATTTTTTACCGAATATGTATACCCATAAAATCTCGGACGAGTTCGTTACTGGGCTAAATCGGTCGAAGGGGATGAAAATGGGGGACTTTTTTTTTTCGAAAAAATGAAATATTGCTATAACTCTCTTAATATGTGAAATATCGAATCCGTTCAAAGTTCATACTATGTGTCGGATAAAGTTCAGAAATTTATGTTTGAAACGTTTTTTGATAGCACCAACCATTGACCAAAGGGGTGGGAAAAAGTGTTTTTTTCGGGAAACATTAATCATATCTCTGTTAATAGGCACAATATCAAAACCGTACAAAATGGACAATATTCCCCTAATAATTACCTAAAACATTTGTCTGAAAGAATTTTGATATGAGCCACCATTGCGCCAAGGGATAAGAAAAATGATTTCGGAATTATAAGAAAATGCCAAGAGCTATCAGTGGTTGACATGGCAACACTACTAAATTGATGAGGGATGAGCCATCAGACGTTGCCATGACAACGCACTTGCGCGAGATCAGATTCAGATTTCCATCTGACTAAGTGTGAAGCGGCTTCGGTGACGTAACTGGTAGCATGCTGAACTTCTATTCCCAAGGTCGCGGGATCAAAGCCGGCCAAAGTCGTCGGATTTTCTAAGAGCGCTAAAATCCCTCAGTAAGCTTTCCTTTGGAGGGGAAGTTCCAACGTTCGTTGCGAGTTGCTGATTGAGGTGGCATCTAGTAGCCAAGTTCACAGCTAGGTGGCGTTGACGTTAGTATCTGGTAGAAACATTAGGAACTACTGCTTGAAATTTAGCGTCTGCATTCCTTACCTGAATTACAGACTAATACATCCATCACAATTCACACCGTTTATCAGACAGATTCTACACTCACCCAAAGTACACGGGGTTATATGATCGCGTTGTCGCAGCCCCTAAACTGAGGAACCAACCAACATCTCTGTGGAAGATATAATTTTGCGTGAAGAAGTAACAGACCGTTACATAGTTACACATCAGTATCGAAACCTTGCATAAGGACAGTGTGACCACAAGTATAACAAGTAGTTCCGTGAAGAACTGTACAGCCTATTTTCATATATCCTGCTCATGTTAATTGCCTCTATCAACATACAAAATTTCTGTTTAATTGCTGTAACAGATTCGTAGATATTGAGAACCGTCTAAATATTACAGATGGTCGCCAGGTTGGATTTTTATTTTTGTACTATTATATTAAGATTATTGTGTACGTGTGGTATTCAAACTTCAATCGCATGATTAGAACACAAGAAGTAAAAGCGAGATTTTAAAGTTACGCACAGCAGCCATCTTGTGATTATGCAAACAATTGAAATAAATTAGATGCCAGTGGATCAACATTTGTGTAAGCATTTAACGTGCAACGTTTCAAGGCAATCTGATAGTTAATTCGCGAGAAACGTCCATTTAAATATTTATAATTCGCGTCGCCGCCATGTTGGATTCGTGCTCACCAGGTTACTGAAAGTCCTATAGGTGAACATATGTTCATAGTCTCTATGAACATAAAAATTTCAGTTTGGTTGCTGTAAAAGATTCATAGATATTGAGAACCGTCTAAATATTACGGAAGCTTGCCATTTAGGATTGTTATACGTATAGGCCATAGAGTTATGTACCATTCAAGGACACTTATTGCCTAGGTTCATTATTCAAACTTTCACTTCGATCGCATGATTACGACACAAGAAATAAAAACTTAATTTTAAAATTTCGCACAGCCGCCATCTTGAGGTTATGTAAACAATTGAATTAAATTAGATGGCAGTACATTACAATCTGCAAAATCATTTACTGTACCACATTTCACTGCGCTCAGAGAGATAAATCACGAGAAAAGTCTATTAAAATATTTCAAATTCGCTTGGTCGCCATGTTCGTTTTGTACTTTACAGGTTTATGAATTATACATAGGTAAACTTGTATCAGTAACCTTTATCACCGTACAAAATTGCAGGGTGAAATGTCAGTGAAATATTTCGCACAGCCGCCATTTTGAGGTTATGTAAACAATTGAACTAAATTAGACTCCAGTGCATTGCAATGTGTATAAATATTTGCTGAACCAAGTTTCATTACGTTTGGATAGTTAAATCGCGAGAAAAGTCTATTTAAAAGTCTCCACTTCGCTTGGCCGCCATGTTGGTTATGTAGTAACCAGGTTTTTGAAAGTCTCATAGGTGAACTTCTAGTAGTACCCTTTATCACCGTACACAATTTCAGGGCGATATCCGTTATAGTTTCGGAGATACTGAATTCTAGTGAAATATTTCGCACAGCCGCCATGTTGGATTGGTGAGACGTAACAAAATTCGATGGGCACGGTCGAGGTCGCCGGGAATAGTGCTATGAACTTACCGAGTTTCACTGAAATCGCTCCAGCCGTTTAGATTTTATTAGGGGACACACACACACCTCTCTCACACACACACACACACGCACACACACACGGACAAAAGGTGATCTCATAAGCCTACTTTTTCAAAATTAAAAATGGGCTAAAAATGGACTCCAAATGACAAGAAGGTTACCGTCCCCATAAGACAATAAAATGTTTAAAATATGTTTAAAATGATGAAAAACAAAGTTAATTAATCTCCAATTATAAAATACTTTCACGCGATAAATGAGGTCTGATCCTTCTACGAAAACCTGCATATACTGCCTATTTTCGCCTATCTCCAAGTTTGTCCGGTGAAATCTACCTCCGCCTTCCGGCGTGCCGAGAGGACTTGTTTTTTTTTGTAGAAATGCTTTCCTTGCCTGAGCCAACCTACTTTTTATATCCTCTTTGCTTCGTCCATCACTGGTTATTTTGCTTCCTAAGTAACAGAAATCTCTTACTTCCTTCAGCTTTCCACCTGCCAATTTGATCTCCATAGAGGTTTCTGATTTATTTTGGCTGCATTCCAATATTTTTGTTTTACATTTATTAATTTTCATCATGAATTCTTTCCGTAAGACGGAGTCCATACCAGTCAAAAACTCATTCAAATTCTCAGGCATGTCGGCCAAAATGACAATGTAGCCATCCTCGAAGAAAGAAGCCAGTTGCAAACTCTTCTACTTCTGTGCTGTCTCCTAGTTCTTCTTGGATTAATACAACATGTACAGACTCTCAATCTCATCAAAAGCTCGCCCCAATAGATGTTTATAAGATATGTAATTGATACTATTTTAGTTCCGTGTTGACTTAAACTGGTTAAGAACCCTTAAAAAAATTATTGAAATTAAATCAAATCTGCTTCAGTCAATACAATTTATTTTAAAATAAATATGTACAAATTACTATAGTACAAATTACTATAGTACATAAAAAGAGATGGTATATTGGCTTTCACGGCCAGTGAATAAATCTCCTGTTGGGGTCCTGGCGGGACACCAAGAGCCCGCTGATGAGCCAGCTTGGTGTCCTAGGCAAAACCCCACTCAAGACACGGCACAAACTTTCAAAAATTGCTGACTGTCGTACATGTTTCGGCATTCAGAGATACCTTTTTCAGTTGATAAGAAATTACTTATTGTGAATCCAAAATAAAATGTATTACAATTTGTGTGCATTTGTAATTAATAAAAGAAAAAGTGCAAGTAATTCGTAATATTCTTCTTAGCAATGTTCTCTCTAGAAAAACTAAATATAACCTATTAAAGCTTGGAAAGTACTGAATAGCTTGTTATAAGATAACCTAAGAACAAGAAGGGCATACAATTGTAATAATTAATTTAAAATGTTAATTACAATAGATGTTAAGAAATTCAGAGATTTGGTTACTTAACCACATATACAGTACTAACAACAACAAAAATGCAACATTTACAGAAGTTCTATAGACTAAACATTTAAAAAAATCTTACAGAACATTTGACACGTTATATAAGTTCCATCAAAAACTTATGTAATAAAATTACTTAATAATAAGGCATTGTAAGGTAAGTTCATGTATTACGGTTATTGTACTGAATGCAACTCTTGTGTAGATGTTTATACTAAATCAAAGATATTGTTTAGAAACTTCATCCTCAGCAGTAATGCGTGGCTAGTCTGGTTTGAGGTGCAAATTGTTCTAAAATACATGTCAAAATGTGAACTGCAATATCACAGTTTTCAAAATACTTCAGTCAATGAATTGTTGCAGTTTGCTTGAATCTACATCAACTGTCAAAATTACAAAATTGATAAGTGCTCTAAATTATTACTGATGAAATATTTGTTCTGTATTCCAGGTGCAACTGTTATTTGGAATGTTTTGGAATATTCTGGTGGTGTATCGGACATCAATAGTTTGCCACCTTCTAGGAGAGGACAACAGATACCATTACCTGATAACACTCCTCCAAGCAATCAAGTGCCTTTAACCATGAAACTGTTTGTCTGCCCGGCATGTCACAAACAGTATGGATACAAGAGAAGCCTTGCCCGGCACATCAAACAAGAATGTGGCAAGGAACCAACATTTGTGTGTCCATTTTGTTCTTACAGATGCCACTATAAGACAGACTTGCCAAAACATATTCATAGGCGACATTCATCTATTCCTTATCAAATGGTATGAGTATGTTGTTTAATGTGGTGATTGTGGTACAGCAATCGAAGTGTCATGTGAGATATTTAATTTTTTAATAAATATTGTTATCTCCATTGCCCTGTTTTCTTAACCATTTTACACTTTCAGGAAGTCATTATAACCTATGATCTAGTTGTGTAACCAAGTCTGATAAGCCTTGAAATGGGAGTGGCAGTTTGGAGAAGCAAGGTTTAAATCCTGTTTCACAGCAGCTACACTTACTCTAGGGAAATGCCTGATTTCAAGTCGTACCCAATCCTTGGCCCTAATGATTACATTTACTATAGTAACCACAATAATCCAGGTTATCAGGCAAATACCATACCCTCACATGCACTGATGGGAGATCACTCGAATGCTAGGCAGAGGAATATAGCCACCGAGAACGTGGCGCCTAGTTGCCAGGGATATCTGCCACCTCAAGAACATTGCGCCATAACTTCCGAACAGTGTCTGCTAGTTCTACTAACAAGGGAACTCTGGTACCATCTACACCCCCCCCCCATGATCGGATTGTAATTGGCAGAGGATACTCATGGAAAGTCACTCTACACGATGGTGGTAAAAATACTCACTAAAATTAACATTAATCTTCCATTTAAAGCGATGGAACATAACACAGGATAGGGAGTCGGCGTGTGGAAATGGAAGACTGATGGTTGTCTGGTCACTTCGACAAGGCAGCATATGGATGGCTGCCTTCCACTTCTAAGCACTGACGATCTTCCAAGAGTATCCTATGCAGGCGCGGATCTAGAGTTTGGCTTTGGGGGGGTCACAGAATCAAAATTGTTAAGAAAAATGATATCACTAACAACGCAATCACAAAATAACCAAACTTACAAAACCAGACCAATTTTTTTGCAAGCTACATGGATAGAAATTTGATGCATTTAGCGCACCAAAAATATTCGTACAAATTGCAACGGCGTGATTTGCGACTTTTACATCAAGCTTCGAGAAAAGTATCAAGGTACGTTACAGTTTCGGCAAGTCGAGTTGATACCGACAAAGGGAGAAAGTCACAGCTTAAATTGCCAACCAAGCTCGCAGTTTGGACACCGGCAAAATTTTTTGGTGCGAAAAAAGCCCCAAATTCCTATCCGTGCATTGCTGCACATTCATCGTGACATCACTATAGACATCAATTCGGTAATCACAAGGTTTGCTAAACAAAATAGACGAGTTGATTTTGTTATATAAATAATCGTTTTTATATAACAGGTATGAAGTTGTAAATATGTACAGTTGTAACAGAACATAATAATTGCAATAAAGATATTTTCAGTATTGAATAAAATGAAAAAAACTGTTTTTCAGTTAGAATTTGTTAAGTTTTATTTTCGTTTTTTTTGAGTTTGCAAAAAAAATTGGTCTCCGTTTGGGGAGGGGGGGGGGTCATGACCCCCTTGAACCCCCCCCCCCTTGAATCCGTGCCTGATCCTATGCCAATTACATCCAATCGGGGGTAGACGCTACCAGACTTCCCTTTTGAGTGTGCAGTAATAGACTGATATATTCTGCCGAGTGATAAGCAGATTTCCTTGGCGACGAAATGAAGGCCGAGTGTTGGGAGCCACATCCCCTCATCCCGCACTCGCAAACGAATGAGCTCCCATCTGTACTGTACATGAGGCTGATGATAAAACTTGACCTCATCTTTCGATTGAAGCAAGAACAGCATTAAACTTAGGGGTGACATGTATTATCTTATTTTCCAGGAAGAAAATGAAAGTGTATTTTGATAATTACTTGAAGATATTCTTCCTCAGTTAATTGTTGTTGATTCATTTAGGGCCTCTGCAACATCACGGTTATTTAGCCCCATGTACATTGAAATTTGTCTGATAACCTGTGTCATTGTAATAGATGTACTAGTGTGCGTATTTGTAATTGAGGCTAGGATTTTGGTTTATGTTTGGCCATGGCCTTAATGTAGGCACCATCCCGGCATTTTGCTGGAGTAAAAGTGAGAACCAGGGAAAAAATCTTCCTGGATGCCGGAGGTAACAATCATACCCTAACCCTCCTCTTAACAGTTTTGTCTCACAAGGCTGAGTGAATCCCTTCCCAGCCCTCAGACCAGAATTAAATTTCTTGGTAGAGACAGAAATCGAACCCAGACCTTAGGGGTGATGGCCAAGCTTGCTTTCCACTACGCTACAAGGTGGACTTTCTCAGTAAGTGATTTTCCATGGTTTTTCTTTCTTACTCAAGGCAAATGCTAAGGTAGTTTGAAATGTAACGCTATGGCAATGGCCTGGCTCTACTTACAAGTACACAAATATGTATCTCATGAGAAGGGAAGACCCCCCACTTTGTACCTGTGGAGCCGTTTTCACCGTGGCCCACATTTTCACCGAGTGTGTGGATCTTGCTGACTTACGAAGAAAACTTGGTTTGCAGATGACACTCAAACTTATATTAGCCGATGACACGGTGGCTGCTGATCTCGTTATCCGCTTTATAAGTGAGAGTGGGTTAGGGCCAGCAATCTAAATTTTCCAGTATAAATTGACTCAATGACTTGTTCGTTTTTGAATGATAATGTTTTGTTTTTCCGTAATTTTTGTTTATTTTTATAATTTGTATTTTTATTTAATTTTTTGTTTTCGTTTTATTAATTTTTGGTCTTTTTAAATTAAGGTGTCCACCTCAAATTTTTAAATTCAATTCCAAATTTGTAATCTTTAATCTGTGTTAAGAGGGGCAGATGACCTCGTAGTTCCACCCCTTAAAACAACAATAACTAACTAACTAACAAATATGTTTAGTTACCACTAACTCGTCCCCAAGTACACAGGATTTATGACTACAGTTGTTAGTTTACTAATGGGCGATCTTAGAACAGGAAAAGAAACATGGATAAAGGTCAAATGCAGTCGCTGGCAGGTGTAGACGGAGGGGAGATAAAAGAGAATGTATGGAAGCGTTATTGATTGGATTGATGTCTTTAAAGGCAGTGGAGTGTCCAGGGGGAGATTGGTTGGTTCCTTAGTTTAGGGGCTACGACAACGCGGCATGTAGCCCCGTGTACTTTGGGGGTGTGTAGAATTTGTGTGATAACTGGTGTTAATTGTGATGGCTGTATTAGTGTGTGTTATCTGTGATTCAGGTAGAAGGACTGCAGACGATTAATTTTTTCAAGTAGTTCCTACTTTTGCTACAGAATGCTACCGTCCACGACACCTAGCTGTGGACATGGCTACTAAGTGCAATCGCAGTCAGCACCTGGCAGCAAACGTTGGAACTAATACAGCGTTATCAAACTAACCTACAAATTTTAGCATCCATAAGTGTAGTTAGTGGAAGGTTCTTTTTCATGCCATAAATCTATGACATGGGACAGCCGGCTTGACTTCCCCTCCGAAGGAAGGCATACTGAGGGATTTTTAACGCTCTTACAGGTGGAGATTGTCCTTGTGATTTTTTATGAGTTTGTCACTATATTTCTCTTTTTACCCCGCCCCCTGCCCATACCTGCTGGTCCTTCTTTAGTGTTTCTATCCTTTTGCTGTACAGTGATTGTATGTTTAACTTGTGTTTTCCTATATAGATTCGTTTTACTGATGAGAAGTCATGCTGATATTATAGAGTATTTACATTGCAGCTATCAACTCCAACACAAGAAGATAATTATTTTGCAGATTTAACACATGGGGTGTCGCTAAAACAAGGACTGGATTTTGCTATAAGCCTTATAGTAAAAGAGAAAACAGTCCACTTGGATGTGCAATTTTTCTCTCGACACAATATATTATGTGTTTACTCCAAAAACCATAACTCTACTTAATTTTGTTCTAAAGAATATATCATAGTTGCAATCTTAATCATTTTACGGGGCTACATGACCGCGTTGTCGCAGCCTCTAAACTAAGGAACCAAATTAATCATTTTAGATATTTCTCACCTGTATGTTAAGTTATTGTACAGAGAAATAGTGCATTTACAATTGAATTTACATCATAAGACACAGATGAACATGTGAAAGTTATAGCAGGAAAACATTGGAGTTTTAGGGTTGTCTTTGATGTTGAAGCATTACTTTAAGTACCGGTACTTAAGGGTCATCACTACAATGTTGATGAGAAAATTGCAGTTACAGGCATACAGTAGGCACAGTTTGTCTGTGTTCCTTGAGAGGGATATTTGAATTTAAGGGCCTTACCATTGAATAATCAAAGTGTCTTTCTCCCTTGGAGCTCACTTTTTCAGTGTTGCCTAAGTAATCTATCTACAGAATGCTTTTCAGTCAGTCAACATAGCTTGCCACGGAGGGTGAGTGGTTAACGTGTCGGTCTTCTAACCCCAAGCGTGCAGGTTTGCTCCCGGCCGTGGCAAGTGATTTTTGAAAGGCGGTAAAAATTTACGACATGCATGTCATATGATGTTGGCATGTCAAAGAACCCATCTGAATTCAGTAGGCCGTGTTCATAGTGGCAAAATTAATCTCAGGAGTTTCTGCCAACACAAAGTTCTTTATTTCTCTACTAGAAAGCTATAGTATTCAAGGAGCTTAGATATCTAACCACCTTGACTTTTATAGTGCTTCAAGGAACAACGAAATTCGACATGCAAGCTACCCTCTGGGTGTCAAACAACAAAGCTTGCACCCAGTAACTGAGGCTATACGATATTATTATTATTTTTATAGTCGGTTAACATGATTGTACCGAATTAGATTGGACAGGGAAAGACAAATCAACTCCCCGTTTTTTGTGCAAAAAGTGTGTTGATTAAGTGTATAAATACATAATCATAGAATATTTCTTTAGGTTATGGTGTTCAAATATTTGTTATTTCACATCCAATCTACAATTGGGCACAATCACGTTGACCGACTGAAAGGCATCTATTGATAGATATACACTACTGGTAAGACGTGGACTGTGACCACAGGGTGTCAATGTGCCGTTATCCTCTTCTGTGTGACCTCCCATATTTGAGTGATCAAACTCAGCTGCTCAGGGAGCTGTTCTCTGAAGTCATTTCTATATTTATAAACTATCCTTTCTAATACAGTCATCACAATTAACACCGGTTATCAGACAGATTCTACACACACCCAAAGTACACGGGGCTACATGACCGTGTTGTCGCAGCCCCTAAACTAAGGAACCAACCACCAAAATATCTAAGACCAGGTTCCGACTGTGACACAAAGAGAGCTCTGGTGATGTCTTCTGAGATCTTGGTTCTCTTGTTGATATCTAGTTCCTTGCCCTGTAATGCCCTCTTCATCTTGGACCTGGAAATAAGCAGCAGTTTGGTGGAGGTCTTGTTAGTATAATTGGCTAATATGCCTGCATGGGGTAAAGCAGACTACCTCAGGGTAGTGTTATCTTCCCCTCCCTCTTCAACATCTATGCCTCTGACACCCCAAAACGACTAACACAAGTCTCCACTTTATATGCTGACGACACAGTAATCTCTGCTACTCCCTGGAGAGGGTACAGAGTTGAGGAAAACCTCCGAGACACCCTACATACTCTAGAGCTGTGACCAGAGGAATGGTACATTAGGATTATCGTTAATAAATGTTCTGCCACTTTGTTTACTAAGAAATTCAATCACACCACAGTCCGGGATTTAACTTTCTTTGTTGATGTAATCAGCTGGCAGACATCCAGACAGTATCTGGGAATGACGCTAGATGGCAGATTAACTTTCACTCAGAAAGTAACTGCACATGCTAATCAAGCGAAAGTGGTCCTGGCACAGCTCTGGCTTCCCTGAATGACTTCATCAAACTCCTAACATACAGCACCAGAGTGCAACCAGTAATGGAATATGCTGGTCCTATGTGGGGTTACGCTGTACCCTAAACAATTGGCAAATTGCAGGCTGTTCAGAATAAGGCATTACGAATGATATCAGGAGCTGAGTTGTTTGTACATAACGCTCAAATACACGCTGATTACCACCTCCATTTGATTCTTACACACATCAAAAATGCAACCAAAATGTATAAACACCAATGTTACTATAGCAACTAACTACACCCTTTCACCTCTTGTAATTCTCCAGCGCCTCGAACCAGGTAAGATAAAACCAAACTGCCCGGTCAATCGTATTTCATATAGCACAGAAGGCCTCTGGACTGACTGGCTATAAACAATACGCAACAAAGTCAGCTTCCAGACCAGACCAAACTGAAACGCAGGAGATTCCGGTTCAAATTCCAATTGTGTCTCCCTCAACAGATATGACCGCTCTAAGCCATTCTATGATTATTGTTTGCTGTAATTCAAAACCTCCAGCTTGAGATGTTTTCTAATAAATATTGAGAATATGTTACTGATAATACTTGTACTTGTCTTTATTTTAGATTCTTCCAGCAGTTGGACTCAAGAATACCAAGCTATAATGAGAAGCAATACAAGTGTTGCCCTTGTAAACATTCCTCTGGGTTTCACCAGTCAACAGTTCCATGTCACAAGTGAAACAAAATCTGGGCCCTTTAATTGTCCAAACTGTGGCAAGGCTTATGTATACAAGTACAATCTCCAGAGACACATTAAGAACGAGTGTGATAAAGGGAAGAAGTTTGTGTGTCCCCACTGCCCCCATCGCACCAATTGGAAAGGCAATCTGGACAAGCACATTCTCCGAAGACACCAAGGTCTACATTATAATACGTGATGATGCATTCAAGTCAAGTTTTTGCAGTGCTGCCTTAATACAGAGATGTGCAATCTACTGGACTCGGAGAGAGATAATACGTGATGATGCATTGAAGTCAAGTTAATTATATTCTATCTTTATCGCTTCTCAATACATTTTTTTTATCATTTTAAATGATTATGTCGACTTTATCTGGGGTCTGGCGTTACGTTACGGTGACGGGACGAAATGTACCGAGAATGCACTGAGGTGTGTGACGTCATAGTACGATGTAGCAGCCAAGTACCAAGAAGGCAGTGCGAGAACAGAGTTTCAAGAAGGCAGTGCGAGAACAATCAAGTAGGCAGTGAAGAAACAAAATAGAATCTTGAAACTCTGTTCTCGCACTGCCTTCTAGGTACTCGGCTGCTAGCATTTAAAATGATATAAAGTCCAGTCTTTCAGACTCACTGTCCGTGTCTTTTAATTTATACACTACTAGCAGTAGTGCCCGGCTTCGCCTGGTAGATTTATTTGTTTTACAGAACTGGAGCGCTCAAGGATAAGGATCGGAATAAATGAAAGTAAATTTGAAAGCACCAACACTTATTGTAGCTGATAACCTCAGTATACTGCACCAACACCATCGCCCTTATACAGAGGCATACTATTGTCATGATAACTGTTTTAAGGGGCCAAAGAAATCTTTTTGCACTTATTACTCCCCGTGACTGCAATTTATAAGCAGCTCGCCAACGCTTATTGCAGCTGATAACCTCAGTATACAGCACCAACACCAACGCCCTTATACAGAGGCATACTATTGTCATGATGATAACTGTTTTAAGGGGCCTAAGAAATCTTTTTGCACTAATTACTCCCCGTGACTGCAATTTATAAGCAGCTCGCCATTCTGCACCAGAACACCGGTAGGGGCGACGTGCTGCGGCCCGCATTACATAGCAACAATAGATTTCGGTATTATTGAAGCCCTTCTGGAGGGCTTGTTCTTCCGACTTACTGAACAAAAATCAATCTTTAAGGTTACTTGAGGGGTGTAGCCTAATGCTACATAGCCTTGAATCAGGCTATCATATACAAAAAGAATTGTTCGAATCCGACTGGTAGTTCCAGAGATTAGCGCGTTTGAACACATAAACACACAAACGCACAAACTCTTCAGCTTTATTATATTAGTATAGATTAGTAGGACATGTAGCGGCTTTGGTGGCGTAGTTGGTAGCATGCTGAACTGCTGTCCCCAAGATCGCAGGTTCAAACCCGGCCAAAGTCGTTGGATTTTTTAAGAGCGTTAAAATCCTTCAGTATGCCTTCCTCCGGAGGGGAATTAAAGCCAGAGGTCCCATGTCATATATTTATGGCATGTAAAAGATCCATCCACTAACTAAACTTGTGCGAAGCTATATTTCTAGGTTAGATTTCGTTGAAGCACTCCATCAAAGTTCTAACGTTCACCACTAGGTGTCAGTGACATCTGGTAGCAAAAGTTGGAACTACTGTACTTGAAATTGAACAGAGCTTGTAGCTCACCTCATGGGTGTCCGCTTGAAGCAGCTACAGCCTCTGGTGAGCCAAACATGTCATCGGACACTCCCGGCACTAAAAGCCATACGATAAATAAGTAATAAGTAGTACATGTTTTGGTTTGATTTGACCTTCTTCAGCTACAAAGTAACAATTGGACCTATGCTGCAAAATAGTTCTCCCTAACAACATTTTATTATAAAGACAAGACCTCAATTTGAGGCGTATACAGCAATTTTAATCACATGACATTAGGAACCAAAGGCACTGATTTTAGACTTAGAATGAAATTCATAAGATATTTTAAGTGTATTTATTCAATGATTGGCACCTTGTAAGAATTTTTAACTTCGTGTTGAAGATAAGAAGATCTGCTTAGTCATTTAAACATTTAACTATTTGCTTATTCATTTATCTCTGATCTAGATTAATTATTGGTTACAGAGCTTGATTTTTAAATTATTTTAAGTGTATTATTTTGATAAGAATTATTATATAGTTTAATACTTGTTTACATTCGCCAGTAATATTTTCTCGCTTTTTGACTACATTTTGAAAAGAAAAATGACAAGTGTTTTATTTTCATTTTATTTAATTTGACTTGTAAGGATATCCATTTTTAATATTTATTCATTTTATTCAATTTTAACATTAATATTTCTTTTCTTATTAGATTTTAGTACATTTATAATAGTTTAGCTTAATTCTTAGTTGATTCTTATTTTAGCTGAAGATGGCCTCATTGAAGGCCGAAACATGTCCTATTTATATAGAATACAGTATATATAAATTGAGTATTGATTTGGCATATATTTTTGAATATTTGATTAACTTCTATTCAATACGGATTTCAAGACATTTGGCTTTAATGGCAAATTGTATTCACATTTTATAAAGAACATAACGATTTTAAAAATTGTTGTCAATTTTAAATGTTATTCTTTTTAATCATTTCAAGGCAAATTATTTTAACTTTCAACTCATGTATGTTGCAGGAAAACAGATAATTTTTTAAGGTATAATAATTTATGTTTAAGAGATTGCCACATTGTAGCTGAAGAAAGTCAAATCAGACCGAAACATGCACTACTAATAGTCTTCTTCTTCGCCTTTTGAGACCACATAGGATCACTTTAAACAACCATTAGTTTGTTGACTTGTAGGAACTGTACGAGCCTTGCGGTCCTCCAAGTACTTCATTTGTATTGATCTTCTTTCCCGTTCTTGGGTGGAAAAGATTCTTGTTGGAATGTTCTTTTTTATGAGTGGAAAATGATAAGTCATATTTTGATGTGCTGTTATTTGTAGCATCTTCTGTTGTTAGGCCAATTTCTTTTAAGTCCTCTCTGATATCTATCAACCTTCAGCATCCAGTTCTTGTGTTTTTTGAAACAAGATTGTACTGTACTAGTTGTTTTAGAAGACGTGAATCTGGCATTCTCATGATGTACCCAAAGAATCCTAGTCTTTTCTTTCGCATGGTATCAGTGATGGGTTCTACGAGGGCTGATCAAAAAGTAAGTTGCACTTCCCAGTTATGGCCATTTATTACACCACCTATACAACAGCAACACGCCTATAACGACATACAATGTAACGTCATTTTCCCACATAGTTTCCAAGAGACTCCAAACATTTCTGCGAACACACAACCAACTTGTCGATGTCGGATGCATAGAAAGTTCCTTCAGTGTTCTGCAACCACACGGAGACAGCGGCCTTCACCTCCTCGTCGGTCTGGAAATGTCGACCACCGAGCTCCGTTTTGAGTTTACCGAACAGATGAAAGTCACATGGCACTTGGGACCCATCTTTGGCACAGCTTACGATATCCAAGGTCCTCGTGAACAATGGAGATCACACTGCCATACGACATGTTCAGCCGCGTCGCGATTTCTCTCAGTTGAATGCGCCGGTTCTGTCTAATGATCGCATTCACACTGTTGACATTTGAACGGGTCCTAGACGTTGCGGGCCTGCCCTCGCGATATTCGTCCGTGATATCCGTGCATCCGACTTCGAATTGCTGACACCACTTTACGATCCCATGCCAGGAAATGGCCCGCTCCCCATACACAGCACTAATTTCACGATGAATGTCTATGCAATTCTTCCTTTTGGCCCATAGGAATTGGATTGTCGCACGCACCTCATATTTGGAGTGAACGTCCAGTCGACGTGCCATTGCATTTGGCCGCTATTCACACCATACAAGACGAGACACACACCGACCTGCCTAACAGACGTGTGGGCAGTTTCTGTCCTTTCTCCGCTGTGCCCATGTTTGCGACACACAGCGCGCTGCTGCAGCACATTAGTGCAACTAACCTTTTGATCCACCTTCGTAGGTTGTTAAAGACAATATTTTTAGGTATTAAACACCATTGCCTTTCGATCTTGCACTACTAATAGTACTATTGTAAAAAGAAAGAAAAAATAATGTATTGAAAAGTGGTAAAGATAGAATATAATCAACAAATCAATAGGGACAAAGAATGACTTAATGCCATTGAAATACATGAAGTCAAGTGTTTTCATTGCTGCCTTCCTCATATAGAGGTGTGCATATTACTGGACTCAGAGAGAATTTCAACAGTCAAACCCTTTCTTTGCCTGCTGGCCATGTTATCCGCTCTATAAGTGAAAGTTGGTTAGAGCCAGCATTCTAATTTATAAAGTGTTCCTTGACTCAATTTTTTTTTCAAATTCTTGTATTTCATATATTTTTGTTTGCTATTATTATTTGTTTTTTGTAATTTTGTTGGATTATTTTTAGGCACTTTTCATATTTAGATGTCCACCTCTAATAACTAAACATAATTCATATTTTCAATTGTTATGAAGGGCCGATACCTCGCTGTTCCACCCCTTAAAACAACAATAACTAACTCCATTGACTCACTCACTATAGCCTTCTTAGTAATATCAGTCTTCCGTGGGGATTCATGTCTGGTGACTCCAGGAATTGAGAGTTTTTGGGTCTCCTGAGCTGGATCCATTGACTCTTATTCCAGTGATTTTCAAATGTATCCTTTAAGTCAAGGATCTTCAACGGCACATTCCCGCAAATTCACTTCTCCAATTTTCTTTTTTGAGTCGTTTCGGCTATCAATGGACCACGATGTTCTTCACTCATATGATCACTGTAATGCTAGTTTTCTTGTCTGCCAGTAGATCTTCATTCTTGACGAATGTTCAGCTCTCCTTTCTTCCGTCCACTTGCAGTGAGGGCGAGGCATCACAGATGTTAAAGGATGTAGATTACTGGTTGATTTAACCGCCTTTCTAAACAGGTTCCTATCCCAAACCAGAGCTTGATTGATTCGAGCTTCTGTTAGGTCCTTTTTAACTTGCAACGACCATTTACAATAGGAAATTTTTTTAGAGATTGATGAGTGTGTAGAATATGAAAGTCGATGATGCTCCATCCGTTCTAAATGTCCAAAGAAAGACATTCTCCTTTTTCTCATCACACTCACCAAATCTTCTATATGTTCAAATAATTCGTTGTTATGTCTTCTTCTGTAAGTACCATTATCATTAACAGGTCCTAATATTTTCCTTAGAATTTTCCGATCCTTAAGTTCTAATTTTCTCAACGGGCCTTTGTTTGTCATCTGTAAGCATTCTGCGGCATACCGTGCTGACGGCCTAATTACTGTGTTATAATGACAAAGTTTGACATTCCGGGACAAGCTTTTACTTTTGTAAATGTTTTTGCAGGGTTATCTTATGCGAAGCTTTTCCGCTAAATGTCATGAGAGTTCTATGTGGGACTCAATTGATTTGCCTTCCGGTGGAATATTATACTCTCCCCCATTTGTATGAGAAGTGTTTTATTATGTGTATAAATAATAATTCATGTATTTATTTCAGACACTAGGACATTAATTGTTAATCCCCACCCAATCTATTTGGGTACGCTCAAGTTGACCAACTGAAAAGCGATTCTACTGATTGACACACTCTCCGGAATGATCCTTGTCGATGTGGCATTATTTTTTTTTGTGCCACTCCCGAATTTAAAAAAAAGGCATGAGATGTATCACCTTTGCCCTGGGAAAGAAGGAGAACTACAGTGTTTAGTGTCAAACCCAGTTCCTGGATTCTGGCTACGTCCCTGTTTGTATAATATTGCTCTTCAAGGGGACTTGACTTTCATCTGCTGTATAAAACCGGCAGTTTCCATTTTTATTGCTTCTTGCATTTTATTTGGGTTGATAAGCCTTGGGTAGGGGAAGAGAAAGTCCTTTACCTTCAGAGATTTATGGTTTGTTTTTCTTTTCTTTACAACAGTGTTTTATAAATGCCATCTTTTTTCTTTCTTTTTTATAAATGTTGAACGCTTGTTTATGTTTTATTTATGTTTCACAAGATTATATTTTTTTAATATTAATATTATCCATCCAATATGATTGAGCTTCTAATGGTGTGTTGGCTAATCGAGAGGAATATTATATGAAGTATAACTCACTCATGTAAAACATGTGACAACAAGACTGCTTTTATTCTTTAAAAATGCTTGATTTTTGTAATACACTAAGTGGCCAAAAATCACGGGAAGGGTAGTCCCATGAGAAAATGTTCCGTGTATGACTCCTGAGTGTTCCGGCTAGCTGTGGCGGAGCAAAGCAGTCTGTCACAGACAGAATGATTCTTCGAATAAACTGATACGGGTGTAGTGAAGATGGCAACACATTACGAGTTAACAGACTTTGAACGTAGGATGATCATCGGCGCACGGAGCTTTGGTAATAGCATTTCAGAGATTACACGCGTATATATTCGGGTTTCCGAGGTCAACAGTGTCGAAGGTGGATCTTCAATATCGCAGAGATAATGTTACCATCCGCACAAACCTCCACACTGGACGACAACAGGTGTTAAACGAACGGACATCATGTCGCCTCAGCAGACTATATGGGGTGATTGAAGGACTACTGTGAGTCAGATCACCGCCCAGTTGAATTTTGGGAGTCAGTTGATGCCTCGCCGTATTGCCGTCGTTTTGAGGGCTCGCAGAGAAGCAACTCATTATTAACATCATTTTCTGTGCCTTCCCATGACGTTTGGCCACTGAGTGTATACTCCAACTAGAACACATGGGTGCTCAGAAAAAGGCTGGAAATATTTTCCCTCACTGGTATTTTATCAAATGATTGTGCAACAAAGCTGTTTAAAGAATTGCAGAAGAGTTTGTATATCTTACTGTAAGACATTTCAGTGAAACAAAAGTGGAATAAAATACATTTTATTTCAATATTTCCCTTAGTATAAATGTTAGCTTTGGTTTTATTTCACCTGATTTCTAAGGTCACTGTCTAAATTTATTGTTGTTGGGGACAGTATGGCCATCAGCCCAGTGTGATAACCTTTGTTATTGTTGTGAGGCTAGGGTTGTAAAGGAAGTGGAAGTATCCTTTCTGCATTCTGTCACAACCTTTAGATCTCAAAATATTCTTGTAGGTGCCAAATCAGGAGGCTTTTCTTATCATAAACCTCTTTGTACACTTGCAAATGTTTCTATCCAATACTTCAAAAGAAACACTGTCAAATATACTGTAGATCAATTTTACAAAAGATTTGACGAGACTTTAGGAGTTTGAAATAATCATATAATTCTCAACATCACCGCAGCATTGTTATTTCCAAATTGGCTCCTCTGTTTGCTACAACCAACAAATTCAATATACAGGACACAATCTGAACAGAGTTTTCCAGCAAACCTCAGTGCATAGAAACATGTAGATTATTCCATTTTTTTAAGTTATTGAACGTTCAAGGTCTGACTGTCATCAGTTACTGACTTCTGACACAGCAGATGTTCCAAAACTAAACAGCAATTTATCTGCAAGACTTATGTTACTAAGACAATCACTTAGTGTTTACTAAGTAATCATATCAACATGTCAATCAGTATGGACGAGGTGCAGATACATACTTGATGTTACAGTATAAGAGGTTAACTTCAACAGTAATTAACTCATGAGTTTTTTTTTTTGTGTGGAAAATATACAGTTAACAGGTGCTTTTACCTAATTTGGCTGATTATTTTATTGGTGTTCTTTGCATTGCAAGGTTCTGTCAAGCCACCCTTTACCTGGGTAGCGTCTGACTTAACTCATCCACATGACTGCCAAGCAAATGTTTTCTAGATGTTAAATCATTTAATAGGTAAGATATTTTTCATCCCCAGACTACTTTTACTTGCAAAAGTATTATTTCATTTTCTGCTATTTTAAAATGAACAAAGTACTGTCATTCAATAAATAATAGATTTTTAATAGTGTGTAAACTTTTGAGTGAATTTGTTATAGTTTATCATAGTCTCTTTTCAATTTTTAATTTAACATCTATGAGGACCGTTTTACAAAGCAAATTACTGAAGGACTAAGGATATGAGCATGCACTAACATATAATATGTCTCTTTTTATTTTAGGACTTGCCCGTTCATGGACCAGTTACCGAGGTATAGTGGAGGGAACTTTGGGTCCGCCTAGTGGAAGTGAAGACATGTCATATTATCCTGGTGGTGAACAAGTATTAGCAGAGAGAAGTGTCTTCTGGCAGAAATCTGAACAGTGGCGTCTAATGATGCCTTCTTTGGAGAAAGGTCTTGTTGGTACCGGTACTTATCAGTGCCAGGAGTGTGGCAAACTTTATTCCCACAAATACACTCTTCAAAGACATCTCAACTATGAGTGTGGCAAGGAACCAAAGTTTATTTGTCCATATTGCCCTCACAAAACAAAACGCAAAGCAAACTTACAAGATCACATTCGATTGCGACATCCTGACTTAAATGATGCTGTCTTTATTTAATGAAGAAGATGCTCAACTGAGATGGTCTCCTCTCGCACAAGGTCTATTGGTGAATTCGAGATCCAGATGGAGTGACAAACCTACTTCACCCCCCTCAACTTGCCTGGTATGCCTCATTATAGAGTTGCGGTTTATGCCACAGTTTTTGGCCGATCAGCCCCAGTTGCACAGTCATACAGAGGACAGCGGCGAGCCTCAGGCATTTGCAATTGATACGTGAATTGCTTTATGCCGGGACTGACTGGTCAAAATCTGTGGCGTAAACTGTTCCTTGGACTTTTATGTTGTTTTTTTTTTTCTTTTTTTTTTCTATCTACATAAACTATGCATAGAGACATGAAATTAACCATATCTGCAAATGGTTGATAAAGTTTAAGATGAAAATAAAGATAATTTATGCCCGTACATTTTGAGTCTCCAACTCGTTTCTGGGTGAGTAGACAGACCAAAGTGTCATTGTGTGGAAGCAAAGATAATGGTGCCATTGTTCCAATCTGGTGGAATTGGCCCAACTTGTAGACTTGTGCCGAGTAACTATTGGAGAGAACCCTAATCTCAGTTGGCCATTGGCAAATGTTACTGTTGTGCTGAATGTTTCAGTCATGTTTGGTACCAAAAATCCTTTTTGTGCAATGGACTGAATTCAATTGACTGAGTGTAAAGGAATGTTCAAAGAGAAAAGTCTTCTTATTTACATTATATTATATATGTTGTTGGATTAGTTTTGTGCTATAAGCAATGCTACAAATCTTTGTTGTCTCTATGAGACTTGATCTGTATATATCCTTCTATTTTTTTAAGGTATGGTTTGTTTGCGGTTGTGATCGCTGAGTCAACAGCGCTGTTGATCATTTTAGACAAATATGCATTTCCAAAGAGAAAAGTCACTAAATTCGTATAAGGGAATGGCTAAGGACAGCTAAAAATAAGGGCAAATTTTGAAAAATAGTTAAAAATAAACATGTTTGGAATTTGAAAGTTTGTTTCTGGTAGCAAAACGTCTGAGTTGTACAAGATTTATGACAGGTAGAGTCGTACTTGGGAAACTAGAACTGTACAATGATGATGATGATGATGATGATGATGAGAGTCATAAAATGAAATATTTTTACAGTTTTGGCTCTTTAATCCTGGAGAGCTAACATTGGATATTTAGAATTTTAACCCATTAGAGATCTATCTGGACCGACAAAGATTGAAGAGGCTCATAAACCATACCCAGGAAACTGGAGTTGGTCTACAATGATGATGATTTTGAGAGGGCGCACACAGTCTTTTGGACCATCTGCATGATTGATAATATTTGATATCTTCAAGGTCACGTAAGCTTCTCTCTGACGAGGGAAGTACCCCAGCTCGAACGACTAAAACCGACTGGCAGTGCGCTTAACATACAAAGATATGTCTGTTCTACTACCCACCACGGGTATTTATCTGTAAAACCCCGCATTAGTGTACAATCAATGTTTGGAAGTTATGGCGTCCAAAGATTGCAGAAACACAATTCGCAGCAAAAACTACCGTGCAAGAGGCAATTCGGACCATTATATTAGGGAAAATCCATTCCTAGCAATTGGTTAGACCTTTAGCATATTATGTGGTAACATTACAAAAAAATTGCAGAAACACAATTCACAGCAGAAACTACCGTGCAACACACAATTCAGACCATTATATTAACAAGAAACAGATGTGGTGCAGTATCATCTGGCAAAAGGTTGAACACTTGCTCACCTCCATGTTGACATAGTCATCTTTAACAAATTCACAAAGAAATTTGATAAAATGGTCCGGCTAGCTCAAAACAGTTGCCAGCGTTTCGCCCCAGTGTACCAATGGGCTCTTCAGTTGGTTATGGTACACCTCACCAAGACGCGTGGCTAGTACATACTGAGAAGGCCGCTGCAAGGCGCTAAATGTCGCCACGAGCAGCGCCAATGTACTACGGAAGCCAAAACTTCCTTTCAAAAAATAATGATAGCTTACCTTGCTAATCCATATTGGAAATATCTGTTTCCGAAGGAAACAGGGTGTAAAATTGTCCGATTGAGCTATGTACATTAACAAATTCACAAAGAAATTTGATAAAATGGTCCGGCTAGCTCAAAACAGTTGCCAGCGTTTCGCCCCAGTGTACCAATGGGCTCTTCAGTTGGTTATGGTACACCTCACCAAGACGCGTGGCTAGTACATACTGAGAAGGCCGCTGCAAGGCGCTAAATGTCGCCACGAGCAGCGCCAATGTACTACGGAAGCCAAAACTTCCTTTCAAAAAATAATGATAGCTTACCTTGCTAATCCATATTGGAAATATCTGTTTCCGAAGGAAACAGGGTGTAAAATTGTCCGATTGAGCTATGTACATTAACAAATTCACAAAGAAATTTGATAAAATGGTCCGGCTAGCTCAAAACAGTTGCCAGCGTTTCGCCCCAGTGTACCAATGGGCTCTTCAGTTGGTTATGGTACACCTCACCAAGACGCGTGGCTAGTACATACTGAGAAGGCCGCTGCAAGGCGCTAAATGTCGCCACGAGCAGCGCCAATGTACTACGGAAGCCAAAACTTCCTTTCAAAAAATAATGATAGCTTACCTTGCTAATCCATATTGGAAATATCTGTTTCCGAAGGAAACAGGGTGTAAAATTGTCCGATTGAGCTATGTACATTAACAAATTCACAAAGAAATTTGATAAAATGGTCCGGCTAGCTCAAAACAGTTGCCAGCGTTTCGCCCCAGTGTACCAATGGGCTCTTCAGTTGGTTATGGTACACCTCACCAAGACGCGTGGCTAGTACATACTGAGAAGGCCGCTGCAAGGCGCTAAATGTCGCCACGAGCAGCGCCAATGTACTACGGAAGCCAAAACTTCCTTTCAAAAAATAATGATAGCTTACCTTGCTAATCCATATTGGAAATATCTGTTTCCGAAGGAAACAGGGTGTAAAATTGTCCGATTGAGCTATGTACATTAACAAATTCACAAAGAAATTTGATAAAATGGTCCGGCTAGCTCAAAACAGTTGCCAGCGTTTCGCCCCAGTGTACCAATGGGCTCTTCAGTTGGTTATGGTACACCTCACCAAGACGCGTGGCTAGTACATACTGAGAAGGCCGCTGCAAGGCGCTAAATGTCGCCACGAGCAGCGCCAATGTACTACGGAAGCCAAAACTTCCTTTCAAAAAATAATGATAGCTTACCTTGCTAATCCATATTGGAAATATCTGTTTCCGAAGGAAACAGGGTGTAAAATTGTCCGATTGAGCTATGTACATTAACAAATTCACAAAGAAATTTGATAAAATGGTCCGGCTAGCTCAAAACAGTTGCCAGCGTTTCGCCCCAGTGTACCAATGGGCTCTTCAGTTGGTTATGGTACACCTCACCAAGACGCGTGGCTAGTACATACTGAGAAGGCCGCTGCAAGGCGCTAAATGTCGCCACGAGCAGCGCCAATGTACTACGGAAGCCAAAACTTCCTTTCAAAAAATAATGATAGCTTACCTTGCTAATCCATATTGGAAATATCTGTTTCCGAAGGAAACAGGGTGTAAAATTGTCCGATTGAGCTATGTACATTAACAAATTCACAAAGAAATTTGATAAAATGGTCCGGCTAGCTCAAAACAGTTGCCAGCGTTTCGCCCCAGTGTACCAATGGGCTCTTCAGTTGGTTATGGTACACTGGTACACTGGGGCGAAACGCTGGCAACTGTTTTGAGCTAGCCGGACCATTTTATCAAATTTCTTTGTGAATTTGTTAATGTACATAGCTCAATCGGACAATTTTACACCCTGTTTCCTTCGGAAACAGATATTTCCAATATAGTCATCTTTCCCACAATAGAAGATACTGTGTTGTCCTTCATTCGACGTCGAAGTGTAAATGTGGAGTTGCAATGAAGTGATTAAAACACAGCGGAATGGATCAGTGCGCACACTTAACAAGGGCAACATGTGGACATACTCCATTATTTACAATGTTCCCGCATTGCAATAGTCCAAACTCAAATGCCACGGTGATCACATTATCACATACTCAGATGGTGCCGGTGACCGAACACGTACTTTTACAGATGAATAGCATTGATAGCTATTGACATAGGTACAACTGTATACTTTAAACCCACTTTCAGTCAGTTTTCGCCATTCAAGCTGGGGTACTTCCCTTGTGAGTACCTTCAAATGAACTAGTCATCTGTCGCCTGCACTTGGTGTTGACAATCATTTTTTACACAGTTGTCCTTCAAACTGTGTTATCTGCTGGACAGGTCTTGAAGATCGTGCATGCCTTCTCAAGTTACTTTTTGCAAATTCTTGAAATATTAGATCTTAAAATATTTCTACGAATTCACAAGGTTAACTGAGGAATTGGGAATGTGCCCTTTTTTACTGCAGAAAATACTATGACATCAGTAATTCAGACTATCGCCAAGCATAAGAAAGTAATATTATGTTGGTAAATATTTCCCATCCTTGTGTATGTCTTTATGAAAATGATCAATGTTTTATTCATGTAAAATCACTTTTCTTTTCATATGAAAATAAAGTTAGGTTGAGAATCTTCGTATCTTATAATTTTTCTTTTATGCACAGTCTCGATGATCATGCAAACCAAAGTTGACACGTCCTCTCGTGGGTTAAAGCTAATGCATATCATTTTGATGACCATTATTTATTCCTATAACAAGTAGTTCCGTGAAGAACTATACAGCCTATTTTCATATATCCTACTTATGTTAACTGCCACTATCAACATACAAAATTTTAGTTTGATTGCTGTGATAGATTCGTCGATATTGAGAACCGACTAAATATTTCGGATGGTCGCCATGTTGGATATTATATATGTAGGTCCTAGAGTTATGTACTGTTACATGAAGATTATTGTGTACGTGTAGCATTAAAACTTCAATCGCATGATTAGGACAATAGAAGTAACAAGGAGATTTTAAAATTTCGCACAGTTGCCATCTTGTGGTTATGGAAACAATTGAAATAAATTGGATTCCAGTGGATTAACATTCGTATAAGGATTTACTGTACCAAGTTTCACTGCACTCGGAAGGTTAAATTGCGAGAAACGTCCATGTGAATATTTATAATTCGCGTCGCCGCCATGTTCGATTTGTGATCACCAGGTTATTTAACGTCCTATAGGTGAGCTTAAGTTCATAGCCCCTATGAACGTAAAAAAAAGTCAGTTTGATTGCTATAATAGATTCGTAGATATTCAGAGCCGTCTAAATATTTCGGATGGTCGCCATGTTGGATTGTTAAATGTATAGGCCATAGAGGCATGTACCATTAAAGGAAAATTATTGCGTAGGTTCATTATTCAAACTTTCACTTCGATAGCATGATTACGACACAAGAAATAAAAACTTAATTTTAAAAACCGCACAGCCGCCATCTTGAGGTTATGTAAATAATTGAACTAAATTAGATACCAGTGCATTACAATGTGTATAAACATTTCCTGTACCAGATTTCATTGCGTTTGGAACATTAAATCGCGAGAAAGGTCTATTTAAAATTTTCAAATTCACTTGGCCGCCATGTTCGTTTTGTATTTAACCGGTTTTTAAAAGTCTTATAGATGAACTTCCAGTAGTGTCCTTTATCTCCGTACAAAATTTCAGGGTGATACCGCTAACAGTTTCAGAGATACAGAATGTCGGTGAAATATTTCGCACATCCGCCATCTTGTGGTTATGTAAACAATTGAACGAAGTTAGATGTCGGTGCATTACAATGTGTATAAACATATACTGTACCAAGTTTTATTGCGTTTGGTTGGTTAAATCGCGAGAAACGTCTATTTAAAAGTCACAAATTCACGTGGCCGCCATGTTGGTTTTGTAGTTACCAGTTTTTCAAAAGTCACATAGGTGAACTTCTAGTAGTTCCCTTTATCACCGTAAAAAATTCCAGGGTGATATCGGGAATAGTTTCGGAGATATTGAATGCTGGTGAAATATTTCGTACAGCCGCCATGTTGGATCGGTGAGACGTAACAAAATTTGAAGGGCATGGTCGGGGTCGCCCGGAATAGTGCTATGAACTTACCGAGTTTTATTGAAATCGCTCCAGCTGTTTAGAATTTATTAGGGCCGGGGGGGCACACACACACCTCACACGCACACACACATGGACAAAAGGTGATCTCATAAGCCTATTTTTTCAAAATTGAAAATAGGCTAAATATATACTCATCATCATCATCATCATCTTCATTTCCCCTTTTCCAGTTGAGACTGGGTGGGGGCAAATATGGTTCCTTTCCACTTTGTTCTGTCGTTCCACCATTCCTCTTCCGACACAGTGTTCCAATCCAGGTTCCGCTTTCTAATACTATTCTCCACCGAGTCCATCCAACGCATTCTTGGTCTTCCTCGTCCTCTCTTCCCTGTCATCCGTCGTTCCAGTGCTCGTCTTGGTAGCCTTACTTCATTCATCCTTTTGACATGTCCAAACCATCTCAATCTGTTTTGCTCCAGTTTGTCATTTAGTTTCTGTACTCCCAGTTCTTTCCGTGTATCTTCATTTCTCTCTCTGTCCCTCCTCGTTTTCTGGACCATACTTCTCAGGAATCTCATCTCTGCTGCTTGTACTCTGCTCTCATCCCTCTTAGTCATTGTCCAAGTTTCTGCTGCATATGTCATAGGAACATAATATGCTTTGTACATAACTTCCTTAGCCTTAATTGGTATATCCTTGTTCCTAGTCCCCGTACCTGTTGGTAGAAAGCACTCCCGAGTGTATTCTTCTGCTAATTTCCAAATAGTCTTCCATCTTCAGTCTGTTCACTTCCCAAGTATTTGAAGTGTTTCACTACTTCCAATTCCTTATCTCCTGCTTTGATTACTCCTTTTCCTTCTTTCCTATCTCTACTCATCACCACTGTTTTACTCTTCTCCACATTTATCTTCAATCCCCATTGCTCAATCTTTTCATTTATTACGTCTAACTGTTCTTGTACCTCCATCTCATCCTCGCCCCAGATCACAACGTCGTCTGAAACAACAAAAATATACTAATATTGAATATATTTCATGGTTAATAATATAAACTTACTCCTTTATGAGCGCACGGAAACATTCCAATGTCACTTACTGTCCATTGTAATCAACAGAGCACTTAGCTTGGTGCTTGCCATTTATAACTCTAGAACTGTTGGTACAAACTAGGTGTCAGTCTTCTTTCCTTGCTTGGGTACTCGGCTCAGACTTTGTGTTTTCTTTATTCTGGGGCTTGTGTTTCATTCATAGCTCTGTTGGCAAACCAAGTATTTCCATGATCGACAAACATAGCTGTCTATTACACGATTCGAACAGTGCATTATAACATACTTACGTTAAAGCTTGCATCATCAGAACGACTACACACAACAAATAACTCATCAATTAGGGAAGAATGCTGTGCAACTTATGTTGCTTCCACCACAGCTATTGAAGGTACCTGTACTGAAAGCGGTAAACGACCCAGGTTGTGAGAAGAGGTGGGGGGGGTAATAGTATGTACTTAAGAATCTTTAATGACAATGCATTTGCTTTCTAGGGTTAATCAGCATGTCGTCATGCCCCTAAGTGGCAGAACAATAAGGTCTTCTGTCCCTCTCGAAATTCAGCAATGACATTTTAATAAATCCAGTTAATAATGCCATGTTCTTTATGATGTCCTAACTGCATTGAGACATCCTTCTGTTCATCTAGTTTTTAATTTTGTTAGTTAGATGTCTCATTTATTTCATATGCTGTATTATACTCAATTTGATCATTTTTCTATTATCATTATGATCATCATCATCATCATGTATATACAATTAGAGCTTAACACCCACATGGTAAGATCTATAACTATGCAATCAAATCATTGGCCCATTTCTGACTAAACAAAGTATTAATAAATAGCATCCAAACTCAACTTTTATCAGAGACTGCCAAATTCAGTAAGCATAGGTCTAAATCTTTCAAGAAATGAAACTGTAACTCATTGCAATTGGCCCATACACTTAAAAAGTATATCTATTTAGTGAAGGATAAGCAGAAATAGGCAAATGATATGTGATATATGCAACCAGAAGAATCAGCTAATCATTCCTGCTCTAAAAGAAATACCATAGTCTCCAGGGGCGTATATAGAGTTTTATTTCGGGGGGTGTCCAACTGGGGGTTAGGGGGCATGGTATAGGCCCCAAAGAATAGGGGTCCGGGGTTCTCCTCGGGAAACTTTTGTATAATTTGGTGCAAAATGATGAGTTTTAAGGCTATCTGGCATCACTTTTACAACCAATTTGTTGTGATGTTTTATGTTTGGTTAATGTCAAACACAGCTAAGACCATTTTATGATACTGTTTATTAATACAATCATCTTGCTCGCTTGATAGTGTTTACATGGAAATAATTAATATTACTGTTTTGATTTACAACTCACACTATAATATAAAGTCAAGGTTTCTTGAAGCATTGCCATATCAGTTCATAACTTCATCGTCAGTGAGATGTATGTCTCTGTGAATAGATGGCAATACTAGACCGTTGAGTCTGTTTTCAGAAGTAGAATTTCTTAAGTACGGTATGTATTCAACCAACTCAAACTCCGTTCGGCAGTACCGGTAGCTACAGAGAGAGGCAAATGTGCCAAAAGTGTGATAAGGGTATAAAAGTTAGGGAAAAACCTTTTGTCATACGCTTCAAGGGCACTTGATGCTGTTCTTGGTTCGTTCATAAGAGCAGTGGCACTAGAGAGTAATAAGAGGTTATGTTGTTACACATAAGATCAGAGCAAACTGATTGTCACACTACATCGCTCTACCTTCGCCTTGCTTTGCCACGTTGCCATACGCTACTTAGTAACAATAGTTAAAGCCCTGCGCGGATGCGGATATCCGCGGATATCCGCGGATAAACCCGCGGATATCCGCAGCATTTTTCGCCACGCGGATATATTTTGCATGGCTGTGCGGATAGCGGATACGCTGCGGATAATGTTTGGAGTAAATTTGCGGATAGTTTTTAGAATACGATATGGAACTTTCGATAATATTACATATTTGATATGGCAATCTACAGCTTCATGCTTAAAAGAGGAATACTCCTACAGCCTATTGCGTACGAAATATTCGGGTACGTTTTGCAGTTATACACGAGAAGATTATTTTACTCATAATGGTTTCAACTACATTTTATTAAGTACCGTACCGTATGTTTGTAGTAGAAGGTCTTGACATCTCATCATCATCATCATCATCAATTTCTCACTGCCATTATCCACGAGATATAATGCTGTCAATATGTTTGTTAGTTCATCGTGGTGACATCATTATCACTTTTCTCAAGTCAGCTACTTCGCTGTCTAAGCTATCCTGTAAGATCTGGTTCCAGGTTTATCTGTAGATTTATTTCCATCTTGGCACTGAAACGCGTGGGCTGTGATATTGCAACGGAGACAGTTATGACATCAACGATGCGAACATTGATGGGTCAAGAGGCAGTAGTATGATGACTGACTTAGTGACTTGGAAGTTCCGAAAAAATATCAATCCCTTTCTCCATGCTTAAAGAGAAGTTCACTTAGTAAATGTTACCGCGACCGGGAAGTATGAACATCATTCAACCAACATTGATAAAATATCTATTAAAACAAAACAAGGTGTATATTCAATAGTGCTTGAAACAAAGCTCAAGTCAAGGATAAGGCAGATATTTGGTTACCTTTTCAACGGAACCAAAGAGGTGAACGATATAGCAGGATGTTTTAGCTTTAAAAAGTGTATTTATACTCAGGACACAAATCAGGCACATCAAACCTAGTGCGGCACAAGTGCGAATATAGCCAAAGAAGTATAGCCAGTTTTTTTTGTCTAAAGCGGAGGTCAGGAAACCAGAATTGAAATATCAGCGGATTTTTATACAAGTCTTGCGGATGCGGGGCGAATGCGGATAACAGTCATGCGGATGCGGGGCGGATGCGGATAACAGTCGTGCGGATGCGGGGCGGATGTGGATAACGTTTTGTTTATCCGCGCAGGGCTCTACCAATAGTACATGATTATATTGGTTTTTAATGTTTTAATTCATAAACAAATATTATATGTGACAAAAATTTCGGGGGGGCCCTGGGCCCCCCCTTATATATGCCCCTGATAGTCTCTAACAGTAACAAACATTCTTGCAACTTTTTACTTCATCTTGAAGTCTGCCAATTTGTAGGTGTTTACAAGAATAAAACAATACCAAAGAATATACAGCAGGTAAGAAAATATTATCTACTCTTGGGAGGACTGAAGGAAAGGAAACCACTTATCTAACATTAAATTTAGAGCAATTATCGGCAGCAATGCTCATTCAGTGATCACCCCCAGGGACAAATCATAACCTATGAATGATGTTTAATGAGTTGTGCTTACCAGATGTTAACAGGTGGCTTTGACTGGTGATTGGCATTCCACTTCCTTCTTTCAAAATGAACATTAGTTTAAGTTCATTTTTGTATCCCTGAAAGGTTTAAGTTCATGCAATTTAGAAACTAGTCATAAAAGTATGATTTGTATTATAATAATTAATTTTAGTGTGGATATAATATATTACAGTATATTATGATATTATTTGATGAATGTGACACATTAGTTTCATCTAAATACCAATTGGTGTTTAGTAAATGTATTACACGTTGGTCAATAATAATTAATTAATAAAATGTTCTAGTTTCGGCCATATTATGGCTGAAAAACAAAAGCACAATTGAAAACCAACACATAACATCTGACTTTGTTACAATTTTGATAAAAAGGCTGCGGTACCATTGATTATGACAGGACAGTGTTTTGTGAAGGAGTTTTATCATCTCGGATTGTCAACGATTGTCAAATGAAGCATCATACGCTAAATAATAAATAATCATCTCGGATCACTTCAGAATTTCCATTGGAGCAACAACATAAATTCATAGTCCAACCTCTGTTCCACTCCACAAAGAACCTTTATTCACGTAGACCATCTCAGGATAATATTGCATATGGACATAAAAATTAAAATTTTCAACATAATAAATTCCTAAGTATTTTTAAATACATATTTAGTCTAATTTATAGGAATAACAACTATTTATACATAAGTCATTTTTGCAAAATTATTCTTATTAACATCAAATTAAAGCCCACATGTTACTGATCTGTTTTTTTAACTATTTTTTATAAGATATTTCATAGATTACTATTAAAACCCCAATATTTTTAGTATAGGTCAATTTTAAGATAATTAATTGTTTAGGTTTGTACTCTTTTCATTGGAAATTCTATTTTATAGCATAATATTTTTATTAACATTATTCTTTTATATTCTACTAATAATTATAATTAATTTCTTCCATGTTTTAATTTAAAAACTCAAGTGAAATATTAACAACAAAGCTTTGCTCGCTATTTCTTTAGTTCTTTATAATAACACCGCTGAAGAAGGCCATATGGTCGAATCTGGTACATTTTATAAATTAATTAATATTAAATCATTATTGACTAAGGTGTAATAGATTTATGAAATACCCATTGGTATTCATTTAGATTAAACTGTCAATAAGGAAAGTATTCGATATGATTAAGTTCATTATGTATATTAGTTTCAGTCAAATTCTGTTTTCCTTCCTTGCTTGATATCTTATCTTCTTCTTCTTTTTCATCATCATCATCATCATTACAAATATCATTACCATAATCAGTGTTTTCTAAAAATAAAATAAAAACGGGTACTCTCAGTTGCAGTCGAAAAAAAACCATCATCATCTTGCAATTTTCGGCAATTTGCGAAGTCCGATCATTGTTTGTGTTTGAATCATTAACTTTCAGCTTTTTCCATGCCTCTGTGGATGTTAAATAGTTCGTTATTTTCTTTATCCTTCAAAACTCACCACACACACAAAATAACAACCTACCCCATCTCCAAACAATAGGCTGCGTGCTTATAAGAACGGAGTGCCGAGTTGCCGACCAAGAGAAACTGATTCGATAGATCGATTTAAATTTAGGATAGCTTGCCATGGTTGGTGAGTGGATTGCAGGTTCGCTCCTGGCCATGGTAAGTGATTTTTGAAAGGCGGCAAAAATACGACACGCATGTCATACGATGTTGGTATGTCAATGAACCGATTTGAATTCAGTAGGCCGTGTTCATAATGGCAAAAATAATCTCGGGAGTTTCCGCCAACACAAAGTTCCTCATTTCTCTACTAGAAAGCACTATAGAGTTCAAGGAGCTTAGATATCTAACCCCCTTGACTTTCATAGTGATTCAAAGAACAACGAAATTCGACATGTAAGCTACTCTCTGGGTGTTAAATAGCAAAGCTTGCACCCGGCACCCGAGGCCATACGATATTATTATTATTAATCTAGGATTACTCGAAATCTCCTCCAGCTGTTGTGATCAGCGCGTTGACGCAAGCTGATCGATGAACTATCAAGTCAGAAGTTATTTTTGCCCGACTATACAAATGTAGGTACCAATATTTTTTCTTTAACGGTTTTCAAATGTTTAAGGGGTACGCATACCCCTGCGTTCCCCCTGAAAAAAAGCACAGACCATAATCATCCCCAATATCATCACCACCATCACCATCACCAATATCATCATCATCATCATTAATATTATTATTCTGCTCTGTAATATAAGATAATATAAAGTTTATGATATTTTTACTACAAACACAACTTTGGTCACAAAGATACTTTTCATCAGTGTGTAATCCTCAGTTAATTTATGGACATAGACCGCAATTATTACCTGATGGCACATGAGCACAAAACAAGCTTCGTATGCGGGCAAGTCCTTATGCTGCAGTGTCGTGGAAAGGGGAGGGACGTTCAAGTCTCTTGTTGCTACGGAAATGTTCACTTTGGCTTATACTTTAACTGTATTGCACATTACTGTGTGTCACAGGAGCATAGCAGCAGTGATCCCCTCTGGTTCATGCTGGTTTGCACCATCAGGTATTAATCACGGTCTACATTCCTAGCTTCAGTCTGGCAGACTCACATGTCATGGACAGATAAATTATTCAAAGCTGTCTACACTCTGAGATGTTTTTATATTGAGTAACACATTCACAAAGTACTTAAGGACAAGATAATTTCTTTGAGAAATGTCTAACATATCAACTCATTAATTTGAAAACAACATAGGAGGATTTATCGGTATAGTTATGGTATTATTATTTATTATTATTAATCTTGATTGGTCTCATTGGACCACATGAGTCGTTCCACAATCACTTCTTCTTTGAAGGTGGTACTGCTTGGTTCTTGCGCTATTTCCAGTACTTTTTCATTCTTTCAGATCGAGATTTTCTCAACTCATCTGAAATCTCCATAGGCTTTCTGTGTGTCATTTCTGCAGAAAATTTGAGAGTTTTAAGAATGGTGTTAATTTTATTTTTCTCCTCGGCATCTGTTTCTTGAGTCCAACTGCTTTGAGATCTTGTTGGATTTCTTGGATCCATTTTCCTCCATTTTTCTTTCCTAGATTTCTCATCACTAGTTGGCGTACAATTCTGTTTTCTGGAAGCCGTAAGATGTGAAAAAAATATGAAATTCTTTTCTTCTTCATTGTGCTGGTGATTGGATCAATCTCTCGATAGACAGTTTCATTTGGGAGAATCCTCCAGACTCCCTCAACCTGATACTTTTTATTTATGCACGTTCTAATGATTCTTCTTTCCGTTTTGAGGAGCTGATCAGTTACGGTCACTGATCTCTATACATGGATGGCTGGTAGCTAAGGCAGCAGTAAGCCGAATAGACGATGACAGGTATAGCAAGATGGCAGCGAGCGCATGGTGCAATATTGCGAATCCGGCTCTGTGATTGGTTACTGGTAGTTTGATGTTATACTTATATTTATACTGGCAGTAAATATTTTGTGTTTCTTGTAGTTGTAAAATGGGTTGAATTTGGTTATTTAAAGCGTAAAATCTTAGTTTTAAGTACCGATTTGGTGACCCATCATCCCAGGCAAGCCGGTAATACCTTTACTTCTCAGGCAGATAGGTCGCTTAGCCGTAATTTTGAAGTTATTGTGAAGTTAAGTATACATATGCGGTGGTGCTGAAGCAGATGTGATCGGGCTAGGCTATTGCGTGTTTAAAATTGATCCCATTTCAGGGTTTTTCGGTTCCAGGTGCGAATAGTTCGCTTAATAGTTGTAAAACGGTGGGGAGAGTATATTTTGAGTAGGTTTTTAGTTGTGTTAAGTTTTAAGTGGAGCTGAGGAGTGAAATTGATTTAGCTTCAAGTGCATTTTTGGCTTTGATCTACTTCCTGTTTATTGTGCTGCTAGCGTGATTAAAAGCTGTAGTATTTGATGTAGAGTGCTGGGATTACTTGGAGGAAGTGTTGGTTGTTTCATGGAAACAGGAATTCATTACCAATTACCGATTACGATATGTCGAATCTAGGCCTGTATAGTGAGCTACTTTTATAGGTACATCATTTGAAGAATGCATAATTTCGTGGCATATACAGTATATATACAATTTACAAGAATGTTTCCAGAAATTGTTTTTCACTCGTTACTGATCGCTAATTGCTTGTACTCAGCACCTAAGTTGATATTTGTCAGCCGTTATTATACATTCATTTTTATTGATATTCCGGAGATTTACTGACCTCGGAATGATGTGTCAGTGATCCCAATGCTCTTATGCTATGAGTGAATATATCTCTATATTTTTATGTGCTCCAAAGCACCATTAATTACGATTTAAAATTGACTAGATTATCATTGCTTGGCCATAAGGACGGCTCGAGAATGGGTAGACCAACATGGCGGACCGTGCGCTCAACCTGGCGTACTTTCTCGTGCAGCGGAGAGCTGCCATCAGCGATCCATGTATAGAGATCAGTGGTTACGGTATATAAAGACACACTTCGACCATTGTCTACTAGATTGTCAAGGGCTTGACATGCAGGGATTGGTTCAGAGAACTCAACAGCACATTGCCTGCTAAGTGAACTTGCCTATCACAGATTAGCTTGGGCAATGCCTTCTGTTATAGCATGTGGCCTGGTGCATGCCCATAGTCAACCTGTGTGCCACGATGAGGAAGAGATGTCTCATTCATCTAGTCTCTGAGCGTAGGGAGTTTAAGTTATGAAAGATGGTATATTGGCTTTCACGGCCAGTGATTTAAAACTCAGCAATTCTTCTAGGTTTGTGCCGTGTCTTGTGTGGGGTTTCGCCTAGGACACCAAGCTGGCTCATCAGCAGGCTTTTGGTGTCCCCGCTCGGACTCCCACAGGAGTAGCGAAATGCGCGCTACCTCCCTTTTTTATAAAGCACACCTGCACCTCTTTACTGCGAGAACTAAAAGCTCAAGCAGCCATAACCTCCCTATGAAGGCTTCCAAAAAGATGGTATATTGGCTTTCATGGCCAGTGAATTAAAGCTCAGCAATTCTTCTAGGTTTGTGCCGTGTCTTGTGTGGAGTTTCGTCTAGGACACCAAGCTGGCTCATCAGCAGGCTCTTGATGTCCCCGCTCGGACCCTTCATAGGGACGTTATGGCTGCTTGAGCTTTTAGTTCTTGCAGTAAAGAAGTACAGGTGCTCTTCATAAAAAGGGAGGTAGCGCGCAGTTCGCTACTCCTGTGGGGGTCCGGCCAGGAACACCAAGAGCCCGCTGATGAGCCAGCTTTGCGTCCTAGGCGAAACCCCACACAAGACACGGTACAAACCTAGATAAAATTGCTATGAAGTTAAATCCCACAGCTCAGCCGGGTATTGAACTCGGTGCCCCTTAGTCCGAAGTCCAGTGCTCTCTCCTGAAGGCCTGTAACAGGAAGTAATGGCTTGGGTTATATCATTGCCTGCTTGTTAGTTCTATATGATAGTGATGAAAAAAGAAAACTAGCAGCTTCTATTTATCTTTTGTGCTTCTTAAATAACAGTATAACATGGTACAATGTTTGAATACATTTCAGTAATGTAGACGAAAGTGGTCAGTGTTGTGGTATTATTTGTATTAATTAGTTTAATATTGTAATTGTTGGTCACTGCACTACAAGTGTTATAGTAAATGTCTTTAGCCAATGTTACTTGAATTGTCATGCCCTGTATTGCTTTCATTGCTTGCCAAGTCCTCGTGCAGTTTACTAGGCAATAATTAATTTTAGAAGTGTTGCTCCAGCAACTCCTGCAGCAAGATTTTGCAACATGATAGACCCTTAAAAAACTGAAAAGAGTGAACATCAGCTTTATGAAATCTAGTAGGCAATGCTTTTGACACACTGAGATGAAAATTCATGGGGAATTTATAAAAATAAAAATAATTACACTAATAGCAATTTGATGTCCTTGTACTATTTTTATATGGTAGTTCATCTTTGGATTCACCTGTAAAGTACTCATCGGAGTACACTTTACCATAATTCACATCTTCATTCTGAAACCATTGAGCAATAGCAGCATTCATCCTTTATTTTTTTCCAGTTGCAAAAAAATAGAAAAGCAGTGTTAATAACATGTGTGGTCTTATAGACCAGTGTTGAGAGATTACAGAGTAATAGAAAAAGTTCATTATAAACTTGCCAAATGTCTTCTAGGGCTTGTTCTGTTGTGGTTGAAGGTAAAACTTTAATTGTTTATTTAAATTCATTATGTCTACAAATGAAATCATGAGCATGGTATTGTCAGTTACAGAACTATCCAGAAACCATTAAAATCTCTCATATTCCAGTTTTTGAAATATATTATTTTCTGTTGCAACTTTTGTGAACATATTGTACAATAACTGTATAATTAACGATTTTAAAAAATTACTGAAAGGTCATTTGTAAGCAATTATTTTTTTATAAAGGTTTATATGATTGGATGTAGCAGGGTGTACTCAGTCTCATGAGATTTGATTAGCTGTGCCCCATCAAGAAAGCAAAGATTAACAGCCACACTGGCCAGGTGTCACCCCACAATATGCAGGCCATTTAGCTGAGCAACAGATGATGATGATGATAATTGTTGTTTTAAGGGGCCTAACATCGAGGTTATCGGCCCCTGAGCTGAGCAACAGTTGCTTGGTAATCAAAGGTACTCAGTAGCCAAGGTTATGAATCCTCTGTTAAAGTTTTCTTTTCTTTCTTTTATTTATTTTATTTATTTTTGGGTTACATCAAATAAAATAAAATAAAATCTATGACTGTATGTGCAATTATTGATATTTTAGTATACCGTACATATGTACTTATGACTTATGATTCAAATTATTTAAATAATTTGGAAATGTGTATAAACTAGTATAATGATATTCCTAACTAATTGGAACTGGGGTAGTTCATTTTGTTTAATTTATTCATGCTTTGCAAACATATAAAGCCCATGCAGAATTTTATGCATGGCATAACTACTTTGTTGAAAAGACTGGTTATTTTGTGAAACTGCTCCTACCCAAAAGCAAAACCAGATTCTTGGAACTGTCAGTTGAAATTGTAGTTCCTGAGCTGTAACTGTGAAATGACTTGGTATGGTTAATTGATATTTTGGATTATTGACTTTCTACTGACTTGCAAAATTTCAAATGATTATTTGATGCTAACTTTCTAAGTAATTTCTTCAGCAATGAAAATAATACTGATCTAATAAAAACCATTAAATTATAACCTTTCTCTTAAATTGACAGGTTCACTTGACAAAAAGAAAATTGGAGGAAAGATTTGTATCCCAGTTGAAAGCTTGTGTATTGGTATGAATATAATTCATGGCGGAAGTATTTAGTTGAATTTAATTCATATTTCTTCCTGTTTTGCTGATGGCATATTTCTATTAAGGTATTGTCTAGATGTTTCTTTATATATCATAATTTATCAAGTACAGTAGGTTTAATTTGTACACGATATCTTAGATTTGTTATAGGTTAAATGTAGGCTCTAGGTCTCACTAATACTACTCTCATGTGTTATATTCTGGTTGGTCAACTCAGTAGCCTAATGTTCCCAATTATATTGGGTGGGAAATACCAATTCTTTATCACACTAACTAACCTAAATGAATATTGAAATTCGTGTTGCTTAAGTAATCTATTAAGTATATAATTTTCCAAAGAAAAATATGTATTGTCCGTTGAGCCATTATATATTTAAACACAAATTGTGCTAAATGTTCCGGCATAACTCAACAAAATGACAGTGTTTCGCCCCGGTGTGCTATTGGGCTCTTCAGTTGGTTAAAGCACACCTCACCAAGACACTGTCTAGTGCACACTGGGAAGGCCATTGCAAGACGTATTTAGCACAATTTGTGTTTAAATATATAATGGCTCAACGGACAATACATATTTTTCTTTGGAAAATTATATATTCAATGCCAAGGTAAGGTTATAATTGCTTTGGAGTGGAGTTTCGACTCCTATAGTGCACTAGCTTTGCTCGTGACGTGGATACACATGTTTCAAAACGTTTTCCCCAGCGCCAGCTTAAAAAGCGCACGGACGCCAGTTTTTTTTTTCCGACCTTTTCACTGAAATCGTTAATGCTTGACTTCCTTTGGTCATAAATAAATTATTTTCTACAGAAACCTTCCTCAAGATATCCTTTACAGAAAGGTGAAAACCACATCAAAATCCATTCAGTGGTTCTCGAGATTACCCGTGACATCCAAGAATCGGGGACTTTGTTTTATACTAAGTAGAGATTATTCGCCAATCAGTATAATTTAATATAATATAATCCCCCTTCCGTCCAATCTTAAATTGACTGTGAATTTTCCGGAACGAAAAGTTCACCGGTGAAATGAGAGTTGCACTTCCAGGGAATGGCGAGGTGAATGAATCTCAAATCCCCCTTCCGTCCAATCTTAACTTGACTGTGTTTCACAGGCGAAATGAAGAAAACTCGAGTTGCACTTCGAGGGATACTCCAAACACAACCACCCTTCTCAGAAGTCTTAGCTCAACACGACTCAACGGTTTGCTGCAGTCTGTATCTGTGGCAATAGGTTCGCCCGCTAGCTAGGTTGTAACAGGGATGATAGACTCGCCCTTAGCTAGCTCGTAAACTGTCGCTCAGTAGTTGAATGGACATGGTTGGAAGAAATTAAAACGTAAAAACACTTATAGTGGGCGATGTATTGAAGATAGACATATGCTCTCGTGGACTTTTTTGTAGAACTTTTCATGCTGAACAATTCTTACACTTGTAGTATTTAGATATGTGTAACGGTTTGCCCAGCGTAAGCTTAAAAAGTGCTCGACGCCAGGGTTTTTTTTCCGACTTTTCCACTGAAATCGTTACTGCTCGGCTTCCTTTGATCATAAACAAATTATTTTCTACAGAAATCATCCTCGAGATATCCTTTACAGAATGGTAAAAATCGCATCAAAATCCATCCAGTGGTTCTCGAGTTTACCCTTAACATCCAAGAATCGGGGACTTTGTTTTATACTAAGTAGAGATTACTTTATTACTTGAGGATTTTCTTAGCTTCATTAGTACTGTAGTAGAAATTGTTGTTGCAGTACCTTTCTTGTTCTGATAACTTATTGTAAGCTTATTGTCTGTGATTATGTGTTGTGTGTCCATTCCATTGATCTCTATTATTATAGTAATATATAAGCGGCTTCGGTGGCGTAGTTGGTAGCATGCTGAACTGCTGTTCCCAAGATAGCAGGGTCAAACCCGGCCAAAGTCGTCATTTTTTTTTAAGAGCGTTAAAAATCCTTCAGTATGCCTTCCTTTGGAGGGGAAGTAAAGCCGGCGGTCCCATGTCATAGATTTAAGGCATGTAAAAGATCCTTCTACAGACTAAACTTGTGTGAAGCTAAATTGTTAGGTTAGATTTCGCCGGAACGCTCTATCAAAGTTCCAACGTTCACCACTAGGTATCATTGATATCTGGTGGTGAAAGTTGGAACTACTTGAAATTGAACGGAACTTGTATCTCACCCTAAGGGTGTCCGCTGGAAGCAGCTACAGACTTAGGCGAGCCGAACATGTCCTCGGACACTCCCGGCACTAAAAGCCATACACTAAATAAATAACTAGTAATATAGAGATCATTGACCTGTCCATACAATTATACTGTATTTCAAACCTTTGTCTAACAAATTAATTTCCTCCATCGATAAAACGATGTTTGTTCTGTTGAGTGACTGAAAAGCAATTCTATTAAAATGACATTGATCAATTATGTCATAACCTACAATTTCACACAGTGATACACTTTTCGAAATAAGGGGTTTTAAGGGGAAAAGTGTATAATTAATCTATGTTATTTCAACCAAATTAGTAAGTGTGATAAATAATTATTCCCTATCCAATTTAACAGTGCTCAACTGAAAAGCAGCAACACGTAATGTTAATGAGGCAACAGGGTGAAGCTGAAATGGACAGCTCATGTGCTAAGTTCAACTTCACCTCAATGTATAATCACACTTCAACCCATGGGAGTCCATGATGCATTTTTAATGTTGTCCCAAATAAATGGGATCGGGATGTCATTGCACTACAGAATTTTATCATCCATATAATATGTGTACTGAGATGCTAATATGTGTCAGTTTGGGTAATACTTTGTATGATAGCCTACAACTCCATGACAATTTTTGTTCCACATTTTATTTAACATTTTTCTTAATTCTCCTGTGAAATTCTTCATAACATTTAAGTGCTGAAAATGTTGAGTGTTTTTGGGATTCGAACCTGGATCCCCATCTTCTGTGGGCTGTGTTTGTTAGCAGTTCATAGTGTGAAAAATAAAAAAAGTGGCACAATAAACAAATAATTTGGTTATACAGTTGCGTAAACTTTCTCAACCAATTACATACACTTTATACAGGGCGCCCGAGAATGTTCTCCACAGTGGTTACGTGCTGCTGGTAGTTGGTAGCACGGTGTCTTTGACAAGGTGAATCCCACACGTGTGGGCTGGAGCCTGTCGAAATCGTCAGTGTGTATTGCAATTAGCGAGCGTATGTGTCATCAGCACTTCCAGCATCTGTTATGAATGGCTGTGGTGAGTACAAAGTATACTGTTTGCTTGTTATTAGGGAACACAGCGATGACAGAATGCATTCTGCACATAAGTCAAGCAGGATTGCGCGTCATAGGAGCTCATGTCACCACGGACAGTTAAACGGTGACAGAGGCTACTTAAGCTGAGTCATATCCTACTTGTGCAACTGTACCTGTCAACGAAGCAGGTTGACGTGTGACACAAGTAAACTAAGAATAGTTCCCATCTCGACCGCCGGCAAGCGGCAGCCGTGCTGCTAACGTAGCTTCTGTAGCTAGCTCTAGCAGACGCATGTAGGCACTGTGGGGAACATTCCCGGACTCACTGTAGCTTTGAGGCTATTAGGTCGAGTGAAACTTAAAAAAGGAACGATGTTTCGAGACAACTGATGATTGTCCCTTTATCAAGCTTGCCACGGTGGGTGAGTGGTTATCGTGTCGGACTGCCAACCCCAAGCTTCCAGGTTCGCTCCTGGCCGTGGTAAGTGATTTTTGAAAGGCAGCAAAAGTCATGATACGCATGTCATACGATGTTGGCATGTCAAAGAACCCATTTGAATTCAGTAGGCCGAGTTCATAATGGAAAAATTATTCTCAGAATTTTCCGCCGACACAAAGTTCCTCATTTCTCTACTAGAAAGCGCTATAGTGTCAAGGAACTTAGATATCTAACCTCCTTGACTTTCGTAGTGCTTCAAGGAGCGATAAAAGAAAAATTCGACATGCATGCTGCTCTCTGGGCGTCAATTGACAAAGCTTGCACCCGGCACCCAAGGCCATATGATATTATTATTAAGGTTTGTCAAGAAAGAAAGTAGGAATGAGTAAAGTAGCCCCAAAGCTTATATTCTGTAAATAATTTGCTGGTTGTCTCACTTGGTGGCCCATCTTTCAGTAGGAGGAGTTGTAGAGGTCTTCAAGAAAGCCCATGGCGTTACAGCCCATGAAGGACCTAGGCCTACCAAGCGACCACTGCCCAGCTATTTGGCCTGCAGATTATTGGGTGACGTGTGGTCAGTGCATCGGGTCCCCTCAGCCGTCAATCTTGGTTTTCATGACTGAGGCACTGCCCCACTCTTAAACAGCTACTCAATTGTCCTCAGGAGGCCGAATGCACCCCATTCCAGCCCTCAATTCAGTTTCTAAAATACCTGATGGAGCCGGGAATCGAACCCGGGTGAGAGGCAGGCGCGCAACTCCAACACCACGGGGCCGGCAGAGGTCTTCAGAATAACCACCTCAGATAGTATGATTACACGCAGCTACCGAACAGACAAAGAAGCCATGACTTAGAGAACTATGGTTCACTTGGGCCACTGCGTCAGACAACCACTATACTGACTGGTTATCTTGATAGGCTTTATTTAATATAGATCTTCAGTTGGTCAACATGTTATTAGGAGCCCAATCCTACTGGTTGTTTATTGTGCCACTTTTATATTACATACAGAGTGAGGTTTTTTAGGGCCATTCTACACGAGCGGGTAAACTGCCGCGTTTCACCCGCCGCCTACCGCGCCATCGGCCAGAACCTACAGTAATGTCTATAGGAGCGTTTTACCGGTCGCGGAAGAAGGCGTCCTGCCCGCTAGCTGGAGACCCGCGTAGTAAACTACACGTGGCGTTTTGCAAGCAGTTTACACGCATCAGTAACCTCACGGCCAACTGGATGCGAGCTGCGCTCTCTATACCGGCCTAGACATTCCCAGTTAGAACCCATGCATAGCATTTAATTGGAAAATTTCCTCTAGTTGCCGATGGAGCGCATCCCCAGCCCATGTATAGATGTGACTTAATTTCTATGTCCCCTCTCGGAGCAAAGGGCTGCAACAAAATTCCTCCACTGATTTCTTTTGGCGTAAAGTTCTGATATTCCAGCATCCAATTTTCGTAATCATTTTCATGACAAAAATCGTCAACTGTTTATCAGTCCGGTTATTTTCTGTTGCAGTTTCAGTAATCGAATAAGTTCAGATGTGTGAGTGATTGGCCCACAGCACCGTATCATGGTGGAGGGGCTGCCTCCTCACTGTGTCCATGCTCACAGATGTGGAGTTAGATGTTCAAATTTTCCAGAGTGGGACGAGATCAACCCTCTTCCTTTTTCATCCGGGCTTGGGACCGTCCTTGGCGGAGTTATGTATAGATGTGAGTAGACTAATTGTCTCAGTAGAAAGAATAGAATAGAAGGCCCTTCTGTTCCAACGCCACGTTTTGACCGCCAGGTGTAGATTGCACAATTTTGGCATGGTCTGCTCTAGGCGGGTCACACGCCGCGTTTTGACGGTCACATGTAGATTGAAACATTTTGGCGCGGTAGGAGGCGGGCGAAACATGGCAGTTTACTCGCTCGTGTAGAATGGCCCTTAGTGGAGTGCAGCTGCCAGCTGGGGGCCGCTGCATTGAGAGCTATAGTAGGCATGGAAGAAGGTGTGGTCCAATCTGCCTTAGCTAGCAGCAGCCAGACATGCACTTGAGTAGCCAGCAGCAAAAACTCTTTCTGTAATAAAAGATTATTCAAACAATTATACCTTATTTTGGCTTTCACGGCCAGTTTATTAAAACTCAGCCATTTTTCTAGGTTTGTGCAGTGTCTTGTGTGGGGTTTCGCCTAGGATAACAGTGCTTCTCCATCATAGGTCATCCTTGTGAGGCGAAATATAGTCAACCTTTCATTACTTTGATCTAATGAAGAAATCAATATTGTAGTTTTTAAGTACAGTAATTACAATTTGTACTCTAATATTTACCTATGTTCGTAATAAAGTGTTATATTTTGATTAAATCATTGGCTATGTTGCCTTTACTACGTGTGTGATTCTCATGAAAAGAAGAGGTAAAAATGGCATTTATTATCTTGAAATTACTCTTCCTTACTTATTATAGAAAGCTTTTCAGTCGGTGAAGACAAATTGTGCTCAATTACATTAGGCGGGAAAACAAGTATTTAAAATCCCTAACCTGAAAGAAATATAAGGTGCGTTCAAAAAGTAAGGAGCCGGAGGCTGGAATGCTCAAACCGGTGACTACATCGGCTAATCGTGGCGTGTGTAATGAAGTGTGGTTCCGACCTGAGCGTGGAAGGTCACAGCCCGTCGCTAGAGGGCACGCGTGCACGTCACGTGACGATACAAAGTGAGCAGCAGCATGCATAAATCGTCCAATGCTGCCAGTCGCATTGCAAACAGTGATATGGAGGCGGAGTTGTTCGGTTTCTGACAGCTGAAGGAGAAGGGGGAACGGACATTCATCGCCGAATGTCACAAGTGTACGGCGAACACTGCATGTCTCCTGCAAGGGTCAAGCCGTGGCACAAGCACTTCAGGGAAGGACGGGTGTCGTTAGCCGATGATGCCCGGTCTGGGGCACCCCGCTGCATTACCGATGACAACGTCCAGCTGGTTGATGCACTCATTACCCAGGACCGCCGAGTGACAGTGAACGCCATATTCGCCGTTGTCGCTCCACGACAATGCACGACCTCATACGGCCAACACAGTCGCGGCACTCCTGCAGAAATTCAAATGGGAGGTTCTCGCCCACCCTCCATACAGTCCAGACCTCTCTCCCTGTGATTACACCATGTTTGGTCCCCTGAAAAGGGCTCTGCGGGGCCAATGATTCACCTCGGATGCCGAAGTCCAGCTGTACGTGCGGAACTGGTTCACATCGCAGCCCAGGGAATTTTATGAGACAGCCATTCACCGCCTTGTGTCTCAGTGGACAAGTGCCTCCACAGCCAGGGCCAATACTAACATACAGGTACTGGTTTCTGTAATTATGCCTCCGGCTCGTTACTTTTTGAACGCACCTTATATTATACAGGGTCATTATCCTTGTGCGCCCCAATAAACACGGCAAGCTAAGCCGGCTTTGACTGGCGCAGATCGTGGGCGCACGTACACGGTTCAGCCAGTGATTGGCGCGCACTTGCACACTTTTAGCAAACATGTTCAATAATGTGTACTTACAGTGCTCATAGGCGATGCTGAAAATGTCCTCCCTCTCTTGTAACACACACCTGACATCTTTTATTATTTACGGAGCCAGTTTTCTTGAATCGTTTAGCGAGCCTCCTAATTGTACTGGCATTAGGCATAGCTCTTCCTGGAAACATGATTCGAAATTTTCGTCTTGTTTCAGATAACTCACTAAACGATATGAGTCAGTGGAGTGGGGTATTGCGAGGCCCGCACCTGGCCAGCCAAATGACGCAATAGTTTGCCGCGGTCCACTCATTAGGCTGGCCAGGTGCACAGGGAGTGGACCTCGCAATACCCTGCTCCGCTGACTCATATCGTTAGTTCACACGTATTTTGTCATTCATATGGACGTGTATCTGCAAAGCTTAGACTTTAGTGTTGCATATTTAGTGAGTATTGTGATTACTGTGATTGTTGGTCATGCTTAGACACCAATCCACATTGTGCAAACGTGTGTATATTCATAATTCGAATAATAAAAAAAGCTGACTGACTACGTTGTGTTTTTTACAGAACAAAAATTAGATAAAGATTGTTGTCCATTCTGTCATCAGAAGATTTCAGGTGTGTGTTACAAGAGAGGGAGAACATTTTCAGCATCGAGTATGAGCACTGTAAGTACACATTATTGAACATGTTTGGTAAAAGTGGAGAAGTGCGCACCAACCACCGGCTGATCCATGTACGTACGCCCGCGATCTGCACCAGTCAAAGCCGGCGTAGCTCGCAGTGTTTATCGGGGCGTACAAAGATAATGACCCTGTATTTATTATTTTCAAAATGGTATATTTATTTGCAATTAGTGTTGTGGGCCGGGTAAATACCCAGTGGGAAGGTAAATATAAATTGGGTATTTACCCGGGTATATACCCAGTGGTCATTTAAATACTCAAAATGAGGGTATTTTCAGTCTTTTGAGCTTTATACAACACTTTTTGACGTGTTGATGAAGTGTTGGACAAACAAGGACTGAACTACAGGTATTTCATGCCTTAAATTGAAATCAGGAACAATATTGATCCTTCGAAACTAAAAGAAAAGGAAAATGGACGTCTGGGTATTTTGGGGTATTTATATGTTTAGGCACTGTAACCTTGTCTTTAAGTGTGTTTTTTCCTTAAACTAAAGTAAAATATTGGATAAAACCTTTTGGTTGTTTTGTGTTTTAAATTTTTAATAAATACCTAGATATTGAGAAGGTCGAGTTTTATTACGGTACTGGAAATGAGCAACAAAGATGTGGGTGGGAAAAGCTACTTTTGTAATAGGCTATATGCATATTAATTGAAATGTGTATGTCAAAACTCAAAAGGTAATAAAATATATTCAATAGAAAGGACATTTGAAAAGAAAGAAGAAAAAAAAAGCTTAGTTCATTCAATTTGAAATATACCATAAAAAAAAAAAAAACAACTCTATATAATATAAATGCACGTCAGGAAGTTTTTGTAGTATGTGGGCTCTGTAATGGGTGAAGATGTATGCCAGCAAGCATATGGGTTGGCAACACTGCTCAGCTCATCCTACCCAGAATTCAAACTCACACTGTACTTCCCTCCCATTTTCTATTTTTTGTTTGATGCCTATGGTACTTAACCTAACTTTTTCAGTGTAGTGGAGTTGTTAGTTTATATCTCCTGATCTAATTCCCAATTCTAATTCTGTTTTTAAGTCCCAATTCTAATTCAATTTTATTTTATTAACTATCTAATGTTGTTACATTTCTAAAAAGTTAATGTAGAATAGTTTGCATACTGGTACCCTTTTTTAAGGTTCAACTTACCAAGACACAGGATTTTTAATGGAAAATCTAAAATACCCAGGTATCTACTCAAATTGGGTATTTACCCCGATTTATAAATACCTGGGTATTTTACATCACTATTGGCAATTAGGCTATAATATCCTGGTGGCAACTAACAAGAGGTTGTGCCACATGTCACTTACATGCTCAAGTGAATTTGGATTGACCACAGTATTCTCAATGAAATACAGTACACTAAAGAAGCAGAACACCACCATATGAGTTTATTTAAAATTTGATTTTTCTGGTCTATTTCTTTAAAACAAATATCAAAACAAATTCACATTTAATGCTTTTTAGGGTTGAAGAACATTTTTTGGACCCAGAGAAGAAATCATGTGCACATTTACTTGATTACTAATACAGTATAGTATCAAGATAGCGGGTTCAAACCCGGCCGAAGCCGTCGGATTTTTTAAGAGCGTTAAAAATCCCTCAGTATGCCTTCCTTCGGAGGGGAAGTAAACCTGGCGGTCCCATGTCATAGATTTATGGCATGTTAAAGAACTTTCCACTAATTACACCTGTGTGAAACTTAATTGTATAGGATAAGAATGTAAACAACGCTCTTAGGTTGCTACGTTCGTTGCCAAGAGCCGATTTGATGGCGTCTAGTAGCTAAGTTCTGAACTAGGCCTAGAAGTCATTGACGGTGGCATTTGGCGGCAAAAGTAGGAACTATTTGAAAAATTCAAAGTTGCAGTCCATACTCGAATTAAAAAAACAGATACACACACTAATACAGTCATCACAATTAACACCGGTTATCAGACAGATTCTACACACACCCAAAGTACACGGGGCTACATGACCGCGTTGTCGCTGCCCCTAAACTAAGGAACCAACCAACAGTATAGTATGTTGGCTCAGGCAAGGAAAGCATTTCTATAGAAAAATAATCTGTTGACATCGAATATAGATTTAGGTATTAGGAAATCATTTTTGAAAGCCTTTGTCTGGAGCATGGTGCTATATGGAAGTGAAACTTGGACTATACAGTAGGTACTGCAGAAAAGAGGAGAATTGAAGTGTTTGAAATGTGGTGTTACAGGAGAATGATGAAGATCAGAAGGGTAGATAGGGTTACAAATGAAAAGGGAGAGGAGAGACTGCTAATGAAGAGAAGAAAGCGGAAGCTTGTAGTTTAACGTGACCGTTAATCTTGAGATCATGAGCCACGGGACATCCTTTTTACGTGGAATCCGAACCACAGGACATGACATTTCACTTCGAAAATCTCACATGCATTGACCGGGAATCGAACCCGGACCGCCTTGGCGAGAGGCATACTAATGAAGAGAAGAGATAGGTTGGTAGGACACTTAATAAGACACCCAGGAATAGCAAGTTTAGTTAAGGAAGGAAGGGTTGAGGACAAGAACTGTAGGGGTAGACCAAGGCTAGAATATGTTAAAGAGATTGCTTCAGATGTAGGGTGTGGTAGCTATGTAGAAATGAAACGATTAGCTCAGGCCAGGGGAGGCATGGATAGCTGCATCAAACCAGTCAAAAGACTGAAGACTCAAACAACAACAATTAATACAGTATGTATTAGTTCAAATGTAGAAGAACATTTTTTATCATAACTTCTTACAATATTTAATAATCCAGAGTGGAAAAAATACTAAACTGTTGTACATTTTCAAATTCTACAACATTTCTATTTCCAAGAGAATGAAGAAGATTCCAGCCATGCAGAATCAGACCTTTTAAATTATATTCATTGTGTAACAAATGTTTTAATTTTTCCTATAATATTGTATATATTGCTTCAGAAATGTTCTAATTGAACAGAATAGTATTTGGCTTTAGCAATTATCTTTACAATAATGACACCAAACAAACATGTCATTGGTTATTTGGTAGTTTTAGTCTACCGTAAATAATGTTCTGGATTTATTTAGATCTTCTTTTCCTCCATTATTTTTATGGGAAAAATATTCTTTTACTGTTTTATATTCCTTGGAAGATTGTGATCAAGGAAGCTTCCTTGTTTGTACGGTACCTTTTTTTTTTTTTCAAAATCATTTCACCTTAATAGCTCAAGAAATATTGGCAGCTTTTTCCCTATATAGGTTTACTTAGAGTTTTCTTTTTCCCCTTGTTTTTAATGAAATATAATCTCAAAACAAATTCACGTTTAATGCTTTGCAGGGGTGAAGAAAATTGTTTGGACCAAGAGAAGAAATTCCTGTACACATTTACTTGATTACTAATATGCATTTATTTTCCTTTTTCTAGATCTCACTGGTGATTGGAGCGGTTTTCAGAATGCAAGAGGACAATTTACTTCTGGTTTAGAGTTCCTAAACTTGCCTGGTATAGCAGGAGCAATTCAGCGGCAACCAACAGACAGTTGTTCTTATCAGTGTCGGACTTGTGGTAAAGCGTACACAAAGAAGTATACACTTCAGAGACATATCAATTACGAGTGTGGCAAAGAACCAACATTTAATTGCCCTTATTGTCCTTGCAGAACAAATCACAAGTCTAGCATGATACGGCATATTCGTTCTAAACATTCTGCATTAACTGAATTGAAGTGATCTTAAAATGCAACATCAAAACCATTGGTGCTATTATTATCTGTGATTGTGTCTGGGATCCTCTACAGGCCTTCAAAGTGGACCAAGTATTGCTGATAGTAGTATCAGTAAAAGTTTGTGTTTAACAAGAACTTTACTAATATTTGAATCCTGAAACTGTACGTCATGTAGCAAATACTTTCCGGAAATTGGTATCCAAATGTGTCAGTCTTTCAAGAGTGTACAACACTAGGACAGCATTGTATGATTTGAGTCTGCTGCCCATAAGACTGAGAATAGTAACATACAAATGTACTAGAGGGACTTCGGGGATTTTCGCTTGCCCGCTTGCCCACGCTGCGAGCCTGTCTCCCGCCAAGCACTTTTCCGTAATGTGGCGCGGCCCGGCACTGAGTCATTGAGTATAGGAATTTGAATGTCACGTAATGAAAATCGCATTGGAACAGCACACTGAGCACTAAACACGTGAACAATTGACTAAACTGAACCTCACTCTGTTAAAGCTCTCAGCAGACTGCAAAGGAGGGACACTTGTGGCGCCAAGAAGTGCATTACGGCAAAGTGCTTGGCGGGAAACCGGCTTGCAGCGCAGGCGAGCGGGGCGAGCGAAAATCCCCGTCACATATAAAACAAAATCCCTGTACAATGGCTTCTTCTTGCAATTGTGTTTACGGATGGTAAAAGGAAGTGGAGAAATAATTACCTTCTCCTTTCAGATTAAGAATTAATAAAGCTCGACTTGCTATTTTCTTTTAATCTGTATATGCAGCCAACTTTTGTGTATTCAATTCTTTAAGAGTTTAAGTTGTTTTGTTCTTAATTTGACTTAGCAACATGCAACATCATCGTCATTTAGCCCCATGTACTTGTATATATGTGTTGCGTGTATATATATATATGTATGTATGCATACACAGGGTTTGCATGATAACCTGTGTATTGTAATGTTTGTAATAAAGAATGAAGTTACATCACTGATGTGACAGGCTTAAGATAACATTGAACTAAATACTAACTATCTTATTCAAAAGCACCTTGTCAAACACTAATGAATCTAGTTTAATTACTGCTTATACGTACATGTTTCAGTGTTCAATGACACCCTCGTCAGCATAGATTGAATTAAAATAATCCTTAAACTAAGTTTACAAAGATAAAAGAAAAAATGGATCTTTTTCTTCCTAGCATTAATCCCTTGCGGAGTCTGTTACTTTGCTATATCTCCTCCACTTCTTTCGGTTGTTGACATCTTCTGGTGTTAGACCAACAGCATGCATGTCAGCCCTGATGTTGTCAGTCCACCGCTTTGCAGGTCTTCCACGTGGTCTTGTTCCACCTGGGTTAATGTGGAGTGCCGTTTTGGCAACTGAGTTGTTCTGTCTTCTCATGACGTGACCGTACCAGCGTAGATGAGCCTCCCTCACCTTCTCGACTATTGATGCAACACCAAATCTTCGCCGGACGTCTGTGTTCCTTGCGTGGTCAAATCGGGTCAGCCCCATCGACCATCGGAGCATCTTCATTTCCATTGTATTCAAAATTTGCTCATGGTGTTTGGTCATAGGGCGACATTCAGTCCCATAGATGGCTGCTGGGCGTACCACAGACTTATAGACCTTTGCCTTTAAATGCAGAGACATCTTTTTATCACAGAGAACTCTATTGATTTGTCTCTACTTGAGCCAGGCTGCGTTTACCCTCATCCGATTATCATGAGTGGCGTCAAAATTTGAAGTGACAGTGGGCCCTAAGTACTTAAAATGCATGGTCTTCTGCAGATTTTCTGTGCTGATACTGATGGTACCTCTAGTTTGGGGGCCACATTCCAGGTATTCTGCCAGTCTGTCGTTCCACGTTTGAACCCTGTGCTGGAGTTCAGGGCGGGTTTTTTGGGCAAGTACCACATCATCCGCATAGAGAAGGGTCCAGGGATGTGAGGTCTGTATGAAAAGAGAAAATGGATATTCTCACAAAACACAGTTAGAAATGTAAATAAAAAGAAAGCTCACAAAAAGAATTAGAAAACATATGAATAAATATGAATAGAATGAATATAAATGTACCTTAAAGGACTGCTTGTTAATAAATATGGTTCCATTATAGTGAATCGGACGTCACTGCTATATGATGTATCTTCCAGTTATATCACGATCAACTTCAGTGTGGTTTAATATTATCGGACATAATATGACTATATATCAACCTTAATGGATATGGCAGTCTGGATCACATTGATGTGGTCTAACCTTAAAATTTTCCGAAGAAACATACTTGTCAGTAAAATTTCAGACCACCTCGTAGTGTCGTGGCTATCATTCTTGGCTGTCACCCTGACCCCCCAGGGGCTCACATCTAGTGGGACGTGGGTTGGCGACCACGGGGCCCCAGCTGAGTCCGGCATTGCTTCCACTTACTTGTGCCGGACTCCTCTACGTATTCTTTCCTGTCGACCTCACTTGGTCAACTCTTGTTCTCTTCCGACCCCGACAGTAGTAGGATATCCGAGGCCTAGGGAGTCTTTTCCTTTCCCGCCTTAATTAGCCCTTGTCTCATCTTTTCTGATACCCTCCTTCTGCGAGGGGTCAGCCTTCTTTTTCTTTTCATGTTATCTCCTGCCTTCTGCTCAAGGCCCTCAAGGAGGCAGGGTGTATGTAGCCCCACCACTTCTGGTGCACCCTGGATATTGCTACACCCTCAGGGACTCACGGCTGGTGAGTTCAGGAGTTGGCAACCCCGAGGGATTCCTGAACTGGGACCGGTTTCCCCTTTTTGTCCATTACCTGTGGGGAGGACCCTCTTCTCTTTCACTTTCCTATCTGCCTTTCATGGCTCTCCTTCCTTCCAAGTCCCTCAGTCCGCATTCTTCGAGGGTTGAGGGCATTTCTTTTCCTCCTGTCCTTTATTTGCCTTATTCTCCTTTTGTTTTCCATTTCTTCTTCTAGTATATAAGTTAGTAGTTAGTTTTAGTTATAGTTTACATTTCATTTTCATCTTCACGATCACCCACACCATTAGGGGCCGATAACCTAGATGTTAGGCCCCTTAAAACAGCAATTATCATCATCATCATGTCACCCCGGAGGTCTAGGTTTGATTCCTGTCCCTGCCAAGAAATTTAATCTTGGCCTGAGGACTGGAACAGGATACACTCAGCCAAGTGAGGCAAATCTTAGAAGAGTTGGGTTTGATTCCTACCTCAGCCATCTTGGAAGTGGTTTTCTGCGGTTTTCCACTTTTACTCCAGGGAAATGCCGGGATGGTTCCTAACTTAAGAGGCCACGCCCACCTCCTTCCCAATCCTCACCTGAATTACAAATACACGTCACTATAACACGGTTAACAGACAATCCCCTGAAATGAATTTTTCCCTTTTCATTATTTTAAGCACATCATGTCATTATTCCAAAAATTGTTCGGTTTCGTGGATAAGTGGATGGAGTGGTAGACTTTGGTCAAATGGGATTCACGGTAAGGTCATGGGATTTGAACTTTGGAAGGATACTTCCCCTGGCTTGAGACTGGATGTTAGTGATGACTTGTTAATTTCATCCTCATCACAAGACAGAGGTCACCTAAGGGCATCAACTCGAAAGGCCAGCACCTGACTTCTTCAGAGGCCAAGTGCCATTAATTTGCAATGGTAAGAAATTGATAAAATCATCATCATCATCAGTTTATCTGCCTGATGGCAGGTTTCCTCTTGGTCGGTCTCTCCACCTTATTCGGTCTTCAGGAGCACGTTTCATCAGCTCATAAGATTTATCAATCTTGATGGATTCCAGCTTCTGAAACCTTCTTCTTCCTCTTCGGATTTTCCCTTGGACTGTCCCTTCTAATGCACTTTTCACCAAACCATCTCCTCTTATTCAGTGTCCAATACAATTCGTTATTCATTCAACAGCGACTTCAGTGGCGTAGTCGGTAGCACGCTGAGCTTCTATGACCATGATCGCGGGTTCAAACCCGGTCGAAGTCGTCGGATTTTTTAAGAGTGTTAAAATCCTTCAGTATGCCTTCCTTGGGAGGGGAAGTAAAGCCTGCGGTCCCATGTCATAGATTTATGGCATGTAAAAGAACCTTCCACTAATTAAACTTGTGCAAAGCTAAATTTGCAGGTTAGATTTTGTTGAAATGCTCTATCAAAGTTCCAACTTTCACCACTAGGTGTCAGTGACATCTGGTGGTGAAAGTTGGAACTACTTGAAATTGAACGGAACTTGTAACTCACCCCATGGGTGTCCGCATTGAAGTAGCTACAGCCTCTGGTGAGGTCCTCGGACACTCCCGGCACTAAAAGCCATACGGTAAAAAAAGAAAGAAGAAAACATCAATTGGTAAGAGTGCATGTCATTCTACATCTTCGAACACTGATAAAAAATTTAAAAAATAGCAATGCTTTGGAACTTATTGTTGTCCTAAGAAATTTATTTTCAACTTATTTTCATGTACAGGAACATGAGAGGAGGATGGGCCAGAAGAGTTACACATGGGAAAGGCTCAGAAACAGTTGTGAAATTTCAGTAAAATGAAAGGGATGACTAAGGTTTGGCAGATCTCATTCCACCCCCGTATAACCACAACAAGTATATGATGAGAAAAGTTCCCTCAGCTTATATTTTTTTTTTGTAAAAATTCCAAAAGGGGGAGTTCTAAACCCCAGTATTATCCTTTCACGAATTGCCGGCGGTCGAGATGGGAACTATTCTTTGTTTAGTTGTGTCGCACGTCATCCTGCTTCGTTGGCAGGTACAGTTGCGTGAGTAGGATATGACCCAGCTCCAGTAGCCTCAGCCATCGTTTAACTGTCCGTGGTAACCTGAGCTCCTTTGACGCTTATCTGACGCAATGCTGCTTGACTTATGTGCTGACTGCACTCAGTCATCGCTATATCCTCTGCTTCGCCCTGTGGCGCTCATGCTACAATAAAGAACAAACGCTGGCGCAGCCACGCTCAGCGGCAATCAAATGTTGAATGGGTAATAACAACCCACTGGCTATACCACGGGCCTGTAGAGGTTGTCTAGAGGGACTTGTTCCCATATTACATGCTCTGAAAAGGAAGTGCCACCAGTTTGAATATAATTTGAATCGAAATGAAATTGTTTATTAACACAAAATTTGATAAAAATGTCCGGCATAACTCAACAAATTGCTAGCGTTTTTCCCCAGTGTACCAATTGGGCTCTTCAGCTGGTAAAGGTACACTTACCAAGACGCGTAGCTGGCACACACTGAGGAGGCCATTGCAAGACGTTTCGCTAAATGTGTAACTATGTCACGAGCAAGCCAGTGCACCAACTGAAGAGCCCAATTGGTACACTGAGGCGAAACGCTAGCAATTTGTTGAGTTATGCCGGACATTTTTATCACATTTTGTGTTAATATATAATGACTCAACGGATAAAACACGTTTTCTTTTGAGAACATTTTGATTTTATATTCAATGCCAAGGTAAGGATTTTATGTCTTTGGAGTGGAGTTTTGACTCCCGTGGTGCACTGGCTTGCTCGTGACGTAGTTACACTTGTAGCGAAACGTCTTGCAATGGCCTCCTCAGTGTGTGCCAGCTACGCTAGCTGAAGAGCCCAATTGGTACACTGGGGCGAAACGCTAGCAATTTGTTGAGTTATGCCGGACATTTTTATCACATTTTGTGTTAATATATAATGGCTCAACGGACAATACACGTTTTATTTCGAGTACATTTTGATTTTATATGAAATTGTCTACCTGCATTGCTAATGTGAATGTTTGACTGATATGAAATACTCTTTTGTTTGTAGGTGACTTCAGCAATAGAAGTGGGTACCACCAGTATAGCAAAGATGGATGTGTTCCTAATGGTCCTGTTGATGGTATGCTCAAACTATGTTCAGCTAAACCTTTATTGCCAGGGAGTATGCCTGCTTTCTGGCAAAATACTGAAGAGCAGTTTGAGTTTCCGGCCTTGGAAAGAAGAGCCTTCCCTTGTGAAAACTGTGACCGACAATATTCAACTAAATACTCTCTACAGAGACATATTAAATATGAATGCGGAAAGGAACCCAAATTTTTTTGTACATATTGCCCTTACCGTTCCAACCATAACTCAAGTATTCTTCGCCACGTGCGGCTGTTACATTCTAATGTAGTTAATAATGATGTGTATGAGAAATTCAACTAGTCAATTGGAATATAGTTCCAGTGCAAAATTGTGATGTTTATGATGTAAATCACGACAGAATAAAAAGAATATCTAATCATTCTATACGTTTAGTATCTTAGTATCTTTTTCACATATTGTATTTTGTGGCTGATTTTCATAAGATTCAGACTTTTGAAATTTTCATGCTTAAAAATTTTGATTTTTTCTCCATTGCTAATAATTTTAGAACTGGAAAACTATCAATTGTATTGAAAATTCAATGTTGTCAAGTATTTGAAGGTGTTTTTGTTATTCAAACAAGTGACTTTTACTCTGGCTATAGCCTTAGTTTATCTATTTATATGTTCATTTATTCATTTATTTATGGAGACTCACTGAAGTATGCTGTAGCAGACCCATAGAAGAAGTACAAGAAACTGCTTTCTTGTGAAGGATGATAAGTTCATTAAGTGATGGAAGATTCGAAACTGTGAAGCAGCAGTTCTATACAAAGTTTCCGCTTTCAGCTTTCTTCAATGTTAGGAAACCCATGAATGCAGCTGATTACCTCGATGCCAGGTGCCGGTTGCAGTGGCATCTAGTAGCCAATTTCACAGCTAGGTGTCATTGATGGTAGCATTTGGTGGTAAAAGTAGGAACTACTTGAAAATGATCGTCTGCAGTCCTTACTGGAATTACAGATAACACACACTAATACTGCCATCACAATTAACACCGGTTATCAGACAGATTCTACACACACCCAAAAGTACACGGGGCTACATGACCGCGTTGTCGCAGCCCCTAAACTGAGGAACCAACCAATTTGTTCACCCAGTTCAATTGATTTGAAAATGAAACTTAGTGTTGTGTACAGGCGAAGAAAATGTTTCTCGTAAATTCCTAGGTGTTCCACACAGATCCACAATTCATAAGTTGGTATAGGAACCTGGGCATTTTTCACCAAGAAACCACTTCTTACACAGGACAAGATGGCTGAAATCAGTACTAGCTTTGAAAGTTCTCCTCGGAAATCAATCCAGCGTATTGCTCACAAACTCGGGTAAGTCAATCGCCTGTTAGAACTGCCACATAAGTTATGCAAATCTTAAACAGTTTGAAGTTTTCAAAGGCATTAATTACAAATAAGGTGTGGCCAGCCTGTTCTGAAGACAAACTGCGACGAGTGATTGGCAACTTCATCCGAAGGAGTCAGCAATGCTTGCTAACCGAGGGACTGTAGGCCTACTTCCAACATCTTCGGTAATTTGTAAGTACCGTACTTTAAACAATATGCTTTCTTTGTTGCTGACAGCTGACTGTACCGAGCTCAGTGGCGAGCACTATTGTTCCTTTGCATGAGACCCATCAACCATGCCAAAAATCATCCTGTATTTTGCAGGGTCTCCTAAGATACAAACACAGAATCCAGGATCAGTGTAGTTCATAACTAAGTATACTAAGAAAGTAGGACTCATTTCAGGTCTCATTGACATTGGCAAATAGAAAAATGCATTGCATGGCCCAACTTCTGTTATACACAAGAATTCTAATTGCTTAGGCTACAACAGGCCAGATATTAGTCTTATTTTTAAACCTATTGTCTAGGCTTTCAGGATGATCCGCGTCATACTCATTATGAAGGCTGCTGCAACGACAGCTGAAACAGTTATTATATTTTAGATCTAGGCTTTTGTGGCTGGTGCCTTGTTTATTATCTAGACTTTCAGGATGCGGCCACGTCGTATGTTGTTAATAATAATAATATCGGGTGCCGGGTGCAAGCTTTGTTATTTGACACCCAGAGGGTAGCTTGCATTTCGAATTTCGTTGTTCTTTGAAGCACTATGGAAGTCGAGAAGGTTAGATATCTAAGCTCCTTGAACACTATAGCGCTTTCTAGTAGAGAAATGAGGAACTTTGTGTTGGCGGAAACTCCCGAGATTTATTTTGCCATTATGAACATGGCCTACTGAATTCAAATGGGTTCTTTGACATGCCAACATCGTATGACATGCGTATGATATTTTTGCCGCCTTTCAAAAATCACTTACCACCTCCGTGTCTATACTCAAACTACACATGGCACAGCTCCAGCCTGAAAGTCTAGATAATATCGTAGACAGCGTCTGCGAAAGCCTATGATCTAAATAATTTTCAAATCATTTTCTACAGATGTTTGTAAAGAGCTTTACTAAGTACTCTTGTTTTCTTCCCTAGTTGGCTGGAGTGGTTACCAGGAAGCTGCAGACGATACTCTCTTACTACCTTTCGATGTGGTGACAGTTGGCCAACCAAACACTGCCTTTCCAAGTCCAGATGTTAATGAGCCTCCTACGGTGTTCATCTGTCCTGGATGTGGCAAACAGTACTCGTCCAAGTACACCCTCCAGCGACACGTGCGGCACGAGTGTGGCAAGCCACCCAACTTGAAGTGTCCTCACTGTAACCACAGAACCAAGCGCAATGATAATCTTCAGGATCACATTCGACTGAAACACACTTATTTCACAGTCGAAAGGGGTTTCAAACTTATTTAAAGTACCATAATATTTTTTTTTTTTAATTTCTAACAATATCTTTTGAACAATGTACAGGGTTACTCATTTTCCGACTTGTTGAAGATATCTATTTTCTTTATTTATTATGATAAATGGCAATGCCTGTTTCTGTTTGTTGTATTTGTAAGGCTGGTTTAATATGGAAGCATCTGTGCTATGGCAGTGCTTAGTTATAAGTAACTGTGAATGTTGTGAATGGTGCTACTCATAGAGTATGTGGTGCTGCATTGAGGAAAAGCTACCTCACTTCACATTGTCTACTATGATTTTACTGTTTTTTTATTTTATTTTTACATTCGAATTGAGCCTCTATGGACTACGGAGTAACAATCAAAATCAATGTTTCGTTCTAGATCGTCTGCCAGCTTTGATGTCCTGCCAGTATCTCTTGAGCCCATCACTCAGCGCCTTCTTCCGATCTACTGAAAGAGGTCCCCTCCGCCTTTTGGGTTCTGCCCCTATCTTAAATCCCTGGTAATTTTTAATTAGGTGTCTGAATTCACACCTGTTCATAATTTTGCAGTCCGAAATACCAATTTCTAGAAGGTCTTGGTTACATTCTTCAAACCAAGCCAATTTTTTCCTCTTTGGTTTCACGAAATTCCAAATTTTCTTTGTTAGACGATCGTTGGACATTCTGAAAATGTGTCCATAGAACAACAACCTTTTCCTTTTTATTGTTGACGTGACTGGTTCTATTTATCTATATAACTCTTCATTTGACTTCAAACGTAAGTGTCCGTCAACCCATCTGTTGCCAAAAATTTTTCTCAATACCCTGCGTTCTCTTTTGACTAACTGGTCGACTAGTCCCCCGCCTGTTCATAGCCAAAGTCTCCGAAGCATATATTGCTGTAGTGTCTTAATTTGGCTCCAATGCTCAGCGACTTCTTATTATAGAGATTTTTCTTCAGGTGATAGGCTCGGTCAAATTTCCAGATTCAAAGATTAATTGCTTCCTGTTCTAGGCCATTTTGTTGGATTACCTCACCCAGGTATTTAAATTTCTTTACACATTTAATCTTTCCTTGATTTGTTTTCATCCATTCTGGTCCATCACTGATGTTTGTCATGTACTTTGTCTTCTCAAAGGAAATCTGTAAACCTACTTTCTCAGCCATCTCTGCCAACCGATTAATCTTTACAATGGCTGATTTAATATTGTTGGCACTGTATTATTGTTGGTTTGTTGTTTTTTTAACATCATTTTCTTTTCAAGGATTGAACCAGTCTCTAGGCTAAAAATTTAACAGACACAGACACATCAGAAATCAAACTTAAATCTCCGTTATATTAACTCTTTTTCTACCTCCTACTTCCTACATCCCCTTTCTTTCACTCATGGAGAAGATCATTTATTTATTAGTACTTAGTACTCATGGAGGTTGGCAACACTGGGGACAGCAGCCATTCAGCAACAATATACAGCAGTTGTTCTCAACTCTTCTGATGAAAGCTGCACAGAATGCTGAAATTTCAGTGATTCAAATTATGAAAGTTGTCCTGCGGTAGGGTTCCAAGACAGATCGGAAAAAAAATACGGGGCAATTATCGCAAAGAAAGTTATAATGTACATATGCAAATACATATCCACCACATTTGCCAGTGGAGCAAAATCTTTGTTACTTTTGTGTTTGCCATGTGCAGTAAGTGTTGGCACCTTACTGAGAAAACAAACAGTACATTTCCATTAAGTATATAAACATGTTTATAGTATTCCCTTGAGATCGTTTAAGTTGCCTTAAAATGTTTTTTTTTTACTTACAGTTCTATTATAGATACAAAATAGACTTACACATGGGCTTTTCTCCTTGCAATCTTATTAATCAGTTAGTCTTGCAATATTGGTATGAAGATTAAATTTCTCTTATCAATATTTTGTTTTGAAGAATTATGTCCTGAAAAGCTATACTTTTGAAATGATCCACCCAAATAGCTCACAGTTTTAAAATTGGCCGTATGTGAGTTACCTGCAATTTCAGAGTACAATGTTTGTAACAAGGTAAATCGCAACTCGGTTTTTTTTTTTGGTCTTGAAATCCAAAATTTTCAATGAAAAAATATACCTAATACTTTTTTGGGATAATGGAACACATTAGGCTAGTGAGAAATAGGACTATCCTGTATTTTAGAGGACATCTGGGAACCGTATTTTGCAGTCAGGTCCTTATTTACGGGGGATCAAACTGGGCAACTGCCTAGAGCGGAAAAATATTTGGAAAACTGCTTGGGCATTAAACGTCAAGTTTCTAAAATTTAAATCCCCCCCCACATTGGCAATACTGAATTATTTAACCACATCATAAAAAAAGAATATTCTTATTCATCTTGGTGTCCTTGCTGTTGAATCGAACTTGAAAGTGAATTGTACTAATGAAGAAATCCTAAACTTATTTCTAAATGACAAGGTAAGGAGGCAGCCCCTTGATATTTAAATAATTCATTGGTTTTGTATGATGTCGGTTAAAATTTAATGCAAATTGTTTGTATCATTATGGTGTTTGAAGCCACTGCCTTAGTAATCAAAATTTGATGTTTTTCAGTCGGTCAACACGATTGCACCCAATTGTATACAAATACACCGTTCCACCAACCTCAACCAAATTTTGCATACACATAGTTCAGGGCCCAGAGTAAACCGCTGGTAACATGAATTTTCGATAGTCTCATTTGGGAAGACTGTATATGTGTTTAAATAGTGAGTTTAAATAAATAAACAAGACGATACCCCCTGGCAGAACTGTGTCGCATACAGCCCGTATAACACTAGGGCCGGGAGGGTTGTCTGTACACATGGAGCACACATAACCCATTGTGCATTGAAAAGAATATTCAAACAAAATTACCCGCAGCAGTGACAAATTGCTTCGACAATTTGTTTAAAAGGTGCGTTTAAACAAATAAACATAGGCAGATAAAGTAAAAAAATAAACTAATGATGGAATGGCAAGGCCGGTCGTTTCCATGGCAACAGTACCTCGAGACGTGAACACCAAGTTTCCATCTATCTCTATAAGAGGCCATGGCACTCCATTTTCTCCATGGCAACAGTAGGTCAAGACATGAACACCAGGTTTCCATCTATCTCTGTAAGATTCCATGGCACTCCATTTTCTCCACGGCAACAGTGGGTGAAGACATGAACACCAGGTTTCCATCTATTTCTGTAAGAGGCCATGGCACTCCATTTTCTCCATGACAACACTAGTTCATGACATGAACACCAGGTTTCCATATATCTCTGTAAGAGGCCATGCCACTCCATTTTCTCCATGACAACAGTAGTTCAAGACATAAACACCAGGTTTCCATCTATCTCTGTAAGAGGCCATGGCACTCCATTTTCTCCACGACAACAGTAGGTCAAGACATAAACACCAGGTTTCCATCTATCTCTGTAAGAGGCCATGGCACTCCATTTTCTCCACGACAACAGTAGGTCAAGACATAAACACCAGGTTTCCATCTATCTCTGTAAGAGGTCATGCCACTCCATTTTCTCCACGACAACCATAGTTCAAGACATGAACACCAGGTTTCCATCTATCTCTGTAAGAGGCCATGGCACTCCATTTTCTCCACGGCAACAGTAGGTCAAGGCATGAACACCAGATTTTCATCTATCTCTGTAAGAGGCCATGGCACTCCATTTTCTCCATGGCAACAGTAGGTCAAGACATGAACACCAGATTTTCATCTATCTCTGTAAGAGGCCATGGCACTCCATTTTCTCCATGACAACAGTAGTTCAAGACATAAACACCAGGTTTCCATCTATCTCTGTAAGAGGCCATGGCACTCCATTTTCTCCATGACAACAGTAGGTCAAGACATGAACACCAGGTTTCCATCTATCTCTGTAAGAGGCCATGGCACTCCATTTTCTCCACGACAACGGTAGGTCAAGACATAAACACCAGGTTTCCATCTATCTCTGTAAGAGGCCATGGCACTCCATTTTCTCCACGACAACAGTAGGTCAAGACATAAACACCAGGTTTCCATCTATCTCTGTAAGAGGTCATGCCACTCCATTTTCTCCACGACAACCATAGTTCAAGACATGAACACCAGGTTTCCATCTATCTCTGTAAGAGGCCATGGCACTCCATTTTCTCCACGGCAACAGTAGGTCAAGGCATGAACACCAGATTTTCATCTATCTCTGTAAGAGGCCATGGCACTCCATTTTCTCCATGGCAACAGTAGGTCAAGACATGAACACCAGGTTTCCATCTATCTCTGTAAGAGGCCATGCCACTCCATTTTCTCCACGGCAACAGTAGGTCAAGACATGAACACCAGGTTTCCATCTATCTCTGTAAGAGGCCATGGCACTCCATTTTCTCCACGACAACAGTAGGTCAAGGCATGAACACCAGATTTTCATCTATCTCTGTAAGAGGCCATGGCACTCCATTTTCTCCATGGCAACAGTAGGTCAAGACATGAACACCAGGTTTCCATCTATCTCTGTAAGAGGCCATGCCACTCCATTTTCTCCACGGCAACAGTAGGTCAAGACATGAACACCAGGTTTCCATCTATCTCTGTAAGAGGCCATGGCACTCCATTTTCTCTATGACAACAGTAGGTCAAGACATGAACACCAGGTTTCCATCTATCTCTGTAAGAGACCATGGCACTCCATTTTCTCCATGACAACAGTAGGTCAAGATATGAACACCAGGTTTCCATCTATCTCTGTAAGAGGCCATGGCACTCCATTTTCTCCACGACAACAGTAGTTCAAGACATGAACATCAAGTTTTCATCTATCTCTGAAAGAGGCCATGGCACTCCATTTTCTCCACGACAATAGTAGTTCAAGACATGAACATCAAGTTTTCATCTATCTCTGTAAGAGGCCATGGAACTCTATTTTCTCCATGGCAACAGTAGGTCAAGACATGAACATTAGGTTTCCATCTATCTCTGAAAGATGCCATGGCAATTCATTTTCTATCCAAACCACGATAAGAACATTAGGAATGTCAATGCCATAAAAATCTGAATACGTTTTTTTTTATGTTACAAGGGTCGTTGTAGAGAATTAAAATTAAAAAAGAAATACATTGGCTAACCCTGCGCATGCTCTGCTACGTTATGTTATTCCACTGTACTTTTCTACTAGGTTTAGAGTGAGTTAATATTGCACTTGAGTAACATCAGAGTCGAGGAGAACTATGTTCTAAACTCACTTAGGGGCAAAATGAATAAACTCGGCGAAATATATTGGCACGTATATTTCTATAACATATAAAGAGACCTCCCTTTTTTTTTTTTAGCGTATGGTTTTTAATGCCGGGAGTGTCCGAGGACATGTTCGGCTCGCCAGTTTTTGTAGCTGCTTCGAGACGGACACCCAATGGGTGAGCTACAAGTACCGTTGGGGAGGAAAATTGGAAGGGAAGGGCGAGGAGTTGGTAGGTAGCGGCTGTGGCCTATAGTTAGGGACCAACCCCGGCATTTGCCTGGAAGGAAGATGGGAAACCACAGAAGACCATCTTCAAGGTTGCCGGCGAGGGGATTCGAACCTCCTCGCCTCCCGGATGTGAGCGACTGCCATTAGTCATGCCTTAACGACCACGGCTAACTCACCCGGTTATAATAATGGTAATAATATCGTATGGCCTCGGGTGCCGGGTGCAAGCTTTGTTATTTGTGCCCAGAGGACAGCTTGCATGTCGAATTTAGTCATTCCTTGGAACGCTATGAAAGTCAAGGAGGTTAGATATCTAAGCTCCTTGACACTATAGCGCTTTCTAGTAGAGAATGGAGGAACTTTGTGTTGGCGGAAAATCCCGAGATTAATTTTGCCTATTATGAACACAGCCTACTAAATTCAAATGGGTTCTTTAATATGCCAACAACGTATGACATGTGTGCCGTGATTTTTGACGCCTTTCAAAAATCACTTACCATGGCCAGGAGCAAACATGCAAGCTTGGAGTTGGTAGTCCGACACGATAACCACTCACCCACCGTGGCAAGCTAATATAGCCTATGCAGCAATTGGATTACAGTATTACTGTTTGGTCGTTACAGGTTCTCTTTTCTTTGAAGGTTGTACGAGTATTGTTTGGTTCTTGTGATCTGCCCAGTACATCTTCATTCGGCCCCATCACAATTTTCTCAATTCATCTGAAATTTATGTCGATCTTCTATGTATAAATTCCCCTAAAAATGTGTGAGTTAGAAGAAGGGGGTTAATTGTTAATTCTCTGTATCTACAATCTCAAGGCCAACTGTTTTGAGGTCCTGTTGGATTTCTTGGATCCATTTCCTTCCTGTCTTCTTTTCTAGATTCCTCGTCACTAGTTGTACTGTTTGGTTATTAATTAAATATTAATTATAACCAGTGCTTTTTCTTTTCTAAAAGAAAATTAAGGGGTATTCTCAGCTGTAGTCAACAAAACATCACGATCTTGCAATTTTCGGCAATTTGCAGAGTTGGTTATTACTTTTCGGGCTCACATATTAAATGAGAGGTTGCACGGGGTTAATTTATTTGTGGTCAACATGTCAAGGTGGTAACCGCACTCAGTATTTCTATCATTTTACCACCAATCATTCGTACTTGCTGCAAAATTCCTGCATTTTCTCCAAATCCCTGCATTGGGGAATGTCTTACGTCCCACAGTTACACGCAGTTGGAAGCTCTTTCTTGTAATCTTCCTTTGCATCACCACACGACACTGTTGGCGTTTCTCCGTCATCGTTTATGTTCGAATCATTCTTCAATGCGTGAGTAGATGTTAAATAGTTAGTTATTTTCTTCATCCTTCAAAACTAACCACACGCACAAAGTAAGATCCTACCCCGCCTCCAAACACTAGCCTGCATGCTTATAAGAACTGAGTGCCGAGTTACCGACCAAAAGAAACTGGTTCGATTTAAATCGAGGATTACTCGAAATCTCCTCCAGCTGTTGTGAACAGAGCGTTGACGCCAGCGGATCGATGAACTTTCAAGTCGAAAGTTATATTTGCCAGACCAGATATGAGTATTTTTTCTTAAACCATTTTCAAATATTTAAGGGGTATGCGTACTCCCGCGTTCCCCCTGAAAAAAAAAAAAACAATGATTATAACATACTAAATTTACAAAATACTTCATGACTTATAACTGACAAAGAGAGAGAAATAAGGAAAAAGAAAACTAATACATGATGTATAATTATTTGGTTGTAGAAGTAACGGGCCAATCAGAAGGTCAGTGGCTGGTAGACCAAAACATTGCTCGTGAGTGTCATAGGGTTTCATTAATTGAAGTAAAAATCCTTCAGTATGCCTTCCTTCGGAGGGGAAGTAAAGCCGGCGGTCCAATGTCATAGATTTATGGCATGTAAAAGATCCTTTCACAGACTAAACTTGTGTAAAGCAAAATTTGTTAGGTTAGATTTCGTCAGAACCCTCTATCAAAGTTCCAACGTTCACCACTAGGTATCATTGATATCTGGTGGCGAAAGTTGGAACTACTTGAAATTGATCGGAACTTGTAGCTCATCCTTTATATAGGGTATCCGCTGGAAGCAGCTACAGACTCAGGCGAGCCGAACATGTCCTCGGACACTCCCGGCACTAAAAGCCATATGATAAATAAATAAATAATTAATTGAAGTGTCCAAGTTTTTGTATTCTATAACTATGTACATGTTGGTATATTGGCTTTTACGACCATGGAATTAAAACTTAGCAATGTTTCTAGGTTTATGCCGTGTCTTGTGTGGGGTTTCACCTAGGAACACCAAGATAGGCTCATCAGCGGGCTCTTGGTGACCGTGCCCAGACCCCCACAGATGTAGCGAACTGTGCACTACTTCCCTTCTTATGAAGTGCACCTGAGCTTCTTTACTGAAATGAATGAAAATCCACAGCCTGCTTCCAGTCTCTGACCGGGTCAGGAATGGAATGAATGAAGCCCCCCTCTAGCGGCGAGGATATGGACTGTTCCGGCTGCCGAGGCCTGACGCACTCCTCTGGGGCAGTGATTAAATGAATGACAGATGAAATGAAATGATAGTGGAGAGTGTTGCTGGAATGAAATTTTGACAGGGAAAACCAGAGTACCCGGAGAAAAACCTGTCTGACTCCGTTTTGTCCAGCACAGATCTCACATGGAGTGACCGGGATTTGAACCACGGACCCAGCGGTGAGAGGCCGGCGTGCTGCCGCCTAAGCCACGGAGGCTTCTTTTCTGTGAGAGCTAAAAGCTCAAGCAGCCTTTCACCTCCCAATAAAGCCTTTGGTGTATTGGCTTTCACGGCCAAGGAATTAAAAATAACCTTGAGCTTTTAGCTCTCGCAGTAAGGAAGTGCAGGTGTGCTTCATAAGAAGGGAAGTAATGTACAGTTCGCTGCTCCAGTGGGGGTCCGGGCATGCACACCTAGAGCCCGCTTATGAGCCTATCTTGGTGGTCCTAGGTGAAACACCGCACAAACACAGGGCATAAACCTAGAAAAATTGCTGAGTTCTATGTAAATGTTGTCTGGGCTTGTAGGCTGTGGTCCAGGCAGGATGTTTGCTCCCAACGTTTCATCAAACACTGGGTTCAGCATTATCACGGGTGCGCTCCTTCCATTAGTCAGCAGTGGTGGATTGAGGATGAGCTCCGCTGCTCGCCGTATATAAACCCTGTGGGTTGAGAGTTCTCTGCGCAGTCTGACTAGAGTGTCCTACCTCATGTACAGGCTGTGGAGCCTGGGTGGTTTCTCAGTGGTTTGGTTCCATACTTGAGCCCAGGGCGATTTCGTTTCTATACGTTTTCAATGAGTGATTCGCTGCCTAGCTGCCAAGTAAGCCACACACTACTGCACCGAGCTCCGCAATCACGACATCCAATCGACGACCAACTGCCACCCTGCGCTGTCAAGTCAATAATCATTGGCCACTGCAATACATCGACGCCAGTCGACGCCAGTCGACACCTATCACGACGCCGCTGCCTCCACCATCGCCTAACGTCAAGTCTCATCAACTCAACCCTTCATCTCTCCCCATCACCATTCCCCACCCACCTTAAACTTCACCCTACTAGCAACTCTCCAATACCTCGTACCCTTAATTACCCGACCACAGTAAGTCTCCCGCTCTTTCATCGCCCACCACACCCATTGTTAACCCCTACCAACAATCATACTCTGCTCGCTCATTGTCACGACTCCAACCGTCAATACTGGTTAACCTTGAGCAACAGAGCCATAGCCATCAACATCCAAGAACTCTTGGACGAGGCCAAATTTAAATCAATCTACGGTCTGCCAAGGCATTTGACCACTCGTTGTAGCATTTCACCCTCACTTCTTACACCCACCAAACATGGATCCAACATCATTTGATTACTGGGCACACTCTGCTGACACATCAAACACAGAGTACACTAGCAGTTCGCCGCCACCCACACCGTCCCATGACACCTTCCGTACGGTGCACGCTCCAACTGTGGCGACCGACCTCGTGTCGGCCGGATATTTCCTGGGCAACTGCCTGGCTGTGGGGGGAGAGTTCTTCTGGTTGATGTATGCAGGATATCTTGGCATTGGCCGGAATCCACGTGTTACATACCTGTTCGATTTCTTCTTTCTGATTGAGTTGTTGGGGTGTTTGAAGATTTCTATAGCTTCCCGTTGCAGCCTGATGTGAGTGTGTGGTGGTGGGGAGTATCTCCTTATCCCCGTAAAGAGTGCTCAGTGATTGACTGCCTACAAGCCCAGACAACTTGTACATAATTATGAACGACAGCCATGAAAGCCTAAGCTATTTTTTTCTGCCTCACTGTTAACCAGATTAGTTATTAACAAGAAAAGTACATCCACCTGAATCAATACTATAAAGAAAAAAATAATTATTAAACTTGTTTTCAGTACATGTTGAGGATTAATTACATTTTATCCCCTTCATCAGCTATTGAAAAACACAAAACAAAGTGTAGCACAGTAATAAGATACGTATTTAAATCTAATATGGTGCACCATAAAATTTAGGTTAAAAGAAGAGAATAAAATGAAATGAAATAGAAGGTGACGGTGATCAGCTTGCAGGTGCTTGTGACAAAAAATAGTTCCGTATTGAAGCTTGAAACGGTAGATATGGAACACCAATACTTCACCAATCCATGTAGATCTATAATAAATGAAGAGCCTGTATCCAATTTTAGCCTTTTCAAAACAAGAAAATCGACGTAATGGAATGTGTTCCATATCTACCGTTTCAAGCTTCAATATGGAACTATTATTTGTCACAAGCACCTGCAAGCTGATCACCGTCACCTTCTATTTCATTTCATTTTCTTTTCTTCTTATAACCTAAATTTTATGGTGCACCATATTAGATTTAAATACGTATCTTATTACTGTGCTACGCTTTGTTTTGTGTTTTTCAATAGCTGATGAAGGGGATAAAATGTAATTAATCCTCGAAACATGTACTGAAAACAAGTTTAATCATTAATTTTTTCTTTATAGTATTGATTCAGGCGGATGTACTTTTCTTGTTAATAACTATTCTAGAATATCAATACGGAACCACCATGAGTCCGGTCATTGCATGTGAGATTTTGAAGTGAAATGCCATGTCCTGTGGTTCGGATTCCACGTAAAAAGGAGGTCCCGTGGCTCATGATCTCGAGATTAACGGTCACATTAAACTACAAGCTTCCTTCCTTCCTTCCACCATGAGTCATTTAAATAATGTAATCACTGTTAACTAGTCAGCCCGCAGGCTGGTCAGATCCTCTAAAAGTACCGCCATAGTTAGCATACTAGGCTGGGTAGGGAGTGAGGTAGTTTGCCATTTCTTTTCTCACTGAGCCAATACAGCAGCATTGATGATATGAGTAGAACCTTTCAAAGCATCCACAGGCACTGGATGTGACCTGACCATCCATACCTCAGTAGCTTCCATATAATCACAGCCATGAATGAGACTGAGATATCAGTGAAAAACCACTCTTTAGTCTGTGCCAAAAAGCAAATACAACGTTGATATCTTGAACCTGTCGGAAGATATTTGAGACAAACTTCTAAGATGAATAACCCTGTATGAACTGAATAATTCCAAAAGAAAATGTTTGTAATTAATGAAATATTTCCTGCATGTTTTCCCAGTGTGAGGCTGTTATTCAGGCTGTATGTTTTCAGTGGACTTTGCCTGAATATAGCTCCCTTTTCCCCCCACTGATAAATTATAATGTTTTAGAGACTTAAGTTATTGTTGTTTTAAGGAGTAGAATAGCGAGTTCTTTTGCCCCTTTTTGAAACTTTCATGGCTGTTATTGATATTAAAATATATTTGTGTGTTATTTTGCCTTGTACTGTTTATTTGAGAAACCCTCTTCGGTGGAGGCATTTTCAAGTTTAAAGTATTTAACTCCAGTAAAATATACACAACAAGGTGGACATTCAAACAATGGACAGAAAAAGGAGGATATAAAAAGGACAAGATAAGAACTAGCACAATAACAGGCAGGAAAGAGATAAACACAAAAAATGGGTAAGGATAATCTCCACAGCCAGACTCGGTCTGTCTTCAGTGTTGGCCATTTATACCATTAATCCAACCAGTCATTCTGTTCTGGAGTAGAAGATAGTGCAAACTGGAGTATAACTGATATTGCATGGTCATGACGGTCAACAGAATAATAGGTATAATGTTGTTATTAAAAACTTTTCCACCTGGCCAATACTTTGAACAGTAGCTGTACATGTTTCGGGGCCTTAATACATTTGTCAACAAGTCAAAGACTTAGATGCTCAATATCTTAATTTGTTACTAGCAATTTGTGATTATACTGGAATCAAAATAGGTTGCAGCAATTTCAAAAAATCATATCTCCCGTTGTTAGTGAGATAAATTAATAAATCAACCTGAAAACTAATCAGGAACTCATCGAGTTTTAGTTTTAGATATGACTGCACTCTGCCCGTGACCTTCAGCTGATGCACAGAATGAGTGCGCGACAGGAAGCTGCCACGCCACTGTTTCAGTAGTGAGTGTGATTGCAGTGGCGACAGTTCAGCAGAAAACACAGTGTGTGTGTTGTGGTTACCGGAGTTTAAATCTGTTATAACTGTTCAGTGCACTTTCCGACGTGTTTATGGTAGGGATCCCTCTCATGCTAATAGCATTAGATGTTGATATGAACAGTTTCAGGAAACTGGCAGCGTTGACTTGAAGAAGTCTCCCGGTCCTCTAGAACGAGTGACGAACCAAGGGAATGCACATAGAAACATTATAAGGTACGAAAATAACTTTTTGAGTTGGTAAATTTAACAAAAACTACTCGTTTTAATATCTCAAACAGTTCCTGAGCTTGTTTGAAATTGCCGCAACCTTTATCGATGACCGTGTATTATTACGCTGTTGAAGGGAGAAAAAATGTATTAAAGCCCCGAAACATTTACAACTACTGTTCAAAGTATCGACTATAGGTGGGAAAGTTTTTAATAACAACATTATACCTATTATACTGTTGTCAATATGGATCCCATATGAATTTAAATATTCCCACATACGGTCAACAGATCCGCAGTCAATGCTCTTTCATCACCGTAATCCTGCCACTCAGTCCCGTTGTCAGCTTACTTTCTCACAACAACAGATGTCCCTCGTGGTTTAAAGGTACTGTGGCTATCGTTGTCACTTCTTGCATCAACTATTTAAACATGTTATCGAATAGCATATCTTCTTGGCATTGAAACATTATTTCTGGAAGATTTTAATCGCTCTTCAAGCTACCCAACACGGCCGCCTGGACGCGCGCAGTCTTGGAAGAGAGGAAAACGTCAAATTCCAAACAAATTTTTTGATACAGAAGCACTGAAGAATCATGCATGGAATGAACCAATCTTCAAGTTACGTCATATCTTCGCGCGTTACGCTGCACATGGTTTCCATGGTAAAATATGTACATTAACGAGATTCCACAAACCAATAGAAAAGTCACCTATGTGGGCCGGTACCATCTTGGAAACTGTGCTGAAAGATCACAGCCGATCAGCATATTTGCTCAAGACTAATACAAATCAGTGTTTTCTTATTAATTCAATAATTACATTTCTTTCTTTTTGTACATAATGTGTTTCATAATAATAAATAAGCCCTATATGCCATGGAGTTTCTTTCTTTAAACCGAAGGGGTCTGATAGAGAAGATGGAAATTAGAGAGAGGAGAATTCTCCGGAAGATCCTCGGTCCTGTAAAGATAGATGAAGAATTTCGTAGGCGACATAACTCCGAGCTCTACGAACATATAGGGAAACTATCTGATTGTGCGAGAAAAATGAGAATAGCCTTTTATGGCCATATCGCGAGATTACCTTCCACAAGATTGACCAATCGTTTGCTCAGTTTCTGGCACAATAAGAAGGTTCGTACCACGTGGTTGACGGAAACTGAGAAGTATGTTAACGAACTGGGAATATCATATCTGCATGATAGAGAGGCTGTGAAGAGTGCTTTGAAGGAAGTCATGCTTTTCAGGAGAAACCTCGGAAGAAAGGTACCCCCTGGACTACTGAAAGAAAGGAGTTACCCTGGCAGAAAATGCGTCAATACTGGGCGAAGATGAAGACCCTCCAGTTGAATAAACATGGTCCTAAGTAGGCCAATTCGAGAACAGAAGAAAAAATAAACATGTTAGTGTTTATTTTCATGACGAAACAAATCATGTAATACACCATCTTCTTCTTCATTTCCCGGTTCCAGTGATCTGGGTCGGGGCGTGAATCAAGGACCACCATCCAAGGCCTCGACTCACACACTATCATATTTAGGCTATTTGTACGATGGGTTCGCCACACCCAAAGGTAGACAAGGAGGGCCAATTAAGGCGGGAAATTGAAAGACTCCCTAGGCCTCGGATATCCCAACGCCGTCAGGGTCAGGAGAGAACAAGTGTTGGCCAAGGGAAAGGACAGGAAAGATAACTGAAAAGAGCCTGGCACAAGTAATTGGAAGCAATGCCGGACTCAGCTGGGGTCCCGTGGTCACCAAACCATATCCCACGAGTTGTGAGCCCCTGGGCATGTAATACACCATAAATAAGCATATTAATACTGGAGTTTTTCCTTCTTTTCGTGCATAGTTGTCATGTATCACTGTGTATTACCCATTTAAGAATTGATTGCTGCTGAACGTGGCTGCGCAAGCGTTTGTTGATTATTGTAGCAGGAGCCCTGCGGGGTGAAGCGGAGGACACAGTGCAGTCTGCACATAAGTCAAGCAGCATTGCGCGCGCTACCTGTCTTAGAAGCGCAGATAAGCGTCACAGGAGCTAATGTCATCACGGACAGCTACTGGAGCTGAGTCATATCCTACTCGCACAACTGTACCTGTCAACGAAGCAGGCTGACGTGAGACCCAAGTAAACAGAGAATAGTTCCCTTCTCGACCCCCGACAATCAATTCGTGAAAGGGTAATAACACAGGCGTTTCCAACCTTGTAGTGTTGACACTATGAACACCTGCCTCATGCCATTCACATTGGTGAACATCTTTGACACTACACAAATGTTATCCTGGCTCAAGCCCCACAGTCATTTCAATTCAATTCTTGAACTTGCAACTTCTTCCACTTTTCATGCACAGTGCGTCCTTGAGGATTGATATTTACATGGAGAGGACAAAAATCAACAACTACTGTAGTTCACAGCATAAAATCCCAGAAATTTTAATTAATGTAGATATTGTATTTGATCATGTAGAATGGGGATGATCGGGAGGAAGGGCGACTTGTCGGACAAGTGAAATCATTTATCATTCTATTTCTTTGCTCCAATATTTGGCAGGCACTTTTCTTGTTCAACAAAGAGGAGGGAGGTTAACCAAATCTTCTGATTGTAGTCATCAGAACTCATTAAAAATTATCCAAGCACTTCAAGATGTAAATAGAAGAGAAAAAATGGGAGGGTCCTTCTGGGAATAAAACCTGGCCGTGGATACTGATGTTCTCTTGCTCTCCGCTTCCTCTTGTTACAGCTCATGTCACCGTTGACACAGGCAAACAACAACTGCCTTGCACAACCTGTTGAAATTTTTCAGCACAGTATTTCACAACTATAATTCCTACATAGTAATAGGAGTTGAGCATGATTTTTTGTTTTGTTTTACATAAAACCAACAATCATGGCCTTCTTTATTAGTATATTTTATCATGTTCCTACATTGATCAATCAGTCTTGTACTGTTTTTATTTTTTTAGGAAACAATTCTTAATATATTAGCATAATATCATTGATTTTGATTGGCTGGATCCAATTTCTTCCTTAATCAATGTTAATGCTTTACCAGCTGATAAGGAAGACTATGATGTTTGGTCTTGACTAATGAATGCCAGTTTCAAACTGCACCCATAAATGTAGCCCTAATCTGTTTTGTATGTAGGAAATCTATACTTTACTACCTTTTAGATCAATTAGTTATCAGATCATTTCATGAATTGCTATGGCAAGTAGAATGGAATTAACAAATATCGGGGTCAGTCCAGTAAATGAACATAAATTAGCACCCCCAATTTTACTACCAATCATTTACCCTTCCACTCACATTGTGCTTTGCCATATCCATCCTCATATCCTAATAGCCAGATAGGAGTGTCCTTATTGACCCAAATATTGTTATGATACATACGGTATGATTTAGAAGGGGAATTTCCTCATGCCAGTAACTGGGGGAATGGCAGAACTTGTCTGTTCAAATATAGCTGTAAAATTGTTTGTGTTGTAGCATAGCAAAATATAATAATTGTTACCACATATTCCTTTCCCAGGAACTTTTGTTCATTGGTAAAAAGAAAATTCAAATTGGTTAAATTTTACACATAACAAAAACATGGTATATTGTCTTTCACGGCCATTGAATTAAAACTCAGCAATTTTGCTAGGTTTGTGCCATGTCTTGTGTGGAGTTTCACCTAGGACACCAAGCTGGCTCATCAGCGGGTGCTTGGTGTCCCCGACCTGACCCCGATAGGAGTAGTAAACTGTGGGCTACCTCCCTTTTTATGAAGCGAACCTGCGCCTCTTTATTGTGAGAACAAAAAGCTCAAGCAGTCATAACCTCCCTATGAAGGCTTCCAAAAAGATGGTATATTGGCTTTCACAGCCAGTGAATTAAAACTCAGCAATTTTGCTAGGTTTGTGCCATGTCTTGTGTGGGGTTTCGCCTAGGACACCAAGCTGGCTCATCAGCAGGCTCTTGGTATCCCCGCCCGGACCCCCACAGGAAACCCCACACAAGACAAGGCACAAACCTAGAAAAGTTTTCTAAGTTTTAATTCACTGGCTGTGAAAGCCAATATACCATCTTTTTGGAAGCCGTCATAGGGAGGTTGAGGCTGCTTGAGCTTTTAGGTCTCGCAGGTGCGCTCCATAAAAAGGAAGGTAGCGTGCAGTTCGCTACTCCTGTTGGGGACCGGGCGGGGACACCAAGATCCCACTGATGAGCCAGGTTGGTGTCCTAGGCGAAACCCCACACAAACCTGTAAAAATTGTTGAGTTTTACACAGAACAGCTTTATAATTAAAGTTTTTTAAATTTATTTTTAATATAGGTAAATTTAAGGTGAAAGTACACTCAAAAATTATTGTATGGAAAGTTATACCATCATCATCATCATCATCTTGCACAGTTTCCAGCCACTGGCCGGGTCTGTTTGGAACACAAGCCTCTCCAACGTCTTCTGTCTTCCCACCATCTCTCAGCCTCCACCCTTGCCCAGTCTTCTCCTCTCTTCTTCACGCTTTCTTCCACCCCCTTCAGCCACCTGTCTCTCGGTCTTCCCCTCTGTCTCTTTCCTTCCCACTTCGTCTCATGTACTCTCCTGGGTATCCTCTTCTCCTCCATTCGTTTTACATGTCCATACCATCTAAGTCTAGATTTCTCTATACCATCCTGTAATGGTTCCTCCTTCATTAATTCTCTGGTCCTCTCATTTCTTATTCTGTCCATCTTTGTAGCTCCAATACTGCTTCTCAAGAACCTCATCTCACTGGCCTGTATTTTGCTCTTCTCCCTTCCTTTCATAACCCAGGTCTCCGAGGCATACGTCAGGATAGGGACATAGTACGCCCGATATATGATCTTTTTGCTGTTCTGAGGGACATCCTTGCTCCATAACATGCTTCTCACACTCCTCCGAAATGCTTCTGCCTGCCTCCCCCGCTCATTTATTTCTCTATCGTTTCTTCCATTATCTTGTATCAGGCTTCCCAGATACTTGAAACTCTCCACTTTCTTCAGCTGTTCCCCACCAATTGTTATTCCCGTTGTGGTTCTTTCCTTCTTCCTTGTTGTGATCACCATCTCGCTCTTATTTATGCTAAATTTCATCCCATACCCTTGTATTATTCCTTCCCACACGTCCAACTGTTCCTGTACCTCCTCCTCCTTGTTTCCCCAAATCATCAAATCATCTGCAAACACCATTGCTTTCATCTTTCCATCCCCAATTACTTGTGCCACTTGGGTCATTATGTCATCCATCACCACAATGAAAAGTAACGGTGCCAGTGCACTTCCTTGTTTCAGGCCGTTTCTTTGTTCCAGCCAGTCAGATCTCTCTCCTCCCACTTTCACACAGCTCACGCTTCCCTTGTACATCTCCTTTATCCTCTTTATAGTCCATTTCTCTACTCCTCTATCCTCCAGGGACTTCCATACTTTGTTTCTGCATACACTGTCATATGCTTTCTCAATGTCCAGGAAGGCCATCAGTAGATCTGTTCCATACTCATAGTGCTGTTCTTGTAACTGCCTTACAGCAAAAATCAAGTCCACTGTGGACCTTCCTGCTCTGAAGCCATGTTGTTCTTCCCTCATCCCTCCTTCTATCCTTGTCCTAATTCTCTTTTCCAAAACTTTCTCGAAGATCTTTGCACAATGACTCATCAGTGTTATTCCCCGATAGTTTCTGCAATCTGTTCTACTACCTTTCTTGAAGATCGGGACAATGATTCCTTTTTTCCAGTCCTCTGGGGTCTTCCTTTCCTTCCATGCTGTCCTCATCACTCGGTACAGCCACTGTATCCCCACCTCTCCTGCTGCTCTCACCATCTCCACACTCAACTCATCCACACCCGGTGCCTTCCCTCCTTTCATCTTGTTCACTGCATCTTCCACTTCTTTCCATGTTAAGTCCTTTTCTGTTTGCAGTTCATCTTCCTCTTCCCCGATTTCTTCCTCCTCACCATCTTTTCCATTTGGGTTCAGAAGTTCTTCAAAATATTCTTTCCACATTTTCTTCAGTTCTTCCCTATTTTCTATCTCTTGTCCCCTTTTGTTCACCATTCTAACATAATCCGTAGGATCCTTCCGCCTCTTATTTTTTACCATCCCATACAGGACCTTTTTTGTACCTTCTCTATCCTCCTCCATCATCTTTGTCCACTCTTCCATCCACTTCCTTCTCTCCTCAGCCACCACTCTCTTCGCCTCCTTCTTTCTTTCCTGGTACTCTTCCCTAGTCTCTACCGTCCTATTTTGATACCACCTCCTAAAGGCTCTATTCTTTTCCCTTACTATATCTTTTGTCTTCTCATTCCACCATGGTGTTTCCTTCCACCTCTTCTTACTACTTGTCCTCCCACATACTGCTTCTGCTGCACCCACTAGTGTCTTCTTAAATCTAGCCCATTCCTCTTCCACCCCTCTTTCTTCATCTGTTGGAATTCCTTCCTTTACCATTTTGAGGTACTCGACCCTTCTATCCCCTTCTTTCAGTTTCCATATCCTTATACGTCTTTCCTGGTTCTCAGTCCCTTTCTTCTCCTTACTCCCTCTCAGGTTCATTACCAGTAATCGATGGTCGCTATCCAGGTTCTCCGATGGTATAACCTTGATGTCCGTGATGTTCTTATTTAGTTCTTTCTCATACAGTATATAGTCGACCACCGACTTCCTGGTCAAGTCATCACTGTACCATGTGATTGTGTGGCTCTCTCTTTTCTTAAACCAGGAGTTCCCAACTAGCAGGCTGTTCCTCTGGCAGAAGTCCAACAGTCTCTTTCCTTCCTCATTTCTTCCACCCCAACCCTCTGGTCCTAGAACACTCTCATAACCTTGTCTTTCTCTTCCTACATGGGCATTGAGGTCCCCCATAACAATCATATTTCTTCCTACCAGCTGCTTCTGCAATTCCTCTTCAAACTCCTCCTTCTCTTCAGAGGCGCAGCCTACTTGTGGAAAGTTATACCATTGTTTTACAAACAGCTCTGTATCGATTGCTGCTGTATCTGTGTCAGATGGTGGGGCCATTTTCTTGTCCTCTTACGTCCCAGTAGATTTTGACAGTATTATTGAGAACTTGCTGGTCAATATAAAATTTTGGGCAATGTAGCAGACGATCCTTGTCCATAGTCATCCGATCCTCCTATATAGGCAATGGAGTAGTCATCAGTTCAACAGCTGGCTGCCGTCACTTCCAGGATTTATTCTGGTATGTGACAGTAGGCTACTCATTTCTGTTGTGAGCCAAGTGAACTTCACAGCCATTTCATTTTTGAAAGTGGTAGTTTTGTTTAAAAAATCCACTTCCAGGGTGGGAATCGTTTCATCTCTCTTCCAGGTTTGAAGCACAGTGCCTATACCGACTGAGCCCCAATGCATAGTGGTGTTCAATATTCAACATATTGTGCTCTCACTGGTTTTATATTGGGTGTCGCAGAATTACGTCGACAAATTTAAACCAGAGGTACCGACCCTTATCTGAAGCAACTTGAGATAGGACACTTATGGCCGCAAACAAACCGTTAAAAATCTGTGTGACATTCAACTTTTAACGAGGCAAATCGGCAACACCGCGCCGAGAAAGTGCCACTTTTTCTAATGTTTCCGTTCCGTACCAGCCGTGGAGAAATGCCGCCACTTCCAGTCTGGCGAACTAGCTCAGTGGTATCATGCACGGCACGGCGTGTTCCTTGAAGCGAGTCATTTGGTAACGGTTCGAATCAGAGCCAGCGCAAGTTTTTCTTATCATAATTTTTCCATTTTTTGCCGTGCCCGATACCACTCTGCTAGTTCGCCAGACGGGAAGTGGCGGCATTCCTCCGCGCCTGGTATGTAACGGAAACATTAGAAAACGTCGCACTTTCTCGACGCAGTATCGCGGATTTGCCTCGTTAAAAGTTTAACTTTGCACAGAGTTTTAACGGTTCATTTCCGGCCATAAGTGTCCTATCTCCAAGTTGCTTCAAATAAGGGCCGGAACCTCTGGTTTCAGCTTGTCGACGTAATATTGAGACACTCTGTATAGTCCTTTGCTGATATTTCATAAATGAACTGCAAGACAGTCATATTTTGTCTTCGGCTTCATTTTGTTACCACTTCCTTTATGGGTTTGTGCATACTTTCTTGGTTGAAACCATTTCTTAGACTATTGTTCTATATTTCAGGATTACTGCAATACAAGAGTTTTTTTTTATTTTTTATTTCATGGTGTTAGCTTGTAACAATGATTTTTTTGTGGGTATTGTAGTACCCTTTCTGGCTAGTCTTTGTACTTAATTTCCATCTAGCCCAACATGAACCCACTGGAATATAAGCATTTTCCTGAGTGCCTGTAGATGTGTGAGAACCCGTTGGACCTTGTGTGATTTTGGAAGAAACTGCTTGAAGCCCTTAGTATGAGTACAGTTTTCAAATGCTTGGACTGTGTACAGTGACTGGTGTAAAGCATGAGAGAACTTGCCATGTATATTAACCTAAAATACAGTTGGAGCCATATCCTCATTAGTAAAAATTTGCATTCTGTGTTGATTTCAGAAAAGTGTGCAAGTAATTTTGTCAGGTGTTTAAATGATTTACGATATGTTGTGTGCCCTGCATCTATGGTCAGCTCTAACCTTTTACTGTAGTTATATCAACACTGTAATCTATATCTTGTGGCATAAATCCCTTTGATATCTCTGGAAAAAACAACTACAAATTGCTCGGGTGCAGTGATTTCAGTGTGAAAGTGTTATGTGCATTTGTATGTAGTGAACATGTCTAATTTATGCTGCAAGCCAAAAACAATGTGATTGTTTTATTAGCATGGACATAGATAAATATATATAACCCGATGGGTCACCAAATAATAGAGTGGAATAAGAAAAAGCATCTGACTGGAAAGAATCTGATGTTTTACTCAAAGCTACTAACCTAATACAAGTTTCATGTTAAGTTACTCAGTTTCTCAGCTTTCCTAACCGTACTATTGTAAATGATATTCATGTTTATTGGTAGAGAACCTTTTTAATCTGACTGAGCTTAATGATACACTTTGAGTTCAGTAATTTAAACATCACATTTATGTACTTCACTCAGTGACTGGTTTGTTTCAAAGTCAACCAGATGTTCTAAATGTGTAATGTTACAGTATAAACAAGGTGTGATTTCAACTTCCTGTTCCTCTAGAATGTCTTCTGTATCACAGTGCAACTGTGGTGTTGTTGATTCCTTTAGGGGCATTACGGTCATGTAGCCCCGTGTAGAGTACCCGCAAGAAGAGCTTGCCAAAACTCAACGATGCGCAGAGACTAATATAAATCGGCATAGTTTAATGCTCATTGCGCGGCTCCTGTATGTCCCCCGAATGCTGATTACTGGGCTCACTGCTTACTGCATTCTTCAACCCTGCAGGCTCACTGCGAGACGCAGTCTACAGCTGTAATTCAAGCGTCGAGTGCAAGGAAGCAGCAAACAATATGGGCTAATTAGGGTATAGGTTACTGTGTCCTGGCTCAGGTAATAACTACTGTGTAAGGCATTACATTCAAGCACTGAGATCTCACTTGAACCCCAGTCACAGTTTAACATGCCAAGCCTCCAGCTGGGCAGACAGTCCATTCAGAGCTGCTGCCAGCGAGCTATTGCAGCGAAGTGGGAGGAGCGTATTCTGCCTCTACCGAGCCCACCCGAACTTGCCGAAGATCTGCACAGGATTCTGTGGCAAGCTCTTCTTGCGCGTATTCTACTTGAGTGTGTTTAGGGATTATATCTAATATCCTTTGTCATTGTGATGGCTGTATTAGTGTGTATTTGTAGAAGCTATTCTATTGGTCAAGGCGGGTGTGCCCTATTAGTTTGGGCGAAAAGTTTTAATTTATGTGTGAGAAGTGTTTTATTATGTTTAGAAGTAATTCATGTATTTATTTCAGGCACTAGGACATTAATTGTTACTCCCCACCCAATCTAATTGGACACGCTCGTGTTGACCAACTGAAAACGAATAGATTACTCAGACAACACTGAATAACTTAATTGCTTCTTATTTTAATACCTTAGTGTGAATATTTGTGATTGGGAAGGAGGAGTAGTGGAAAACCCCACAGAAAACCATTTCTAGGATGGCTGAGTGTGCCCCGTTCCAGCCCTCAGACCAGAATTGAATTTCTTGGCAGGGCCAGGAATCAAACCCAGACCTCAGGGGGGAACAGCCTAGAATGCCAACCACGGTGCCATGAAATGGTCACAGGTAAAGCCCTTCGCGGATGCAGATATCCACAAATTTTTTCGCCATGCAGATATAGTTTGCATGGCTGTGCGGATAATGTTTGGAGAAAATTTGTGGATAGCTTTTGGATTACAATCCGAACTTGTTGAATATCATTACTAGGACCCGGATGTTAAGACACATATTTTTCCGTTATGGTTTTTTCACGACAAATGTAAGGTGATGATTTAAGCTTACAGTATATCATTCAAATTATGCTTGCCATGGTGGGTGAGTGGATAGCGTGTCAGTCTACTAACCCCAAGATTGCAGGTTCGCTCCTGGCCGTGGTAAGTGATTTTTGAAAGGCGGCAAAAATACGACACTATGTCATACGATGTTGGCATGTCAAAGAACCCATTTGAATTCAGTAGGTCGTGTTCATAATGCCAAAATTAATCTCGGGAGTTTCCGCCAACACAAAGTTCCTCATTTCTCTACTAGAAAGCGCTATAGTGTTCAAGGAGCTTAGATATCTAACCTCCTTGGCTTTCATAGGGATTCAAGGAACAACGAAATTCGACATACAAGCTACCCTCTGGGTGTCAAATTACAAAGCTTGCACCCAGTACCCGAGGCCATATGATATTATTATTATTCAAATTATGCCATTAAGCATATTTAATACTCTGAACTGGCAAGGGTTGCAATTCTGGCTGTATACCATTCATTTCCAACATAGCACTTGACACACATAGCCTAGGGGAACGACTTTTTCCTCAAATGTCTAAATATGTTGCTTTAGTAATTTATGCTTTATCTAATTAAAAATATTACTGTAATGCCAGTAGATTCGGATAACAAACGTGTGGATGCAGATAAAAGTCGTGTGGATGCGGATAACGATTTGTTTACCCCGCAGGGCTCTAGTCACAGGACAAATAACTGGCAAATGTTGCCCTACTTTGCTACTCCAGTGAGTGGTTGTGTCAGTTGACTCAATATACAGAAATTGCATCTTCGCAGGAATAAGCCATGTGTATCTTGTAACACGAGTGCATTTCATTCATGTTTTGGTGGAGACATTTGGTAAGAAATTGGCACTCTGTTGCTTGTAGCAAATCAAGTTTACAACCAGTAACACAGATTGACTTGCTGGGGCTTCAGCATGTCCATGCACAATGGACAGTCTCCCACTGCTCGTATCCTTTAAAGCAGTTCTTTTGTTTTTTAACTTACCTAAAGGTCTGCGCACACCGGCGCGGGATGCGGAAACGGGAATGTCGCGAACATTTGCGCACTTGGCGGGATATGCATCCACTCAGACAGCTGCGTTACTGCAGGAGTACGCAGCTTGCTGCGTTTTCCCGCGTCCCGCATCCATTTAGCAATGGCGACGGAACGGTTAATAGAGTGTGTCAGGAAATATCCTGCCTTATATCAATAACATGAGTAATGAAGATTAAGAAATATAAGGAATAAAGATAAGCTCGGGGACGAAATAGGAAAGGAACTGCAAGTACCTGGTTAGCATCAATTTAAATAATATCACTCTTTGTTTCTGTGTTCATTTGTCACGTGGTAATTAACCTAAAGAAAACCGAACTGAACTACCCTAAAACTAAATATAAACTGCACTATCGCATCGTATCACAGATAGCTTGGCAAACCTCTCTCACGATAGCTCCAACAGTTGTGAATCCAACACGAAAACTGTGGCCAATTGTCGAGAAAGAATCCCCAGTAGACAAAATTCTAATAGCAATAGCAAGGCGAGATAGCTTCCCGATAATTGGTATATATTTTACTTATGTTACACTTCATCAGACGAATTCATTTCGGAACTGTTTCCCGCGCTGGTCAGAATACAAAGACGATTTCGCAGCGACTGCGGGTATTGTGTCAATCCCGCTCCCGTTCCCGCATCCCGCGCCGGTGTGCGTAGACCTTTTTAATCCTGAAAAAAAAAAAAAATATATATATATGAAATTAATAAATAATTATTCATCCAAATACAGTAGAGTCTCGATTATCCGACCTAAACTGGACCTGGAGTACGTCGGATCACTGAAAATTTCGGATAATACAGAATTACTTTGAAAATGAACTCAAAAAACAAATAGGTAGGCTATACTGTAGTACTAAAACAACAATGACATGTTTTACGGTACTTTATTTACTGAATTATCAATTAAATTGTACAACCTGTAGTGAACAAAAACGTTTAAGAAAAGAAACTTGTCAACAATGTCTGCTTGCCGGTTGATTCACGCTTTCTTACTGTGAGATCTCACCATCAATGCAAAATTAACACCTCCATTGAGCTTGCCTCTGGCTGTTGCTCCAATGTACTCAATCCTTCACTGTGAGACATCGTTTTAGCCTTTTGTTCTGCATTATGTCATTCTTCTTCTTCTACTTCTTCTTCTTCTTAACCATCCTCATTTTCGTCAGTGCTTGTCCCACGGCTGTAACCTCCACACTGGTTGTCCCAGAATTTAGTGTATACCAAATGTTCAAATTAAGTCTACTAGTGTCGGATAACAATAAACCCAGTATGACAAATATTGAACTTAAACTAGACGGTGAAACCTTACCAAGGGTAACAAAATTCAAATATCTAGGTTCTGTCATTGCTGAAGGTGGCACGATAACCGCCGATATAATCCATAGGGCCACGTCTGGGTGGAACAAATGGCGCGAACTAACAGGAGTTTTATGTGATCTGCCTACTCTATGGTTGTGAAACATGGGCTACATGAGCAACAGCTACATACCACTGAAATGCGTATGTTACGTTGGGCAGGTGGAGTTACCCTCCAAGATAAAATCCGTAATGAACATGTGTGGGGCAGTTTCAAAGTAGCGCCTATAACTGAGAAACTTTTAGAAACCAGGCTAAGGTGGTATGAACATGTTATGCGAAGACCAGAGAATCATGTAGTGAAGAAGTGCCTTTCCATGACCACGCAAAGGAGACGGAGCGGCAGACCTCAAACAACATGGATGACGAATGTTCAGAGGGACATGAGAGTATTGGGCCTATCTGCTGATGATGCTTTACAAAGAAATGAGTTGCGCCTCAGGATGAAGAAAGCAGACCCCGCATAATGGGAAAAGGCGAGGAGGAAGAAGAGGAGTGTCGGATAACACAGAATGTCGGATAAGCGAAGGTCGGTTGAGTGGGACTCTATTGTATATTAATCTCATGTGTTTTTTTTTTTTTTTTAAGTGTTAGGGATCCATCCATTACAATTGGGTGCAATCGTGTTGACCGACCGAAAAACATTAAATTTCAATGTTCAATGTACTTGGTGATACAAGGTTTTGAATGTTTGCAGCATTCTTGTCTCTGATTTTGACTCCACAAACCACAAGATACCCAACTAGCACCACCATTCACCCAAGTCCCAAACTAACACACAACATTGCCAGTTGCTTTTCCAGTAACAGCAAAGTCGTATATGGTATAGTTTTCATCCTTCAGGGACAGGAAGTTCTGTACATTTGCTGACACACAGTGTTAATCCTTCTTTTATGTCTAAATGCAGTGGTGTTAACCATTAATCACAATTTTAATTGCCGATGTTATTTTACTAAGCTTCTGTGTGTATTTGAACATGAAATTGTAAAATATGTGTTCTATCATTGATGAAGTAAAATGTGTATGTATTACAAGATGAACTCTGCTTTGTCTCATTCATTTATTTATTGTCCTTTAGGTTAATATCATATAATGATGGACAAGAAAAAGGAAGCTTGTAGTTTAACGTGACCGTTAATCTTGAGATCATGAGCCACGGGACCTCCTTTTTACGTGGAATCCGAACCACAGGACATGGCATTTCACTTCGAAAATCTCACATGCATTGACCGGGAATCGAACCCGGACCGCCTTTGATGGACAAGATACTATTCGTATACTTTGTAAATGAAAAAGCTGAACCTGTTAGTTCATCTAATCTCCATAGCTGGGTGCATTAAGTTACACTCCCTGTTGAGAACTGAGTGGGTTTAAATCCCAGTGCTATTAGTGAAATCCTGAATTATGTATTTTCCTACTCTCCAGGAAAATGCAGGGATTGTATCTTATTTCAAGCCAGGGAATGTTCTCCGCAGTGACTAAGTGCTGCTGCCAGGGGTAGCATCAGCAGTTTAGTTGGCAGCACTGTGTCCTTGATAGGACAGCCGTGCAGTGAAGGCCACACGTGTGGGTTGTGGGGTGTCGAAATCGTCATTGTGTATTGCAGTAAGCGAGCGTTCAGATAGATTATTGGAAGAGTGCATCAGTATACAAGCGGTAATGTTTACTACTAAAGAGAGAGCTTTTTCGGTGGAATATGTTTTTCGCGAAGGCGATTGGTTTACAGAAAATGTAAAATTAAAATTTTGGGTGCAGTTTCCTAATTCAAAGTGTCCAAATCGGGATACCGTTCGGGATTTGATAAGTAAATTTCGTGTGACCGGCTCAGTTCACGATGTACCGGGAACAGGCCGGCATACACTTTTAACAGACGAAGAACTTGATGAAATCTCCAATATAAAGATGCATAGTCCAAGAAAATCAACATTCAAATTAGCAGAAGAAAGTCTCTGACAATATGTGTAGACGTGTTGAAGTCTGTCTTCGAACACTACCAGCATCTGTTATGAATGGCTGTGGTGAGTACAACCTACAACGTTTACTGTTTGTTTGTTTTTATACAAGCGGCAGTCATGCTGCCAATGTAACTGCTGATGCTAGCTCTCGCAGCAGCAAGTAAGCACTGCGAAAAACATTTCCTGGAGCCCTGTAGATACCACAATAATACAGGATATCAAAAGAGTTAGGTTCACTCCAGGAGAGCTATTATCTAAAGCCATTTCTATGATTGAGAAACCTTAAGTATGGCAACTAGGTAGCTCATGTGCCACCTTCTGAGATCCCAGTCATATCAACCATATCCAGGAAGTTGCTCCTCAGTACCCTCTTTATCCAAGACTTGGAAATGAGTCCCAGTTGTGGAGTGGAGTGAAATCGGTGTTCAGACGTATGATAAACTTACATCCCTCCTTCCCCATTAATGTTACTCACCAGTCAACCGGAGCCACTGCTTCATGTATACTGTACTGTGTAATAGCGCTCAGTTTGCAGAATAAGGCTCTTGTTTCAGTGTGCATGCGCACCAGAGTAGGGGAGAGCATTTCCATCACTCTTGTCTGTCCACTGCTAGTCTTTCTTCCACGCATGTGCGCCAGGAAGGGGAAGTGTCTCTCTCTTCTCGCTGCTACTGGTTTCTGTGTCATTGGACCATGTGCAACGTGGATTTGTAGTGCCAAGTGTATGGAGGGGGAAGCTGCTCAGCAGCAACGTACTGCGAGTCCCGCCTCCAACATTTTTTTAAACGTGGTACCCCTATAGATGATCGTTAACCTACAGGGAATGTTGACCTTATCAACCAAGATTTGGTACCACTTTGGTCTGACATCAATAGCAGGTTCTCTGGAACAATAGTGTGCATTTCATGGAACTTTGGGGCTGATAACCTAGATGTTAGTCCCCTTAATACAACAATTATCATATTTTTATGGAACTGTAATTTTCATTTTAATCCTGGTAAGTTCATTTTTCTGTTATTCCTCTTTTAATCCGAAGTGTGAGTTGAAGCATTTTATCTAGTTGATTTATATTACAAGTTGTTATGCTACCATATGCTCTTGAATCCTGGAGTATAACCCTGCACTCATTCAAAGAAAATGCAATGGCTCTTTGGAATTAATTGAATTATTACACAATTAAAAATATAAAAGATGTTTGGACATTAAAGAAGCTGGTCAAGCAATGTCAAGAAAAATGAACTTGTGATTAAGGATCTGGAAGGTATTTTCTCATCATTTTCATTATTATTTATTTGTTTTTCATTTTCCTTGCACATAATATAAGGTGTGTTCCAAAAGTAACGAACCGGAGGCATAATTACAGAAACCAGTACCTGTATGTTAGAAGTATTGGCCCTGGCTGTTGAGGCACTCATCCCACTGTGACACGAGGCGGTGAATGGCTGTCTCATAAAATTCCCTGGGCAGCGATGTTGAACCAGTTCCGCACGTACAGCTGGACGTCGGCGTCCGAGGTGAATGTTTGGCCCTGCAGAGCCCTTTTCAGAGGACCAAACATGGCGTAATCACAGGGAGAGAGGTCTGGACTGTATGGAGGATGGCCGAGAACCTCCCATTTGAATTTCTGCAGGAGTGCCGCGACTGTGTTGGCCGTATGAGGTCGTGCATTGTCGTGGAGCGACCACGGCGGCTATGGCGTTCACTGTCACTCGGCGGTCCTGGGTAATGAGTGCATCAACCAGCTGGACGTTGTCATCGGTAATGCAGGGGGGTGCCCCAGACTGGGCATCATCGGCTAACGACACCCGTCCTTCCCTGAAGCGCTTGTGCCACGCCTTGACTCTTGCAAGGGACATGCAGTTTTCGCCGTACACTTGTGACATTCGGCGATGAATGTCCGTTCGCCGTACTCCTTCCGCTGTCAGAAATCGAAAAACACCTCTTTGCTCTTTGGTTGACGTCTCCATGTCACTGTTTGCAATGAGACTGGCGGCGTTGGACGATTGATGCATGCTCCTGCTCGCTTTGTATCGTCACGTGACGTGCAGGCATGTCCTCTAGCGACGGGCTGTGACCTTCCATGCTCTGGTCGGAACCACACCTCGTTACACACACCACGATTAGCCGATGTAGTCACCGGTTTGCGCATTCCAGCCTCCGGCTCGTTCTTTTTTTGAACGCACCTTATATGTATATATTACTTTGAAGTTTTATTGTAATTTTGTCACCAGGGACTGTGTAGTCTCCATGGTACGGTGTCATATTTTAGTCCAGGAGTGCACATTACCTGCAGACACCCATTAAAGGCTAGAACTAGATGTTCATTGACTTTGATTAAAACAACAAACAAATAATCAATCATTACAGTTACAGAAATTGAACTCATGTTCCAGTATGCTCTTACAGAACATCCAGCAGCATGGCTTTTAGTGCCGGGAGTGTCCAAGAACATGTTCAACTCGTCTGAGGCTGTAGCTGCTTCAAGCGGACACCCATGGGATGAGCTACAAGTTCCAAGTAGTTCCAACTTTCACTACCAGATTTCACTGACACCTAGTGGTGAACGTTGGAACTTTGATAGATCGTTTCAACAAAATCTAACCTAGAAATTTAGCTTCACACAAGTTTAGTTAGTGGAAGGATCTTTTAAATGTATGATATGGGACCACCGACTTTACTTCCCCGCCAAAGGAAGGCATACTGAAGGATTTTATCGCTCTTATGAAATCCGGCGACTTCGACCGGGTTTGAACCCGCGATCTTGGGCATAGAAGCCACTACTAAAAGTCAAACAAAATATATTTAAAAATGTGTATGAACAAATGTTTTTAAACATAAATTGGATTAAATAATGTTATGCTATTGTGTATTACAAGATATTATTACTAATATGAATTATTTCTCTTCTTTTAGATCAGTCAAGGTTTTGGCATGGAATCCAAAATATTCCTGGAATTGTGCAAATGGGATATCCTCAAGTTGGTAGTATGAACCGCTTCCTTGCGACCAAGGGACCACTGGGTTCATTTCCGTGCGAGGATTGTGGGAAGAAGTACAGTTATAGAAACAATCTGTACAGGCATAGGAGGCACGAGTGTGGGAAGGAACCAGGCTTCCAGTGCCCTCACTGCCCTCACAAGACTAAACGCAAGGATAACTTGACTGAACATATGAGACAGAAACATGTTTCATGCTATAAATAAAGGATTTGTATTGTAATTCTTGTTGCTACAATATATGTCTTGATCAAGAAATCTGTCCTCTATTGCTGTTTCCCCTCCCTCCTCTGTGTTAATCTATAAAATGTGCAGAAATCTTCTACAATACGAGTGTTTTAACCCTTAATAATAATAATTATATCGTATGGCCTCGGGTGCCGGGTGCAAGCTTTGTTATTTGCCACCCAGAGGGTAGCTTGCATGTCGAATTTTGTTGTACCTTGAAGCACTATGAAAGTCAAGGAGGTTAAATATCTAAGCTCCTTGACACTATGGCGCTTTCTAGTAGAGAAATGAGGAACTTTTTGTTGGCGGAAACTCCCAAGATTAATTTGGCATTATGAACACGGCGTACTGAATTCAAATGGGTTCTTTGACACGCCAACATCGTATGACATGCATGTCGTAATTTTTGCCGCCTTTCAAAAATCACTTACCACGGCCAGGAGCGAACCTGCAAGCTTGGGGTTAGTAGACCGACACGATAACCACCCACCCACCGTGGCAAGCTTTTAACCCTTAAGTACTATGGACCGTCTCCTAGACCGCTCTGTCTTTTTCCTCTGCTATATACTGTACCTCTCCCCTATGAGACTACAAATGGGTCATTCCATCTACCTTCTAGTTGGCGGGAACCCTGACCTCTGTGAAAGTCACAAGGTGAATGTTGAATGTTTCCAGCGGTCACGCAGACGTACCATTGTGTTACCCTTTCACGAATTGATTGCCGGTGGTCGAGATGAGAACTATTCTTTGTTTACTTGTGTCACACGACAGCCTGCTTCGTTGATACGTATAGTTGCGCGAGTAGGATATGACTCAGCTCCAGTAGCCTCAGTCATCGTTTAAGTGTCCGTGGTAACATGAGTTCCAGTGACGCTTATCTGACGCAATGCTGCTTGACTTATGTGCAGACTGCACTCGGTCATTGCTGTGTCCTCCGCTTCGCCTCGCGGGGCTCATTCTACAATAAACAACAATCCCTTCTCATATTATCATGTGATGTATGTATAGTTTTTCAATTGTAAAATGACTGAAAAGGAAGGACCATCTAAGGAATGAGTTTAATGTGCCCCAGGCCCCGACTTCGAGAAGAAGATAGACAAGTATTTAGGTGAGGCCATTATGACACAGATGGTAATCATTTCCGATAGTGAGCGGGCTCAGAACAGGAGTCTCTTGGGGATGAAAGATTTACTAACGGTATGTTGTTCCATTCTTAAAACTTATAAAGGAATCAAGTTGTTATTTTTGTTGAATGTTTCCTTTATTGATTCACTTGTTTACACATGTCTATGACGAAAGTAAGTACCGGTAAACATCCTGTATATATATATTAGGAATTTCTTGTTTCAATTTTGAACCAAAAAATATTGAAGACCATTATATTTTGAATTATCACTCTTTTAGTAATATAAGAATGTGTTCATGTTTTCATAATGTTCAAAAGTGCACCTTAAAAAAAAAAAAAAGTGTCATTGGCGGTAGCATTTGGTAGCAAAATTAGGAACTACTTGAAATTGATTGTCTGCAGTGCTCACCTGAATTACAGGTAACACACACTAATACAGCCATCACAATTGACACCGGTTATCAGACAGATTCTACACACACCCAAAGTACACGGAGCGACATGACCGCATTGTCGCAGCCCCTAAACTAAGGAACAAACCAAACAGTTGTACATTGCTCTGTCTGTAATTATATGAAAATGAGCCTGAATTATGGTCCATTAGCCTTAAAACTGCAGTGAGAGCCTCGTTTGGGCCGTGTGATGGCGGAGAGCGATTAGTCTGCCAATTACACAACAGTGGGAAGCACCCGACTCTGTCATAGCTTTGATTGCATTCCCAGCTAGCAAGATACCTTAGTTCAGAGCAGTGGCGTAACTAGGATTTGCTTCCGGAGGGGGGTGGGGTTAACGGAGTCAAATCTCAACTATGAAGAGCGTTTTACTAGCTCTGTACCGTTTATGTTTTTTCAAAAGTTTTCTCTCTTTTATTTTAAGTTTAGATTTTGTTGTAGGTATTTTGTCTGTTATTTTTTGTTATTTTTTGTTTAGATTTTAATTCTTGTTCTTGTTTTTTCTTAACTTTGTGGTTTTTGTTTATTTCTGCATTTAATTTTGCTTTTGTTTTCATCTTTTTTTTACTTTGTGTTTTTATTTGTTAATGGCCTCATGTTGTTGTTTTCTTCTTTGGCTTTTGTTTTTCCTTTTTTGGTTTTGTTTTTGGTTTTGCTTTGATCCAAAGATTAGTTTTATTCAAAATGAACATTTCATTGGGACGTATTTTTATTATGTCGCTCTTGGCCGTGGTAAGTGATTTTTGAAAGGCGACAAAAATCACGACATGCATGTCATACGATGTTGGCATGTCAAAGAACCCATTTGAATTCAGTAGGCCGTGTTCATAATGGCAAAATTAATCTTGGGAGTTTCCGCCAACACAAAAGTTCCTCATTTCTCTACTAGAAAGCGTTATAGTGTTCCAGGAGCTTAGATATCTAACCTCCTTGACTTTCATAGTGCTTCAAGGAACAACAAAATTCGACATACAAGCTACCCTCTGGGTGTCAAATAACAAAGCTTGCACCCGGTGCCCGAGGCCATACAATATTATTATTATTTATGTCTAAACTTTTGACTGTGCCTTCCATTTTCCATGGCAACCATAATGTGGGATGGATTCATTGAGAAGATGATAATGGTGATTATTGTAATTTTAAGGGGTGAAACAGTGAGGTCACCCTTTTCATTGAGAATATTTGGAAAATATTTAAGAACTGCAGTCGTCAGCACTTTCAAACTGGTGAGTATACTTTTGGTAATTTCCTTGATAGTGATTAGTTCCAGTCGAATCTTAAGTATTCCTTGCAGAGGATCTTGACATGTCTCAAATAGCACTTTCATAATACAGTGAAACGTGGCTAATTCGAAATCTTCTTTAATTCGAATTTTTCTCTTGGTCCCTAGCATTTTATATACAATCAATGCTAAAAAAAACGTGGTTAATTCGAATTATATTTTGGATAATTCGAAGTTTTTATATGTAAAAAGCCCATCGAAAGCCAAACAGTTGGGTCAGGATTTCCTGAAAAACGACAAACCACATCACAGAACTAAGGCGTTGTTTTTTTTTTTTTAAGTAGAAATGACGTAAGTGATTTTGTTTTCCGTTCCTTAAATTCGTTAGATTCTTTTGTGGTGGCCGAGAGACTTAATTGTAGGATACAGGTAAAAATCTCTAATTTTTTTGAAAAACTGTATAATTCTCTAAGACCTAACTAGATTGCTGGATTACTACTGTCGTTAAATAGGTGAATAGTACATTTTGCTTTTAATTTATCATTTGAAACATTTGAGGTTAATCACGATACAGTCATTATACAGTACCGTTGTCTGTTAATCTGCTTTTTTGAATGTAAATCATTATGTAAACGTAATACAATATATTTTCTCTACCCTTTCCAAAGAACTTTCTTAATTCGAATTTTTGAATAGTTCGAATGTTTTTACTGGTCCCTTGAGGTTCGAATTATCCAAGTTCCACTGTATTCCTCATGTTACTAAGATCAAAACATGTAATGCATTCCTTAAATGAATAATATTATTATTGACTTAGCTGTGTTCATTTACACCTGAGGTCGAAAGTAGTTTACCCTCTTCTCCCGCTATAGAAGTGGGGTGGCTAGTGGGTTACAGAGAGAGCAGAGCATCAATTTTTATTTTTATTTATTTTATGTCTTCAGTAGTGGCGAAGTTAGGGCTCATGGCCATCTCTTACACTTAACCACGCAATATGGTACCAGTACATATGACACAATTTTGGAAATAGCGGCTTCGGTGGCATAGTTGGTAGCATGCTGAACTGCTGTGCCCAAGATAGGGGGTTCAAACCCGGCCGAGGTTGTGGGATTTTTTAAGAGTGTTAAAAATCCTTCAGTATGCCTTCCTTCGGAGGGAAAGTTAAGCCGGCGGTCCCATGTCATAGATTTATGGCATGTAAAAGATCCTTCCACAGACTAAACATGTGTGAAGCTAAATTGGTAGGTTAGATTTTGTTGGAACACTCTATCAAAGTTCCAACATTCACCACTAGGTATCATTGATATCTGATAGCGAAAGTTGGAACTACTTGATATTGAACGGAACTTGTAGCTCACCCTAAGGGTGTCCGCTGGAAGCAGCTACAGACTCAGGAGAGCCGAACATGTCCTCGGACACTCCCGGCACTAAAAGCCATACGATAAATAATTTTGGAAATACAAAACATAATTATAATAATAATAATATCGTATGGCCTCGGATGCCGGGTGCAAGCTTTATTATTTGACAACTAGAGGGTAGCTTGCATGTCGAATTTCGTTGTTCCTTGAAGCACTATTAAATTCAAGGAGGTTAGATATCTAAGCTTCTGGTATACTATAGCACTTTTTAGTAGAGAAATGAGGAACTTTTGTGTTGGCGGAAACTCCCCAGATTAATTTTGCCATTATGAACACGGCCTACTGAATCCAAATGGGTTTTTTGACATGCCAACATCTTATGACATGCGAGTCGTAATTTTTTCCGCCTTTAAAAAATCACTTACCATGGCCATGAGCGAATCTGCAAGCTTGGGGTTAGTAGACCGACATGTTAACCACTCACTCACCGTGGCAAGCTAAAAATAATTATGATTGATAAATAAGGAGTAAATGAATTATGCTAATACTAATATTAATGAAAAAGGCTACAAGTTTAGGAGAAATATCTCTCACTTTGGTCATTATCCATATTATGTTATCAGATTCCTCTGTACGAGCCTATGGCTCTTTGGAATTAATTGAATAAATAATAATAAAAAAAAGATGGAAAATTGTCATCAACCCAATTAATGAGTAAATGCACGAGAGATGTGTTCTGTGGTTTGGCAATGACATGCATGCTGCTCTTATCCCTGTAGCCAGTTCAGCCTGTCATTGGGAAGTTGGGAAACGAAAGCAGGACACCGTGATGAATAACATGAAAGTAAAATATCTGCAAACTAACGGCATATTCAGTGGGGCCAGATATCATTCCTTGATCCAAATTACCGATCATGCGCCAGTAGAACAATTGTTTGGAAGAAGATGAAGATGATGATCCAGTTAGTTCAGTAGCTTGGACCGTTATATCTCATCTGTTATTTTCAAATGTCAGTTTTATGTCTGGGGAAACAAGAAAAGCACCACCGAGTATGGTAGCTCTTCAGGTTAACATGCAAAACGTATGTTAGATGAGTGGATTCAAACTTCACTGACGGCTGCCCTTGAAATGGCTTTCCGTGGTTTCCTCATTTTCAACTCTAGGCAAATGCTGGGACAATACCTTCTAATAGGCCTCGGCCACTTCCTTCAAACTCCTTGACAAATTCCATCCATCTGTCCACCCACCCATGCACCCACATGGCCTCGATGTTCAGCATCAAAAATCACCATCACCACCACAAAATTTGACCTGACCATTCTGCCTCATGTGCACCTTTGTCTCAATTGGAACAGGGATGTGAAACACAAGAAACAGAGAACCAAGGATAATTGGTTGAGATGTCACTGACACTAGAAAAGAAATCTCATCATTTTTTGATGGTTCTAAAGGAGAGGAAGGAATCACAGCTCTACATTGTACATTGCTTTGACCACCAGTGTTCGTAACAAGAGCTTTTTAAAGTCACTGACATTCTTCTGCTGCTTCTAGTTCCTGTTAGGCGGCTTCGGTGGCTTGGTTGGTAGCATGCTGAGCTTCTATGTCTAAGGTCGCGGGTTCAAACTCGTCCGAAGTCCTCAGGTTTTTTAAGAGCGCTAAAAATCCCTCAGTATGCCTTCCTTCGGAGGGGAAGTAAAGCCTTTGGTCCCATTTCATAGACCAATGGCATGATAAAAAACCTTCCACTAATTACACTTGTGTGAAGCTAAATTATAGGTTAGATGGGACTAACGCTTTTAGGCTCCAACCTTTGTCGCCAGGAGCCGACTGTGGTGGCATCTAGTAACCGAGTTCAGAACTAGTTGGTCGTTAACGGTGGCGTTTGGTAGCAAAAGTTGGAACTTCTTGAAAATTAAATGTCTGCCGTCCTTACTTGAATTAAAAACAGATACAGTAACACGTACTAATACAGCCATAACAATTAACACCGGTTATCAGACAGATTCTACACACACCCAAAGTACACGGGGCTACATGACCGCGTTGTCACAGCCCCTAAACTGAGGAACCAACCAACTAGTTCCTGTTGGCTTCAGATGTAGCCATCCATCATTGCTGTGCTTCCTCTGTTGATTGCTGCTCAGAATAGCTGTGAAGTAGTCTTAGATGTCCAAGTTCTGAAGTATTTTAGATTCTTCTCCTTCCAACATGTCTTTTGCCTGTTATGTTTCCTTGTAAAATAGTCTGCAGTTGTTTTTATCTGCTTTTATTCCTCGGAAAGTGACTAAGGAATCACATCCCTTCTGTTTACCCATTTTCTATATTATTTACAATCAGTTGTGATTAGCAGTTGCTGTGCTGCATTTTCAACAGTTACTAGCCAGTGTCTTGATGGCATGTACCATATGGACTTATGAGCCCAATGGTGCACTGGGGCAAAACACTGGCAGATTGGTTGAGATGTCCAGACAATTTCAATTTCCTTGAAATTGGAATTTAGTTATTATTATCTTGTTGTTTCATTTGAGGCGCTCGGACATGGTGGTTATTTAGCCCCATGTACTTGAGGGTGGGTATACTGTATATATATCTTGTATAATTAATTAAATTTTCTGATAACCTGTGTTATTGTGGTGTCTTTGTGTGTGTATTTGTAATTCAGGTGAGGATTGGAAGGAGGCAGCCACAGCCGTGGATCTAGAGTTTGGCTTTGGGGGGGGTGTCACAGAATCGAAATTGTTAAGAAAAATGGTATCACTAACAACGCAATCACAAAATAACCAAACGTACAAAACCAGACCAATTTTTTTGCAAGCTACATGGATAGAAATTTCATGTGTTTAGCGCACCAAAAATATTCGTACAAATTGCTACGGTGTGTTTTGCGACTTTTATATCGAGCTTCGAGAAAAGTATCAAGGTACGTTACAGTTTCAGCAAGTCGAGTTGGTACCGACAAAGGGAGAAAGTCGGAGCTTAAATTGCCAACCAAGCTTGCTGTTTGGACGTCGGCAAAATTTTTTGGTGCGAAAAAAAGCTCCAAATTCCTATCCGTGCATTGCTGCACATTCATCGTGACATCACTATAAACATCAATTCGGTAATCACAAGGTTTGCTAAACAAAATAGACGAGTTGATTTTGTTATTGAAATAATCGTTTTTATATAACAGGTATGAAGTTGTAAATATGTACAGTAGTAACAGAACATAATAATTGCAAGAAAGATATTTTCAGTATTGAATAAAATGAAAAAAAAAAAAACTGTTTTTCAGTTAAAATTCGTTAAGTTGTATTTGTCTGGTTATTGTGTTTTCTTTCTTCTTTTTTTTTTTTTTTGCAAAAAAAAATTGTCTCTGTTTGGGGGGGAGGGGGGTCATGACCCCCGAGACACCCCCCCTGAACCCGCGCCTGGGCAGCCATGTCCTTAGGTTAGGAACCATCCCGGCATTTTCCTGGAGTAGAGTTGGGGAAACCACAGAAAACCACTTCGAGGATAAATGAGGTGGGAATCAAAGTGCCCTCACGAGGCTAAGTGTACGCTGTTCAAGCCCTCAGATCAGAATTAAATTTCTTGGCAGAGCTGGGAATCAAACCCGAACCTCCGGAAGAGTGACAGTTGAGAATGGTAATCACTACACCATGAGGTAGTCTAATTTGAATTTTATATTATTAATTTGATCATTATCCAAAACCAAACCCGTGTAACCAAAATTAATGAGATTTTGTTATGAAATGTTCCTATTATGTTTTGTCTCCTTCAATGCAATTGGTTTATTTCAGACTAGCAACCCCTGGCTTCGCCTGGTATTTTTAACTGTTTACCCAGCGAAAGCTTGAAAGGCACACGGTCACAGACGTAATTCAGAATGGATGAGGTAAACAGCGAAACTCCAAACACATATAAGTTACTCTTCTTTGAAGTCTTAACTTGTCAAGACTCTACAGTTGAACACTGGCTGAAGCTGGGGTGATAGACTTGCTCGCTAGCTTATAAACTCACTCTGAAGCTAGTGATTTAAATTTCCACTGAATGGAGATTGGTTGGTTCCTCAGTTTAGGGGCTGCGACAACGCGGTCATGTATCCCCGTGTACTTTGGGTGTGTGTAGAATCTGTCTGATAACCGGTGTTAATTGTGATGGCTGTATTAGTGTGTGTATCTGTTTTGCTTTTAATTCAAGTAAGGACTGCAACTCTGAATTTTTCAAATAATTCCTACTTTTGCCACCAAACGACTACTAGGCCTAGTTCAGAACTTAGCTACTAGATGCCACTGCAGTCAGCTCTTGGCAATGAACGTAGAAACCTAATAGCATTGTTTACATTCCTAACCTATACAATTTAGCTTCACACAGGTGTAATTAGTGGAAGGTTCTTTAACATGCCATAAATCTATGACATGGGACCGCCGGCTTTACTTCCCCTCCGAAGGAAGGCATACTGAGGGAAGATTGTTGGAAGAAAAGAAAAACATAAAACACTTATAGCGGCCGATGTATCAAAGATAGAGATGTGCTGTCACAGACTTTATTGTAGAACTTTTCATGCTGAACAATCGTTACACTCATAGTATATTGATATTTTTAACAGTTTACCCAGCATAAGCTTAAAATGCGCATGGACGGCAGGTTTTACTTTGACTCGATTCACTGAAATTGTTACTGCTCGGCCTCCCTTGGTTATAAATGATTTTTTTTTCTACAGAAACCTTCCTCGAGAAATCCTTTACAGAATGTTGAAAGCCGCATCAAAATCCATCCAGTGGTTCTCGAGATTACCCGTTACATCCAAGGACATCGGGGACTTTATTTTATACCATGTAGAGATTATTTGAGTAGATGATATAAATGTAACCGACCAATTGATCAGTAAATTTAATTGAATAAAGTTTCAAAGAGGATATTGGGATCCTTCGAAGAACAGTTTAATTCGTACTGGAAGAAGGATGAGAGTGCTGGAGAGTCAGAAAAGTATGGAGGTCCTTGATTCACACCCTGACCCAGGTTACTGGGACCGGGAAGTGAGGATGAAGAATATTTAGGTTGCATAAGCTATCAAAATTATATGAAAATTTCTAATTTATATTTTATAAAATTTAAAGTGTTTTTAATTAAACACATGGATCATACTTTTGTTACGAATGCTAGATAGTTTCGTCGCCCGCGTGTGACTCAGGTCACCCCAGGCTATTCCAGACTGTGTGTTACCAGCGCCTTACGCAACGGGGCTGTAAGAACAAAAGGGCGCGGTCTAGAACCTACGCAGCCCACCCAGAAATGTAACTCTTGAGAAACCGTGAACACTGGTCCGCTCTAGAAGCATCCATTGAGTCATCAGCTCCGATATATAAGAGCGACCCTGGCCGGTGAGGACGGACTGTGTTTTTGAGGAGTGTGTGTGTTTGACTGTGCGACAGAAGTATTGAGGCGAATTGCGAAATGCAGTGGACTGTTCCCTAGCCTGCGGACTGCAAGACTGTGGCTTGTTTACAAGAGGAAGAGTGCAGTTATTTCTCTCCAGGACACGGGTCTACCTATTAGTGAGAGATTAACTTCTGTGAGTGATTGAAAGGAGGTGAGTGACTCCATAAGGGAGGAACTTGACTGAGACTGCTAATTGGTTTCCAAGTGTTTATTGTGTGGTGTAACTTTCTTGACCTGCAATAAAGCTATATTTCTTTAAAGGACCAAAGTGTGTTGTGCTTTTAACCACTGTAATCCAATTAATGAACGTGCTACAAGGGGTGACACGTAACACTATTAATTATTTTGATTCTAATGCGTTTAAAATATACTTACCCGTTACGGAAAAAAGTATCAACATTCTAGGAGATAGTTTTTATCAAAAGTTTGTAATTTCACTAAACTTGGCTTGGGCTTAACATAGCATATAACAAGGTATCACTGAAAAATGGCTTCATTGCCATCTTTAATGAATACAGAAGGTTATAGCTTATAGCCTAAGAGAAGACCACTGAGGACTATGACTACCTCATGGTGTAGTGGCTAGCATTATTGGCTGCAGGTCTGGCTCAACAAAGAAATGTAATTCTGGTCTGAGGGCTGGAACAGGGTACACTCAGCCTCGTGAGGCAAAACTGAGAAGTGGTAAGTTCGATTACCACCTCAGTCATCCTGGAAGTGGTTTACCGTGTCTTCTGCACTTCTACTCCAGGCAAATGCCGGGATGGTTCCTAACTTAAGGACACAGCCGCCTCCTTCCCAATCCTCATCTGAAAACAAAAGCACACTGATACAGCCATCATAATAACACAGGTTGTCACACACCCAAGTACATGGGGATAAATGACTACGATATCCAAGCTCAAATGAAACAACAACAACTCTTGCCAGAATAAATGAAACAATGAACAATCAATCAAATGTGGCTTTTTACCGATAATTCAGTCTCATTCATAGCTGTGATTTTATGCAAACTACTGAGTAGCAGCATTCAGGACACAGCTAGTGCCTGTGGATGTTGTGAATGGTAACATTTATACTGACTCAGTGAGGAAAGTAATGGCCAAGTACCTCTTCCTCACCTTACCTAATACTAGTGCCATGGTGTTTGTGTGTTTTCACCCAGTGCTTTGTGAGGATCCGAGCAGCCACTAGGCAAACAAACAAGTAGTTTTATCATTTCTAATGATCTTGTCGACTTCGTCGTTATGCTTTGGGTCTAACGGAGACTGTGACGTCATGCAGCCACGCGGGAAGCCTAAGTTAATGGTTAATGGAGTCTGTTGAAAAAGTCCTGGGGCGTCGAGCGACCTGTTGCTTCGAGCGAAGTGAAAAGATTACAGGGTGACTCCTAAAGAGGTGTACAAGATGCCAGTTAAGAATACAGGGTGACTCCTAAATAGATATACAAGATGCCAGATAAGAATACTAGGTGACTCTTAAAGAGGTGTACAAGATGGTAGAGAAGAATACAGGGTGTATCCTAAAGAGGTACACAAGATGCCAGACAAGAATACAGGGTGACTCCCAAAGAGGTGTACAAGATGTCACACTAGAATACAGGGTGACTTCTAAAGAGATATGCAAGATGCCAGATAAGAATACAGGGTGCCTCCTAAAGAGGTGTGCAGGATGTCAGAGCAAAATACAGGGTGACACTTAACGAGGTGTACAGTATGTTAGATTCAATTCAAATACAGGGTGACCCTTAAAGAGGTTTGCAAGATATCAGATTCAAATAATGGGTGACCCTTAAAAAGTTGTAAAAGTTGTCAGACTCAAATACTGGGTGACCCCCAAAGAGGCGGGCAAGATGTCAGATTGAAACCTTTAACACCTTATTGGATGGAACTAATTGTTGAAATATTTTGTTCTAAGTTCGTTATGGAGTCTGTTGAAAGAGTCCTGGGGCTTCGAGCCTTTCTAACATGTGTAGCATTTGTAGCATGTGTCATTTGAATTTATATAACGTCTAGTCTTTCAGACTGACTGTAATTTTTTCCATTGCCTAAGATGACTACAGATGGCATTTCCTTTTATTTTGTAGATCTGCCGAGCGACTGGTCTGCCATAGCAGTGGACAACTCCAATGGATGGACAAGAGACACTAATACATGTTTCAATCTCCTTACTAGCGAGAGCTGTCAACAAGCAGTGGAGCCCCAGTGGCAGATTCGTCAAAGCAGTGATAACTGCATGATTCAAGTCGCTCCTGAAACCCAGCGTCCTCTCTTTACTTGCACCCAGTGTTACAAGCAATATAAGTACAAGCATGGCCTCAAGAGACATCTGACGTTAGAGTGTGGCAAGGAACCCAAGTTTGTCTGCCCTTTCTGTCCTCTTCGAAGTAAACATAAGGCTGATTTACAAAAGCACATTCGTAAGAAACATCCTTAACTTCCTGGTCTCCCTCCTAATGTTCAATGTTAATTATTATTGGTGTGATGTCTAAGTGTTTAATACTAAAATAAAATTAAAATATTGCAAAAAATCCTCCACATTTGGCTGCTTTATTCATTACTAGCAACCCGCCCCGGCTTTGCCCGGGAACAGTTATGAATGCATTACGTGCTAGCTTGTAAACTGTCGCCTCAGTAATTGAATGGAGATAGTTTGAAGAAATGAAAGCGTAAAATCACTTATAGTGGGCAATGTATTGAAGATAGAGATATGCTCTCATGGACTTTTTGGTAGAACATTTCATGCTGAACAATTCTTACACTTATAGTATATTGATATTTTTAACAGTTTACCCAGCGCAAGCTTAAAATGTGCATGGACGGCAGGTTTTCCTTTGACTCGATTCACTGAAATCGTTACTGCTCGGCCTCCCTTGGTTATAAATGATTTTTTTTCTACAGAAACCTTCCTCGAGAAATCCTTTACAGAATGGTGAAAGCCACTTCAAAATCCATCCAGTGGTTCTCGTGATTACCCGTTACATCCAAGGACATCGGGGACTTTATTTTATACTTTGTAGAGATTATTTGAGTAGATGATATAGGCCTAAATGTAACCGATCGATTGATCAGTAAATTTAATTGAATCAAATTTCAAAGAAGATATTGAGGATCCTTCAAAGAACAGTTAATTTCAATTTAAAAATGAATGCTTTTCAGACATGTGAGTCTTGTGCCAGGCCCTGTGTACCATGGGCTCATCAGTTAGTTGTTGTTTTTGCTTATTTTAGGGGTTGCTATATCGTGGCCATGTATCCCCATGTATATGGGCATGTGTGCAATTTGTGTGATATCCTGTATTATTGTGATGGCTGTACTAGTAGTGTGTGTATTTGTAAATTGGGGATAGGATTGGGAAGTAGGCGGCTGCGGCCGTAAGTTACAATCCATCTCAGCATTTGCCTGGAGTAGAAGTGAGGAAATGACGGAAAACTACTTCCAGGATGGCTGAGATGGGAATCGAACCACACAAGGCTGATTGTACCCTGTTCTAGGCCTCACGCCAGAATTAAAATTTATTGGAAGAGCCGGAAATCAAACCCGGACATCCGGGATGACAGCCAAGAATGCTAGCCGCTACACCACGAGGTGTTCCTAATCGGTTGGTGTGGTAAACACTGGCTAGCACAGTTACCGGCAGTTAGCTCTGCACTCCCCCAGTATACTACTGCAGCGTAAAACATTTGCCATGCCAAGCGTGTATGTGTCTGATTGTGAGAACCTACTGTTGCGCACGTCAATGTTCTCAGATAGGGAAATATTTGGCACATTTCCCGTACTGCTCTATATCCTTCTCCTACCACTGACCTCTCAAGGTCAAGTGCACTGCTAAACGCTGGTGCCTGTACTTGCTGAGAAAGTCACTCCAAGGCTTTTATAAACAACTAGCACTGCTCTTAGTAGACTATGTACTAGCCAGAGACTTGGTACCAACTAAATTAATATTAGTTCTAACACTTGTGCGACTTGGGCGCGTGGGGTTCGAGGTTCAAATCTGGGGCCTATCCATCAGCTTTCTTCGTTCTCTCTCTTCTCCTTTCAAGTGGAAGAAGGACACAGAACCAGAGTGATATGATATTCAATGTTTGCTTTGGTGTGCGTAAGGGAGCAAGGGCCTGACCGCTCGAGCTGAGCCGTCACCTGATGACGTCATATGTTTAACAGTTGTGGTTCACTTTTAAGGTATTTCCTGACACTTGCGACCCTAGGTGTCCCATATCAAATGACTCGTCTCGATGCCATCTACGTCACTACAGAAAGTTTTCAACGTTAATAAGAATCACCCTGTATATAATATTTGCAAATGGGGGTAATTCCCCGGTGACAAATTGTACAAATACAGAAAATTACCAACAATAACATTAAACACCAGGTTGAGGGCCAGTGGAGACTTTTGCCCAATTCAATACTTTACAAGGAAAATGAATCTATCATTGACACAATGCGAAAACGAAGGATTGCGTTTTTTGGACACATATCCCACTTGCCAAATACTAGACTCTTGAAACACCTTTTTGACTTCTTTTGGAATAGTAAAACAAAAATCACATGGTTTAAAGAAATACAAATGGATTTAGACGAATTGAAAATTACTAAGCATCAAATTGAACATAGAGAGGAGAAACGGCTTCTGAATAACAAATACACTCGACTAACATTCAAAATTTCACAGCGTAAGCAATGTGTTATACCTGCCGAAGAACGGGCTGCAAGATCTTCCAGAATGAAGAAGTATTGGGAAAGGGAAAAATTATCAAGAATTAAGAACTGAACTTACTGTAGTATTTGAAGACTTTGTATATAAGGTTTGATTTTTGGTGCTCCAATGTGGGCGTAAACAGTGTAAATAAATAAATAAACACACTATACACAATTCGCAAGTTAGGGACCAGAGTAATTACATCGTAGTATTTACACAAAATTTCAATCTTCTCTTAAACACATCAATGTGTTTGGGGAAAGGCTCTAAGACCGAGGCAGGTAATGAGTTCCAATTATCAATACCACGGTTAATAAAGAATATTTCCCATAATTTGTACACTGTGGTCGGACCCTGACTTTATGTGGATGATCTGACCTGCTCAGGTAGGTGGGATTTCCCAGACGTTTGCTTAGTTCTCCCCATGCTGGCCGATTAGTGTAAGTGTTAAACATAGCGTATAGTCTGGATTTCGTCCTTCTATCTTCCAGAGATTCCAGCCCTAGTTTTTCTATCATTCGAGTTACAATACTTCTAGGATTAAAATCATTGAGTACAAACCCAGCAGCCTTCCTTTGTACAATCTCCAGCTCATTGACGAGCCCTATTTGATATGGGCCCCAAGATTGGCCTCACCAGGGTCAAATATCCTGCCTTTTAATACCCTCTTATACTGATGATCCGCGGCTTCGGTGGCGTAGTTGGCAGCATGCTGAGCTTCTATGCCCAAGATGCCGATGTCTTTGGATTTTTTAAGAACGTTAAAAATCCCTCAGTATGCCTTCCTTCGGAGGGGAAGTAAATGTCATAGATTTAAGGCGTGTTAAAGAACCTTCCACTAATTACACCTGTGTGAAGCTAAATTATATAGAGGTTAAACATTTGACTAACGTTCTTAGGTTCCTACGTTCGTCATCAAGAGCTGACTGCGGTGGCATCTGATAACTAAGTTCTGAACTAGTTGATCGTTGACGTCGGCGTTTGGTGGCAAAAGTAGGAACTACTTGAAAAAATTCAATGTCTGCAGTCCTTACTTGAATTAAAAATCAGATACACACACTAATACAGCCATCACAATTAACACCGGTTATCAGACAGATTCTACACTCACCCAAAGTACACGGGGCTACATGACCACGTTGTCGCAGCTACTAAACTGAGGAACCAACCAACCGCTCTTGAACTATTCAAAGATTTATGAACTATGGATTGAAATCACCTGACTTTGAGGGTATATTCCAAAGTCAATGAAAAAATAGAAAACCGGCCAAGCTCAGGTATCCCCCTTAAAACCCAATTCTGAAAGTTTCCAGACACAATTCCTTATGGGAAAAGGTGTAAGTCGATAAGGGAGAAAGCATTACTAAGTAGGGTTACAAAAGATGCCAGCAGATGGTCAATAGAATGATTTTGAATAAAAAATTGTGATTGATTTAAATTCATTATTTGATTGTAATAATTTGCACACCCCTGTATCAGTGTTGTAATCAATATAATGCAAGAATCATTCCCTCTCTCTCTGGATATATCGATATTCCGAGAATAATACGTAACCTTTGAACATGCTACAAACAGCTGACATCTCACACTTGTTGTCTTGTTATTTATTTTTTATTTTCCGTGTCTGAATCAAATTACATTTTTCCAGTAAGTAGCAACAGTTATAGCATTAGCATTTGCAGCCATAAGATCGTCTTTTGACCATATGTCCTCCATCAAGGGGCAGATCAGCAGGTGTTCTGGATCTTGTAACATGCTGCATTCGCAGAACTTATCATTGTTGACGAGCATGTTCCATTTCTTTAGATTGTACTTGCACCGTGAAACCCCCATCCTCAGCCTGTTCAATGTTTTCCAAGTTCCATAATGGCAAGTTGTGACCAGGTGCCATTTTTTCTGATAGAGGAATAATTGGATCTTTGATTTCTGTCTTCCATATCTTCACACAGGCAGCTTCTTGTGAGCCTTCGAGGACTGTTACTCCCCTCAAAAAGCTGTTTCTGGACTTAAGTCTCTGTCAGGCTGGTTGTTGACCGAAATTGGACCTTGAATTGGTTTCTTGCCGTTAATTCTCAGATGCTGTGAAGTCGTGCTTATTTACGTTCTTGTTCTGAGCTAATTTAAGACAGATCCTCTTTGAACGAAGAGGAACTAAATGAGGTTTTGAAAAAGGATAATATTTAGGTTGCGATTATTTACTGAGAAAGTCATGGGAAGGCATCAAAGGGGAAGGCCGAGGATGAGGGGGATGGATACAGTGAAAGAGAGCATTGAGTATTTATTTATTGTATGACTTTTAGTGCCGGGAGTGTCCGAGGACATGCTCGGCTTGCCTGAGTCTGTAGCTGCTTCCAGCGGATACCCTTAGGGTGAGCTACAAGTTCCGTTCAATTTCAAGTAGTTCCAACTTTCGCTACCAGATATCAATGATACCTAGTGGTGAACGCTGCAACTTTGATAGAGTGTTTCGACAAAATCTAACCTAACAAAATAGCTTCACACAAGTTTAGTCAGTGGAAGGATTTTTACATGCCATAAATCTATGACAAGGAACCGCCGGCTTTACTTCCCCTCTGAAAGAAGGCATACTGAACTATTTTTAACGCTCTTAAAAAAATCCGACGACTTCGGCCGGGTTTGAACCCGCTATCTTTGGCACAGCAGTTCAGCATGCTACAACTATGCCACTGAAGCCGAATAGCATTGAGTAAAGAGGAGTAAAAGTGGAAGATATACTGGAAAGAGGAGGAGAGTGCTGGAGAGTCAGAAAAGTATGGAGGTCCTTGATTCACACTCCGACCCAGATTACTGGAACCAGGAAATGAAGTAGAAAAATATTTAGGTTGTGTATGATGTCAAAATTATATGAAAATTCCAATTTATATTTTATAAAATAAAAAGTTTTTTTTTATTAAACAAATGGATCATTCTATTAATTATTTCGAATATAATAAGTTTAAAATATACTTCCCTGCTATGGTAAAAAGTAGCAACATTCTAGGAGATAATTTTTATCATTTTTTTTTTCCTTCTTTTCTTTAGTCAGTTTACCCTCCTGGTTGGCTTTTCCCTCAGACTCAGCGAGGGATCCCACCATTACCGCCGCCAGGGCAGTGTCCTGGAGCTTGAAACGTTGAGTCAAGGGATACAACTGGGGAGTGGGACAAGCACCTCGCCCAGGCGGCCTCACCTGCAAAGCGAACAAGGGCCTTATGAGGGATGGGAAGGGAGAGGAAGATTCGGAGGGATAGGCAAGGAAGTGGGAAGGAGGCGGCTGTGGCCTTACGTTAGGTACCATCCCGGCATTCTCCCGGAGACAAAGTGGGAAAGCACGGAAAACCACTTCGAAGATGGCTGAGATGGGAATTGAACTCCCTCTACACATTTGGACCACCTGAGGCTGAGTAGAACCCGTTCCAGTCCTCATACCACTTTTCAAATTCCGTGGCAGAGCCGGGAATCGAACCTCAGACCTCCGGGATGGCAGCTAAGCACGCTGACCACTGCATCACAGAGGCAACTCAAAAATTTGTAATTTCACTAACTTGGTTTGGGCATCATAAGGTTAACATTGAATATAACAAGGCATCACTGAAAAATGGCTTCATTGCCATCTTTAATGAATACAGAAGACTATAGCTTACAGCCTAAGAGAAGATCACTGAGGGCTATGACTACCTCATGGTGTAGTGGCTAGCATTATTGGCTGGTGGTATGGCTCAACAAAGAAATGTAATTCTGGTCTGAGGGCTGGAACAGGGTACACTCAGCCTCGTGAGGAAAAACTGAGAAGCGGTGAGTTCGATTACCACCTCAGTCATCCTGGAAGTGGTTTACCGTGGCTTGTGCACTTCTACTCCAGGCAAATGCTGGGATTGTTCTTAACTTAAGGACACAGCCGCCCCCTCCCAATCCTCATCTGAAAACAAAAACTCACTGATACAGCCATCATAATAACACAGGTTATCAGACACAATTACACACCAAAGTACATGGGGATAAATGACTACAATATCCAAGCCCCTCAAATGAAACAACAACAACAACTCTTGCTAGACTAAATAAAACAATAAATAAACAATCAATCGAAATGTGGCTTTTTACCGATAATTCAGTCTCATTCACAGCTGTGATTATATGCAAGCTACTGAGTAGTAGCATTCAGGACACAGCTAGTGCCTGTGGATGTTGTGAAAGGTACCATTAATACTGACTCAGTGAGGAAAGCAATGGCCAAGTACCTCTTCCTCACCTTATCTAATACTACTGCCATGGTGTTTGTGTGTTTTCACCCAGTGCTTTGTGAGAATCCGAGCAGCCGCTAGGCTAACAAACAAGTAGTTTTTTCATTGCCTAAGATGACTACTGATGGCATTTCCTTTTATTTTGTAGATCTGTCGAGCGACTGGTCTGCCATAGCAGTGGACAACTCCAGTGGATGGACAAGAGACACTAATACATGTTTCAATCTCCTCAGTAGCGAGAGCTGTCAGCAAGCGATGGAGCCCCAGTGGCAGATTCGTCAAAGCAGTGATAACTGCATGATTCAAGCCGCTCCTGAACCCCAACGTCCTCTCTATAAATGCACCCAGTGTTACAAGCAATATAAGTACAAGCGTGGCCTCATGAGACATCTGACGTTAGAGTGTGGCAAGGAACCCAAGTTTGTCTGCCCTTTCTGTCCTCTTCGAAGTAAGCATAGGGCTGATTTACAAAAGCACATTCGTAAAAAACATCCTGTACTTCCTGGTCTCCCTCCATATTTTGTTTGTTAATTGTTATTGGTTTGATGTGTAAGGGTTTATTACTAAAATAAAATTAAAATATTGCAAAAAAAAAACACATTTGGCTGCTTTATTCATTATACAGGGTCTTTATATTTGCTTGGCAAGGACATTCACGCTCACACACTCTGCCAGTGACGGCTCAGTTGGTGGATGCTGCACAAGCATGTGTGCGGCAGAATACGGTGCTTAAAATCAGTATCATGCATTTTTACTCACCATGTTTACAGAAGATGCTGAAAATGTTCCTCATCCGCTGCCAAACATAATCGGCATCTCCTTATGAAGTTTCCGGTTACTCAGATTAATTTAGCTTCGGTCAGAAAATAACGACCTTTACGTCTCTTTTTATTGTTTACTGAACCTGTACAGTACATTTGAATCTCTAAGCCAGTTGTTTTATTGTCCAATTTATATGAATGGGTCTCCCTGGAAATTTCACTCGAAACTTTTGTCTTGTTCTAGCGCTCAATTTTAGTGCACTTTATGTACGTATTGTGAAGATACACACGTTCACGTAACGAATATTTCACATAACGTATTACAGCACTATACACAATCACAATAAAACACTATACAATATGATACACAAAACACAGTAACTTTATAAAACTCCTAATTAGCTCGGAGCTCACAAGTCTACCGCAGGAAGAAGAACATGGGAATACGGCCAAGGAGCTCACAAGTCTACTGCAGGAAGAAGAACGTGGGAATACGGCCGGACACAGCGCGCTCCTACCTGTAACAGCCGGCTATTGGCCAGAGACCGCCAGCCAAAGTCGAGCGGAATCGCCTTGCCAAGTAAAAATAATACCATGTACTACAGGTTGCACGAATCCACTTTCTCGTGTGTTCCAACTCTTTGAGTTCGTTGCAGTCAATTGCTTCATGTTTCCCACAACACCCCTTATTGCAGCGAATCCACCACCTACTAGCCGGGTTTTACCGTGCTGACACTCGAATCACCTTTCTGTGGCTCCAAGCCACATGGTAATTGCGGGAAATAAATTGGAATATTTATGCACAGGTCTAGGATATTTATTGAATAAATAATTTTTTGTTCGTCCAGAGTCATTTGGTCCTGTCCTTGTATGTCTATGACAAATATATGTTTTTATTATTCTTCAACGACTTTTCCCGATGCTAAGAGTTTCTCCGTGTTTAAATCCCGTATGTTGGTTCTCCTTCCGTTATTTTGTGTATCTCAATCTTCATGTATCTGATATCAAACAACATAAATACAACCATCATGTCCAACATTTCATTCTTTTTGCTTTAAAAACCCAAGACAAATCAAAATGGCCATTTCTAGTGCCTATTTCACTCTAACAATGCTTTTAGAACTTGAAAGGTTCATTCTGGTTGCGTTTTGATAAACTAATTGAGTAATATTCGTACAATCACTCATGGTTCCGTATTGATTAAAAGTCAGGCGGAATTCCTGTCCCTTTATATTTAATTGAGTAATAAATAGGTTAAAAGTTCTGCCTGATATCAACGATACCTAGTGGTAAACGTTGGAACTTGAATAGTGCGTTCTGATGAAATCTAACCTAACAATTTAGCTTCATACAAGTTTAGTCTGAGGGAGGATCTTTTACATGCCATAAATCTATGACATGGGACCACCGGCTTTACTTCCCCTCCGAAGGAAGGCATACTGAAGGATTTTGAACGCTCTTAAAAAATCCAACGACTTCTGCCGGGTTTGAACCCGCTATCTTATTTTAATAAAAGGAATTGATCAGGCAGAACTTTTAACCTGTTTATTACTCAAACAATGCAGGAGGATAGAACACACCGACAATTGCAATGGTCAGGAACGAGATTATCTAGTTGTGAGAAAAGGATCTGCTGATCTTGTTTGGAGGACAGTGTTAATCTAGATCTTAAATTTCTTTGCCCACTTTTCAATACAAATTATCACTATGCCACTATCATGATGAAAATTAATAAATATAAAACAAAAATATTGGAATGCAGCCAAAATAAATCTGAATCCTCTATGGACATCAAATTGGCAGGTGAAAAACTAAAGGAAGTAGGAGACTTAGGAAGCAAAATAACCAGTGATGGACGAAGCTCAGAGGATATAAAAGTAGTTTGCCTCAAGCAAGGAAAGCATTTTTACAGAATAGGAATCTGTTGACATCAAATATAGATTTAGGTATTAGGAAGTAATTTTTGAAAGCCCTTGTTCTGAGCGTCGCACTCTATGGAAGTGATACTTGGACTATTGGTGCAGCAGAAAAGAGGAGAATTGAAGCATTTGAAATGTGGTGTTATAGGAGAATGATGAAGATCAGATGGGTAGATAGGGTTACAAACGAAGAGGTATTAGGACGAGTGGGAGAGGAGAGATGTTTCTGGCGACTGCTAATGAAGAGAAGAGATAGGTTGGTTGGACACATACTAAGACACCCAGGAATAGCAAGCTTAGTTATGGAAGGAAGGGTTGAGGACAAGAACTGTAGGGGTAGACCAAGGTTAGTATATGTTAAACAGATTGCCTCGGATGTAGGTTGTGGTAGCTATGTAGAGATGAAGCGATTAGCTCAAGATAGGGAGGCATGGAGTGCTGCATCAAACCAGTCAAAAGACTGAAGACTGAAACAAGAACAACACTATCGGTACATGTTTCGGCACATTGTGCCTTCTTCAGCCTTTCTCAACAATATCATACAATTATTACAGCAATTTACATCACTTTTAATCTATATTCACACAATATTGTTTTTGTGAACATAGATTGAATTTCTTTTTAAATGTCGCTAAAAATTAAGACAATAAAAGACTTGTTTGGAAATGTTTCCTTTGTCAATCTTGAAAATTAAATCTTCTAAAGCCATTTGAGCATTTTCCCATATTACAGCCACAAGACATACAGTTTCTTTAAAACATTGTGTGAGATCTATTCCCTAACACTGGTGCAATAGTGAGTGAACAGCAAATTAGAAGTTCTTTATTCTGATCTCATTTCTGAAACAACTATGACAGTTTTATATAGACTATATATTGTATGGAATAGTTTGTTCTGTATTCATGTAATGCATCATCATCATCATCATTTACTTGTCGCTGCGGCCACATTTGACGGTTTACTGCTAGTCTCTTCATGCTGCCATAAGAACCACATGCCAGTTTTCCAATGGAGCTCTTGATGTATGACATCCTTGGACATCCCCTAGGTTTCTTTCCCAATACTTTGCCATGAGGAATAAGACTTTTTCAATTTCAATACATTTCATTTTGCCACACTCTTATGGGTACATGTTTCGGGTCCTGTTTGGTCCCTTCAACAGCCCATGATACTATATTTTGTACGCATCAATCATAAGTAACATCGAAGCTCTCAATAATAGCACAAAGTACACTTAACATATTAAAACATTAAAACACTGGTTAAAAAACTAATAAAAACGACATGCAATGTGTCACAAATTCTCAGGTACAAATTGATTGTCCACGCTTCTGTCCTGTGTTTCGAATAACAACGTCATTTGACGCACATGGTTCCAAGTTGAAACACAACATAAAATGACCCTGTCTATGATAACATGTTCTGTTATAATCACTGTGTGGTGAATCTTATGCTGAGATGAAGAAACACTTAAAATCACTTCTATAAACATGTACCCATAAGAGTGTGGCAAAATTAAATGTATTGAATAGGCAGAAATTGAAAATATCTTATTCTTCATATCAGACTGTCAATACGGAACCGAAATGAATATCATTTCCAACAATACTTTGCCCTCTATAATGGTTTGGAGAAGAGAGTCGTGCCTGAGTACATGTCCAAGGAACTATGTGTTCCTCTTCTTTATTGTTTTTAATAATCCCCCTGTGGGTGGGGGGTTTAGAATACACCCACGGTATCCTCTGCCTGTCGTAAGAGGCGACTAAAAGGGGGGACCTTGGCTATACTTTAAGGACTCCGCGTTGGTTTGTGAATTGGACCCCCAGTGGGTGGGAGGAAGCGAATACATCCATGGTAATCCCTGCCAGTCGTAAAAGGCGACTAAAAGGGTTTCTCGGATCGGTCCCCTTTCGAGGGTTTGACAGTCAGCTCTAAAAGATATACACCCGTGCGGTATAACTCTCATTAGGTTATATCGCACTTCTTTCTGTTACTGCTTTCAGGGTCTGGCAACCAAAATTTCTATATGTGCGTGCTGTTAGGGGATGGTCCACTTACGCTTGCGACTACGCTCGAAAGCCTGTTCCGGTCTTGGCCGCGCAGACAGGTGGGTGTGCCATGTACCCGTGCAGTAGTATCCGCCTGACTACGCAGGTCCCCGCACAGCCGAATGTCAGAGCTGTAAAATCCAGTATATGCCAAGGGGTACATGCCGATACGGCATTGTAAAACATCGGACCCCCGAGCAATGCCTTCCAAGCTAGGCGGGCCTTGCCCTGGCTGGGTAGCGCCTACTGTGACGGCCCGTGATCGGATGTCGGTGGCATTCGGGGAGGATGATCTGGCCATGGGTTCAACAAGAAAAATCCCCAAACAGGGTGGTCCTACACCCAAGTCTTCAACATTTGATTCCCTACGGGGATCAACCCCCTGGGAACAATCTGTGCGTGAAAATCTGGGTGCTAACACCCCCAAGTTTCTGGTAGCTACCAGAACAGATGGGGGTGATTTCAAGCTGGTAAAGAGTATTTTGTATTCTCGCCACATAGAAGGTGTCTATGGTGAGCTTGAGAAAGTACAAAAGATGAGGAACGGTAGCTTGTTGCTCAAGACTAGGACTGGTGAGCAAGTTGAACAACTTTTGCAGTGTGACCACTTTGGCGAAATACCCGTAAAAGTGGAAAAGCACACGTCCCTGAATCTGGTCCGAGGAGTTATTTTCCACCGGGACTTGATTCTGAACACTGACGAGGAGCTCAAGGAGGATATGCAGCACCGTCACGTGACTGATGTCCGGCGCATTACGCGCAAGGTCAATGGTCAAATCGTGGATACTGGTGCTTTCATTATTTCCTTTGAGCTTTCGGTGCTCCCGAAGAAAGTCAAGGTAACAAGTTACCGTTGTGATGTACAGCCTTATATCCCTCCACCAATGAGGTGTTATAAGTGCCAGAAGTTCGGGCACATGTTATCCCGATGCTCGAGCCCAGAAATCTGAGGAACATGCTGTAAGGTACCACACGAAGCTGAAGAGTGCACAACACCATATCAGTGCACTAATTGCCCTGGATTTCATTCTCCTCGGTACAGGAACTGCCCTGTCTTCCTGAGTGAGAAGAAAATCCAGGAGATCAAAACCCTGGATGGTCTCACCTACCAGGAAGCCCGTCAAGAAGTACCATACCGCGATTGCTGCTTCGCCTACCATTGATTATCGAGTTATAATACCCAATTTGGTTCCGTCTACCTCATCTTTTGTACCAGCTGTGAAACCTGCAACTGAGTTACCTGTTCCGAAACCAGCACCTATGCTTCTGACGAAAAGCCCGAAGGTGACTTCAACTCCACCTTAGGCCACCACGAAGGCTGTGCGAGCGAAGGCTGCTCCGCCCGCACAGCGGGGGAGGAAGTTGAAGACTTACTCCCCACTCGGGAGGAAGTCGGGAAGTCTTCGACTTCCTCCCCACCAAAACGGTCGGCGAAAGCCACGCCAAAGCCGGCGGAGGCGGCATCGTCGACCAGGGTCAGGAATTTGGCTCCTGACCCGTCTATATGACTTAAAGAGGCGGGGAAGAAGGGACCCCGCACTACGCATTCCCTTTCTCCAAAAAAGGGGAAGCCATCCGCCCCACCACCTTTCGGATGCTTCCGCGCCTGGGGATGTTCCGGTCCCCAGATCTGCGCGCTCCCCACGGAGATCCCCCGCCACCGAACTGCGTCTAGGAAATCTTCCGCTGAGTCGATTCACTCCACGACCTCGCCTGAGGACATGGAGATTATAGTCGACGTAGTGGGTGAAGATCCTCCAGAGGATAAGTTGTAGCTTGCTGCTCCAACTTATTCCCTAGTTTATAAGTTCACACTATGGCACTGTTACAGTGGAATTGTAACAGTTATGACAGGCATTTGACAGAGCTCCGTCAGCTCATTGCACAATACGCAGCGAGTATATTCTGCCTACAGGAAACAAACCTCAGACCTGATCACGAGACTGTTCTGAGAGGTTTCAGACTATACTCTAAAGAGCGACAAGACGCCGCCCGGGCTTCCGGGGGCGTTTATACCTTTGTTCGCTCTGACTGCTACAGTGAAGAGTTTCCGCTCGCCACTCCTCTGAAAGCTATTGCGGATCGCGTGTCCTTGCCTGCTATCACAACTGTTTGTAACGTGTACCTTCCACCGAACCAGCCCCTTGATATTAATGACGTCTTTGATCTTGTTGATCAACTTCCAGTCCCTTTCCTTATCGTGGGTGATTTCAACTCGCATCATCCCCAATGGAGATCACCATCTTCCTGCCCCAGAGGAAGGGACGTGGAGGGCTTAATTCAGGGGTTGGATTTATCCCTATTAAATACAGGGGAAGCTACACATTTTAGCTTAGCGCACGGCACGTACTCACACATTGACTTGAGTGTGTGTAGCCGTGCGCTGGTCCCCCTATTTGGTGGTATGTACACGACGACCTCTGTGACAGTGACCATTTCCCGATCGTTCTTACACTTCTGAACCAGAAGCCCGTGGAGTTCCCCAGTCGTTGGGTGCTTAAGCAGGCAAATTGGCCCTCGTTTCAAGAACGAGCTGTGTTCGTTGATCTTGGTTGCCGGAGCGTCGATGACGAGGTACAGCACATCACCGATGTGCTTCTTGCTGCCGCCGAAGAGTCCATTCCATCCTTTTCTGGGACTCCTCGTCGCAAACTCATCCCTTGGTGGACAGAGGATATTGCAGCGGCAATAAGAGACCATCGTCGAGCTCATAAGCAGTACCGTCAGCGTCCAACCATGGCCAATTTGGTGGCGTTTAAGAAATTTCGTGCCAAGGCACGGATTCTTATCCGCCAGAGTAAGAAACAATCCTGGGAACGGTATGTGTCTTCTATTACGGCACATACCCCCTCCTCTCAAGTGTGGACTAAACTACGACGCATTTCGGGAATTCAGACATCTCCTACTGTACCGGGAATTTCCATTGATAATGAATTGGTTACCGATCCTTATCGCGTTGCAAAACATCTCGCCTCATATTTTGCGGATATATCCGGTTCCGATAACTATGACCCTGCCTTCGTGGCCCTGAAGCGCGAAGCGGAACGTTTCCAGCTTAGTTTTGCTTCCCGCGCTTTGGAGGAGTACAATGTATCCTTTACGGAGTGGGCACTCCGCGGAGCGCTGGTGCTCTGCAGGGACACGTCTCCCGGCCCGGATAATATTCACAACCAGATGCTTAAGCACCTTAACGATGAGAGCATTCGTTATTTGCTCAGGGTGTTTAACCGAATCTGGTTGGAAGGTGTGTTTCCAGCCCAATGGCAGGAGGGTATCATTATACCTATCCTGAAGCCCGATAAGGATCCCAATTTGACAGGGAGTTACAGACCTATTTGTCTCACTAACGGTCTGTGCAAGCTCTTTGAGAGGATGGTCAATCGGCGCCTGGTGTGGGTCCTGGAGAAACGGGGACTCCTGTCTGAATACCAGTGTGGTTTCAGGGCGTCTCGGTGTACCAACGACCATCTGGTACACCTGGAGACCGCTATACTTGACGCTTTTTTCCGGAGACAGCACCTAGTCGCTGTTTTCTTTGACCTCGAGAAGGCCTATGACACCACTTGGCGTTACGGCATCCTCTCTACCCTGCATCAATGGAAATTCCGAGGCAACTTGCCGGTTTTTATTGCGAATTTTCTGTCCCTTCGCCTGTTCCGTGTCCGAATAGGGGGGACATATTCGCAATATCATATACAGGAAAACGGAGTCCCACAGGGATCGGTCCTTAGCGTAACATTATTTGCGATTGCCATAAACGGTATAGTCGCTGCTGCTGGTCCAGCAGTGGTACCGTCGCTATATGTAGATGACTTCGCTCTCCATTATAGTGCGCAAAATATGGCGGTCGCTGAACGACAGCTACAACAAGCTATTCGGAGAGTGGAATGCTGGACACTAGAGCATGGCTTTCGATTCTCAACCGCTAAGTCCTCGGTTGTCCATTTCTGCCGAATGCGCACTCTCCATCCTGATCCTGAGCTTTATCTGGGCAATGTTGTTGCTGTGTACCGGTTCCTTGGGCTCCTTTTCGATCAGAAATTGACGTGGGAGCGACACGTGCGGTGTTTGAAAACTGCCTGTGCTAAGAAACTCAACATGTTGCGGTTTCTTAGCGGCACATCATGGGGGGCAGACCGCGCGGTGCTCCTACGTTTTTATAAGGCACTGATTTTATCTAGATTAGATTATGGCAGTGTAGCATATGGTTCGGCCCGTTAGTCAGTGCTTGTTAAACTGGACAGTGTCCACCATGGCGGTGTGAGGCTGGCGACGGGTGCCTTTCGGACAAGCCCAGTCGTCAGCTTGCTCGCCGAGGCTGGCGTACCTCCTTTACACCTGAGGCGCCAACAAGTACTGCTGACCTATGCTGCAACTATTCGACAGATGCCACTTCATCCAAGCTATCCATGTTTGTTTTCCAATCCGAATCGCCGGCTGTATGATGCGCTCGCCCGAGCCACTCGGCCGGCGGGGATTCGCTTGGATGCCTTATACCGTCAGTTCCGATTTCCTTCTGTCTCCTGTATCGTCCGAGTACCTAGCAAGGCCCCTCCGTGGATGGTCTCTCGCCCTGATATCATCCTGGATCTGCACACCGGCCCCAAGTCGGACACGGACTCCTCCGTCCATCGGAGGCTGTTCCAGTCCGTGGTGAGCCGGTATCCGGGATCAGGACTTCTATCCACGGACGGTTCGAGGGTAAACGAGAAAGTAGGCTGTGCATTTGTGGTTGAGGATCGTCGGTTTCTATTTTCACTTCCCGAGGCCTGTGGCGTGTACACAGCGGAGCTCTATGCCATCTTAGAGGCTCTGCGGTACACGTTATCAGACGATCACGAGCACTTTCTTGTGTGTACTGACTCTCTGAGTGCGCTGCAAGCGATCGATGTGTGTTTCCCGAAGAACCCGTTGGTCCAGCGTGTGCACGACCTGCTCGTCAGTTCGCGTAACGCTGGAACCGGGGTGACCTTTGTGTGGCTTCCTAGCCACATGGGTATTGCGGGAAACGAGCTTGCTGATCAGGCGGCGAGAGAGGCAGTCGCACTGCCCTCGCTACCGTATAAGGTGCCTGCTAGTGATGTGCGCTCTCAGTTGCGGCATTCGATCCTGTCGCATTGGGAGGAAGCATGGCGTGCCAAGCCTCCACCCAACAAACTGAGAGGCATCAAGGAGACAACGAAGGTGTGGAAATCTTCCTTCCAATCTCTCCGGAAGGAAGCTGTGGTACTCTGTCGACTCCGGATCGGCCATGGGATTGCTACGCACTCCCACTTGCTAAAGAGAGAAGATCCCCCTGTGTGTACTTGCGGCGCCCATATAACCGTGGCACACCTTCTCTTGGGGTGAGTGGATCTGGCCGATCTGCGAAGGACTCTTAAACTGCCTAATACCCTCTCCCTTATTCTCCGTGATGACGGGCCGTCAGTAGACCTCGTCATCCGGTTCCTGAGGGAGAGTGGTTACTTTTTAAAGTTTAAATGTGTAAAAAGATGGTATGTTGGCTTTCACGGCCGGTGAATTAAAACTCAGCAATTCTTCTAGGTTTGTGCCGTGTCTTGTGTGGGGTTTCGCCTAGGACACCAAGCTGGCTCATCGGCGGGCTCTTGGTGTCCCCGCCCGGACCCCCTCAGGAGTGACGAACTGCGCGCCACCTCCCTTTATATTAGGTGCAACTGCACCACTTGACTGCGAGAACTAAAAGCTCAAGCAGCCTTAACCTCCCTATGAAGGCTTCCAAAAAGATGGTATATTGGCTTTCTCGGCCGGTGAATTAAAACTCAGCAATTCTTCTAGGTTTGTGCCGTGTCTTGTGTGGGGTTTCGCCTAGGACACCAAGCTGGCTCATCGGCGGGCTCTTGGTGTCCCCGCCCGGACCCCCACAGGAGTGACGAACTGCGCACCACCTCCCTTTATATTAGGTGCAACTGCACCACTTGACTACGAGAACTAAAAGCTCAAGCAGCCTTAACCTCCCTATGAAGGCTTCCAAAAAGATGGTATATTGGCTTTCACGGCCGGTGAATTAAGCCTTCATAGGGAGGTTAAGGCTGCTTGAGCTTTTAGTTCTCGCAGTCAAGTGGTGCAGTTGCACCTAATATAAAGGGAGGTGGCGCGCAGTTCGTCACTCCTGTGGGGGTCCGGGCGGGGACACCAAGAGCCCACCAATGAGCCAGCTTGGTGTCCTTGGCGAAACCCCACACAAGACACGGCACAAACCTTGAAGAATTGCTGTTTTAAATGTGTAGTTACGACTTTTAATTCAGGTTAAATCTGTTTTCTGTTTTTTATTGTGTTCATCTATTTTATTGTTCACTATGCCTTATTTGTTTTATCCTTTTTTATCATCAGCCTTTTATTCTTTTTATTCAAATAAGGCACAATTTTTGGGGCTCACTGTCTGTTTTATCAACACCATTTTCGTTTCATCCATGGCAGTGAGATGTTGTTATCTACATCCTTTCATTTCACGCCATTTCATTTCATTAGGCCCCTTAAAACAATTATCATCATCATCATCATGTTTTTAATAAACATCGATCCTCCTGCACGTCCTGCAGAGCAAGATCATTTGTTCTCCTGTCCAACTTGTTCTTGTCATTCTTCTCCAAAACCACATTTCCGCAGCCTTATGTTTTTGTTTCCTCCAGTTTTCCTAATGTCCAGGTTTCGCATCCATACAGTAAGACACTCCAAACAAAGGTCTTGAGAAATGACTTTCCAGTCCTCAAACTGAGGTGATTATTAACAATATTTTTATTTTATTTCAGAAGGCTTGTTTTGTTAACACAATTCTTTGTTCAATTGCAGTGTTATACACTTTTATGTTTGTTCTAGTTGCTGGCTCCTTTTTGTCAACTATCATTAATTTTGTTTTCTTAGTATTGATTTTTCGTTTGAAGTTTTCTAAGGATTTGTTGATTATTTTTTTGTATCTTACAAATATCCTTTTCAGAATTAGCCAAGAGTGCAATGTCATCCGCAAAGCGCATTCTGTGCACCTGTATACCATTAAACCTCACCCCCTTTGTTTTCTCTTTCATTTCTCTAACTGCATTCTCTATGAACAGGTTAAAGAGATAAGGTGACAGTATTTAATGCATATACGGAAATAATAATCATTTCAGAAACATTGAATCAGTAGCATTGCATTTCATTGCATTTCTAACTGGTTAATTAATTTAATGTAATCGTGTCAGAGAACATACATCATTAAAGAATAGAAAAAATACATTTGGTACTATAAGGAAACCATGAAATCCCTGTATACATCAGGCGCGGATTCAAGGGGGGGGGCTCTCGGGGGTCATGACCCCCCCAAACGGAGACCAAATTTTTTCGCAAACTCAAAAAACGAAAACACAATAACCAGACAAATAAAATTTAACGAATTTTAACTGAAAAACAGTTTTTTTCATTTTATTCAATACTGAAAATATCTTTATGTTCGACCCTAACTATTATGTGTCAGAAAACTGTATCATAATGAGGCTCATTATAACACTGTTTTTCATTATGAAACAGTTTCTCCCACCAATCAGAGCTCAAGAAACAGCTGTGTGACCAATTAGATAAGGATACCTTCGCGCATGCGCTCAAAATCCAACATGTCGATATAAATTACCGAAATTGCACCGTCCGTATGTTCGCGTAAATAAACTGGTGAATATGAGACAAGAAATGGCACTGTACCTTAATATCACCAAAATCAATTTCTACACAGCGCGTGGTTTTGAAACGACTTCGGTGACAGTTTTACTGAATACTGGAGCACAATCTGAACATATGGCATTGAAGCACACAGAGCGCATGTGTCGCTTGTCCAGAGAGCTTGAAAAACAGAGATATACTACCCACCGCAGCACCCAATCACAACATTCTAGTGACTGAACAGATATTTATGAATATTTATGTTAAAACATATAATAAAGTTATAATAATCGTCGAACATAAAGAGTCGTACGCTCATTTTATAAACATACTCGTGTCTTAATTATAGCCATTATAGGCTCGTTGCATAATGTACTATTATTGCAATTATTATGTTCTGTTACAACTGTACATATTTACAACTTCATACCTGTTATATAAAAATGATTATTTATATAAGAAAATCAACTCGTCTATTTTGTTTAGCAAACCTTGTGATTACCGAATCGATGCCTATAGTGATGTCACGATGAATGTGCAGCAATGCACGGATAGGAATTTGGGGCTTTTTTTTTTTTTTTTTTTTTTCGCACCATAAAGTTTTGCCGACGTCCAAACTGCAAGCTTGGTTGGCAATTTAAGCTGTGACTTTCTCCCTTTGTCGGTACCAACTTGACTTGCCAAAACTGTAACGTACCTTGATATTTTTCTCGAAGCTCTATCTAAAAGTCGCAAAAAAAGCCGTTCCAATTTGTGCGAATATTTTTGGTGCGCTAAACGCATCAAATTTCTATCCATGTAGCTTGCAAAAAAATTGGTATGGTTTTGTACGTTTGGTTATTTTGTGATTGCATTGTTAGTGATACCATTTTTCTTAACAATTTCGATTCTGTGACCCCCCCCAAGGCCTAACTCTAGATCTGCACCTGACATTCATTGCATAATTGATTATATTATACACACACTCATACTCAAATCAAATTCTGAGACCAGAATTTTGCCAACTCACAAGTTTCAAGTGTTCCGTCCATCAGATTCCGTGGAGAACATGTGATGGGACACAACCCTCAAACGAGGAGGTGACTCAAAGTCTGCTCCTCACCACACTCACACAAAGTCAAGTCACAGGCAAATCCCCACTTTTTCAAATTCGTCTTTGACCTCCCCACTCCAGTGCGCAGCCTGTGAGGGTCTTCCACGTTGACCAGGTTTCTTCGTGTCCAGCGGGCAGGTGTTCAGATGGTAGCGTGCATCCTGCAGAGTCGTTTGATCTAAATACTGAAGGAGAGACTGTCAAATTTTCAGTGGCGTGAAGAAAACTTCTTCTTGATTTGAGTCTTTGAGCTGCAGGTAAGTAACCATGCAAAGGATGGGTCTGTTGTGTGAAAGCTTTACATTTCTCTAATCTGGCTGCAGATTCACGGCGTATATCTGGTAACACTATACCGGTACTGTATATATGATTGTGACCTCCACAATTCCAGTTACCCCACTCCCCTGCTCCAGTCAAACCTCTCTCATGCCTCCTTTGCTTTCAACATCACACCACAACATACAGCCTTCATCAGATTGGTGCATTCATTCATTAGATTTGCCATTCCATTCAGTCACACTAATGCTCTTTAGAATTGATATCAGGTAAGTTTGGAAGCCAGTTGCTTTGGTGGAAGTCAGACCCATTGCATCATTCTTTTCTAACTACAGGATATATGTTACTGCTGCAACTTTTAGAGGCACTGGGGTGCCGGAAGTTTGCCACAAAAGCGATCCTTAAAGTGCCAGAAATAGGCAGCTTCGGAGGCGTAGTTGGTAGCATGCTGAACTTCTATGCCCAATATCGCGGGTTCAAACCCAGCCGAAGTCGTCGGATTTTTTAAGAGCGTTAAAAATCCCTCAGTATGCCTTCCTTCAGAGGGGAAGCAAAGTGGGCGGTCCCGTGTCATAGATTTATGGCATGTTTAAAGAACCTTCCACTAATTACACCTGTGTGAAGCTAAATTAACTTATAGGTTAAACAACGCTCTTAAGGTTCCTACGTTTGTCGCCAGGAGCCGACTGCGATGGCGTCTAGTACCCAAGTTCTGGACTAGCAGACGGTGGCATTTGGCGGCAAAAGTAGGATCTTGAAATCCAATGTCTGCAGTCCTTGAATTAAAAACAGATAACACACACTAATACAACCATCACAATTAACACCGGTTATCAGACAGATTCTACACACACCCAAAGTACACGGGGCTACATGACTGCGTTGTCGCAGCCCCTAAACTAAGGACCAATCAAAAAGTGCCCGAAAATCTGCTGTACGCAGCCAGTCGCCAACTACTGTAAATGAGCATCTACATCAAATATGGTATCATGATGTGGCTATTCTAGCAATCGTGGCATGGAAGTTCAAAACCATGCTATGGCTATTGTAGCTTAAGGTGGTGCAACAAACTTCAGTACACTGATCAGCAAAGGAAACCAATCACTTGTAAAACTCAAAATTACTTTCATTTAAATCATAAATATGAATGCTCTAGGCCTAGTACAGTTACTGTTTATAGCATGGAAGTAAGGTTTTCCTGGCTGTATTACCATTCTTCATGTCATTGTTTCACTTAACAATAGCGATTCATTGACATGATGCAGTTTCCGGTGGAAAGATGTGCACGCCACCATTTTACAACAGTGCCACTGCCCTGGCAACATCTTCAGGCCTCAAGCGCATATTCGTTTCTGAATTGCTCAAGAACAACTGAGGATATGGCTGTATTGATCATTTCCTATGCCAACAAGTGGCAAAAGAAAAAAGAATAAATCATTGCATTGTTGACGATAGCGATGGCGCGCACATCTTTCCGCGAGAAACAGCATCATGTCAAAGAATCTCTATTGTTCAGTGAATCAATGACATGAAGAATGGTAATGCATCCAGGAAAACAATTAACCTTACTTCCACGCTATAACTACAGTATGTACTGTACTAGGCCTATACCGTTCATATGATTTAAATGAAAGTAATGTTGAATTTTTGAAGCGATCATTTTTTCTTTTGCCGGTCAGTGTATTAGCGATCTTGTGTGATGCAGGAGTAAGTGTATTGGAACACTCTAAATATGGTAGTAAATACAACCTTAGATTAGTTTGGAAATTTGCAATTCATTGTAGGCTCAGATGTTTTCCTCCAGACTCCTTGCTCAACTAACAAATGTTTTTGTCTGTTTTGTAGATCTCTTCTCTGAGTCATTTGGTGAACGCAGACAACAGCTGTTAAGAGAGAGGAGGAATGTTAAAGAACTGTCGCTGGGACCATTCCCCTGCCAAATATGTTCCAAAGTGTATAAATACAAGAGGTGTCTTCGGAGGCATATCAGGCAAGAGTGTGGCAAGGAACCACAATATGTGTGTCCATATTGTCCTCACAAGTCAAAACACAAGAGTAATTTGAATACTCACATTCGGATCAAGCATTGTGCCGCAGAGCCGAAGTATTTTCTCAGTAAGGTGCTGCATCATGCCAAAGTATTTCCTCAATAAGCACGCTGCCATAGGAATATTTTAGACTTTATGAAGATTTTGTTTGTTTGTTTTGTTTTTATGGCTTATGTGTTAATGTTTCAAGCTCAAGGTTAATAGCATTTTGAGTGTTTTTTTTATAGCTATTATAATTATACATGTTCAGTAATAGATATAATTATTACAATTTTAAGAAAGTAAAGTGGGCTTACTCTGATGTTAGAACTTACCATGTCCTGAACCTAAATCATTGCTGCTCCTCACCTCCAGCTTTTTCTGGTAAAGGTCCAATCACTTTCTGTTCCTAGGTGTGCAGTCAACTGAATAATGAAGTAGGATTATTTATTGTATTTTCTTTGTAAGAAATCATTCAATATTCAGGATGTATTTTAATTCTGGATGAACAAAATGTCCACAAATGGCATGGAAACAAAGGTTGTACTTGATTAAACTCAATAAAATATGCTTTAAATGATATCTTGCTGGATGAAGTGCCTTCTCACTCATAATAGGACTAAAATTATTAATATCCAAACCATCTTGTCAATATTCAAGTGATAGGCCTACTTTAGGCCCCTGTTAGTACATGTACACCCCTTCGTCAACCTCATCAGCACTTAAATAAGAACGGTTGGTTGGTTCCTTAGTTTTTTTATTTTCATACAGAGGATGTCCTTGAGGGCAAGGCCCTATAGTAGGACTATACATTGTTATATAATAAGGAATATTAAATATTATTTAACATACAAAAACAAAGTTACAGAGTATTTTATAATGACAGTAAGTTACTATTCAAGGTTTTATTAAGTTTATAAATTAGGAAGTATCAGAATGTAGTTGTGAAGAATTGTTTGCAGGCTTTCTTGAATTTTAAGACAGGATTTATTGACTTTATATGTGCTGGGAGAGTATTATAATCTTTTATAGCCTGGTTAAATATGCTTTTGGTGCCGTATTTAGAGGTGTAGACCCTGGGAATTGCAAGGTTCTTGGAATTTCTGGTGTTATACTCATAGTTTTGTCCTTGAAGAGGAAACTTTATTGTGCCTTTATACGAGAGTTCTCCACTTTTATGTATGAACAGAGAAGCAGATACTTTTATACAGGTTTCTAGAAGGGGGATTCCTGAGATTCGAACTAAATCTGCTGTATGGGTAAGTAAGGGAAGGGAATAAACTGCTTTAATTGCCCTTTTCTGGAGAGTACTTACTTGATTTAATAATGTGGTAGTGCATCTTCCCCAAATACTGCACATATATGTTATATGGTTATGTAACTTACTAGACTGTAATACAGTGTTTTTAATATATGAGATGGAAGAACATGTTGTAATTTGTACATTGCTCCTATTGCAGGAAGAATTTAAAACAACAATAACTAACTAACTAACTTGCTTAACTTTGTATATCTGTTCTTGCCAGCTCAGATGTTCATCAAAATTCAGGCCGAGATATTTTATTGATGAGACCCTTTCAATTACTGTATTATGTAGTGTTACAGGAATCATGGTTTCTTTGCTGTTGCTAGGTTTAGTGAAATATATATAGTTTGTCTTTTTTGTACTAGGCAGCAATCCATTTAATTTACACCAGTTGTCCAGGACTTTTAAATCATCATTTATTTTTGTTGCAAGTTCTTGTTTGGATTTTGCGCTATATATTAAACTGATATCATCAGCAAATAGTGTTAAGTGGCCCTGTAGCAAACAATTATTGATATCATTCACATAAATTATGAAAAGTAGAGGGCCTAAAACTGATCCTTGTGGTACACCACTGACGCTCTTAGTAAGAGCGCTTTTAACGTTGTTTATTTGTACATACTGATATCTGTTACTTAGGTAATTTTTGATCCAACTATGCGCTACTCCTCGGACGCCTGCATCATGCAGCTTATACAATAATAAATTATGATCGACAGTGTCAAATGCCTTCTGTGGATCCACAAATAGACCTGCTGATATATTGCCTTCGTCTAGCGATTTCTCTAAATTTGTGACAATATCAAATAAACTATCAAGTACACTTAAAGAGTCGTGGAACCCATACTGGTGTTTAAAGAAGTAGTTGCATTGAAAGAAAAATTTCACCAGCCTGCTTTTTATAATTTTTTCAAAGATTTTTGACAGATCAGGCAATATAGTTATAGGTCTAGTTGTTTGGATCATCTTTAGATCCCTTCTTATGAACAGGAACTATTTTACCAATTTTCAAAGGATCTGGTAAGATGCCAGTTTCCAAAGACTTATTGATCAAATCTGAGATAGATTTGGCTAGTATCTGTTTGCACTTTTTTAGTACCATGCTGTTTATATCATCATTTGGGTTATTTTTGGATTTTAGAGAATCAATTATTTTTATTACTTCTTCCTTTGATGTGGGAGTAAAATTATACAGTCTACCTGCATTGTTTATCATAGATGTTTTGGGACTGTGTGGGTCTACTGGCCTTAGGTTGGATCCTATATTTGTAAAGAATTTGTTAAATTCATTAGCTATCTATTCTGATTCGATCATATCTTTGCCATCAATTGTTAATTTACTACATGATATAGACTCTGGTTTTGTTTTGTTATTTAGTGCTTCATTTATGATATGCCACGTTTTTCTTGGATTGTTATAATTATTTTTTAACTTATTGTTAAAGTAATCTCGTTTAAGTTCTCTTCGAAGTGTTGTTACTTTATTATTACATTTTTTATATTCTTCTGTGGTGAGTGGATGACACCAAGGTTTAGTGTCTTTGCATATAGGACACTTTTTCTGTGAGTTAAGTTAATGAATTCCTCTGTAGCCCAAGGTGGGAAATTACTTTTTTTTGGTTGTATGATAGTTTCTGTACATGACAATGCACAGGCATTTTTAACATAATCAGCTAATTCAGAGTACATCTCTACAGTATCATCCGCTAAAAACTGAAATGGATTTAATAACATTAAGTGATATACGTTATCATATGATATTCTTTTATAAGTAGTAGCAATATTATCCCTTCTTTTTTTAATGTTAGGTAATTCCAGATGTAATATTAAAATGTTGTGGTCACTAAAATCATTAACTATATTTGCCACCTTGGTGTTAGCATTGAAGTTCAGAAATAAATGATCAAGAAGAGACTTACTGCTAGGCCTAGTTGGTAGGTTGGGATTTATACATGTATAACCTGTGCTGAGTGTCATATCCAGGTACTGTACAGTATAATGATCTGTTTTGTTGAGTATATTGAAGTAAAAGTCACCAAACAAGATGACTTTGTTAGAGTTACATTTAGTAAGGGCAAGCTCCAGATCAGGGAGGAAGTTTGGTGCATTGGTGGTATGTGGATTATAAGCTAAGACAAAGTTTACGTGCATATTTTTTACTTTAAGACTTGAGACAAGAACACTGTGTGTAGTACTGTTAATGGTATGTATTAGTTTGGCACTATAATTTTTATGAGTGTAGAGGCAAATACCACCTCCCCTAACCTCATTCCTGGATATATGTAGTAGGTCATAATTGTTTAGCAGGTAGTACTTTACCTCTTCATTTGAAAACCAGCTTTCTGTAACTCCTATAACATCAGGGAAACACAATTGACTGATAATTAGCTTAAAATAATCAAATTTTCCTGAACTGATCCTTATTAGCTTCATTATCAAGGTTATAGTCGGATATGGTGTTATAACCTATTTCCATAAATGGAATGGAAAAAACAAAAAGCTACAGCTGATTATTCGACAGAATGATTAGGATGAGGAGCACTGAAAGTTTAGGGGCTGCGACAACGCTGTCATGTAGCCCCGTGTATTTTGGGTGTGTGTAGAATTTGTCTGATAACCGGTGTTAATTGTGATGGCTGTATTAGTGATTCAGGTATAAGGACTGCAGACAATCAATTTTTCAAGTATTTCCTACTTTTGCTACCAAATGCTACCATCCACGACACCTAGCTGCGGACTTGGCTACTAGATGCCATCACAGTTAGCACCTGGCGGCGAACGAAGGAGCTAATATAGCGTTATCAAACTAACCTACAAAGTTTAGCTTCCACAAGTGTAGTTAGTGGAAGGTTCTTTCTCATGCCATAAATCTATGACATGGGACTGACGGTTTTACTTCCCCTCCAAAGGAAGGCATACTGAGGAATTTTTAACGCCCTTAAAAAATCCGACGACTTCCACCAGGTTTGAACCCGCGATCTTGGGCATAGAAGCTCAGCATGCTACCAACTACGCCACCGAAGCTGCCTTAAATAAGAATAATTTGCAGATTACTAAAAACCAGTACCTTAAGTCACTTTGAAAATAACATTGTATGTTGTTGTGAATATAATTCAAGAAGTGAAGAGCTGATGGCTTAGGGGCAGATGACCTAGCTGTTCCACGTGTTTAAAACTTCAATAACTAACTAGATGATGGCTTACATTGTAATCTTAGATTACATCAGGCTTTTGGTTGCCAAGGATATTGATTCCTCCATCTATAATAGCCTACTGATAAGAACTTAATCATGTCTAATAACTTTCTTTATTTACAAATAGCAACCCACCCCGGACTCGCCCGGTATCTTTAACGGTTTACCCAGTGTAAGCTTGAAAGGCGCACTGACGGCAAGTCCCAGATGCAATTCAGAAAAGCCGAAGTGAACTGCGAAACTACAAACACATATACTCTTCTCTGAAGTCTTAACTCGACACGACTCCACAGCTTGATGCTGGCCGAAGCTGGGGGGATAGGCTTGCTCGCTAGCTCATAAAGTCGCTCCAAAGTTAGTAATTTAAATTTCCAATTAATGGAGATTGTTGGAAGAAATGAAAATGTAAAAACACTTATAGTGGGTGATGTATTAAAGATAGAGATATGCTGTCACAGACGTTTTTGTAGAACTTTTCATGCTGAACATTTCTTACACTCATAGTGTATAGATATTTTTTTAAGGGTTTACCCAGCGTAAGCTTAAACGGCGCACGAACGGCAGGTTTTTCTCCGACTCGATCCACTGAAATACTTATTGCTCAGCTTCCTTTGGTCATAAATGAATGTTGGTCCGTGCTGGGGTGGTCCGAGGTGAGGTGGTCCGCGCTGAGGAGGTCCGAGGTGAGGTGGTCCACGCTGAGGTCGTCTGTGCTGAGGAGGTCCTTGGTGAGCTGGTCCGCACTGAGGAGATCCGAGGTGAGGTGGTCCGCGCTGAGGAGATCCAAGTTGAGGTGGTCCGCACTGAGGAGATCCGAGGTGAGGTGGTCCGCGCTGAGGAGATCCGAGGTGTGGTGGTCTTTTTCAAATTTAGGTGTCCATCTCTAAATTTTAAGTTCAATTCCAAATTTGTATTTAATCAGTGATAAGAGGGGCAGATGACCTCTAAGTTCCGCCCCTTAAAACAACAATAACTAACATAAATGAATGTTTTTCTACAGAAACCTTTTTAGCGGCTTCGGTGGCGTAGTTGGTAGCATGCTGAGCTTCAATGCCCAAGATAGCGGGTTCAAACCCGGCCGAAGCCGTCGGATTTTTTTAAGAGCGTTAAAAATCCCTCAGTATGCCTTCCTTCGGAGGGGAAGTAAAGCCGGCGGTCCCATGTCATAGATTTATGGCATGTTAAAGATCTTTCCACTAATTACACCTGTGTGAAACTAAATTGGATAGGTTAAGAATGTAAACAACGCTCTTAGGTTGCTACGTTCGTTGCCAAGAGCCGACTGCGGTGGCGTCTAGTAGCTAGTTCTGAACTAGGCCTAGTAGTCGTTGACGGTGGCGTTTGGCGGCAAAAGTAGGAACTATTTGAAAATTCAAAGTTGCAGACCCTACTTGAATTTAAAAAAAACAGATACACACACTAATACAGTCATCACAATTAACACCGGTTATCAGACAAATTCTACACACACCCAAAGTACACGGGGCTACATGACCGCGTTGTCGCAGCCCCTAAACTAAGGAACCAACCAACCTACAGAAACCTTCCTTGAGAAATCCTTTACAGAATGGTGAAAACCACAACAAAATTCATCCAGTGGTTCTCGAGATTACCCGTTACATCAAGAATCGGGAACTTTGTTTTATACTATCTCAATGAATACCAATGGGTATTTAATAAAGTTATTAAACCTTAGTGAATAATAATTGAATTAATACTGTATAAATTAATTAATAAAACGTGATTAATAAATACACTAGGATTAATTTGCAATTGTCAAGCGCTCATCATCAGATCCATTACACTTAGGCTATAAAATCTATGTTTAAAAATACGGGTGAAAATATTTACAATTTGTACACTTATTTGTGCAGTATTGGAAATGCAACTTGTCGGTATATGTTAGTTGTAATCTGTATGATGTTTGGTGAAATGCTAAAATGGCCATAGAACTCCAGAATTTTTCTATTTGGAGTGACTATATGGTTGTAAATGGTCAATTTTGATTGTACTGTATTGTACAGGTTACTTATCTGGCTGGATGTCTTCAACACTGCAGCAGCAAGCAGTTTCAACTTCACTCGTGCACTAGTAACAGGCGACTGAATTAGAATGTTATCTCGCTGAAACTGGTTCCCCCTCCCCCCCGCCCCGTATTCCTATGTGCTGTCTGTATTAAGTGCATGCGTACCTGTGGTGTGTTGCCAAGCCTAGACATGATGTATGTTATTGTATTCAGTATGGTCTTCAACTATTAAAGACCGTGGATTAATTCTCGCCACGCATAAACTAGTAGCTATTTAAGCGCTGCCTGTCTCTGAGAATTTCTTTCAGGATTAGGTTATAACCTAACTCGTTTGGGTACACTCGTGTTACCGACTGAAAAGCACCAAATTTTTGTTTACTAAGGCAACGCTGAAAAATGGCTTCAAACCCCATAATAATTAATAAAATGTACCAGTTTCGGCCATATTATTTTAGATTTTTATAACAACACCGCTAAAGAAGGCTATAAAATGGCCGAAACTGGTACATTTAATTAATTAATTTAAGGAAATACTTCAGACTGTTGGTTGGTTCCTCAGATTAGGAGCTGCGACAAAGCGGTCATGTAGCCCCGTGTACTTTAGGTGTGTTAATTGTGATGGCTGTATTAGTGTGTGTTTTCTGTAATTCAGGTAAGGACTGCAGACGATCAATTTCAAGTAGTCACCTGTAACTTCGATCTTTTGCGCAAACTAAAGGAACCTTTCTGAGGGAAGTGTTTCCATACACGAGATGCCATGCTTGCCTCTGCCTTTCACACATCTGGCAATGGGTACAACCTGCTCAAGGGAATTACATTGAAGGCCTTTAGAAGTATGGTGATGCTATATGTGGATATATGCATATGTTACCAATACTTTCTTTCCAGTCCTCGTATGGAGCATCTGATTTCTGATGTTACAGTGGAACTTGGATAATTCGAATCTCAAGGGACCAGTAAAAATATTCGAATTATCCAAAAATTCAAATTTAGAAAGTTCTTTGAAAAGGGTTGAGAAAATAATTACGTTTACATAATGATTTACATTCAACAAAGCAGATTAACAGACAACGGGACTGTATCGTGATTAACCTCAAATGTTTCAAATGATAAAATAAAACCAAAATGTACTGTTCACCTATTTAACGACAGTAGTAATCCAGCAATCTAGTTAAGTCTTAGAGAATTATACAGTTTTTCAAAAAAATTAGAGATTTTTACCTGTTTCCTACAATTAAGTCTCTCGGCCATCACAAAAGAATGTAATAAATTTAAGGAACGGAAAACAGAATCACTTACATCATTTCTACTTTAAAAAACGCCTACGTTCTGTGGTGTGGTTTGTCGTTTTACGGGAATTCCTGACACAACTGTGTGACTTCCAATGGGCATTTTACACGTAAAAACTTCGAATTATCCAAAATATAATTTGAATTAACCACGATCTTTTAGCATTGATTGTATATAAAATGCTAGGGACCAAGAGAAAAAATCGAATTAAAGAAGATTTCGAATTATAGAAGTTCGAATTGACCATGTTTCACTGTATTAAGATATGCAATGTGTTCTATTTGAAATATGGTTCATTCTGACAGAAATAAAAATTGGAGAAAGGTAGATTGATTTTGAACACCATATATTCATGTAATTTGGTATCACAGGGAATTATGGAAGTGTTCATAGGTGTTATGTTAGAATTTTATTGATTTTAGTGCATATACTTGGGAGTTGAAGATTGTCCAATACAGAATGTGTCTCTTTTCCATAGATCTCTATGGTGGCTGGAGCCAGTTAGAAGATGTAAACCCAACAGTCTTTGGCAGCCTGCCATCGTGGGAACTTTTGTGTCCTAAAGAACAGACGTTGAGTATGTTTCAGTGCAAAGCTTGTGGCAAGGAATATAAATACAAGCAAGGTCTTCAGAGGCATACAAGAGAGGAATGTGGCAAGGAGGCCAACTTCCTGTGTCCCTACTGCCCTCAGAAAACAAAACAGAAGTCCAATTTACTGAAGCACATACGTCGAATACATCCCTTGTTAGCCGCTGCTTCTCCAAACTAGTCATTGGTTGTTGAAAACCTCGGTGAATACTTCCATGTATTGGTGAAGTTTTTAATATTCTAGTTGTGAATTTGTATTGGTATAATTTAGTAGCTCAGATATATAGTCAAATGTTATATGAGATATAAATTAGATATACCGTAACTTATTCATATTTTGTACAATAATAACCAAGAAGTTAGGTTCCTTAAACAATAATCATCAACATCTTATTTGTGCAAGGCTACTGTTTCTTGATCTTGTTTTTCTTTTCCCAATATGCAAATTTTTTCAGGGTTTGAATTCTCAACTCTAACAGCATAATTATATTGAGTACTGAGAGACACCTGTTAATACTACAGAGGGTCATTATCTATGTGCGCCGGATAAACACGGCAAGCTAAGCCGGCTGTGACTGGCGCAGATCGCGGTCGCATGCACCCGGTTCAGTCGGCGTGCACTTTCACACTTTTACCAAACATCTTCAATAATGTGTATTTACAGAGCTCATAGGCGATGCTGAAAATGTCCTCCCTCTCTTGTAACACAGACCTGACATTTTCTAATCAAACAATGTCTGTCAACTCTCTTATTATTTACGGAGCCTGTTTCGTTGAATCTTTTAGTGAGCCTCCTAATTATACTGGCATTAGGCACAGGTCTTCTTGGAAACTTGATTCGAAATTTTTGTCTTGTTTCAGAACAAGATTTTCTGCTTTTCATATACGAATTATGGATATACACACGTTCGAACAATGTGAATTGGTGTCTAGGCATGACCAACAATCACAGTAATCACAATACTCACTAAACGTGCAACACTAACATCTAAGCTTTGCAGATACACGTCCATATGAATGATAAAACACGTGTGATCTAACGATATGAGTCAGCGGAGCGCGCCGACCGCCGGGGCTGGCTCAACCGGGTGCGCGCAGCCGCGATCTGCACTAGTCACAGCTGGCTTAGCTTGCCGTGTTTACTGGCGCGCACACACATAATGACCTTGTATAATGTTTTATTTTCCAAGCGAATTGACCATTTAGGATCACGTAACAACATTATTTCTTTTTCTTTTCTTTTGCCAGGAGTTTCCTCTGTCTCCAATATTCCTTCATGCATTCACTGACGTGTTTCCTTTGATCTTCTGTCCAAGTTCGTCCACTGCTCTTAGGTCTCCCTTCATCTTGAAACCCTTCCAGATGTTTCACATTACTCTTAAATTCACTTCTTCCTTAGTCCACGTTGGAGTGGTCTTCTTCTTCCAGAGATAGTCGAATATTTTTTTTGTTAATCTATGTTTGTGCATTCTGTATACATGTTCGAGGAATGTCAGCCTTCTCTTCCTCATAGTCTCTGAACTACAATGTTTATTGTAACATGTCTTCGACATGTCTGGGTAATCAGCGCATCGGGTCCCCTCGATCGTTTATCTTGGTTTTCGTGATCGGGGTGCTGCCTCACTGTCAAACAGCTACTCAATTGTCCTCACGAGGCTGAGTGCACCCCGTTTCAGCCCTCACGTCAGTTTCTAAAATCCCTGATGGAGCCGGGAATTGAACCCGGGGCCTCCGGGCAAGAGGCAGGCGCGCTACCACAACACCACGGGGCCGGCACTGCGGTGATGAAAACCTGTCCGAATTATCCGAATTAGTGAAGCCCGAAATAGTGAGGGTTCACTAAATATTCAAAATTGCATTCTTCGAGTTAAGTTTTATTTACTATATTGTTTTGGGTAAAAAATGCCCTATTAAGTGTACAGTATAAGTATGTTATAGCAATGCTGATGAAGACCCCAATGAAGGTCGAAAACATGTTACAATAAACATTGTAGTATTAACAGGTGTCTCTCAATAAACTCAATTAATTCAAAAGTTATGAATATCAATCACATTATCCATCATGGTAAATGCTTTTGCTGCATAATTATATGATAAGATGGGCTGATAACCATGATGTTTGTTCCCCTTAAAACAACAACCACCACCAAAAGTGTTTAATGGAAGTAAGTGAACTTATTTTAGTGGAAGATCCAGATCATAGTAGACAGTAGGTTAATAATCAGCCAATAATGAGCAGAGCCACTTTTCAATTTGTGTTTGTATAAGTGGTTTTGGAACATGTTATACTAATTGGAAATAAACGCATGCTTTGTGGAATCCTGAAACAATTTTAACAACAATGTTTCTACCTCATTTGCTCCTTTGTTTGAATTGAACCTCAATTTCAAATTTTAGTTCCATTAAAATTGGATAGAGGTTTGCAATACTCCTCAATTTCTTAAAGCCAAGTGCAGTAATTTAACAATTTAGACCAAGCCTGTGGATGTATTTTTGATGGCCTTCCCTGTAAAATGCCTCAATGCCTCACAAGAAGAAAGGTAAATGAAAATTATCGACAGAGATGATTTGAGAGCTGGAACTAAACTGTGAATGCATCGATTGCTGACAGGCAGTGGGAGAAAGTGACATTGAGAATTATCATTCAGCTGTTTTAATGACTGGGATTCATGTGTCAATTAGTTGATAGAAGTCGTGTCGAGGTTACTTTGTATTTCTTCTGCGTTTGCCCAATATATACACAAGGAACCTTCAACAAGTGCAGGTCAAAATCTGTCCTAATTTTTTAAATGTGTGATTGTTATTCATTAGCAATATGTACTGCCAAAAGATGAGCGACCATGGAGTACTGCGTCATAGCAACTACGCTACAGTGATACCGGTGTAACCCAGGATGTATTTATTTTGGTACTAATTTCTCGACAGCGGTAGTTTCTAGGTGATCGATCGTTTGGAGAAATGTTCATAAGCTGCCATAAGGCATGTGTGCAATGGACTTGACTCACTTTGCCATGCAACGGTTCACTTGGGCAGAGTAGCATAGTTACTAAGGCGTGATCCTGTCAGCCCAGAGATCTGTGTTGAAATCCATCTCCTGGCAAAGTGTTATTCTTTGATTGGTACTCCTAAGCTGAGAGTTCACAACATCGCCCCACAAAGCCCATTTGAATTTGTCTGTGAAGCAATCCGAGGCTAACTTTAGCAGCTAATAATAATATCTTATGGCCTCGGATGCCGGGTGCAAGCTTTGTTAATTGTCGCCCAGAGGGCAGCTTGCATGTCTTATTTTATTGCTCCTTAGAGCGCTATGAAAGTCAAGGAGGTTATATATCTAAGCTCACTATAGCGCTTTCTAGTAGAGAAAGGAGGAACTTTTTGTGTTGGCGGAAACTCCCGAGATTAATTTTGACATTATGAACAAGGCCTACTGAATTCAAATGGGTTCTTTAACATGCCAACAACGTATGACATGTGTATCGTGATTTTTGTCGCCTTTCAAAAATCACTTACCACGGCCAGAAGTGAACCTGCAATCTTGGGGTTGGCAGTCCGAAATTATAACCACTCACCCACAGTGTCAAGCACTTTAGAAGCTGATAAAATGATACCGGTGTGAGATTTCGACTTTTTTTTTCATCTTTTTCATATTATTTATCACTACAACCAACCGTTGTGCTACACTACAACCTTATCTTCGGCTACCATTTGGAATTTATCATGTCATTATATAAGTCAGTTGCTATTTCTGGATTAAGATGATCAGTTTTCTTTATACTGTGTATTGATTTAGTCATGGTGTTGGCATAGCACACCTGCTCATACCCTGAGGCCCCGGATTCAATTCACGGCTCCATCAGGGATTTTAGAAACCGACGTGAGGGCTGGAATGGGGAGCACTCAGCCTCGTGAGGACAATTGAGTAGCTGTCTGACAGTGAGGGAGCGCCCCGGTCACAGAGACCAAGATTAACGGCCGAGGGGACCCGACGTGCTGACCACACATCACCCCATAATCTGCAGGCTAAAATCTGGGCATCGGTCTCTTGATAGACATAGGCCCTTCCTGGGCTGTAGTGTCACGGGGTTTGGTTTCTGATTTATTCATTATCATTATCATATTATGCATTCTCTGTGTCTGTTTTTCTGTTTTTTTGTTTTTGGATACTGTAGATTTCTAATAGTCTGTACAGGTTCCATTTATTTTGAATTTATACAGGGTGAACAGAAAATGCCGCACTTGGAGGTCGGCATCCAATTGCAAGACAAAAGTTTCAATAGCAAAATCGGATCGGGTGCAGTTTGAAAACACAAGTATTAAAACGAGAAGCTGGCAACACTGTGACCTCCTGTAGTGCATCGGAATGTACAGACAAAGCTCCGGCAGAGCGCCGAGTTCCTGCGACCTGCTTTTTGCCACGCTGCATGCAGTTACAGCGTTGCCAGAGCCTCGTTTCTTAACACGCATTTCTGTTGAACCTATTGGCAGGACTAGGTTTTGCAACATAAACTTTTGTCGTGAATTTCGACGAGGAACCACATTAAATTGTGCTTTGAAAGAAGTTCATTTTCCGTATTGACAGATTCACTATATAACAAAGGAGAAACTGTTCCGCCTAGTCAATACATTGAACAGCAAGTTTCAGTCAACAGCATTATAAACAACAGACCATACATCCCAAGTGAAGTGATATCCATATGCACAAACATTAGTACAGTGCTATATAAGTGTATTCTCAAAAACCTAGCACTACCAATGGTATTACTTTTTACTGATGCGCACTCATGTTACTTCTCATGATTAATATGTTCTTTTTCACCTCATTTCATCCATTCACTCATTATTTTATGTATTTTTTATTATGATATCTTTAATTATGCTGGATTTTGCAACTTAATTTATGGCTGAAGAAGGGACCAGTACTAGAGGCCCCGAAACATGTACCATACAATAGCAAGTTTATAACTTGTTGTAAATAAATGTATTGACTAGGCGGAACAGTTTCTCCTTTGTTATATAGAGGAACCACATGCCAACCTCCAAGTGCGGCAATTTTTGTTCACCCTGGATTCGGACAAACCACGGAGTATGCAATGGAACTTTGTTCAAATGAGGAAAAATTTCGTCTCCTCAGTGTGATTGTGGTGCTCCTAATCAAACCATCCAACACATTACAACTAACTGTCCTCTTTGTCCATTTTCTAAATCTTAATTTGTCTATGACTGTTTTTCTCAGCTTCATATTTTTATTACTGGTATTTTGCTCTTTTGTTCAATTTTTATTGGTTATATATTCTTCTTCTTTCTTTTATCGTTGTGGCCACTAGGGACCGCGTGATCTCATCTGTTTTTCTTCTTGTTAGTCCACCACGCCTTCATCCTTTTGGAACGGGATTTCTTCCATTCATCCGAGTGAACATATCTCTTGTTGGATTTTACTTCCTCTTGATGAACCTGAATACTGCGCCCCAGTTTGGCTCAATAGCCCACATGTCAAACTCGTTGACACCCAGTTGAACAACACCATGAGACAAATCACTGGTTGTATAAGAACTACACCAGCATATTGGCTTCCAGCCCTCAGCAATATTCTTCCACCCCACCTTCGTAGAGAAGTTGCCTTGCTACAGAAGTACTACAAGATTACCTACACTACCTATTCATCTTCAAATGAACAGACTCAAATCCAGGAAGCCACCCATTTGTCATGTCCAGAGGCTTGTAAGAAATCATTTTGATTCCAGCATGCAGTAGATTAGTGAATGGACACTAAAAGCTTGTCCTGAGTCGAGCTCCTTCCTGCACCCTACAAGAACATCCACTCCAGGTTCCGATCTGCCTAGGAGGGCTTGGGCAACTCTCAATAGGATTCGGACAAACCACGGAGTATGCAATGGAACTTTGTTCAAATGAGGAAACATTTCGTCTCCTCAGTGTGATTGTGGTGCTCCTAATCAAACCATCCAACACATTACAACTAACTGTCCTCTGAGGGCATATGGAGGGGACTGGATCGACTTCCTGTTGGCGACACCTGACGTGGTCCAATGGATAGACTCATTAGCCCTGAGACTGTAAATACTGTAAATAGTAAAAATAATGTACAGTAGATTTTAAAGTGATTTTCTTTGTACTCTGAAATCTTGTATTGATTATATTGCCAAACGATAAATAAATAAATAGGTTATATATTGTTAATTTTAATTTCCTTATTTTAAATATGCCGTTATTATATACTTTTTAATCTGGCAGCCTTCAAATAGAGGAGATAAATACAATGAAATTGAGAATAATTTTTTAAAACACTACCGGTACCGGTATGTATAATCCAAAGAATACTACTTGTGAAGAAGTAGGCTAAGAACAATGCATCTATCTTAACTTACTATTTCACAAATCACTCTACTCTCTGGATAGCAAGTTCTAACAGATGTTTATTCTTCGTTTGCGTGTTTGTGCCAGCTATTGCATTTGGAGAATGGAATACTTGTGTAGGGTGAGTCTTCTATCTATTTTACATTTTATCTCTTACTTTACCTTCCAGCATGTGTTTGATATAACATCTAGGTTATCAGACAAGAGCCCCAGCCCTTCATATAGTAAAAGTATCAAGGAAAGACTTTGGTGGCGTAGTTGGTAGCATGCTGAACTGCTGCTGTTCAAACCCGGCCGAAGTCGTCGGATTTTTTAAGAGAGTTAAAAATCCTTCAGTATGCCTTCCTTCGGAGGGGAAGTAAAGCCGGCAGTCACATGTCATAGATTTATGGCATTTAAAAGATCCTTCCACAGACTACACTTGTGTGAAGCTAAATTGTTAGGTTAGATTTTGTCGGAACGCTCTATCAAAGTTCCAACGTTCACCACTAGGTATCATTGATATCTGGTAGCGAAAGTTGGAACTACTTGAAATTGAACAGAACTTGTAGCTCACCCTAAGGGTGTCCACTGGAAGCAGCTACAGACTCAGGCGAGCTGAACATATCCTCGGACACTCCCGGCACTAAAAGCCATACGATAATAAAATAAATCAATCAAGGAAGGAAAGAAAAATAAGTGGAAAAGGGTGTGCCAGCCCTTGTACACTCTCGTGGTATCAAGGTTGGAGGATATCAATAGTTGTTGAAGTATTACAAACTATTTATCAGTGTTGTCTAGAAAGCTTTCCAATCGGTCAAAACAAATTGTGCCTAATTACATTAGGGGGGAAAACAAGTATTTATATACCCTAACCTGAGTACATGGGAGATTTATCTCAAAATAACACGCTTTTATGTATTTAGGTCCTTCAATAATGGTTGGCACTCCCTCTATAACTCCTGAAAAATAGCAGTTTGAAATGTGTCGCTGTATGCGTGAAGATCGACTATAGAGCTGTCAGATGCCACCAGATGTTGTTGCTGCTTCCCATACGTAACGCACTGGAGTGGCATATGTTCCGGCTTGCGAGTACACTTATTTACATCGATGAAACAACATGGAAGCCGACAAGCACGGGTAAAGGTGTACAGTGTGGTTTCTCTGGAGGGAAGGCGAGACTGCTTCAGACATCCACACGAGGTTAGCAGCCATATGTGGGGAGGCAGCACCAAGTCGTCAGACCATTGCCACCATTTGTGCTTAGGGTTTACTGTGCTGCCACATATCCTCCATATTCGCCGGATCTGGCTCCTAGCAACTATGCCCTATTCGATGCCATGAAAGAGGGCATGCGGGGTAAGAAGTTCACCACCAATGACGAACTCCTTACAGTTGTCCAACAGGGGCACCGGGATACCCCCAAAGAATGGTTTGCTACGCAAATAAAGAAGCTGCCAGAACGATGGACAAAGGGCATAGACATTGGCGGAGAATATCTGTAATGTAATCTGAATGAGTTTGTTCAATAAATAGTTCCTGTGAACGAAACAAATTGTAGTGCCAATCATTTTTGAACGTCTCAAGTGAAATACAAAGTGTCAAAGCATGAAAGCGTGTTATTTTGTGATAAATCTCTCAAGTAATATTTCTTTCAGGTTAGGATATATAAATACTGTGTTGACTGACTAGAAAGCTTTCTATAATATCAATAGTTGACCGAGGAAATTTGGGCAGAAAAGGTGGACCAGAAACATGGCACAAAAGGGAGCAATGCTCATGTTCTGTGTTACTATTCGCACTTTACTAGTGATGAACCCCTGGGGAGGTAGATCATATTGTATACTGACGACCTTGATGTTAGACCGATAATTTAAAAAATTTATCTTTCTGATTCCTTTATTCTATCTCGATCTGTTAGAATAGTGACTAACAGTATTTATTTTCTCTTTTCATTTCAGGTGCACGTAATGTCAGCTATAACTATGAGAATATAAACAGTATATTTCTACCCGTATCTGATCCCTCATTCTTCAGCTTATCCTCAAATGAAGGGACTTTAAACTCCCTGCAGGAGGAATATCAGAAGGATGTTATGCCCAGTATGGACATGTGCAAGAATGCTCCATATCAGTGTCTGCGTTGTGGCAAATTCTATCGACACCAAAGAAATCTCCATAGGCACATCACGATCGAGTGTGGCAAGAAACCCAGGTTCTTATGTCCCCATTGCACATACGTGACCAAACACAAAGCAGACCTGCTGAGACATGTTCGAGTGAAGCATAGCATGTCGTCTTATGTTCTTCTCCCCTGATGAACTATTTTGTGACTATGATATCAAGTTTAATCAAATCAGCAGTATATTGTGTACTGTTGAATAAGCCTTGAAAATGTGGCTACTTCAAATCAAATGTCAAAGAGATGTGAAAAATTGAAATTGTCTGGCAATCTCAATATGGTTTGCCAGTGGTTTGCCCTGGTGAGGTGTACCACACCAACTGATGATCTCTATGTTGCACTGAAGCAAAATGCTGGCAACCCATATTCAATTATCTGTTGAGAAGACTTGAAAATGTGAATGCAGTTAGGATTTGAACCCAAATCTCCTTACATCAATATGGCCATGTTCCAACCGCAGCTAATTTTCAAGTCTTCTATTGTGTGGACCGACTGAAAAGTTGCAATTGGCAATAAGACAACATTAAATAAAAAATGGCTTGAAAGCTATCTATACGTGTATGGAGAGACGCTATTGCAGTGGCTTCTAGTCTTACTCAGCATATACTGTATGACCTAAAGCCATATCTATGTTCCAGATTGAGATAGCCAGTCAATAATGACATGAAATTAACCATGCTTTTTGGTAGATCAGTGTAAAACTTATTTTAAGAGAATTTCTTTTCCTCTTGAAAGGTTTCACCGAATCAATACTAAATTAAATTATTGTTGGTCTAAATTCAATGTTTGTACATGTTTTGATCACCTTGTGATGTACTTCAGCAGTCATTAATTAAACAAAATTACATAAAAGATCATCTTATTTATGTATTTACATAGTTTATGTCCACATTGGAGCTCTTAAGTCAAACCAAATATATTTAAGTCATCTAAGAATATTAACAGGGAATTTAGTTGTCATCTTCCTCCTCTCCCAAAACCTCTTCATTGTGGCTGACTTGGCGCCCTTCTTCATCATATATGATATTGTTTTCATTGAATAGGTTTTAGTGTAAGTCTTATATGTAGGCTTTGTTCTTCAGAATCCTTTTTCTTCTCTATTTGCAATTTGTTATGTTGTAATATTCAACTCTTCTAGTGTAAATCAATTTGAACTTTTTTGAAATGCCATCTTGAATCCAATTTAAGATTTAAAAAAAAATGTAAGATGGTGTTTTATACATACAACGAAAATAATATTCATGTTTAGTAAGATGATTGCTGAAGAACATCACAAGGTGATTGAAACATGTATGAATACTGAATTTTGACCACAATAAGTTAATTTAGTATTGATTATGTGCAATCTTTTGAAAGGAAAAGAAATTCTTGCCGAATAATAGCCAATCAATTTCAATTTTTCAAATCTCTTTGAAATTTGATGTCAGTATGCTCAATTTGAGGAATAAAATTTCCTCCTTGCTTTGGGAAACTAGACATCTTAATTTGACCACAGTCGGAATCTCCTGCTGTCAGGACAACTGTGCTATGCACCTTTTTACTACTACAGGCCATGTTACAACTATTTCCTGTTTCATTGAGTTTTTATCAATAGTTTTATGGCTGCAATGCCATCTTACCGCATTCTTATATATTGCACTGTGAGTTCTTTTTAACTCTCTTATAGTTTTAAGCTATATAAATTAAGGGGTTTGTGTAATTTTTATTAATCCTGTGTAAGCCTATTAAATTTATTTTAAAGGAATTTAGTCTGTTTTTAATTTTTTTTAAACATATGAACAGTCTCTATAAAGACGTAGATTAATAGAACCAAGAAAAACCTTGCACCAGGAAAGATTCTTAACCCTTAGTGGGTGATTTTTAGCCTACTCTTCACATTTTGTAAAAATGAGGAAAAGTAGACTTATGAGATCGATCCGGACAAATGTGTGCAACTCCTAAACGGCTGCAGCTATCAAAACCAAATTTGGTATGAGTAAAGATCTATACCTGAATATCTCATGGCCATATATGAAAATGACATCAGTGCTATCAACTGCTGAAAAACCTCAATTGAAATTTGAGCTCTGTCCCGACACCTAACGGTACAAAGGGAAAGAAGAAGAAGAAGAAATTTGAGCTCTATGTTGGATATCCCAGAAGTTATGCATGCGAACTGTTCCAAAATTGGCATATGCAGAGATAATAACATTCCAAATTAATTTTCAGGAGCCAATATATGACAGTATTGCCAAAATGATTCTAAGCCTGCTGATAATTACATTATTTATTTTGCATGTAACTTCTATACTATCAATTGGATTTCAACCAAATTTCGTATGTGCTCTGTGTACCGTAACAGATATGACTATGCATATTCTTCAGAGCCAGCAGGGCAGCCGACTGTTAATAAATGCTCTCTCTATTTTTTTTTTATCCTAATACCAAAATATCAGAAAGTATTCAAGCAACAGCTCTAAACTTTGCACACGTATAGTACCTGACATTCTAGATTAATTTGGAGTAACTGATATATGTCAGTGCTACCAACATGATTATAAGCCTGCTGATAGGTCCAATTTTAATTGTGTGTGACTTCTATAATAAGAAATGAATTTCAACCAAATTTCGTACGTGCTTTGTGTACCATAACAGATATGATTAGGCGTATTCTTAAGAGCCAGCAGGGCTGCCAATTGTTAATAAGTGTTCTCTCTATTTTTTAAAAATCTTAATTCCAATATGTTAGAAAGTATGTAAGCCAACAGCTATAAAAAGCTGAAAAATTTGAATTAACAAACATAACAAATCGTTAGTTTCAATGCACTAAAGCTTAACTCGGGCGATGTGATTGTTGACACGCTGTACACTGACCTTGAACGCCGTTCCCCAAACCTACCCCTCTCCGCCACTCCCTCCTTCTCACCTACAATATAGTTCTCCCAATTTCCTCGTTAATGACCGGTAAATGTTACGCAGTACCACACGCTGACAACCATATTTATGACTGTTAGCTGTTGAATAATAACTGATGGTTCTTGATCAATAGCATGCTCGCTCTGTCAGTCTACATGGAGTCCAGGTCTCCAGTGTTGCACAGCTTCACACAGTTCTGTCCAGTCTCGCTGCTTTATCTCAGTGACTACTGTGGAGAGTTGACAATGCTGTGCCTTTTACTGGAAAAGCTCTGGCTCCACGCAGACATCTATTGTAAACATAGCTGCCCACCTGGGTTTCAAAAGGGAGGCGTTTGTTAATGAGGACAATTAGAGAACTATATATTGCCGCCACATTATAAATCTAAACCAGCCCGGTCTCGGACTATATTGTTGGTGCATGTTAATGTCTTGATTTTATTCACTACTAGCAACCCGCCCCGGCTTTGCCCGGGAACAGTTATGAATGCATTACGTGATAAGCACTTTTTTGCCTTGATTTTATTCACTACTAGCAACCCGCCCCGGCTTTGCCCGGGAACAGTTATGAATGCATTACGTTTTTTTTTTCAATGTCAATGAACTACGACCTATATTCATTTTACGTCTTGGAATGATGGGTTAAAAACACTGACTGGACTATTAATTATATTATCATAGAGCTGCATGTGCAACGAATTCTTGTCAGACGTAATTTAAGAATGGTGAGGGGCATGAAACACAAATCCCCCTTCCGTCCTATCTTAACCTTACTGTGTATTTTGTGGAACGAAAAGTTCACAGGCAAAATTAATACAAGCCCAGTTGCACTTCCAGGGAAACTCCAAACACAACCACTCTTCTCTGAAGTCTTAACTCAACACGACTCGACAGTTTGCTGCTAGCTGTATTGGAGGTAATGGGCTCGCCCGCTAGCTAGGCTGTAACTGGGGTGATAGGCTCGCCCCTAGCTAGCTCGTAAACTGTCGCCTCAGTAATTGAATGGAGATTGTTGGAAGAAAATAAAACTTAAAAACACTTATAGTGGGCGATGTATTGAAGATAGAGAGATGCTCTGCCGGAATTTTTTGTAGAACTTTTCATGCTGAACAATTCTTACACTCATAGTATATTGATTTGTTTAACAGTTTGCCCAGTGTAACTTAAAAAGCGCACGGACGCCAGGTTTCTTTTTCTACTTTTTCACTGAAATCGTTACTGCTTGGCTTCCTTTGATCATAAATAAATTATTTTCTACAGAAACCTTCCTCGAGATATCCTCTACAGAATGTGGTGAAAACCGCATCAAAATCCATCCAGTAGTTCTTGATATTACCCGTGACATCCAAGAATCGAGGACTTTGTTTTATACTAAGTAGAGATGAGTGCTGACAAAAGTGTAATATTGTAAGTCCGAGTTTTTCTTAAGTTCAAGCTAGTCTCGGTTCTGTCCACTTTGAATTACCGAGACTCTTCTGTAGTTTGTTACCGGTATGTATCCTACCTAATAAATATATATACATATATATTTTTAATTTATAAATTGTTCAAATCAGACAGAGGATATCAGAGAGTGTGATGTACTGTGCACTGTGCTGGCAATTAGAAGATCTATACACATAATTAGAAACCACAACTGCAATATTGACAGTGTCTCTAATTGTCAACTGTCTGGCTGCATGGCTCAGATTTAACGTTCTCGTTTGCTGTGCCCAAAGTTGCAGGATCGGATCCTGGTGCAGTCAGCTGACATTTGAGGGAGCCATGTCAATAGATTCACTGGCACGTTAAAGTTCCCCTTCGGGGCAAAATTTGGCACCCCAGCGTCTCTAAAAGCCGCAGGTGTTAAAAAGGACATAAAACAAATAACATTATTATTATTCGGTTTGTCAACTTCGCAACCTGCCATTACAAGAAGTAACAAATGAAATAAGAAAGGATTCTTTTTTTATCATTATGTTTATCATTATGTACCCATTATATAAACAACACCTGGAGGAAATTTGTGGCCAAACTTACATGGAACTGAATAAATTACCTCAAGACTGGGATGATTCCATGACTGCTGCCACCCAACATCAGATTAAATGACTGCTTCGTCAGTTGTAGTGTGTCCTCTTCCTGATATCAAGATTACGGGTTTGATTCCTGGCCAAGTGAGTCAGACTTTTTGAATGGCGGAAACGTTTCACAACAACCTGAGGCGTACGATGTTGGCTCGTAAAAGACCTCTCGTGTCACATTTGGTGATTACGAAACAAAATTAATGAAATCTCATCTACAAGTCACCCAACGGAGTTCTTGTTTCTTTGCTTGCACTGCAAGAACGTCGATTCTCCTAAATGGCTCCAACTCAAAGGATCTACACCACGGTAGCTGAGGTATTATTTATTTAAAACTCAGCAATTTTTCTAGGTTTGTGCCGTGTCTTGTGTGGGGTTTTACCTAGGACACCAAGCTGGCTCATCAGCGGGCTCTTGGTGTTCCCGCCCGGACCCCTACAGGAGTAGCGCGCAGTTTGCTGAGTTTCAATTCACTGACCGTGAAAGCCAATGTACCATATTATTTATTTATTTGTTAATTTATTTATTTAATTTGTTTATTTATTATTTATTTATTATTTATTTTATTATCATTTTTATTTATTTTTAAATTTGAATCGATGCTCTTTAGATTCCATGGTAATAGCCAACTTATCAGTGACTAGGTTTTGTTTGTCTACCAGTTTAGATATCCTCAAGGGGGTAGATAACCTCACTGTTCTACCCCTTAAAACAATAATAACTAACTAACTTGACATCCTCCCAGTATTTTTTGAGTTCATCGATATATGCCCTTTTTTTTTTTTTTGGTGCTCCTGGCAGAGGTCCGATCTGTCTTCTGGGTTCAGATCCACTTTAAACCCCTGTTAGTTTTTAATTATTTCACTAAATGTCTTCATCACCTCCTTATCATCATCATTATTATTATTAATATCATTATTGTTATTATTTAACAAGCAATCAACAAATATGTATTCTTTAAGTTTTATAACTTGTTGATAAATATTAACCCTGTGTAAATACATAAAGTGAGCCCATGGAGAGTAAAGTCTGGTGTTTCGAGGAGGGCCACATGACTTAGAATGGTTTATGTCAGTTTCCTCTGATGCTTTCAATAACCTTAGTTGTTTGTTCTTTACTGTATATCTGCTGGTAAATCTCACCATAATATGTTGTTAGATGTGTTTGTGACTAATCAAAACTCCCTGTCTCCCTTTTTCCTTAGATCTAGTGGATGGCTACCATAGTAAAGAAAGTGATACTCAATTTATGTTCATCGGTGTGCCAGAGGAACAGTCACTTCACCAGGAACACCGGGCAGCTGTTAGAGGTTCAGATGTGAGTCGGCGTATCCAATGCCCTCGCTGTGGCAAGCATTTCAAGTCTCCCAGCACTCTTCGGTGGCACACTAAGTCTGACTGCGGCAAAGAACCTCGGTTTGCCTGCCCTTACTGTAGCTACATATCCAAACGGAAAGCTAATTTAAAGAGACATATGCGGGTCACCCACAAAAGAATAATTTGAGCTCCGTTGTGACAGCAAAGTTATAGTTCTAAAGTATCTTATTTACGTGTCGAAACCACAAATGTGAACAATTGTAACTTTTGTCAAACTATATTTTTATGATGAGTTTGGTATTCTACAATGAGAGCCTTCTCTACAGAACGGAACTTTGCATGTGCCGTGTGACGGCCAGGGCACTCTGGCTAGCCGCCTGTCGAGCAAGGCGCTAGCAGCAGCATAGTACCCAACTAGTTCAACGTATATAATAATCATCATTACTTACATGAATTTCAGAGTAGTTGCTGGAAATGTTGTCCTTCATTTTCTAAACACACATTGCACCAACATAGGAAGTTCTGGTCCTTCTTCTTCTGCCTTCTTGTCCTGCCTAGTGGCAGGGTCCGCTGTGAGGATTCGTTGTCTCCATTTTTTTCGGTCTTGAGCCATATCTGGGTGTAGATGTGCAGTCTTCAGGTCAGTTGGGATCGTATCAACCCACCTCTGCCTTGGTCGTCCCTTGGGCCTCTTTCCCGCGACTGCCAGGGTATATGCCGACTTAGCAATTGTGTCATCTTCTGCATGCAGCACATGGCCAAACCAGCGTATATGGCCTTCCCGCATTTTCTGATGGATCAGCGCCACTCCGAAACGTATCCGTATATCATCATTGGAAACATGGTCCATTCTAATGACGACGCCTGTCCACCTAAGCATCCTTGTCTCCATGACGCTTAGCCGACGTTCCACCTCCTTTGTAGCAGGCCAACACTCGGTACCATAGAGTGCGACTGGACGGATAACAGTGCGGTATATCTTGGATTTAAAGTGGTCTTTCATCCGGCAGTCGCAGGTGATGCCTGTACACTCACTGTAATTCTTATTCTTCTTCTTCTTCTTAGTGTCATCCCGTAGCAATGGGGTCCGCTTTTTGGATCAATGCACGCTATTTCTTGCGATCTAATGCTCCCGCGATTTCAAGTTTCTTGTTCGTAAATCTGCATCAATAGTGTCCAGCCACCGCAATTTTGGTCTCCCACGCTGTCTCTGGCCGTCGACCATTAGATGGTAGGCCGAACCGATGACTGAACTTTGTGGTGCAAGGACAACACGCCCATACCAATGGAGTCTCCATTCCTGCATTTTCTCATTGATTGGAGCCACGCCAGCTATATGTCGAATCGTTGTGTTGGGGATATGGTCGAGCAGAGAAATGTCTAAAGATCTTCGCAGCATCCGCATTTCCATGACGTGAAGTGAGTGCTCAGCACTTCTAGGTGCTGGCCAACACTCGGTACCATATAATACAACTGGTCTCACCATTGTGCGGTATATCTTTGATTTTAGGCGGATAGGCATCTTCTTATCACAAAGAACACCGGTGACATCTCTGAATCGCATCCAAGTTGCATTGATTCGTGCTCGCACATCTTCAATCACGGAGCTGTTGCTGTAATTCATCCTTACTGATATTTCGTATCAGTGCAGTTATTTCGTTCTCGGATTGTTTCTGTATACATTTTGGTTGAGATTCCCTCACAAGTAAAAATCGCATGGCACTGAAACTTATGAACACATTTACTGTAAGACTTCTTCTTGAGAAGATACATTTCCACTAGGAAATACGAGATGCCTACACTACTTCACCACAAGTCGTATCTCAAGTAAGGTATCTTGCCAGCTCCGTATGTAATAAGTGCAATGACAACATTTGGGACTTCCCAACCCGCTCTGGTGTAATCGGCAAATGCTAGTCAACTGGTGGTGACTAATCACACGGGCCAGTGAGGCTCCGTTCTGTAGGGAAGGCTCTCAATGGTTATGTTGCCAACAGCACGAATATGTAGTTGCACCCAAGACAGTATATGGCCGAATGTCAAAAGTGAGATTTTGGTATGGAGATTGTTAGCAGAACATTGAGGTAATCTATCCCTAGTGAAGATGAATGAATGATTGAAATTGATAAAGTAAACCATGTTAATTTCTTATGTCGAGATTCCGTATTGACTTACAAATATATATATACTGTACAATCAAACTTAGTTATGTATCTGCCTAGTCAACGTATTAGCATTTTACGTCTGTAAATAACGATGAGAAAATTTTTATATCATCTCCCTATAATACACGTCACTAGCTCAGCACTCCTGTTTTAGCATTTCATCTATGTCACAATAAAACACACCTCTCAGTAGGGGTAAGTTTACATATGAACACATTTAAAAAGAACAGTTTTATCATTTACCTTTCGAACTTACTTGCTGTATATTTTTCTTATTCTAGTGTCATAATGAGATTTCGCCCACATAATATACTTTAATTTGAGAGCCATATTGATGGAATAACGTTGTTAATGAGGATATTAAGCATCTAAATGAAGAAATTGAAATGTTCAAAATAAATGATTTTATAAAATATCTTTAAGTAATGAGAAAATATTTTAGATTTAAGTTTGTTAATTCATATGTTGCTGAAGAAGGATCTACTGTATAATGACCCAAAACATGTCTACAAAACACAATAAAGTTTTTAGTATGAAATAAAGTATTGACCAGAACTAAGTTTTGTTTAAATTATATATGAATGAAATTGGTCAAGGGATAGGATGGAAGCAGTCATGGACTATTAGAAAGTAGAATCCAGCATTTGCCAGTATTTGAAAACAAAATTACTCCAAGGACAGTGGGGTTCAAACCTACTCGTCTCCCGAGTGTGGAGGTAGTGTGGCTTTGCATGTTACCATCAATTACGTTACGGCATGTCATTTATATTTAACATGTTAATTGTAATCCATTTTTAGCCTACTTTTCACATTTTGCAAAGATGAGGAAAAGTAGACTTATGAGATCGGGCAAATGTGTGGTCTGTCTGTCTGTCCTTCTGTCTGTCTGTCTGTCTGTCTGGCTGTGTGTGTGTCCCCCCCCCCCCCCTATCAACTCCTAAACGGCTGCAGCAATCGAAGCAAAATTTGGTAGGGGTAAAGATCTATACCTGAATATCTCACGGCCATATTTGGAAATGATGTCAGTGCTACCAACTGCTGAAAAATCGCAATTGAAATTTGAGCTCCATGTTGGATATCTTGGAAGGAATGAATAGGAGCTATTTTAAAATTGGCACACATATAGATAATAATATTGCAGTTTAATTTTCAGGAGGCCATACATCGCAGTGTTGCCAAAATGAATATAAGCCTGCTGATAGGTCCAAATTTTAAATGCATATAACTTCTACACTATCAATCGTATTTCAACCAAATTTCGTATGTGCTATGTGTACATAAACAGATATGACTGAACGTATTCTTAAGATCCACCAGGGCTGCCAACTGTTAATAAATGCTCTCAATTTATTTTATCCAATTACCAATATATCAGAAAGTATGCAAGCCGACAGCTTTAAACTATGCACACGTATAGTACCTAACATTCTATATTAATTTGGAGTAACTTATATACGTCAGTGCTACCAACATGATTCTAAGCCTGCTGAGAGGTCTAAATTTAAATACATGTAACTTCTATACTATCATTTGGATTTCAACCAAATTTCGTGTGTGCTATGTGTACCATAACAGATATGTACATGCCGATTCTTAAGAGTAACCAGGGCTGCCAACTGTTAATAAATACTGTCTCTACTTTTGTTACCCTAATATCAATATATCAGAAAGTATGCAAGCCAATAGCTCTTAACTATGCCCACGTATAGTACCTGGCATTCTAGATTAATTTGGAGTAACTAATATACGTCAGTGCTGCCAACATGATTCTAAGCCTGCTGATAGGTCCAATTTTAAAATGCATGTAACTTCTATACTAACTAATGGATTTCATTCAAAATTGACACAACAATAGATCAGATTATTTCAGATTATTTCTGACCAATACATGTATGTCATTGTTGCCAACATGATTTTATGAGCGCTGTTAGATCCAATGTTTAACTGCATGTAACGTCCATGCCATCCATTGGACTTCAACCAAATTTTGTATTCTGTACCTTAAGAGATGGAACTAAGAATATATTCAGTCACCAGGGCTGCCAACTGTAGTTCTCTATTAGGCTACATTACGCCAGGTATACAGTATATCGAACTAATTAGAAATTTCGAAATTATCAACTTAATTTTGTCATTATTCTAGATAGATCCATATAGATTAATCATTGGCATGAATCTTAAATTTTAAGAAAAGTAGGCTCTTTAGTTCGTCACCAAACTTCTTGTTTTTTATTTGTAATGGAAAATATCCTAAATTCTAAATTATATTTACAGGCGGATGATATTGCTTATTATATTCTAAAGTTTAAAATATATGCCAATCCAGTATTGATTGGTTGATTGCCATTTTAAACTTGAGAATTCATGTATCAATACGGATTACAAAAGAGCATTTTGCTAACAATGGCAAATGTATTTGCATTCTTCTCTTCTTCTTCTCCTTCTATTTCTCGCGGATGGGTCACTTAGGACCATGCGGAATCAACGTATGTTGAGCCTTCCTCCTTGCCCAATAGCTCTTCATATGCAAGGATTGTTGTAGTTTCTGTTCCTCCGACCATGCATGTTGTGTTGGTTTCTTCTGATCTGCCTCAATTCCCCTTGTGTGAACAGTATTCCTGATTACATTTCTATTCATCAGATTTGACATTCTATTGCTTATTATATTCAGTCTTTTTCCACTTTTCAATACAATATAGTTCCCCTCTGAAGGAAGGCATACTGATGGATTTTTACACTCTTAAAAATCCGACGACTTCGGCCGGGTTTGAACCCGCGATCTTGGGCATAGCAGTTTAGCTTGCTACCGACTACGCCACCAAAGCCGACCTTGACTTGCTCTACTATTTCTTTATATCCAAGCATTCTCTTTCTTTTCAATAGTTAAGGTCCTACTGTTCACTGCCTCTTTGTTAACTCCTGTTTTAATATATCAGCCCTTAATGTTAATTTCAAATTATAAAAGCCACCTTGTCAAACGGAATATCAATGTCCAAGTACAGGGCGCCAGGAAATGTTCTCCATAGTGGCTACTTGCAGCTGCGAGAGGTAGCGTCATCAGTTTAGTTGGCAGCATGGTGTCCTTGACAGGGTGAAGGCCACATGATTGTGTGGGCTGTGGGCTGTCGAAATCGTCAGTGTGTATAGTTAGATTATTGGAAGAGTGCAACCGTATGTTATGAATGGCTGTGGGGAATATTACATTTTTTGATTGTTTTGTTACAAGCGACAGTCGTGCTGCCAACAGAACCGGAGACGCTATCTCTCGCAGTAGCTTGTAGGCACTGCTGAGAAGATTCTCTGGCGCCCTGTATTTCACACATTCTATAATTATTTAGTAATTCCTTTTTGTGACATTTTATTTATTTAAATTAATGACTTTTTGTAAGGATATCCACTTTCTTTTTGGTTTTTGTTAAGATAGTTTCTAAGATTTTTTCACGGTGACGAAGTTATCATTGATATAACCAAACATGTACCTGTTAATTTAATTATTAAACTACTTTCTAGTGTTTGACAAGGCGGCTTTTATAATTCGAGATTAATATCAGTCAACACGGTTACCATATTCATAATGGTTAATGTCTATACATTTTATAATTAATGTTAATGTTTACTGAGCAATCGTTTCTATGATAGAACATTCATCACATGACCTTGCAGAAGATGAAACCTTCTTGAAGGATCTCTTTTTTATAATCATCATCATCATCATCATCATCATCATCATCATCATCATTTCCCCTTATCCAGCTCCTGCTGGGTTGGGGTATTTATGGCACTTCTCCACCTTCCTCTTTCTTTCCACCATTCCTCTTCCACGATCTTGTCCCAGTCCAAATTTCTTTTTCTTATGCTGTTCATCACTGAATCAATCCATCTTGTTCTAGGTCTTCCTCTTGCTCTCTTACCCTTGCACTTTACCTCCAGCATCTGTCTTGGTATTCTCTTTTCCCCATCCTCTTTACATGTCCAATCCACCTTAGTTTATTCTTCTCAATTCTCTCATTTAGTTTTCTCATCCCAACTTCCTTCCTAACATCTTCATTCCTCACTCTGTCTTTCCTTGTCTTTCCTATCATACTTCTTAGGAATTTCATTTCACTGGCTTGAATTCTACTCCCTTGCCTGCTTATCAAGGTCCAAGTCTCAGCTGCATAAGTCATTATGGGTACAAAGTACACTTTATATATTATCTCTTTGCTTTTCCTTGGTACTTACTTATCCCAAACAAGTTTTCTTACACTTTCATAGAATGCATTGCTCTGCTGTACCCTCCTGCCAATCTCCATGTCCAACCTACAAGTTTGCATTAATTAACTTCCTAGGTATTTGAACGTGTCCACAATTTCCAAACTCTGACTTCCAATTTTCACAGCTCCCTTTCCTTGTCTTTCCCCTCTTGTCATCACCATGGTCTTGCTTTTCTCTATACTGATTTTCAGGCCGTACTTCTGAATATTTTCGTTCAGTGCATCTAGTTGTTCTTGCACTTCTTCGGCGTTCCTTCCCCAGACCACAATATCATCTCCAAATAACAGGAACTTCATTTCTTTATTTCCGTAGACTTCCTTTGTTTCCTTTACAATTTCATCCATTACCATTATAAACAAAAGAGGTGACAGCACATTCCCCTGTCTTAGTCCAGTCTTGTTCCTAAACCATTCTGTCTTTCCAACTGGGGTCAGCACCCTGCTAACACAGTTGTTGTACATTGCTTGCACCATTTCCAACATTTCTCTTGCCAGTCTCTTCTTAACCATGGTTTCCCATACCTTCTCTTTTATAATATCACTAGAAATCCAGAGTGCCTTCAGCAACCATTGAATGAAGCACTAAATTTTGTTAACAAATAATGATGCTGGCTGTGCTAGATTCCATTTACAGCAGAGTTTAGAAGTAAAATTAATTGTTTGTCACTTGCAGTGTTTTACCTGTGAGTGTAAATGGCTCATATTGTACAAATAGTAACATCATCTTGCTTACGACACTATAGTTAGAGCCCTGTGTGGATGAACAAAACACTATCCGCATCCGCCCTGCATCCGCACGACGGTTATCTGCATCCGCACGACGGTTATCTGCATTCGCATGTTTGTTATCCAAATCTACTGGCATTACAATATAGTAAATTATGCAACAAGCCTATAATGGCAATAATTAAGACACGAGTATGTTTATAAAACGAGCTTATGCGAGTTTTATAATTTTCATATGAGTGTCTTAATTACTATTATAGGCGAGTTGCGTATGACTGTTTATGTTCGAACATAAATATTCATAAATATCTGTCAAGATTTTGCCTGTTTTATGTACTCAACAGAGCGCATGAGATGCAGAGAATGCCTTGTATATGACCATGGCCTCCTCGATTACCCTACTATGACACTAGGCCAGGCAGTAAAATTTAAATTAGAAGGCCATGGAACTCAGCGCATCTAATTATCTAATAGGTCAAACAACTGTTTCTTGAGCTCTGATTGGTGGGAGAAACTGTTTCATAATGAAAAATAGTGTTATAATGAGCCTCATTATAGTACAGTTTTCTGACATATAATAGTCAGGGTCGAACATAAATATATTTAATAACAGTAGATAAAGCATAAATTACTAAAGCAACATACACTCTCCGGCATAAAAAGCGAAACACAACAATTATCAGGCAAAAATCAATGTTTGACCGTTACAAACCTGGTATAAATTGAATGCTGTGACTTTGCAGCCATATGGCAATGTGCCTTGATTTAATTAGCTCATTTGGGAAGTTTCAGCGCAACAATAATTATTGATAAACATTGTTGATCCAATGTTAACATTTTTCCGACTTCGGACAACAATAACCACAAACAGCTGTGAATTCTTGTGCCGTGTATTTTTGTGAACATTACGGTTTGTCTACAACATACAGTGCAACAGGTCGGAGAAGAGTACGATGGATTCCAGGTTTCAACATTTCGAAATTCATGTTCGTGCACTGTGTTGTGATTATCTTGATCAATAATGTGTTTCAATTATTGTACTAATTAAGGTAATTAACTTAAGGTACATTGCCATATTGTTTTAATGTCATAGTATTTGATTAATACAAGGTTTGGAACAGTCCAAAATTGAGTTTAATCTGAAATTCGTAGTGATTCGCTTTCTTTGCCGGTGAGTGTATTTAGACATTTGAGAAAAACGTTGTTCTCTTGGGCTTTGTATGAAATGTGCTATGTTTAAAATGAATGTTATACAGCCAGAATTGCAACGCTTTTCAGTTCGGAGTGTTAATTATGCTTAATGACATAATTTGAATGAGATTAGCTTAAATCATCATCTTACATTTGTCAAAAAGAAACATAACGGAAAAATAAACATTCAGTTCCTAATAATGATATTAAACATGATCAGATTGTATTCTAAAAACTGCCAATTTTCTCCAAAAATATTTTGCTGATATCCGCGGGTTTATCTGTGGATATCAGCATCCGCACAGGGCTTTAACTATAGTAAGTGCTTCTAGGGACAAATGATATGACAGTAGGGACTGCTATGATTATTGTACTAATGTATCTAATAAATTTGTGATATTTTATACTTATATTGCTGATGTAATATCCACTCATCACCAACCTTTTTAGAGTAAAATCCAGAACAAGGAAAGGAAAAATAACAACAACACTGCATTTGCTTATGATTTTCTGGATTAATAATGAAGTTTATACCATCAAAAGCCACCATATGTTTCTACAAGTTCGGAATTATCATTCCAGAAACTCATAATATTCATTATAAAAAAATGTGTGATTTAAATCAAAAGTGACCTTCGGAATATTTTGTTATTGATTATATTGATATATTGATTTTCTCTACTTTTCCTTCTTTGAAGAGTATATGAAAGTTATAAATGTTTCATGGCAGATCTTTTCTAAAATTGAATGGTTACCCCAAAGAAAGATCTAACCCGTAAGAAATCGAAAGTTGACTTATCAGTGGAATCTGTGTGTAATGCCATATAACCTGTGTATGTCATATTCCAGTTTCCAGATAGAGCATAAATTCAAATTCAGGTCAAGAAATTTCTAATGTTCCTTTATTTGTTTGTGAGAGGGCTTATGAATTCTGGTCCAATGAATAAATTATTTCATTCTAACATTAATTTTCTTATTCTTGTGCATATTCATTAACCCACGGTTACTTGCTAGATGAGCAACACACTCTCTTCTGTAGAATTATTCTTATTGTTGCAATGTTATAATACCTCTCATTTTGAAACTTCCTATTGGCAACTCCAGCTATCTGATATGTCATCTAGCGGTAAAAATTAGAAACTTACCAAGTAGGGTACATTTGTCACGTGGTGACTGGTTGTATATGGTTTCTTGTATTCGTAAGCAGATCGAGGTAATTTCTTCGTGTCTTTATACATAAGTAATAAGTTTTAATCGTTGATGGAGTGTAAAATGAGTAAAAGCAACGTATATTGCTCAGTTTACGGCTGTAAGTCGATACATAAAAGAGGGCTGCGGATATAAGTTTTCATCACTTTCCAAAAGATGTAAATAGCAATAGCCAAAAGGTGACGATACCAAATAAATACGGGCAACAGGAGCGGGTTGGACCACTCACCACTACACTCACTGACGACAGGACGGGTTGTTCACTGTTTACGCCGAGCCAAGCCGTACCAAGACAGCTAGGCCTACACCAGCCGACTACAGCCAAGCTTCATCAGTCAGGTATCCTTCCCCCTCCCTAGTTCATTTCCAATTACCCTACCAATCACCTCGCTCTGCGATATCCGAGCCATTCCACTACGAGTCATATAGGCCTAATTTGACTTCGCAGGGTAAATATCTACTCTGCGAGAACCTGCTACCAGTCCGATATTCTACACCAAACCCACCAGCTAACCATCTAAATCAAGCAATTCCTGTGTCCCCCGAGCTTTAATACAAGTTAAACTCATCCCTTCGCTCTACCAAGCAGCAAATAATTTCTACAGTCTATGGTACAGTGAGCAAACTCAAATATAGCTTTTAAAGTAACAGCGCCATGACTCGAACTGCTCAAAAACAGATACCAGCAGACAACCGATGCTTGATAATATGCAATTGACACATAAAATCCAGTGGAACACACAATCACGTGTATCGCACAGTTAAACAATGAACCTACAGAAGACCAATTACATGGTAATTTCAAAGCAAAGCATGAAAGAAATCACACATGACAAAATATATATAAATAATATTGAAATAAAAGAGGTTAATCAGGCAAAGTATTTAGGTCTAATCATCGACAAACACCTGACCTGGATTGAACACGTTGAACGAATTGCTAAGAAACTCTCACCTATAGTAGGGATCCTAAGGAAACTTCGGTATCTTATTCCCCTAAACCTTGTAAAACAAATCTACTATTCACTTGTACATAGCAAGCTCCAATATTTAAATGTTATTTGGGCTCACTGCAGGAAATCCACACTGAATGATTTAATGACTATTCAGAATAGGGCTATTAGAAACATATTTAACCTTCCTTACTGCACTCCAGTAAAAGATCTGTACATCAGAAGTAAAATTCTACCCCTCAGCATAAGTGCAGATCTCCGAGCAGCTATGCTAATATACAAAATTAAACACAACACAATACTCTATAGCTCTCCCTACATCTTGAACTCGGACAATCATTCTTATGGAACTAGGCATGCGAAGGACGTAGCCTTATATATCATTCACTCTTCTAAATACGGTAGAAATAGTTTCAAGTTCTCTGCATCACAGTTATATAATAAACTTCCCGATGAAGTAAAAAGTGCACCAACTTTGTCAGTATTTAAGAGGAAAACTACGAAAGTATTGTGGGAAAAATTCGATGCATCGTAATACATCAAATAAGCTCAAAAATCCTGTGCTTATCATTTTAAGAGACCTTGGTCTAAACAATCTTAGATATAGTATCAACTTTACTAATAGGCCTATGCCCTTATTCATCAATTTGTGTTACCTTCAGAATTTTCTTCCTGGTGTGTAAACACACATATTACTGTACAATTCCTCTGTACGAGCCTATGGCTCTTTGGAATTAATTGAATAAATATCATACATATATACAATCAAAAATAACACTGTCATTATTTTAGGGACCACATTTACTGATTATAACCGAAAAATAAAAAGTGTTCCATATCAAACGCGTGTTATTGAGTATTTTTACCCTACTTATCCAGACCGACCACAGTGCCCCAAGTGTTAGTTTGAGTTGCCAATACCTTTGAAATAGTCCGTTATCATTATTTTTTCAACCAAAGACTCTCAGTCTAATATTAAACGTGACAGTGAGCTTAGTAACAGTGTTAGTAATATTTCACGTATTGTAATAAATACAGTTTTGCATTATGCTTGTGTTTAGTGTGAATTGATGACTTACTGGAGTATTTTACAAGGCATTCATTGGTCGGATACTTCCATGTTTGGATGAAAAGGACTTCAACAATAAGAGTGATTGCAGATTAGATTTACGAAGATCATAACTTTAAAACAGATTTGCTTGTAAGTAATAAGAAAGAGAGGCATTTCGTTGATTGAAGGCCAAAATCCATTCATTTTACAAATATAAACTGTTCTTTACTTTTATGTTGGGTTACATGGTTTTTATGTATATTTCATACCAGCATACTTCTATTTGTTTAAATTTAAGTATTCGTAAAAGATGGTATATTGGCTTTCACGGCCAGTGAATTAAAACTCAGCAATTTTTCTAGGTTTATGCCGTATCTTGTGCGGGGCATAGCCTAGGCTCTTGGAGCCCCACTGATGAGCGCGCTTGTTGTTCCTAGACGAAACCCCACACAAACCACGGCATGAACCTAGAAAAATTGCTGAGCTTTAAGTATTCGTGTTCCTAAATAAATAGCTTTCGGTGGCGTAGTCGGTTGCATGCTGAGCTTCTATGCCCAAGAAGTGGCTTCAAACCTAGCCGAAGCCGTCGGATTTTTTTAAGAGCGTTAAAAATCCCTCAGTATGCCTTCCTTCGGAGGGGAAGTAAAGCCGGCGGTCCCATGTCATAGATTTATGGCATGTTAAAGAACCTTCCACTAATTACACCTGTGTGAAGCTAAATTGGATAGGTTAAGAATGTAAACAACGCTCTTAGGTTTCTACGTTCGTTGCCAAGAGCCGACTGCGGTGACGTCTAGTAGCTAAGTTCTGAACACCGGTTATCAGACAGATTCTACACACTCCCAAAGTACACCGGGCTACATGACCGCGTTGTCGCAGTCCCTAAACTTAAGAACCAACCAAATAAATAGCTATCTAAAATCGATTTATTAAAATTACCTTCATCTTATCTTTATCTTTAATAATGTAAAGGTAAGAGCTGCACTCACTAGCAAGTATCAGCACATGAAACACCTAGCAAGTAAAGTGTTAATGGATGTTATGGCCACATCTATTTCCATCCAATTAGTAGCTGTATGTAGTAAAATGTCGCTATAACCTTATTCCATATAAGTTGAGATTAATTGCAACACACCAGAGCCGCAGAGAAGAGCTCTTACACTACCTTCGATTGAAATATTACAGACACCGTATCAATTGTAAACTGGCTTTAACTTCACATGAGTAGGAGGTAAGAGTTCTTCTCCACGGCTCTGGCATGTTGTCATTTGACTCTCAACTTATATGGAACGGTCCATTGCTTTATATTATATAGCGATGAAATTCTTCTTCATCCCTTTCCTCTTTTGTCTTCAATCTTCCCTTTAATTATCAACTGTAGAAGGTGGTATTCTGCAGAATGTGTCCCAGGTATGAAGTTTTCCTCCTTTTAACAGTAGTGAGCAATTCTCGGCCTCTATTTATCCATTGCTGGATAATTTTGTCACCTAAAATAGCATGTGCTGAAACGTAGCAAAATACACTTGTTTTGTAATTTGAAGTTGTAAAATTGAAATTATTTTTAATTCTTCAGAATTGCTTTTTGGGTTATTAGGCTGTGTGTAATGTTTCTTGATTTCTTCTGACATTTCACCAACAAATCAGAACAAATCTTTGAAACTTGTTGGTGAAACATCAGAGGATATCAAGGAACGTTATACACAGCCTAATAATCCAAAAATCCATTTTGAAGAATGCTCAACCGGCCATGAAGTTTGTAATTTTTAATTCATCAACAAATATGTTTGCTTCAGATTACAGTGAAGAGTTTGTTTAGTTGTGTTAAGAATGAGACTGTGTAAACTAGTAGGTCACGTGCACGTGCAATTAGAATTAGAAATAAAAAGCTGTGTTTGAAGGGCATAACTAATATACAATATATTTTGCATTGTAGATGGTTGGAGAGGATACCGGCAGTTTTTTGGTATCACTGATAGAAATTTTATGAATGGTGGTGGTCGTCTTCAGAAGAAAGATGGAAAATCTATTTTACAGAACCAAATGTGCCGCCTTATCTCTGGCACAGAGGAACAGAAGTCTGGTGGACCTTTTCCTTGTGAAGTCTGTGGCAAATCTTATAAGTGTAGAAACAATTTACGAAGACATGTAACACTCGAGTGTGGTAAAGATCCTCAGTTCCTCTGCCCTATTTGTAATTATGCATCAAAATACAAGGCTAATCTACAAAGGCATATGAGATTCAGGCATCCTACTTTTGACTATACTATGCATGGCTATTGATTTTTAAAAATTGAACTGCATGCATTTTTGGGCATTTAAGTGTATTTTGTAGAATATAGGAAATGTCTGATAAAATATTTTAAGGCAGAGTGCTTGTTGGAATTGAGTCACCATTGTTAAATTATGCTTTCTTCTATTATTTTTGAGGATTTGAAATATTTTCAGTTAGTATGTGAAATAGCTTAATCAGGTGGAGCAGTTGTAGCGGGTCCAACTCATCACTCCATCATCATCATCATCTTGTACAGTTTCCAGCCCCAAGCTGGGTCTGTTTGGAACATAAGCCTCGCCACTTAGTCCTTTCTTCCCACCACCTCTCCGCTGTCACTCTAGTCCAGTCCTCGCCTCTCTTCTTAACACATTCCACCACTCCTTTCAGCCATCTATCTCTTGGTCTTCCCCTTGGTCGTTTCTTCTGCATCTGCATCTCATGTATCCTCTTGGGAATCTTCTTCTCTTCCGTTCTCTTTAAGTGTCCATACCACCTCTGTCTTGATGTCTCAATCCTACCCTGCAAAGGCTCCTCTTTCACTATTTCCCTGACCTTTTCATTCCTCACACTGTCTCTTCTTGTTACTCCGATCCTACTTCGTAGGAACTACATTTCACTTGCCTGGATTCTGCCTATGTCTCTTTTCTTCATTATCCACGTTTCTGATGCTTAGGTCAGTATCGGGATATAGTAGCTTCTGTATAACACTTCCTTTGCTTTTTTGTGAGACATCTTTATTCCACACTAAGCTTCTAATGCTTCTGCCTGTCTGCCACGTTCCGTAATCTCTTTGTCATTTCTCCCATTTTCCTCCACTATACTTCCCAAGTACTTGAGACGTTCCACCTTCTTCAGCTGTCCACCTCCAAGTGTTATCCCACTCATTGGTCTGTCCCTTTTCCTGGTCGTTAACAGATCACAAATTCAATTGCTTAGGAAGTTGGAATTTTGATCTGTGGGAAAAATTCCCTTGTTAGAATATCGTAAATGTGAACTGTCCAATCTCACTGAAACTCTGGATACATGTTGGTAAGATCACAAGAAGTTGGATCTCATCTGTGAATAGACAATTAGTTGACTTGGTAATGTACAGAGTGATTTTTAGCCCGGTTGATGGGTTCATGCAGCCTGCTGGTTGGAACTTCAGTGCTCACCGCCCGAGCTATGTGTCACATTCTGCTGGCTATCAGCAGGAAAGAAAGTATATTGTTAAATGTACAGTAGTTACAGTCTGCCTTGTTGCGTAGGGGGTAGGCATGCTTGGCTGTCGAGTCGAAGGCCCGGGTTGGATTCCCATCAAGAAATTTAATTCTGGTCTGAGGCTAGAACGGGGTGCACTGAGCCTCGTGACGCAAAACTGAGAAGAGGAGGGTTTTATTCCCACCTCAGTCATGCGGGAAGTGGTTTTCCGTGATTTCCCCACTTCTCATCATCATCATCTTGTACAATTTCCAACCCCAGGCTGGGTCTGTTTGGAACATAAGCCTCGCCACTTAATCCTTTCTTCCCACCACCTCTCCGCTGTCACTCTGGTCCAGTCCTCGCCTCTCTTCTTGACACATTCCTCCACTCCTTTCAGCCATCTATCTCTTGGTCTTCCTCTTGGTCGTTTCTTCTGCATCTGCATCTCATGTATCCTCTTGGGAATCTTCTTCTCTTCCATTCTCTTTAAGTGTCCATACCACCTCAGTCTTGATGTCTCAATCCTACCTTGCAAGGGCTCCTCTTTCACTATTTCCCTGACCTTTTCATTCCTCACCCTGTCTCTTCTTGTTACTCTGCTCCTACTTCGCAGGAATTTCATTTCACTTGCCTGTATACTGCTTATGTCTCTTTTCTTCATTATCCACGTTTCTGAAGCATAGGTCAGTATCGGGATATAGTAGCTTCTGTATAACACTTCCTTGCTTTTTTTGTGGGACATCTTTATTCCATACTAAGCTCATAATGCTTCTCAGAAATGCTTCTGCCTGTCTGCCACGTTCCGTAATCTCTTTGTCATTTCTCCCATTTTCCTCCACTATACTTCCCAAGTACTTGAGACTTTCCACGTTCTTCAGCTGTCCACCTCCAAGTGTTATCCCACTCATTGGTCTGTCCTTTTTCTGGTCATTAACAGGATCTCACATTTACTGAGGTTGAACTTCCATCCACTTCTAATGCAGTCAAATAACGGGATGTTTTCTAACTTAAGGCCATGGCTGCCTCCTTCCCAATTCTATCCCCAATTTACAAATACATACACTAGAGCAGGCATCACAGTCACATGACCATGATGCCGCAAAGCCCCTTATTTATTTAGCCTATGGCATACAAGTACAGACATTATTACTAATGAACAATAATTATCAATGAACTAAACTACAAACAAACATCTAGACCTTGTACTGTATATACTCAATACATTCTGGGATTGCCAACAAGAATTATCTTATTAAAACCACCTAGTCAAACACTAAAGAAACGTTTAATTACATTATTAATCGTACATGTTTTGGTATTTCATTGATACCTTCCTCAGTGTGATTGATATTAAATCTTAAAACTAGTTAACAAAGCCAAAAATAAATGGATATCCTTACAAAAATTGGTTTAAAATCAAAATTGAAAAGCTTGCAAATAATTAAATGCCATGTATTAAAAAATGATAGTAAAATGATGCTATTAAAATGAGAGATCTACCTTATAAACTGCCTACGTCAAAGGTAGATCTCTTATTTTAATAGCATCATTTTACTCATCATCATCTTCCTTTCCCATTGTCCAGTTGGCACTGGGTGGGGGAAAATATGGTTCCTCTCCACTTTGTTCTTTCGTTCCACCATTCCTGTTCCGACGCAGTGTTCCAATCCAGGTTCCGTTTTCTAATACTATTCTCCACAGAGTCCATCCAACGCATTCTTGGTCTTCCTCGTCCTCTCTTCCCTGTCATCCGTCGTTCCAGTGCTCGTCTTGGTAGCCTTACTTCATTCATCCGTTTGACATGTCCAAACCATCTCAATCTGTTTTGCTCCAGTTTGTCATTTAGTTTCTGTACTCCCAGTTCTTTCCGTATATCTTCATTTCTCACTCTGTCCCTACACGTTTTCTGGACCATACTTCTCAGGAATCTCATCTCAGCTGCTTGTACTCTGCTCTCATCCCTCTTAGTCATTGTCCAAGTTTCTATCATTTACTATCATTTTTTAATATATGGCATTTAATTATTTGCAAGCTTTTCAATTTTGATTTTAAACCAATTTTTGTAAGGTTATCCATTTCTTTTAGGCTTTGTTAACTAGTTTTAAGATTTAATATCAATCACACTGAGGAAGGTATCAATGAAATACCGAAACATGTATGATTAATAATATAATTAAACGTTTCTTTAGTGTTTGACTAGGCAGTTTAAATAAGATAGGCCTAATACTATCAGTCAACACGGTTGTTAATTATTACCATTGCCATAATGGTCAATGTTTACGCATTTTATGCCAACAAGAAGTCTTCAAATCACCCTCCGTAAGCTCTGATGCTGCAGTCGTCCCTGATGTGCTCAGCAGTCCGTCGGGGCGCACCATTGTCGCATACTGGTGAGGACAACATTCACCATTTAAAGAGTGAATCCCCGCATCTTCCATGTCCCTTCCTAAGGCGGTTGAGCATTGACCATACCAAAGCCCCTAAAAATAATCGACAATGATGAACAGTAGTTATCTTAACAATTTTAATACAGAAGATGTTGTTTTGCTGACACCTTCGGATAAAGTTGCCATTCACTTTATCCTGGCCACACATTACTCATAATTAATCTGTCTTTGAAAACTTGAAACTTGATTTGCCTGACGAATGTCGTGGTTCCAACAGACAATGGACGTACTTCAGTCTACTGAGCAATATGCCGTGATTAATTTTTAAGGAGAACGTTCGAAGCAAGCACCTTCTCCTGTATAAGAAGTCTGTGGTTAAAAATGTGACTTCTTGTCGACAAAGCCTCTGGTTTTCTTTACTTTCTTTACCAAATTGTGAATTGTGAGTCTAACCTGTGTTATTGTACTGTCTGTAGTAGAGAATGTAAGTTACATTGCTGATGATATAGGATATTTTTAAATCAGGTAGGAGTGGCCTGTTTGCCATCTCTTGATGAATGCAGTACATTTGCATTTGTCTGTAGGCACAGGCTAGAGTAAAATGTGGCTTTTCACCGATGTCTCAGTCTCACTCATGGCTGTGATTATATGGAAGCTACTGAGGTATGGGTGGTGCTTAGTAATGACATTCAGGGCACAGTCAGTGCCTGTGGATGTTGTGAAAGGTTCTGCTTATAGGGTTAGTACTGCTGTTCTGACATAGTGAGGAAAGCAATGACAAACTACCTCACTCCTCTTCTTGCCTAGTACGCCTCAACGTAGCGCTGCCTTGGACTTTTGTGGGTATCTATCCACATAACCTGACGGCGGTGCTTTTTGAGGATCCAACCAGCCTTCGGGCCGACTACCTAACAGACAGCAGACAGGAATTGCCAGGCTTAAGATAGCATTGGACTAAATAGTAAAATTGAAGACAACCTCATGGTGTAGCAGCTTAGGTTCAATTCCCAGCTCTGTCAAGAAATTTATTTCTGGTCTGAGGGCTGGAATGGGGTACACTCAGCCTACTGAGGCAAAATTGAGGTAGGCTCGATTTCCACCTGAACCATCCTGGAGGTGGTTTTCTTTGGTTTCCCACTTCTACTCCAGGCAAATGCCGGTATGGTTCCTAACGTAAGGTCACAACTGCCTCCTTCTCTATCCTTGCCTGAATTACAAATACATAGCCATCACAATAACACATGTTGTCAGACAAAAATTCCACACTCGCCCAAGTACATGGGGCTAAATGGTCATGATGTCCAAGCCCCTCAAATTTAACAACAACAAGCTTTTTTTATAGAACAAATGCACGGGGTAAATACGCTGCTTCAAAGTAAATTTATCAAAATTATTTCTAATTCTAAATTTATAAAATATAAGAAGAATGTAGGTGTTCCTGGTCATTCTTAGTTAAAAACACTCTTAACACTGCACACAAACAAATTCGTCTTTCAGACTCATCATCATCATCATCATCATCATCATCATCATCATCATCATCATCATCATCATCATCATCATTCCCCTTATCCAGCTCCTGCCGGGTCGGGGTATTTATGGCACTTCTCCACTTTCCTCTTTCTTTCCACAATTCTTCTTCCACGATCTTGTCCCAGTCCAGATTTCTTTTGTTGGAAGTCTTTCAGACTGTCGCACGCTAAAAGGTTTTGCCTGGCGCCTTTAGGATGACTGACACAGTCAGAAATATGAGACATATGGCTCAGCCGGTGAGCCTTCTTTTTCGAATCAAAGTACTGCGTTATGCTCATTGACCATGCTAAAATACACCCTATAAGTGAAGATAAATCTGTTTCAGCAAACTCTCCATCATAGAGCCCATTGGTGCAAATCTTTTTCAGCAAACTCTCAATCATAGAGCCCATTGGTTGCAAATTTAAACTATATCTCAAACAATTGATTTTATGACAAAAAATCCAATAGCTTTGCTGATAAAACTCAGAGATTAAGGAGTAACGAACATATCAGGGAATCTGGATAATCCACACGTGAATACCAAGTTGATGAATTGGGGATGACTTAGGAGGATAGCCTCTCTTAAGCAAACTCATGTGTATATAATTGTTGAAAATGTTGGGTCACCACCAGAATTTAACTTGAGATCCCTGCATCTTTGGATGGGCTATGTTACCTCCTTAATGTGGAAATTCACTTGTTTAGATGGACATACTCTCAGTGGTGTCCAAAATTTTCAGCAACTTGCTATATTTATGCCTATCTCACAGTACAGTGTTCTTTGAATGTGTAATGAGTTGTGGAGCAGGAGTTGGGAAATCTTTTAACTATTTAAATTAAATTCATACTAGGTTTTTTGTAATATAGGATCAATGAAAAGGTCTTAAAGAGAATTGAAACTTGTTTGATAATATTTTTTGTTTGTTTTACCTTGAATTGTTTTAGTTCCTCTTTTATTGTTTCATAAAAACAAGCCACTTTTCTTTGAAAGTGATGTACTGTTAAAACAGATCCCGGCATCTAGCTGTGCACTTGACCTTGAGAGCTCAGCGGTAGGAGAGGGGCGTGGAGCTGTGCGGGGATGGTGCTGAATACATCCCTGGCTGAGAACATTGACTCGCGGCAGTAGCATGTTCCCTGGCCTAAGCCAGTGGCAAATGTTTTACACTGCAGTAGTATGAAGGAGGAGGGGAATGGGCAAGTGCAGAGCTAGCTGCCGGTAACTGTAGATTGTGTGATAAACACTGATAGATTAAGACTGCACTGAAAGAGTGATAAACCACCAGGTTACCAAATGCTTTCATTCCACTTGTAGCATGTAGAAATGAGATTTCAGTCTGAATATTGTAGGGCTACTCATCCTTTTAGAGTCGCTTTGTAATAGGAAAGCTAATTGTGATGAAACTGAATAAAACGTGTTCTCCAGTACAGTTGTTCATTGTTACATGTGGAGCTTATGATGTTAAGCAGTGGAGTCTTGCAAACTTGGGTCATATTTATAGGTTACTATTAAATCTTTCATCACATTCAGAAGTAAAGAAAACCTAGAATCTCATATTGGAGACATAATAATTTTCTTTCTTGAAGAATATAATCAGCTGAACTGCTTCTCACAATCATATCTTCTCTTCTACTTGACCACACTTTCACTGATAAAAGATCTGCTTAGATGTGGCCAAAATAGAAATGTATGTGACTGATTGATTTCAGCTGTATGACCTATCAGTAGCCAGTGGGCAGAAATTTTCCTAGGGCTAGAACATGGGAGCCATTAGCAGGTTTGCCTCCCCAATTTTTACAAAACAATATATTTTAAATTCTCATAAGTATGCAAGTGTTTTACAATTGTTCTTACTAGTTCATCATGTGAGTCAAGAGAAAACTATTGGATTCTTCTGGTGATTCAAAATCTACACTAAAATGGTTCAAAGGAGACGTAGGGTACATAAAAACACTTGGACTTGATAGAACACACGGTAGTAGAGCAGAGTAAACAGCTCCTGGTGATTCAAACCCTACCCAAGATCTACACTACAGTGCTCAGAGAAGACATAGGGTACACAAAGACACTTTAACTTAATAGAGCATTAGCACATCATTAGTAGAGCGGAGTAAACACTTCCTCAGTACCATTCTTCAAATAAATGAAGTCACACTTCCCTCCCCATAAATGTTGTAGCTAATGGTCCCCTTCGTCAGAGAACAGTAGCACTTGTCTCCAGAACCTTCGTAGTTTGTTCCCAGAATTGCCATACAACTATACAGCTCAACCCATGGAAACAGGATGAAAGTGCTCATTAGTTACGCTGCTGGTAAAATAAAATCATCAGTGATGACAGGTTTTACAGAATATAGTTTCCAGGACTCTGCTGTACTATTTAATAAATGCTAATTTCTTGAATTTTTATTAATTCTTGAAAAAAGTCTCAGGGCTTTTCCATATACCTCGAATATAAGCATTCTGGACAAGAAATTAGGTTTATTCCTCCCGTTCACTGTGTATAGTACAGTAATTGTAGCATCCTATTTTTAGGTAGCTCTTTTGTTGCTCAACATGCTAATTGAACCTTAATTATACTAACAATAGGTGTAAAGGTGCCTGAGTGCCACCCCAGTACTTTTTCTGCAGCCTGGGAGCATCTTTTTATTTCTACTTTATAAGAAGTAATGGTCTTACTGGCAACTTGTGATTATTATTATTAATTAAATTGTTACAAATATATATAGTTTACAAATTCAGAAAGACTGTACTCATTTTGTGAATATCCTTACAATCTCAAACTATAAAATCTGCCTTGTCAAACACTAAGAAATTTAATAATTAAATTAAAACATACATGTTCTGGTATACAATGATACCCTCGTCATCGTAGATCTCCACTTAATATAAAACAAAGTCCCCGATTCTTGGATGTTACGGGTAAACTCGAGAACCACTGTAAGGATTTTGATGCGGTTTTCACCATTCTGTAAAGGATATCTCGAGGATGATTTCTGTAGGAAAAAAAAGTATTTATGATCAAAGGAAGCCGAGCAGTAACGAATTCAGTGGAAAAGTAAAAAAAAACCTGGCGTCTGAGCGCTTTGTAAGCTTACGCTGGGCAAACCGTTACAAATATCTAAATACTATGAGTGTATGAATTGTTCAGCATGAAAAATTCTACAAAAACGTCTGCGAGAGCATATGTCTATCTTCAATACATCACCCAGTATAAGTGTTTTTACGTTTTAATTTCTTCCAACCGTGTCCATTCAACTACTGAGGCGACAATTTACGAGCTAGCTAAGGGCAAGTCTATCATCCCTGTTACAGCCTAGCTAGTGGGCGAACCTATTGCCCCAGATCCAGCCACCAGCAAACCATTGAGTCGTGTTGAGTTAAGACTTCTGAGAAGGGTGGTTGTGTTTGGAATTTCCCTGGAAGTGCAACTCCGGTTTTCTTCATTTTGCCTGTGAAACACAGTCAAGTTAAGATTAGACGAAAGGGGAATTTGAGTTTCATTCACCTCGCCATTCCCTGGAAGTGCAACTCTCATTTCGCCTGTGATCTTTTCGTTGCGCAAAATTCACAGTCAAGTTAAGATTGGACGGAAGGGGGATTTGTGTTTCATGCACCTCGCCATTCCTAAATTACGTCTGACAAGAATTTGTTGCACATGCATCTCCATGATAATATAATTAATAGTCCAGTCAGTGATTTGAACCCATCATGCCGAGACGTAAAACGGATATTGGTCGTTGTTCATTGACAATGGAAAAAAGCGCTTATCACATAATTTATTCATAACTGTTCCCGGGCGAAGCCGGGTCGGGTTGCTAGTTAAATAATAAAAAGAATCTTAAAAACTATGTTAACAGGTACCAAAGAGAAAATGGATGTCCTTACAAAAACATTAAAATATAAATAAATGAAAGGTCACAAAAAATGTTTATAAAATACATAAAAGAAACAGGATTTAAGTTAATAGTGAATCGGACGTTGCTGCTGAGTGGATGGGATGTTGCTTCCAGCCAGGTATAATGATATGGAACAATGCATAAAATTTTAAAAAGATGAAGTCATCTAACCTTTGAAAAAATCCTGTTGAATCCTATTACGTTAGTCGTTTGTAATATGTTGTTTCCAGATGGTCGAAAATCAAATTAGTACATTCATGAAACAATGTGCATCAAATGGAACATGCAAATGTAATGTAATGTAATATGACAATAATGAGATGCATGACGAAGAAAGAAAGAAAGAAAGAAAGAAAGAAAGAAAGGAGAATGCCAAAAGGTAAAATTGTTTGGAAATAATTTAATTACCTAATGGAAGTATATTATTGAAGTAGCCTAAATTAAATATTTTATCTAATCTCATGGAGGGGAATAATTTCTTGTCCAGTTAGCTTGTAAATGTTAGATAATATTGTATTTTTGTGCGTGGACACTGATGTTGACTTATTCATTTGTGGTACAGCATGCCTGACAATAAACCTGTGATTGATTCACTTAGTCACCCACTCATTCATCATTCATCTAGAACAGTGGTTCCCAACTTGTAAGAGCTTGAGGGCCAAAATGGGAACCTCGCGTATGGTTGCTGGCCCCACTTTAATAATAGACTAATTTTCATAAAATGTAAGGCTGGATGCCCTTCCTGATACCACAGAATTTTTCAACTGAAAATTCTACCCCAGCAATCAGCGGGATTTGGTTTTATTGCTCAAAAATTATTCTACAATTCCATAAAGGAGAGAAATTAAAGATACCAAGATACCAAGAAAAATTTAAAACTCAGCAACTTTTCTAGGTTTGTGCCGTGTCTTGTGTGGGGTTTCGCTTAGGACACCAAGCTGGCTCATCAGTGGGCTCTTTGTGTCCCACCCAGACCCCCACAGGAGTAGCGAGCTGTGCACTACCTCCCTCCTTATGAAGCGCACCTGCTCTTTGCTGCGAGAACTAAAAGCTCAAGCAGCCATAACCTCCCTATGAAGGCTTCCAAAAAGATGGTATATTGGCTTTAACAGCTAATGAATTAAATCTCAGCAATTTTTATGGGTTTGTGCTGTGTTTTGATGAAGAACACTCAATAATGTAAGTTTATTTGAATTAATATAAAAATGGCAAACAGAGCCAAAAAAAACTAAAGAGACACTGAAATTAATAATTTTATCCAAACAATACTTACAAAAGGACAATTTGGTAGTACAGTAGAACGTCGTTTATCCGGACGTCAAACAACCGGAACGTCAATTATCCGGACGAGCCAAAAGAAAAGATGGAGCAGCGCGTGCTTGCTGTTGTTACGCGTAAGTGCGCGCTGCCTACAATAGTGAGTCGGTTTTAGGTTTGAATTGCTGTCTGTGTTGTCTCCTACCGTTTGTTTACTCTATAATGTCTCAACGTGTTGCAATGTGTGAGTGTGCTTACTTTACTGTATTACGTTGTGAAAATAGCTTCTACGAGTGTCAAAAAGGAAAAACGAAAAAGCAATGTTTTAGCGATTGAGAAGAAGGTGGAGATCATTAATAAACTGGATAAAGGCGAGAGTGTGAAGTGTCGAATGAAAACTTACAGTGTTGGAAAATCCACAATGATTTTAAGAACCGAAAAGGTGAAATTCTGAATTATGCATCGAAGTTGGATTGTGAAAAAGGGTTTAAAACAGAGAAAAACCATGAGATCAGCTACGGAAGAAAAATTGGTTTATTCAGACAAGAAGTAAGGGAGATCCCATTTCTGAACCTTTGTTATGTGAGAAAGCGTTGCTGCTAAATGAGAAGCTTGGTGGTTATCACTATTATGTACTGTGCATATTTCTTTTTCCTATGAAATAAACGCATGTTTGATTATCTGGAAAAATCATTATCCGGAACACTTTCGGTCCCAATTAGTCCGGATAAACGATGTTCTACTGTAATAAGTTTTCTTTGAATCAATATTAAAAATGGTTTCATTATTCCATGAGTAAAGGGAAGGTCAGTGACCTGCTGTTGCTGGGTTCTTGGGTCCCGTGTATAACGGTTTGCCATTAATTCTTTATTAAATTACTTTGTTCATTTTTGCCAAATAAAAATTACATAATACTTTAAAATGAGCAATGAAATATGTTCCTTCATGACTATTGAAACATTTCTTTCTTTGTAAAAGCTCTCCCGGGCCACAAAAACTCATCTTGCATGCGCCAGTTGGAAACCACTGATCTAAAATATGATTTATTTTGAAGTTGCATTGAATCATGCATTGCTTGTTGATCCAGGTCACAATATATAATGAAAGTGACTTTAATAAAAATAATGAATAAAAAACAGTTTGGTGAAATTCATTTTATTAAATATTGTAGTCTCATCATTGTTTTTTTTTCTTCTTGTTATATTCACAGTTATTTTCAGGTCATCGTTCACTTCACTCTTATTGGAAAAATAAAGTTCCAGTTCATCACTGAGATTCACATTCTTCTTCTTAGCTTGCCTGTCCGTTTCGGACGCGGGCGATCAGCATGGCTATTCTGGCTTTATCTGTGGCAATTCGGAACAATTCTTCAGAGCTTTTGTTGAACCAGGTTCTAAGGTTGTCGAGCCAGGAAATTCTCCTTCTGCCGGGCGATCTCTTTCCTTCTATTTTTTCCTTGTAGTATAAGTTGAAGCAGCTCATACCTTTTTTGATTCCTCATAATGTGACCAAGGTACTGTAGTTTACGACACTTAATGATGTTGATCAGTTCTGCTCATTTTTTCAACTCTACGTAGAACTTCCTGATTTGAAACTTTATGAATCCATGATATTCTCAGTATTCTTCTGTAAAGCCATAGATTCACATTAGGCATGGTGTTTGAAGCCATTTTCAGTGTTGCCTTAGTAAACAAAAGTTAGATGCTCTTCAGTCGGTCAACACAATTTTTCCCAAAGGAGATGGGGTTATTCCCAAATCCTTAAAAAAATTACATGAGATTAACAAATACACTTGGATGACCAGTTTCGATCATCATCAGATCCATTACACTTAGGCCCTAAAATTGATATCAGAAATTATGGGTGAAAATATTTATAATATGTACACTTATATAGTTGCAGTATGAGTTGAGATAATTCAACTCGTCAATATTTGTTGCTTGTAGTCTATGTGATGTTTTGTTAAAATACTGGAGTTGGTGATTGATCTCCAAACTTGCTGGTTTGGGGTGAATATGTAATTGTCACTACAGGTTGTATTGCTCCGGCTACTTATCTGATGGTGTCTTGTGCTGTCCTGGTGAGAGCAGTCACTATCTACTTTCAATCTTCCCATTCCTTCCCATCCCTCATAAGGCCCCTGTTCGCTCATAATTTCAGACATACATTTTAGGGCCTACGTGTAATGGATATGATGATGATCGCTTGACGATCGAAACTGGTCATCCAAGTGTATTTATTAATCTCTTGTAAATACTTTTCAGGATTAGAGAAACCACCCTTTACAATTGAGTACAATCATGTTGACTGACTGAAAAACATTAAATTTCGATTATGACTGTGCCTTTAAGACAGATAATATGATAAAGCGCTGCATCTTGCAGCTGCCTTAATTCTCCCGACTAAGAGAGCATGGCTTAAAACACTGGGGTTAGTACCAGTACATCCGACTGTGTGTGTAAAACTAACTGAAGTATATCTTCAGAAACTTAAAATGTGTGAATATTGGCAATAAACTATTCAATAATGCTTCTCCTGAATGCCATAGGTGAGAAGTTCTGTCCCACAAGATTACATTATTTTGAATTTGGTCTACAACTGCAACTTCTGGCCTACGGACGTCTATTGCCGGCCCTTTCGGCAACCCTGGAAGTTCAGAGGCTCGCGCCAGTAGGACGAGGATACTAACGTGGAATGTAGAAGGGCTGCGAGGTGCAATGAGCCTCCTATCACGAGAAATCCTAAGCGAATATGACATCTGTATTCTCACGGAGACTATGATTAAAGAAGAAAAGAGATTCGACGTCCCCAATTTCTACAATTTTCATGCATTTGCGAGGCAGTGCAGGGAGAGGGGAAGACCATCAGGTGGCGTTGCCTGCATAGTTAAGCCTAAAATGGCCCCGATAAAGTTATTATGGAAAGAAGAGGACATACTAGTCGTGGAAACGAAAATCGGTGTAATAGTGGCGGCCTACTTCAATCCCAACCAGACCACCCCGGACATAATAGACCACCTTGGAGCTGCACTGAATACATTCCCAGGAAAAAGAAAGACTGTCCTTGCCGGAGACTTAAACTGCAGAATGGATCAACAAAACGCAAAGAGTGAAGAAGTTTTCAACTATCTAAGCCTAGAGGGTTTTAAAATACGGAACAAAACTCATGACTGGACGTACATAGGCCCCAACGGGACCAGCACAATAGACTTAATATGCACAAGAGGAACACTCGAAACAAGGAACGCAAGTACAATTAGGTCGGAGGGTGCTATTATACGCAAGCACATACCAGTGAGCCTAGAAATAGATGGAGAGATCTGCGATGGGGAAACTATAGAAGAACCGACCAGAGTGAGCAAAACTCTAAACAGAGATAAAATTAGAGATAAGTTGGAAGACATAGACAAGATGATGGAAAGCATCCAAGAGGGAGGAATCGACGAGGCGGCAGCTTGGATACAAGACTGCATCACCGGCGCAGCTACCACGCCTTCACACGGGAGAAAGGCTAAACCTTGGTTCGATGAGTCGTGTTTTAGTCAAAGGAAGGAAACCCTAGGCAAACTCCACAACATAAGAGTCACAAAAGACAACAAAGCACTGGAAGAATACCGACAACACAGGAAAACCTACAAAGAACTGATTAAAAAGAAAAAAAGGGACTTCATAGAAGAGACGCAAAGAGCGGTCATTGCAGAAGCAGAAACAGACCCATACCGTGCCCTGAGGCCAAAGATCCATAGCTTCCAACCAAACATATCATTGGAGACATGGGAGGAGCATATCAAGAACGTCACCTGTGCAAAGGAGACTAGACCCGAAACCAGGCCCCCAGAAGAACGCGATGTGTCAGAACCCATCAAAGAAGAAGAGATCACCATTGTAACGTGTTTTTCGAGGGGTTTTATGCAACTGGCATAAGTCAGTAGGAAGCCATTCTATATTTATTTACGCGGCAAAGTGTTCAGCCAAGAGAATTTTTCATGGTAATTTATTATTATTATTAATTTATTATAATTCTTATTTAGGTATTTTCGGAGCATTTTATAAAAATTATTAGCATTCAGATAGGTTTTCTATGTGTTAGAAAACGCTATCATGCAAATTATTACGAACGACGATATCATAGAAAATTATCTGATTACGGAATTTTACGGAGTTTTCGTCAGTTAGGGTATATCGAGAGACGTGACTCACTGGGATTTCAAGTACACGCTTAATCTTGTCGAGAAGCATGACGCAATCTTGGGTCGCAAGGTCTAGAAAAGACGAATTGTTGGAACGGAACCCTCCCGCCGAGTGTAATGACCCGGAGGAGGAGAAGATCGCGTGGTGGGTCAACCAATCAGTGAGGACGACGTAAGCTAGATGTCGGTACCATGGTGGGGGAGCCAACGTGTGCATATATCGTTCGACGCTCCGTGAAACGAGAACAATCTGTATAGTTCTTGCCGAGTGTGGATATACGCGGGAGTCGCTCCGATGTTCCGTGGGACGAGGACTATCTGTGAAATACTTGAGGAGTATGGATGCGCGTGCGAGTCGCTCCGATGTTCAGTGGAGTTAGGAACAATCTGTATAGTTCTTGCCGAGTGTGGATATACGCGGGAGTCGCTCCGATGTTCCGTGGGACGAGGACTATCTGTGAAATACTTGAGGAGTATGGATGCGCGTGCGTGTCGCTCCGATGTTCAGTGGAGTTAGTGAGTATCTGTGAAATACTTGAGGTGTACGGTCGCAAGTGCGTGTCGCTCCGATGTTCAGTGGAGTTAGCGACGAACTTTTGTAAAACTTGGTTGTACGAGTGTTTGGGTCCGAGGTACGGACCATAGAATTATCTAATCTACCAGAATATCATCAAATTCCGACGGAGATGACGACGTCCAGGAGACTGTGGGAAGCTCACAACATCATCAAGAACGAGGGAAATGCTTTGGCAATTTCCAGTGGTAAGCGCCAATGACGCAGAAATACGCAATCTCTCATTTTTCTTTGTTTTATATTTCATAATTCAGTAACTTCATAGCTTGGAAATAAGAGTAAAATCAATTTATCAGACTCCGTTTTCACGTAATTTTCTATCGGTAATATTCAAATCACAACGCTCCAATTTAAATTTTATACTTATTATTATTAATTTTGCTATTCTTGTTTTATATAATAAATTCATTTCTTTTACAATGCAATCTTTGCTTTCAGTAGGTAGCATTAGATATAGACCAATTCCTTCTCCTGATACAATTGTTTGTTGGGTTAATGATCAAATCATACCACGATCTGAGTGAATAGAGTCTTGAATGTGTTCTGCCAGAGCTAGACGTTGTTAAATACAAATTTAGATTTCAACATTGCATTGAGGTCTTGGCGCCCATTAAAACAACATAGCTTAGGCAAAGGTAAACAGTTACATTTCTCACCCAACAGTTAGGAGCTAGCAAGACGTTTCATTTGTCGCTACCAACATGGGGCATTAAAAAGACGTTTCACTTGTCGCCGACAACTTGGGGCTGAAAACCTAATAACATTTGTGGAAGGAGAAGGGTATATATTTCTGTGCCTGTATTTTGGGGGTTATTTGTCTGTATCAGTGTATATCATTATGGGGGATGAGAAAGAAAGACAGATGAGGTTACGTAGTGGTCATCAACGGGAGAGTGATGATACGAGCAGTATGTCGAGTGATGGTAGTACCGGGGTAGCGGAGGTAAATCCCGATACTGAAACAGGGAGTGTAGGCGGCCAACCAGAATTAAAAACTTTACTTCTCGAGTTTATGTATCAGAACAAAGTTAGTAGTGATGCCTTAAATGCAAAGTTAGAACAGAATAACGCTAAATTAGAACAAAACAGTAGGGAAAATAAAGAAAGTACAGAAGCTTTAAATGCAAAGTTAGAACAGAATAACGCTAAACTAGAACAAAACAGTAGGGAAAATAAAGAAAGTACAGAAGCTTTAAATGCAAAGTTAGAACAGAATAACGCTAAATTAGAACAAAACAGTAAGGAAAATAGAGAGAGTACTGAAACTTTAAATGCTAAATTAGAACAAAACAGTAGGGAAATGAGTGACAAATTCGAACTGATTAGAGGTGAGATCAGGGGGGTGATGGAAGAAAAAGAGATTATTGCAGATGTAGACAGAAAATTAGGAAAAGTACAGGAGGAGTTGGAAATTAGAATCAGTACACAGGCTGAAAATTTAAAAGAACTAGTGCAACTGGAAACACAGCAGGTCAAAAAGCAATTGGGGGGAGAAATTGACAAAATTCAGGTAGCTACTAAAGAGGTTAAGGAACAGCTGGGGGGTAGAATTGAGAAAGTCCACTCACAAATAGTTGCAGAAGTAAATGATTTAAGAGAGAGTAATAAAGAGAGCATTAGCAAGATTGAGGAGAAACAAGCAAAGCTATATGATAAAGTAGAAGAATCAGAAGGAAACATTAAATTAACAGTAAACAGTATTGAGAGGAAGGCTGAGGAGAAAATCGCAGAATTAGAATTAAAATTAAAAGCTAGGATCAGGCAAGAAAATAGTCAGAATAGACCAGTTTTTGTGAATAGCACACACAGGGAGGTAGAACTGGGTAAGTTCAGCAATCGACAGGGGTGCCCAATGGAGTTCATGAACACTATAGAAAATAAATTCGGGGAGAGGTTGGAAAATGGTAGTATTGAGTGGTGCCAGGTAGTTGAAATTTTAGAACAAGTGTTTGTGGGGGAAACGAGGAATTGGTTTGCTGTCTACAGAGACAAGTTTACTGATATGAATGATTTTAAAATGAAATTCTGTGAAAAGTTCTGGAATGAGGTTATTCAGTCGCAGCATCGTGAGGGAGTAGTGTGTGGTAAATATAACCCTAAAGGAAGCTCCACCATGACCGAATACTTTTTAGGGCAGGTATTTGTGTGTAAATATCTGGATGGCTTGAAGGAGGAAAGTGATGTGGTAAGGTTGCTACTTAGGCACTTTCCCTATAGGATCAAGGAGGCTGCTTGTATCCAGAATGTAAAGACTATATCACAAGTAGAAAATTTGTTAAGCACATTTGATGCACTAGGGAGAGGGGGTTATGAGGACAATTTCAATCGGAACCAGGGTAATAATAATAATAGGCCTAATGAAGCCAGGCATCAAGAAGTTCAAGGGAACGGTGGCGAAGGGGCCAATGCTCAAAATAGAAATAACAATAATCAGCTAAATCAGAACAGAGGAAATGGCTATGGTAATCAGTATCAAGGGAGGAACAATGATTACAGGGGAAATCAAGGGAGAAACAATGATTTCAGGGGAAATCAAGGGAGGAATTATAACGACAATAATTACAACCAGAATAGGGGTCAAGGAAGAGGACAGCCTAGTGGTAGTAATATACAGCCAAACAATGACAACACAACTCAGAACAACCAGACCAGTGCAGTAGTAACTAGTACTACGGCCAGCTGTAGCGGTTCTTTAAACGCGAACCAGGCTGCGAAGTAAGGTCAGAATCTCAGTCTGTAGCATGCCCTGTCCATACAATTATACAGGAACCCTATGACCTAAATGTGAGAAATGAATTATTACATGAACTAAATGATGAAGGTATTATTCAGGAAGTGGTTAGTAAGAGCCCCATAGTTAAATTTAACGTGTCCGAGGCGTACACAGATGTTTTAATTGATAGTGGTTGTATGAAGAGTTGCATAAGTAGTGCATTTTATGATAAAATGAAAGGAACTGGAGTAAATTTTGAGGAGATGCCAATTAAAAGCACTTTTGTTATCACAGCTGTTGGGAAGAGGTCTAAAGTAATTTCTAAGCAAGTTTTAGTAGACATTAAAATTAATAATCATGTAGAGAAGCAGATTTGCCTTGTAATTCCAAATTTAGTATTCAGTGTTATCTTGGGTTCAGAGTGGCTAAGTAGAGTGTCTGGTAACTTATGTTATGATGTAGGGAGTTTGAAATTTAAATGGGGAGATTCTGAAGTAGAAGTAGCGTTCAATGACCATATTCAGAGGAGTAGTATTGTTGGTGTGATTTGTACTTTAAATGAGATATCGCCAGCCGTAGAGCGGGGTTCTCCATGTTTTGTGGGCAGTGTGATTACGAACGGAAGTCTAGAGGACTCGTTACGTGAGGCTGCATTTCAGGGTAATATAGAGGTGGAACAATGTGTTCGGCTCTATGATGTGTTATTGTGTAATAGGAGAGTTTTTGAGGATCGCATTGGTATGGCCAATTGCTATACACATTCATTGAACGTTATTGATAGGTCAGTATTCACAGGACATAGATATCCTGTACCTTTCGCTTATCAGAGTGCAGTTGAGGCACAAATTAATCAGATGCTTGAAGATGGGATTATTGAGCACTCTAACAGTCCATATGTTAATTCTTTGATCACGGTACCCAAGACCGACGGCACTGTTCGTATTTGTTTAGACGCTCGTTTGGTTAACAGTAGAATTAGTTCAGATCAGCTGAAATCTATGTCAATAGAGGAATTAATGCAAACATTTGAGGGGAAGAAGTATTTCACTTGTGTAGATTTGAGTTCCAGTTTTTGGCAAGTGCCACTTATGTACGAAGATAGACCATTTACAGCTTTTAGTCATAAATATAACCTTTATCAATTTTGTAGAACACCTTATGGGTTAAAGAGTAGTTCAGCAGCTTTAATTAGGGCTTTAAACATCGCATTAGGGGATGACACAGGAGAGTTTGTAACCATTTACATAGATGATATGGTAATTAGTTCACGCAGTTTTGAGGAGCATCTACGTCATTTAAATATAATTTTTCAGAAGTTAGATCAGGCAGGGTTCACTTTGAAGCTGTCTAAGTCGTCATTCTGTCAGTCAGAAGTGACATTTTTAGGTCATAGAGTGTCAAGTAGAGGTGTTACACCAGAGGAAAGTAGGGTTAGCATGTGTGGACAGTAGCAACAGGGCATCGTTACGGACACTGAGAAAAATGCTAGGTAGAGCAACGTGATGACGTTCATTTAAAGGGAGCCACTTGCAAGGTTGGAAGCAGGTGACGCAGAAACATTTATAGTTTCCAAACGTATTGGGAAAACAGCATATGTGCTGGAGAATAGTGAGGGAAACAGATTATACGGAACGTATAATATACATAGTCTATGAAAATATGTGTCATAAAGTGAGTGTGTTTAGCTGGCGAGCCAGCCTATCAAATGAGTAAGTGTGGTGTCTGGTGCGTGGAAGATCTGGTCTTAAGGCAGGCGTATCAGAAGTCACACAGGGGGGTAGTATGTAAGTAAATGAGAGTTTTTAAGGTACAGGGAAATATGACGGGATTGTCGGATGCTGTTGAGCACTAAATTGTCTCGATGCACCAAGGCCATTTTGGCAGCGCTGATGGGTTCCCATTTATCTCCAAGAGATGGGGGAGCGCTTGAATAGGGCTTGTTAGCTTAAGGCGTCCACGAGATAAAAGATGGGCCATCAGAATGCGAGACAGTCCTTCATGAAACTCATACATATCAGCACACGTGATTTCTGTTTACGGCCTCGCCATGTAAGATTTGTAAGTGTGTAATTTAAGATAATATGTACAATGGTATTATTGGTGTGAGGAGAAATGGTCTGTGTTGAGAACTAGTATTAAGTAGAATATGGTTAACGGGAACTTAACAAGACAGGGCGATTACGGCACAGAAATATTTGGTGTTATATGTAATGCACATTTACTGTTTTTTTTTTCAGAAGTCAATATTAATTTAATCTACTTCAAAGAGAGATTAAGTATTATGGTCACGAGGCGCTGCCACAATAGTGTGATCGTGTGCTCAGTGATAAGTGGAATTAAATGTCACCATAAGGAGGGGACCTCCAGTGAAATTAGGAAGTTCTAGGGTGATATAAATATATCAGAACACCTTCGATGCGTGTGATATGACATCATAAATACATAGTGCTCACACATTAATTATGTCTATTTCTCCAACATAGAGAAATTTGAGAGGCGGAAATATCCGTGGAACACTATTCCATATGTAAAACATTGGACTGGTTGCAAAGTGCAATCCATTGTGACAACAAACTTTGACGCAAAGTGCGTGAAGAAAAAATATGAGTGTATATATCTGTAATTTAGGGTGATTTCGTTTATGTAATATGTATTTTGGATGGGGTTTATTAACGTGTCTGGGATAATCGGATAATGGACCGTCGTCACGGTAAATCATCCGATGATCCGAGGCGAATATGTAACGTGTTTTTCGAGGGGTTTTATGCAACTGGCATAAGTCAGTAGGAAGCCATTCTATATTTATTTACGCGGCAAAGTGTTCAGCCAAGAGAATTTTTCATGGTAATTTATTATTATTATTAATTTATTATAATTCTTATTTAGGTATTTTCGGAGCATTTTATAAAAATTATTAGCATTCAGATAGGTTTTCTATGTCTTAGAAAACGCTATCATGCAAATTATTACGAACGACGATATCATAGAAAATTATCTGATTACGGAATTTTACGGAGTTTTCGTCAGTTAGGGTATATCGAGAGACGTGACTCACTGGGATTTCAAGTACACGCTTAATCTTGTCGAGAAGCATGACGCAATCTTGGGTCGCAAGGTCTAGAAAAGACGAATTGTTGGAACGGAACCCTCCCGCCGAGTGTAATGACCCGGAGGAGGAGAAGATCGCGTGGTGGGTCAACCAATCAGTGAGGACGACGTAAGCTAGATGTCGGTACCATGGTGGGGGAGCCAACGTGTGCATATATCGTTCGACGCTCCGTGAAACGAGAACAATCTGTATAGTTCTTGCCGAGTGTGGATATACGCGGGAGTCGCTCCGATGTTCCGTGGGACGAGGACTATCTGTGAAATACTTGAGGAGTATGGATGCGCGTGCGAGTCGCTCCGATGTTCAGTGGAGTTAGGAACAATCTGTATAGTTCTTGCCGAGTGTGGATATACGCGGGAGTCGCTCCGATGTTCCGTGGGACGAGGACTATCTGTGAAATACTTGAGGAGTATGGATGCGCGTGCGTGTCGCTCCGATGTTCAGTGGAGTTAGTGAGTATCTGTGAAATACTTGAGGTGTACGGTCGCAAGTGCGTGTCGCTCCGATGTTCAGTGGAGTTAGCGACGAACTTTTGTAAAACTTGGTTGTACGAGTGTTTGGGTCCGAGGTACGGACCATAGAATTATCTAATCTACCAGAATATCATCAAATTCCGACGGAGATGACGACGTCCAGGAGACTGTGGGAAGCTCACAACATCATCAAGAACGAGGGAAATGCTTTGGCAATTTCCAGTGGTAAGCGCCAATGACGCAGAAATACGTAATCTCTCATTTTTCTTTGTTTTATATTTCATAATTCAGTAACTTCATAGCTTGAAAATAAGAGTAAAATCAATTTATCAGACTCCGTTTTCACGTAATTTTCTATCGGCAATATTCAAATCACAACGCTCCAATTTAAATTTTATACTTATTATTATTAATTTTGCTATTCTTGTTTTATATAATAAATTCATTTCTTTTACAATGCAATCTTTGCTTTCAGTAGGTAGCATTAGATATAGACCAATTCCTTCTCCTGATACAATTGTTTGTTGGGTTAATGATCAAATCATACCACGATCTGAGTGAATAGAGTCTTGAATGTGTTCTGCCAGAGCTAGACGTTGTTAAATACAAATTTAGATTTCAACATTGCATTGAGGTCTTGGCGCCCATTAAAACAACATAGCTTAGGCAAAGGTAAACAGTTACATTTCTCACCCAACAGTTAGGAGCTAGCAAGACGTTTCATTTGTCGCTACCAACATGGGGCATTAAAAAGACGTTTCACCATGGCCATACAGAAGAAAAGAAATAATAGATCCCCCGGACCAGATGGACTAAGGAATGAGCATCTAAAACAAACTACTGAGGAACTGGTACCGATATGGACGGCCCTACTAAACAAATGCTTGGAACTTGGGCAAATACCAAACGAATGGAAGAAGTCAACCATCAAGCTACTATACAAAGGAAAAGGGAGTACTGACGACCCAAATTCATACCGGGGAGTAGCGCTGGAACCCGCAGCCCTAAAGCTACTAACAGGAATATTGACAGCGAGAATATACGAAAAAATAGACCCAATACTACCAGAAGAGCAATGTGGATTCAGGAAGCATAGATCGACAACTATGGCTGCAGGAAGCCTATTACGGCACATAACAACAACACTAGAGAAACCCAAGAGCAAACTCTATGTAGTCTTTGTTGACTTCACGAAGGCTTTTGACCTGGTAAACAGAAAGCTGCTGATACATAAGCTGGAAACACTCATAGGTAGGTCAAGGCTGACGACCCTTATATCGAACATATTGGCAGAAAACTATATACAAGTGCAGGACGGAGTTGGACAAACCAAATGGATGATACAAACGAATGGAGTACTTCAAGGGGACCCCCTCAGTCCCATTCTATTCAATGCGCTCTCACACGCTGCAGGAGACAAAATAAAGGAATCGACTGAGTCCAAACTGTATATATACGCAGACGACATGGCAATCGCCTCAGAACAGATAAAGGATTTGCAAGATGCAATCAACATACTAAGCGAATGGGCCCTGGAAAACGAACTAACAATCAACGAGGACAAGACTGAGATGGTCGTCTTCCGGAACGGGGGCAGGTCAGCGGAATCAGACCAAGTGCTATGCAACGGCAAGGAACTGAAGAAAGTAAACAATTTCAAATACCTCGGCCTCACGCTCCAGGTAACAGGCCGAAGCTTCAGAATACATACAAGAGCGAAAGCGGCCGCAACAGTGAAGGCCATAAACGACATAAGCCATATTACCCAAATATCGCTGGAAACAGCAATGATGCTCTTCCGAGCCAAGGTCATACCCGTACTAACATACGGTCTGGAGCTTACATGGGAGTTTCTCAACTACAAACAGCTGGAGGAACTCGAAAAGGTGAAATCTAGGTTCCTCAAAAGAGCCCTCGGAGTCTCCAAGTCAGCCAAATCTCGGCTGGTATATGAACTGGCGAGAGAAACGTTCCTAATAGAGGACCTTCGGTCACTTTTACTGCTGCCTTCCACAGAAAGCTTCAGAAAATTACTCCAGGATCTGCAAAGCAAAAGGCTTGACATTCCGAAGGAATTCTACGCGACTGATGCCATGGTGGACAAAAGATGGATGCAACCCATATCCGAAATGAGACACGTCGTGACGAGACTCGCAGTTCATGGGTTCCACCATAAGGTCTGCTCACGAAAGACATTTCATGACCCGGATGAGAGGTGTATATGTGAGCTGTGTAGGAACGAATGCGGCAGGTACCATATCACGACATGCCCCAACAGAACTTTATCAATAGTGGCTTATAGTAAGGACTAGAAGCGAACCATAGTATCTAGTAAGTGTACATATCTGTAACATGTAATATGGCCAACTGGCTGCAATAAATGCTATTATTATTATTTTGAATTCTGCTTCCAGCAGGGCTTTTCAAATTGTAACCAGCATCCAAAACGAAAGAGCAAAGGTAAGAACCCGGCATGAAGTTACAACCTTCTGGTTAATAAATACACACTCTCAGTTTCTGTGTTGATAACTAGTATATTTCTGTGTTTTGTCAGAAGAGTCTGGAATTATTTACATCCAAGGAAGTAGAACTGTGCCATGCTGTGGTTAGCAATACTTGACAATTTAATATAGTTTTGAAACATCTGTCTCAACTTAAAAATAAACTGTATCAAGATTTTTCAGCTTGATACTGAACTGTGCCATGGGGTGGTTAGCAATACGTGACAAAATCTCAACTTAAAAATATACTGTATCAAGATTTTTCAGCTTGAAACTGAACTGTGCCATGCTGTGGTTAGCAATACGTGTCAATTTAATATAGTTTTGAAAAGTCTGTCTCAACTTAAAAATATACTGTATCAAGATTTTTCAGCTTGAAACTATCTCCTTTTTCTGCTTGTGGTTGGGACTCAACTACTCCTGACTGCTCGTGGTACCTATGAGAGCATCTATGGCATGAGGCAGGTGAGCACTCAACCCTTGAAGGTTTAGGTTACTAGAACTTGGAGGAAACACTGGCCTTTGGACTGATTTGTCAGGAGAGAAGACCATCACTGCCACATTTTAGTAAGACAAGTCCTGCATAAAACACATCAAAGGCAGAATGAAAACACAATCAGAAATAAAATGACCATGTGATTTTATCTTTTGGGGTTAATAGTTTCACCTCGGGACAGTGAACCCATGTCAATCAGTAGAGTTCCCTCAAGGAGAAATAAATCACAAAATATTTATCTGAACTGAGCAGAACAGTTGAAAATTGAAACTTTGAATAAGATCAAAATAGTCCTTATTGTCTTCCTTGTGTTACACAAACATTAATATAAACTTGTTTAACTGCTCATTTCCATCTACTTTTGATTAACTGCTCATTGCTATAAAAAACATTACTGTTCTATCTAATGCCCTGGAGTATTTGTTTTGCTTTTTGGTCCAGAAAAACATTAAGTCCGATCTTAAATTCAGCAAATGTTGTACTTGTCTACTTGTGATACTCACATGTCCTCCTGGATTTCTTGAACTATTTCTGATTCTTCCATTAGAGGAATGGCTCTTTCTTTCAGCTACATGATCTTCTTAGCCAGATTCCCAGAGTACACCTTTCTCCCTTCAGTGTCCATGATGGCTGCAGCTGATTCTAAGACTATGTTGTTGGAAACATTCATAAAACAAAATGTACATTGTGTTTTGGATGTACGGTATTATAAAACAAAAGTTAATATCTTCAGAAGTAATCAAGATAATTATTGATGGTTTGTTTCAACAAGTAAGGAAATTTAAAATGTTTTTATTTACATACCACATCATCATCATCGGCTTTAACTCGAATCCGAGTATAAATCTTCTTCCTTCAGTCCAGTTTGTGGATGTGTTTACGGTGACTAAAGAGTCCAATCCTGGCATGGAACAAGCGTCCACACAAGTCACATAGTATTGCTGGAAGAGGACGTGGTTGGGCTGCTCGAAGTTTCCTAGCTTGACGCTTGGCCTTTTCATGTGTGGGTTGATCCCTTTCAAACGTTTTTACAGTATCCGAGATGGTACGGCGCCAAGTTGAGCGGTCTTCAGCCAGCATGTCCCAGGTTTGTGAATCAAGACCTGTCAATTTCAGGGTCTGCTTAGGACCACCATGAGGTCTGGTGCCATAGCATAACTCACCATATAGCATTTGACGAGGTAATCTCACATCATCCAGCCGATGGACATGACCAATCCATCTAAATTGGTGACCTATTACACCTCAATATGCCCACCATTAGAGGCGTGACATGTTGAATTTGTATTCCACCTCTCCGTGTATTTAGTAACATTGTAGGTGTATCATTTGTGATAGCTACTCGCATGTGATGGCATTGTGTGTTTTGTACACCTGATTCTTAGTAAAATCCCTTAGGAAAGAATCAAGTGGCATCATGTCTGGGCTTCTAGTGGGGCTAAGGTTTTGGATGACTACTTCTCCCAATCTAGCACCCTGGAAAGTTACGGTCCAAGACACATTTCACAATATCCGCATAATGATGTAGCACACCACGAGGAAATTGTGGTAAAGCGTTCAACTCCAACATGTCTAAGGACCTTTGTGAATTAACGGCACTCTCCGCACAATATGAGTAGAATGATCCTATGACACCATACACTCACTTTTGGAGTCTCATTCGTGCACTACCATTTACCATTCCCCATATGTGGCAGTTTGCGCAGATGAAGGATATACCTTATATATCTTATACCTGATGATAAGGGGAGACCCCCCCCCCCACTTTGTGCCTTGTAGAGCCGTATTCGCTGTGGCCCACATTTATACTCAGTGTGTGGATCTTGCCTTTCTACGAAGAAACCTGGAGCTACTCATTGATAGTGGGTTAGGGAAACGCATCTAAATTTTCAAGTGATTCTTTGTGATTGTGAATTTCATTTTGTTTATTAATATGTTTGTATGTCTACCCCTTATTATTCCCGTTTCCAATGGGGTCGAGGATGAGATGCGATGAAATGCTGTGTGGCGGGAGGTTTTTACGGCCGGATGCCCTTCCTGATGCCAACCTCATGATAGGCGTTAATGAGAGAAGAAATGAGTGAAGGTGAATGTAACTGGTCAAGGATGTGGAAGGAAGCGGCCGTGGCCGGTTAGAAGGTACCGTCCCAGCATCTGCCCAGAGTTGAAAATGGGAATCCACCGAAAACCATTTCAAGGATGGCCGATGGTGGGGCTTGAACCCCCGTCTACCGAGTCCGCAAAAAACTTGGACCCATGGCCTAGAGCTGCGCGTTAGCGAGCGTAGCTACTGCTGTCTGTATTTTGTTTATTAGTATAATTATTGTTAATTTTTGTTTGATGTTTTTGTGTTTATATGCTTGTATTTAGACAGTTAGCTCTAAATGGGGCAGTTGTTCTCGATGGTCCGCCTCAACCCTTAATAGGTCCTTGGGATACTATCTTCCCACCATATATATATAGAATGGTGTTAGGGAGAGAATATTCCCTTTCATTTCAAGCAGTTCCACATGCATCCACAAGCTAGCTGCACAGAAATATTGAAAACCCATTAATTTGATGAATACTGTCATCAGAAACCAAAGATGGGAAGCATATATCCCAGTGGTCTCCACAGTGCACGTGCTCGCCAGTTCGGTTGTGTTGAGTGAAAGAAATGCATTGTTTTACAGAAGAAGGTGTTTTTATTGAAGATAATAGATTTGTAAACGTTGGTATATAACATAAATACAGTGTTAATAATGGTTTTGATCACTTGAGTAAATATATTTCAGCTAGAATGGAAATAATTATCCTGCTCAGGGTGTTTGCCATAGAATAGAAGATTTTTTAAAATTAATTTTCTGGGTTATTAGTAAATACTATTTTGAAATTATTGAATTATATTCGAATATACTAACTTTAAACATTCCACTTTTATATTTTTTGTGCAGTTTTCGGCAAAGATGTTATAGGTCACTGACCTTATGTTGCGTGGGAGTTATGTTTTTTTTTTTAATTATAGAGCGTGATGGGTGTTTTTATATATTATATCCTGTTAAATAAACCTCATTATTGAGTGATAAACACAGTCACATCATAATTTGGATGTGGGAGATTATTACCCCATTGCTCATTTAAGAAAACATACTGTCGGGTGCGGGCAGTGGGATAATAATTTCTCACCCCATATTTCTTAAAATAGAATCCACACCTATAAAATTGTTGCATATTCCTACTCATCTATCACCCCCAATTACAAATGTGCAAAAAAAAAAATATCTATATATACCCCCAGTCTTTTGCCCTATGAAGGGTAATAACTATCATCACACCATCTGGTGACTGAGGTGTAAGTTAGATTTACTGACTCCGTGTCTCTCTCCATGGAACAGAACATAACACTGCTCTTTCCTTTATGTTGCAGACACATTCATTTGTCAGGATGCTGTGAAGGGTGTTTTTTATGCATCCAATATACAACAAGAAGGAACATCAACTAATATAGAGGAGATTGGACGTATCGAAGATGTATTAGGAAACGTCCGCTGGCGACAACTAGAATTAACACATCAGTGCAGGGCCTGTGGCAAGCTCTATGCGAGAATAAATACGCTTCGCCGACACATGAAATATGAATGTGGCAAAATACCTACATTTGTCTGTCCTTATTGCCCTCTAAGATCCAAGCACAAGGCTGACTTACAAAAACACATTCGCCGAAAGCATGAGGTATCTTTCAAATTTGTTTAAGCTTTGCTTCTTTATTTTATTTGTTCATATTTCCAAGTTTGTGATATTCCTTGTACAACTAAATGTAAGCTCCTGATGAATTTAATAAAAAAAAAATATATATTACTAGTATTGATTTCTGAAAATTTCTTCATTTGATAAAAAGTGAATTTCTTAACTTAATTGTATTTTTTGTTTGAGCAAAGGATCAAGAACCAAATGATTGTGCAGTGTTCTAATGGCAATGGATCAGTGTGTCTAAACAGTTATTTATATATTTATCGTATGGCTTTTAGTCAGTGGCGGTTGGTGGAGAAAATCTGTTGTGTGCTGTAACCCATCCCCCCTCTAAACAATAAAATATTTTGAAACATACAGGAACATTCACTCAGAAACACTCAAGAGTAAGTTGGGAGTGTTAAAAGACCTTTTGGTGGGAACAGCTGATAGCTTCCTCTATGTTTTCCCCCGTTTGAATTGAGCGATTCACTCTAAAATGCTATCACAGAGTTAAGAAGGTGCCACAGGCCACGTTCTCATTTCGTGTGACAGTGCTGCCACTCTGTGGTCGAACGAAGAATGCCTTGGCTCTGTTCTTGGCTGTTGTCTCAACAGCACAACGAAAAGGTTGGGAACGCATGCGCAAAAGGCAGTGTTCATTTTTGCTTAACTTAGAAATTCTGGCTGAGCTGTGATCTGCACAGCCAGTGCCTGGCACGGAATGGAGCGCAAGATTAGATACCTCGTTGTGAGAGGACTTGAACTATTTCCTGTTCTTTGCCTGACGTCTAATAATGCGCTATATTTGATTGTAGATAACATTATTAAAGTAATTTATTTTCAAAAAGAATAATGTGCTGCAGCTCTTCAGCACATAAGGTTTAGCCGCCCCTGCTTTTAGTGCTGGGAGTGTCTGAGGAAATGTTCGGCTCGCCGGAGACTATAGCTGCTTCAAGCAGACACCCGTGGGGTGAGCTACAATTTCCGTTCAATTTCAAGAAGTTCCAACTTTTGCTACCAGATGTCACTGACATCTAGTGGTGAACGTTGGAACTACGATAGAGCATTTCAACAAAAGCTAACCTAGAAATTTAGCTTCACATAGGTTTAATTAGTGGAATGATCTTTTACATGCCATAAATCTATGACATGGGACCGCCAGCTTTGCTTCCCCTCTGAAGGAAGGCATACTGAAGGATTTTAACACTCTTGAGATATCCGACAACTTCGGCCGGGTTTGAACCCGCTATCTTAGGTACAGCAGTTCAGTATGCTACCAACTATGCCACCGAAGCTGCTTGTCTAAACAGTAGCCTATATTGGTTTAAATTGGTGATTTTCAATATATATATTTCATAACAAAATATAGAATATACAGTAGAAGATTTGGTTGAAGTTTATTTATGTAACCCCCTGTGGATGGGGAGGGCAGAATTCATCCACGGTATTTCCTGCCTGTCGTAAAAGGCGACTTAGAGGGGGCCTTAAAAGGTCGATTTTGGATTTCTGGTCCCAGTTCTGGTTTGACCTATAGAAATAAACATGCATGCTGTTAGGGGAAGGGCCACCAACTTGGCCATCTGGCCAGAAAGCCTAGACGGTATGCCCCATCCCGTCAGGTGGGTTGACTTACGAAGAAACCTTGGTTTGCAGATGATACTCAAACTTATATTAACCGATGACACGGTGGCTGCTGATCGCGTTATCCGCTTTATAAGTGAGAGTGGGTTAGGGCCAGCCATCTAAATTTTCCAGTGTAAATTGACTCAACGACTTGTTCGTTTTTGAATGATAATTTTTTTGTTTTTCCGTAATTTTTGTTAATTTTTATAATTATTATTTTTATTTATTTTTTTGTTTTATTAATTTTAGGTCTTTTCAAATTTAGGAGCCCACCTCTAAATTTTAAATTCAATTCCAAATTTGTATTCTTTAATCTGTGTTAAGTGGGGCAGATGACCTCGTAGTTCTGCCCCTTAAAACAACAATAACTAACTTATTTATGTACTGTACTTTTGTTACTGGAGCACTTTGTCATGTCCTAAAAACACAGTTTACCAAACAAATCTCAGACTCTCACACACCCAAGTACCCAGGGCTGTACTCAAACTGATCAAGCTCAAGTAAAATTTATAGCAGTTTGAGTACAGACGCAGAGACATACCCATGATGAAGGCTGCTGCAACGACTGCCAGAACGTCGAGAAACATTCACCGACATACAACGTTCCTCCGTCCTGAAAGCCTAGACATTAAATTAAAATATACCATAAACACAAACAGTTAAATTTTCAGTATTGAGATGATAATATTATTTCAGTAGTAGCCTATAGATCCCTCCTGCGGCGCTCACAAGCGACCAATCGAGACAAATGAGCATTCAAATGAAAGAGAATAGAAATTAGCAGTGACGAATTGCACTCTAAATTCATAGATATCTATAATTTCTTTAAAAAATGACTTTAAAAATGTTCGAAGTGTGCGATTTGCAAATACTGCTGATGTAGGAAAATACGCTCCATAATTGCTATCCACTTCACATTTTGGCCGCTGTGACACCTGTTTCGTGTCATTTTATAATTCTGAGGCCTTTCCTTTTAGCAGTGACGAATTGCATTCTAATTTCATAAATATCAAATTTTGTAAAAAGTGTATGGTTTGCAAATACTGATGATATAACATGCTACAATTATGGGTTGTCGTCTAACACCTTAAAACTATTAAACATTAATTCTTTTACAGGTTTTTCTTCTACATTCTAATTTCATAAATATCGATTTTTGTAAGAAGTGTGCGATTTGCAAATACTGTTGCTGTAACATGCTGCAATATTATGAGTTGTCATCTAAAACCTTAAACACTATTAACCTTTCTCCTAAGTCTCTCATTATAAACCTATTGGGAAAAGTGTGGTTTATGATCATGCGAGATTTTTCGCACGGGTCCACTAGTATATATTATTTCAGTAGTATAGATCCCTCCTGCAGCGCTCACAAGCGACCAGTCATGAAAAATGAGCATTCAAATGAAAGAGAATAGTCATTAGCAGTAACGAATTGCACTCTAATTTCATAAATATCTATACTTTTTTTTAAAAAAATTACTTTAAAAAATGTACAAAGTGTGCAATATGCAGATACTGTTGCTGTAGGAAAATATGCTCCCTAATTGCTGTTCGGCCACTGTGATGCCTGTTTCATGTCATTGTAACATTCTGAGGTCTTTCCTTTATCATTTTGCATGGATTTCAGAAACAGTAAATCAAAGGAATGAGTACTCAAATCATATAATTTCATAAATATCGAATAACCGGTGAGTGTTATGATGATCCAATTTTCAGTGATTGCCTTCTTAAGTTAGGGAATGTAGAACTTGGAATTCTAACTGAAATGTAAATAGTGTTTTATAATCATTTGGTTGAAATAAAGACAGAACAACCTTTTTCCTAAGTCTCTCATTATAAACCTACTGGGGAAAGTGTGGTTTATGAACACGCGAGATTTCTCGCACGGGGCCACTGGTATTAATTAATTAATTAATTGTTTGGTCTACCTGTACAAAGTTGAAGACTATATGAGTTCTTCTTTAGCAAGCTCAAATAAAATTTATTGCAAGCAGAACTTGTTCGGAAACAGTTCATTGTATTTGGTTTGTTCTTGGAAAGCTTTGATGATAAACACATCAAATCTTGGAGCTAAACACTTACATAGTAGAAGTCAGATCGTTGTTGTAACAGTTGCATAGTAGAGGTCAGTTTGTTGACAATCTTGATCATGATAATAATGATAATATTAATATCGTATGGCCTTGGGTGCCGGATGCAAGCTTTGTTATTTGCACCCAAAGGGCAGCTTGCATGTCGAATTTTATCGCTCCTTGAAGCGCTATGCATCAAGGAGGTTAGATATCTAAGCTCCTTGACACTATAGCGCTTTCTAGCAGAGAAAGGAGGAACTTTTTGTGTTGGGGGAAAATCCCGCGATTTATTTTGCCATTATGAACACGGTCTACTGAATTCAAATGGGTTCTTTAACATCCCAACAACGTATGACATGCATGTCGTGATTTTTGTCACCTTTCAAAAATCACTTACCATGGCCAGGAGTGAACCTGCAAGCTTGGGGTTGGTAGTCCGACACGATAATCACTCACCCACCGTGGCAAGCTTGATCATGATTAGAATCTGATGGTATGAAAACTCTTGTGAAATGTGAAGACCCAAAGTTGCTGTTGAGGAACTTGTGTAGTTCGAGAAACATGAACATTGTCAATGCAGAAGGAACAAAATTTAACAGGCACTATTTACAGTACATAGTGTCCTTCATCAGCTTGACAGAAAATCAGAATCAATAAAGCTTGATGTTTTGACTATCTGTAAGCTGATGAAAGGCACAAAATATGTACCGGTACTGTAAATAGAGTATATTACATTTTGTTTGTATATAGTATATTGACAAAGCGGGAAATATCTACACTTATTGTAAATAATTCTTATTTATATCATGTTAATATGTAGGCTACATTGTGTAACATTGTTTCATCTTCACGTTTGTATTGATTTCCTTTTCCTGGTGTGCCATCTTCTAACGAAGGTTTGTGATCATCAAGCTATTCGTGATTTCGATGCAGGCATACAGTTAAGTACTCCCCGTGGTCATCTGGTACCAGTCTTTGTGGTTCTTAAACCAGGAAGTTCTTTGGCATCCAGGTCTCTTGTGCCCAATTTTTTCCCCTACATCACCAGTTGTAAGAAACTGCGCTTATCGTTCCGTATCACGTGTCCTAAATATTCAAGTTTTTATATTTTAATGGATAACAGTACCTCGGTGTTGCTCACTTTGTCTGTCTACAAGATGTAAAGCATTCGCTTGTATACCCACATCGTATTGACTAGACTATTAAATGTTTCCTTCATTATGACACATGAATTCACATGTATTTGATTGATCTCTTCACTGCTAAAGAAGGGTGCACTCAACCTCGTGAGAACACTTGAGTAGCTGTCTGACAGTGAGGTGCCGCCCCAGTTACGGAGAACATGATTTACGGCCGAGGGGACCCGACGCTCTGATCACGCATCACCCCATAATTTGCCATTTGGCCTGCATTTTTATATACGGTTGGTTCCTTAGTTTAGGGGCTGCGACAACACGGTCATGTAGCCCCGAGTACTTTGTTTGATAACCGGTGGTAATTGTGATGGCTGTATTAGTGTGTGTTACCTGTGATTCAAGAAGAAGGACTGCAGATGATTAATTTTTGCAAGTAGTTCCAACTTTTGCCACCAAATGCTACCATCCACGACACTTAGCTGAGGACGTGGCTACTAAATGCCATCGCAGTTAGCACCTGGTGGTGAACGTTGGAACTAATATAGCGTTATCAAAGTAACCTACGAATTTTAGCTTCCACAAGTGTAGTTAGTGGAAGGTTCATTGTCATGCCATAAATCTATGACATGTGACCGCCCGCTTTACTGCCCCTCCGAAGGAAGGCATACTGAGGGATTTTTTAATGCTCTTATAAAATCCGACAGCTTCAGCCAGGTTTGAACCTGTGATCTTGAGCATAGAAGCTCAGCATGCTACCAACTACGCCACCGAAGCCGCTAGTTTTATATACAAAATCTTAAATTTTAAATAAATATTTTTGTACATAAATGTTTATTATCGTAGTGATAAATATTTTATGTAATATATATTTCAGGTTTGGGCATTTAAATACTTGTTTTTCCGCCTAAAATTAATTTTGTCATTCTGCTGTTTTCCTTCTTCAATATGTGGCCAATTAAATAATTAATGAATAATGGACGTTGTTGAAAGGGAAAGAAGGGACTTAGGGTCAATGTGTTGAATGACTGCTATACCTTGCCTTGCCTAGTTAAATACAGGCAACAAAGCAAACCTTGCCATTGGTGGGACAAATCATGATGAAACTAAATAAAAAGAAGAAATATTTCTAGTTGGTTTTCACATTAATATTTCTAGAAAATGTGAATAATTTGTCTTTATGAAATGAAATAAATAATTAAATATGCATATTGTCAAGGTTTAATCCTTGAAGTGTAACCCAATGAGGTTACATGTTCTTAGAATACGTATAGGTCTCTTAGAAGTAGTTTTAGGTTAAGATCATGGTTACTCTTTGCTGGTGGCTATTGTAAGGCCTTAGCGCTGAGCTTACAGATTCCTTGCAATAGTTCACCAGTCAAGAAGAAGGGGGCCATGATCATTCGAGTTCCATATCTGTATGGATATTTCTTTTTATGATGCTGTTTTGTTTTTTAGATTATTTTTGAACTTTGTATTGAATGTGAGGATTGGAAGAGATTCTTTGCTTATGGGTGGGTGTTTGAATGAATTAAAAAGGACGAGAATATATATGTTTATTAAAAGTCTCCCTTATTGTGATAAAAACTACCATGACTCCGAATATGTACAGTTACAGAAGGTAGAAGTACATTTCTAAGATGTATGTTGGTTATTATACACAAGTTAGTGGGGCTTAGGACCAAAGATGCCCCAAACCCCTGGTTAAAGCAACAACAGCAAAAATCTGAGTTTTAGTTTTAAAATTTAAAAGAAAATTGAGCAAAATTAAAATTGCTTGCCAAACAAAAATTGTCTTTTTAAAGTATTTGGAATATAAGTAATGTTTTAGATCATTTTATTATGTATTTGCAGTACATCGTTATACTCCATTTGGTAATAAAGAGTTTTTTGTTTTTTATTTGATGAGATTGTCTTTTTATTATTATTATTATTATTATTTGAAGTGAATTCTCCCAATACATAGAAGACATTAAGCAAATGACTCAATCAACTTGTCTTTTGGTTCCTCTTGTTGTTTCAATAGACTTTCATTCTTTCCAAGAAGGCTTGTTTGCGTTGTTCCGACCACTTTGGTCTGTACTGTTTTTGTTGTGGTTGCTCTGATATAACTTCCCATTTTTTAACTTTGTGCCTGAAGGTATCCCTTTCTAAAATGTCAGGTGAACTTATGTTTGCGTTTTTGAGGTCCTTTCGAAGTTCCTCTAACCAAGGTGTTGAGTTCTTGAGTGTGGTCAAATAATCTATTATCCTTTTTGTTAATCGATTTTCTGGTAGTCTAGTGAGATGTCCAAAGAATTTAATTTGTCTTTTCTTAATCTCAATTTCGATGTTTGAATACTTTTCTGTTGTTTTTATTGATTGTAGTTTGTAACCATCTTGCGTATATCTTGCTCCTAAAATTTTCCTAATAATTTTCCTCTCTTCCTCTCTTTCCTCTTCAAGTTCATGTTTACTGTTAAGTGTCAGAGTTTCGCTTGCGTAAAGGACTGTTGGTTTTATGACTGTGTTGTAGTGCCGAATTTTTGTGTATTTTGACAAAGATTTTTTGTTGTAGATGTTTTGGACTAACCCTAATGCTTTTTAGACTTTTTGGAGACGATTTTGTTGCAAGATTTTTTCAAGGCCTGTCGGTTCGATAAATTCTCCGAGGTATTTAATATATATTTTTTATTATTTCCAAAGGTAAATTTTGGAAAATTTGCCATTTTTGGCTTGAAAACTGGCCAAGGGAGCCTTGACAACTCTTTGACTAATGATGAAAATCCTGTGTGGATAACATCGTGTCCACACAATCTTGCTAATCTTGTTATGATGCAAGCAGTTAACGTAGATGGCAATGCATTTCCAAGCTGTCCATTCTAGTATTTTACTGCCAATTTCACAAGTAATTATGAAAAGCTGTGTGTATAGTTTTTTGAAGCACATTGCTACTCATAGACTGTACTGATAATGAACTCCTTTTTTGCATTCTAGATCCTTGCTTCGATTGGAGTGGTTACGAGAATGTAAGAACGGACATATCAGATGTTATCTTCCAAAACTCTCACGTGGCTGTTACCAGTCAGCAAGTTTCCTGGAACTCTTATCCACAAGTGCCGCCAGTGCAAGGTCCCATCACTCCCCTGACACCTGTGAAGGAAGGAGGCGGAACTGGGCTGTTCAGTTGTTATAACTGTGGGAAGCGATATCCTTACAGACACAATCTTCAGAGACACATCAGAGATGAGTGTGGGAAGGAACCCAAATTCGCTTGCCCGTTTTGTCCTCACAGAACAAAACAGAAAGCTAATCTGCAGTCACATGTGCGGCGAATCCATAGCACTGAGCTCCCAACTGCCTCTATTCCCGCAAACCAGTGGCTTACACAGGACGGACTTGAAGGCAGCATTTTGCAGTGAATTTCAATTATTAATAGATTGGAATTTTATTTGATCTTATTCAGGACTGAAGACAATGCCTATTGTTTAATTCTTTTAATATGAAATTTCCAACGAATGCAATAATATTATAAAATTTTTAGAAAAAGATCTTCCAGAATTTCTAGTAAATTTTTTCCAATAATTACTTTTTCTTTATAGAAAATGTACAGTCGGTGGACAACGAATTCAGATTTCTCAAATGATCTTGTATTTTGTGATTTTATTTCAGTTTATACTTAGAATTTTACAATGTTTACCTGATTTAGGGTGTCAACGATCAATAAACTTATTTCTGTAGCACATGAGCTAAATATTTTGTATCAACTAATTTTTATCTCCATATCAGTCTAAATACATTTTGGCATCCTTCCAAAGTTTTAAGCAAACATTGATGAAATAATCTCATCATGTTAACCCCTATTTGCTGTATATTCCCCTTTAGCTAACAAAGACTAGTGTCATAGGTTTGACTACTGCAATATTTGTTGGCCGCCAAAGTCATCTGATATTAATTCTACAGAGCATCTGTGGAACTGAATGGATAGGGTCATCAGATGACTGGATACATCAATCACCTCAATACCTCAAATAAAGGCTGCTTTACATACAGCCTGGCACAATGTTAATACAAAATTCGTAAATAAGATCAAAATAGAAAATACCTGATCATTGTCTGCGCACCATAGAGGCCATTATTTCAGTGTTGCCTTGTTAGATTTTATGAAATAATTGTCTTTTAGACAGTCAATACACATATGAGAGTCCAGTTATGTTGAGTAGTTAGTGTCAATACAATCAACATAACCTTTAGAATACCTACTAAGCTTCCAAAACTACACACTGCGATACATTTATACGGTATATCATATGGTTAGTGTGATTCAAATAAACTTTGTGCTTCTCATTATGGAGTTATTTTGACAAGAGTTATGCCAGTGATGGAATATTTACATTAAATGGTGAAAATGTATGATTTGAAGGTGAACATTATGCAATGGTATTGAGTACTCTGTGTTCCACCAAATGTCTGGAACATGGTACAACGTTTTCAATTATGGTCTGAGATGGATGGAGACATTTGCAGTACTTCATGTAAAGGTAAAGGTAGTTTCGTCACGGAGAGTATGAGTTGAATATGAATCAATCTGTTTACTGTATTGTAAAGGTTATTGTGATATATATTGATGTAAACTGGTCTCATTTATGTGTTGACTGACTTAGAAAACAACCTGTTCATAGAATTCTTGTATATGTCTGCAACAACATTTTGAAATCAATTAATTTCTATTTATTTATTTATTTATCTAAAATTTGTACGCAATTCAGGGTGGCAAGATCTATAAATGTGCATTCAAATTACAACTTTTAAGGAAATCACTTCGGATAAACTACAGGGCCATTTTTGACCGAACAAAATCAAAAATCAATTAAAGTATTAATAATAAAAAGTAATGAAGATAAACCTCCAAATCAATTTTATCCAGCCTAAATGGATGGCACAGTGGCAAAGTTGCCTTTTATTCAGACAGCTGTGGGGAGGGGGTGTGAATCCCGGTGACAGCAGGATGCAAGTTTCACCTGAAAAGAAAAAAAAAGAAAAATCACATGGGATCAGGATGTGCATCCAACCTTCAATCCCTGGCCAAACCAAAATGAGCCAGGTTGGCTCTGACGACCCCAAATAACTGCAATAAACTGGTGATACTGTATCATCTGGATTTCAGTGAACCATGATATGGTGATTGCTATTTAAGTACAATACTAAATACAGGGTTTCCTGAGCAGTGTATGATATTGCTCCATTCTGTTAAAACACAGATTTTAATCCTGACAAAAATGCTTCTTTTCATGTACAAACCTTGAGACAACTTGGTCCTTGTACAGTAAGTTCACATCCATGGTCATCCTCAAGAAAGTAGCGACCAAAGTAACTTAGCCATCTGGTCTGTTCAGCTGTACTGATAATTATATGTAATGGTTTCATGTTTGTTTTAAGTTAAATTAATACGGTACTTCACTATTTGTTACAGAGAGCAGGTATTCTCAACCTGGTGCTCTTGTCATATGAGCCAAATTGTGCTCACGAACACAAGCTCCCCTAGATCCTTCCTTCAATTCAAATTCTGTTGCACAAACCGGAATAATAGTGTTTTCATTACACGTTTTGAGAGTCAGAAATTTTACAATTTTGTGAAATAGTATTGTTCTGCTTCCTTTCCGAGTTCTCTCCAGGGGCTGTACTGGCTTGGCGTGTAAAAGGGGGAAGTGTTTGGAGAGGCAAAGGAATAGAACGCGAACTGTAAGTGAATTGTCTTGAAAGAGGTCAGTCGCTGAACAAGGAGAAGGCGGACAACCGGCCTTGACGCATGCTTGTATTCGCTGAGTGGGCAGTAGTGCAGCTTAGGCTGTAGACGAGAGGGGAAGGGTGTAGGTAGGTTGTGTTATGAGTAAAGACAGCTGATCAGAGTAAACACTTGAAACAAAGTACCAGTGATTTATTCTGGTATCCAACAGTGCAACTTGGAAATAATAAAGTGATTACAAAGTTACGAAGGTTTGGCTGTGGAAGGAGTAAGGAGTGGCTTGTGTACACACTTACCAAGTCGGGTACAGATGATGTGTAGTTGCGGCGTAACGGTGTTGGTGATGAGTAGCAGCGTGAATGGAGGCGACTGACCCTGATGTTCTCTGCTTCGTTTAACTCCATATTGGAATTGGTCCGTATTGACAAAAGACTAGTAAACCAAAATTAGAAGGAATCTCCGTTAATCAATACTTGTATATTCGTACACAATTACATCAGGAACATATTTCGGACCCAATAGGTCCTTCTTCAGCCCTGAACTTCAAATATTTTTAACAGTCAATCATGATACAAACTAACATCAACATAATACTGGTTAAACATGCTGTACATAAAAACATATGAACCCTGAAAAACGACACAAGCTAAAATATATTAAAAACACACATTAAAACACTGTAGTAATGAAAATCCACAGCCTGCTTCCAGTCTCCGACCGGGTCAGGAATGGAATGAATGAAGCCCCCATCTAGCGGCGAGGATATGAACTGTGCCGGCTGCCGAGGCCTGACGCACTCCTCTGGGGCAATGATTAAATGAATGACAAATGAAATGATAGTGGAGAGTGTTGCTGGAATGAAATTTTTGACAGGGAAAACCGGAGTACCCAGAGAAAAACCTATCTGCCTCCGTTTTGTCCAGCACAGATCTCACATGGAGTGACCGGGATTTGAACCACGGACCCAGCGGTGAGAGGTCAGCGTGCTGCGGCCTAAGCCACGGAGGCTTAATTAAAACACTGTAGTAATTAAGCTAATGTTTGTTGCGTCGTAGTGTGACGACTTAGTCCTGTTGAATGATTGACCACGTGAATTTTTCAAGAACAGACTTGGATTTGAGTTGCACTGTGGCGTATGATGTGTCATGTTGATAGTCAAATGGGTTTTGCCCATGTGGCTTATGACGGAGGCTTCTTCTGTATGGTATCTTAGAAGAGAATAAATAACTTGATTTCCTTGTGCAGAGTCTATCCAAAAGAGAAGAAAAATCAATTAAAGTGATTAAGTCCATAAAATGAAAATTTAATTTAAAAAATTATTTTATAAAAGAACTTTTAGAAAAACCTTTAAACCATGATGCCCGCAATGTGCAAACTGACTTACGCCTGTTGAAAGTAGAAGGAAGGAGAAAGGGCCTGTGATACCGGCCTGTCTATCTTGAAAAAGCTGCAAATTGAACAAATTAACTATGTGTTAGAAAAAGAAGAAGATTTTGGTTTACCTGACCCTGATGTTCCGTTCCCTCCACTATTTATTCATTGGCTCATGTTATGCCGGCGAGTCAGCGATATTTTGTTTTGCTGTTTGTCTTCCTGTGTTGCGCTGGCCCACATCGTATGTTATGATAATTGCTTCACGCGTGTGGCCATCTATCCGGCCTAGTGTTGTGTAGTTTCCATGTTACTTATGGGATTTGGGGAGTTTTCATAGTATGAAGCCCAGGTTAAGGGTTGGGCTTCAACAGTATATTTAATCTACAGTAAAAATAATTGAACACCCCTATTTTATGAGTAACACAAAATATGCTGATTCCACTCGACTGGCCACGGTCTGTTCTGAGTTAGATCTTAGATAATTCTTTACTCTCATCAGGGCTGAAATCACCTGTTGTATACCACAGCATCCAAAGTGTTAATCCCATGTTTGGATAAATGTACAAAAATATATTATGTTTTATCGCCAAGTATGACGTAGGGGCCATGGCATAAGTTCGCCTCTGGATTTTATGGATGCACACTCCATTGTATGCTCTTACCAACTGCATTACTACACCTGCTTATCTTATGAACCTGCATTTTACAATGTTCATTTCATTTATATTTGTATGGTGACAAAAGTTCTACTATTGGAAACCACTTATCAATATGTAAAACTCTCTGTGTTGTGCAAAACTCGGTGCATTGTTTCGAATTATCATTTAAAATAACAGCACCATGGGTCTTCTCACTATGGCTGCTGAAAATTTGATTGGCAGTGACAAGGGAGCTTAATAAAGATAGCCTTGAAGTCATTTTTGTTGAGCATTTGTCTTGCATATTTGGATCTGATGATGCTCGCTTGACGAGCGAAACATGCCATCCCTTAGTTTTCTTCTTCTTCTTCAATAGTCCGTAGCAATATTTTTTTTTTTTATTTTTTTTTTTATTTTTATTTTTTCAGTATATGGAATTATTTGTGTTGACTGAAGGCTCCAATATTAATAATTAAGGAAGCTTAATGTTCAACGCTTATTGTGTGTTTCCCTCACAAATTTAAACTCGTACAATTCTGCCCGCTTTAGGGATGGCCCGAGTGTAGTTGGGGGATGTATACTACCTCAGATGTTTTTCTTACCGTTTGATTAACATGTGGGCCAAGTTTGTGGAGTTCACGTTCGCAGTGTTCCCTTGTAAGTGAGATTGTTCGGACACGGACCATCTGAGGCAAACACACCTGCTCGGAATGCTAGGACCTCAGGCTGGAGTTCTGACGATGGTCTCGTATTAAAATCTTACTCTACAGATATGACCATTTTAATATATCTCTACTTAGTATAAAACAAAGTCCCCAATTCTTGGATGTCACGGGTAATCTCGAGAACCACTGGATGGATTTTAATACAGGTTTTACCATTCTGTAAAGGATATCTCGAGGAAGGTTTCTGTAGAAGATAATTTATTTATGATCAAAGGAAACCAAGCAGTGATGATTTCAGTAAAAAAGTCATAAATAGAACTTGGCGTACGTGCACTTTTTGAGCTTACGCTGGGCAAACCGTTAAAAATATCATTATACTAAGAGTGTAAGAATTGTTCAGCATGAAAAGTTCTACAAAAAAGTCTGTGAGAGTATATCTCTATCTTCAATACATCGCCCACTATAAGTGTTTTTACGTTTTCATTTCTTCCAACAATTTCCATTCAATTACTGAGGCGACAGTTTACGAGCTAGCTAGGGGCGAGCCTATCACCCCAGTTACGGCCTAGCTAGTGGGCGAGCCTATTACCCCAGATACAGCCAGCAGCAAACTGTCGAGTCGTGTTCAGTTAAGACTTCAGAGAAGAGTGGTTGTGTTTGGAGTTTCCCTGGAAGTGCAACTCGGCTTTTCTTCATTTCACCTGTGAACTTTTCATTCCGCAAAATACACAGTCAAGTTAAGATTGGACAGAAGGGGGATTAGTGTTTCATGCACCTTGCCATTCTTAAATTACGTCTGACAAGAATTCGTTGCACATACATCTCCATGATAATACCGTATATTTAATAGTCCAGGCAGTGAATGTAACCCATCATGCCAAGACGTAAAACGGATATAGGTCGTAGTTCATGGAAAAGAAAAGCACATAATGCATTCATAAGTGTTGCTAGTATATATATATTAAAATATATTTTTAAGTCACTTGTATGAAACTTAATATGTGGTTCTGTTATTGCCCATTGAGATCATGGTTATTTCGACGAAGTGAGATCTACTTGAGCATGGACATATTACTGGTAAGTTGATCATGGTGGTGATCTTATGGCTACCTTGGCTACAAGCCTGTGTATTTTATAATATCATTGGTGGCCAATAGTGGTAGCAAATTATTGAAAATTTGAACATATAATAACAGGTGTGTACCATTTTGTAATGTAGATCAAGATTGTATTGCTAATTTATATCCTTTTTTATTCTTTTGTTCTAAATTTCCCATTACTCAGGAAGTATTTTATAATACCCTTTATCAAACCACCATAGCGTGTAAAAATAAGAATCATTCAGGTGATTTAGAATGATGTTAGGCAGGCTATCTAGTCACCATCATCATCAAATTCCAGCTCCAGTCGCCCGGATGCTGTTAACAAGCCCTCGCCACCTTTTCCTGTCTATGAATAGTTGGCCTTCATGAGTCCTTCTCCAGTCTAGTCCTTTGTCTTCAAGATCATCCTTGATTTGGTCCAACCATTTCTTCTTTGGTCTTCCTACTGGCCTTTTTCCTGGGATAATCTTGTTGAAATAAGCTTTTGCTGTCCTCTCATTTCCCATTATTTGAAGATGCCCACACCATCCTAATTGTTATTAGGTACAGCACTCATTCCAGGTTCCGTATTGACCATGTTTACAATAAGTAAAACCTGAATTTCCCCCCGAATCAATACTTTACTTAATAGAAAACTCTATGGGTACATGTTTCGGAGACCCTCTGTCTCCTTCCTCAGCCCTCTTTTGGTACTACAAACATCATAAAACACACTCGAAATCGCCAATAAACAACATAAAACACACATCATCAATTACAAAACCACAGCATATTAAAAACTACAAGCTTGAAAAATACACTAATTAAAATTCAACAACAACCATAAATGAAGCATGTAATGCTCCTCGCATTTTCAGTCATTCAGTCCTTGTTTAATTTGTGTCTTTGGACACATTAAAATATTGTTTATGCACTATCACTTAATTGTTCAAAGTGTCTTCAAACTCTAAAATATTTGGAGCTATTCAGCAATCCATGACGAATAAGACGAGGTGTCAACTTGTAAATGTTCCTCGTAAGTCTTTATTTTATTTTTATTTTTGATCCGGTTAGATGACTTGATAAAAATTTAGATTCTTGGCATTCAAATCTCTAAAACGTACATCATTCGTTTCAGGACCAAAACAATAGTAATGAATATTCTATAATCGATGCCGCCGACCGTCAGCTAACCATCATCTAAGGAGCCCTGAATTGACTGTTTTCAATTCTCTACTAGCTATCCAATTGGACTGTTATTCATAAGCAACAGTCGCTTCACTACAGCATGTTGTTAAGTATCTAGATAGGGAACACCATAATATTTGTTGTCCTACCTCAAACAACAAGTGTCCATCGACACTAGGCAAATTCTGGTTGTTTTCAACAAGCTCATACTACGTACGCAAGAGTCTCCATAGAATGGTTACATGTATTTTAGAGTTTGAAGACAATTTGAACAATTAAGTAATTGTGCATAAACAATATTTTAATATGTCCAAAGACACAAATTAAACAAGGACTGAATGACTGAAAATGCGAGGAGCATTACATGCTTCATTTATGGTTGTTGTTGAATTTTAATTAGTGTATTTTTCAAGCTCGTAGTTTTTAATATGTTGTGGTTTTGGAATTGATGATGTGTGTTTTATGTTGTTTTATTGGGGATTTCGAGTGTGTTTTATGATGTTTATAGTACCAAAAGAGGGCTGAGGAAGGAGACAGAGGGTCTCTGAAACATGTACCCATAGAGTTTTCTATTAAGTAAAGTATTGATTTGGCGGGAAATTCAGGTTTTACTTATCCTAATCGTTGCTTCTGCAAATATTTTGTAGGACTGATATCTATGCCAGCCTCTGTCCTGTTTGTTTCGTTCCTTACTTTGTCTCTCCTTGTCCTTTGAAGCATTGTTCTTATTAACTTCATTTCGGATGCCTGAATCCTATTTTCTTCTCCTCTGGACAGGGTGTATGTTTCTACTCCGTAATTTAGAATTGGGTTGTAGTATGTCTTAAACAGTATATGTTTACACTTCCTGGGCACCTTATTATCCCACAGTAGTGTTCTAACTTGTGCATAGAAGGAGGCTGCATTACTAGTCCTATTTGTTACTTCACTGTTGCAGTTGTTATCCTTACACAGTGTGCTACCAAGATATTTAAATTGATCAACAATTTGTAGAAGATGATTATTCAAGTACAGTAGAAACCCGCTTATCCGAGGTAATTGGGACCGAGGGTAGCTCGGATAGCAGGGAATGTGTAGGGAATCGTATTTAATTCCATGAATCTCAAAACAATAGCGCACAAAACGATGCAACGTGTGTATAAACGTCGAAATACAACTAGTCGAGCAAGCGAAGCAACGTGCGGTGACGCAGGACTTTTAATTAGAGTAAAGATCAACGAACGGCTCCGATCCCTGCCGAAGTTCGTCTATATGGACTCTCCCACACACTCGACTTGAGGGGTGTTGGGCTAGTTCGTTACTATCGTTGCTAGCAACATGTTATAATGAATTTTAACGCTAATTTAATTAATTACGTTGACAAAATGAGTGCCTCGGTTAACACGGAGCCTCGGATAAGCAGGACTCGGTTAAGCGGGTTTCTACTGTAAATGGTTGCGCTAGACAGCTATCTAGTGCTGTCCTTATATTCTAAGATAAGGAATTCATATTTATCTGAATCTAATAATATTTCCTGTTGACCATCTCTTGACGAATGCAGTACATTTGCATTTGACTATTGGCACAGGCTAGAGTAAAATGTGGCTTTCCATCGATGTCTCAGTCTCATTCATGGCTGGGATTATATGGCGGCTATTGAGGTATGAGTGGTATTGAGTAGTGACCTTCAGGGCACAACTAGTGTCTGTGGATGTTGTGAAAGGTTCTGCTCATAGGGTTAGTACTGCTGGACTGGCTAAGTGAAGAGAGCGATGGCAAACTACCTGACTCCTCTCCTTGCCTAGTACGCCTCAATATAGTGCTCCCTTGGGTTTTTGTGGGTTTCTACTCGCATAACCTACGCTGGTACTTTATGAGGATCCAACCAGCCTCCGGTCTGACTACCCAACAGACAGTTCCTTTGCCAAACAGTGTAAATTCTATTTTATATTTTCGTAACTATGATATTTATTATGGCTGTGCAATTTTTAAAAGGAAAGTAATGTAACATTCATTCCCTGTATTTATTTGCTGACATGCAGGTCACTGGCCTTAAAAACAATAAGATTATCAAATAAATATGTAAGTCTATGTAGGAAAGTACAAGGTAGATTTACAATCAATGATTAGGCAGGAAGAGATGCATTGAAATGTGTAAAGGTAGAGAGAAATATTGCTTGAATTGATGGCACGAATGCCCTCTTTTGATGATGGTGGTGTGGAAATTATCCCCTTTGTCCTTGTTTTTCTCTTTTACGTCTCCCTTTGCACACGCCTGCCTGTCATTGTGTTTGTCCTTTCTCCGTCTTTCTAGGGGTCATCCATAAAATACATTCGCTTGAACAGGGGGGAATATGTAGGAAAACAAGTACTTTGGTAATAATTTTTTAATAAACCGATTTGCAAAATCCAAAAGTTTTGTCACTTTCCATATAATTGATATAATAACTTTCAGTCGGTTAATAAAAAATCATTCCAATTACGGTACTGGAATATGTGAAAAGAACCTGAAATTTGTGATTGGAATTATTGTGGAATTATAAGTTATTTTTTCACATTTTCCAGTAGTTAGAATTATTGTGGAATTATAAGTTGTTTTTTTATATTCCAGTAATTGGAATTATTGTGGAATTATAAGTTCTTTTTTCTTGTTTTTGTTGTTCGTGTCTTCAGTCTTTTGACTGGTTTGATGCAGTTCTCCATGCCTCCCTGTCCTGAGCTAATCGTTTCTTCTCTACATAGCTACCACACCCTACATCCGAGGCAATCTGTTTAACATATTTTAACCTTGGTCTACCCCTACAGTTCTTGTCCTCGACCCTTCCTTCCATAACTAGAGGTTTCCTGGGTGTCTTAATATGTGTCCTACTAACCTATCTCTTCTCTTCATCAGCAGTCGCCAGAAACATCTCTCCTCTCCCACTCGTCTTAATACCTCTTCGTTTGTAACCCTACCCATCTGGTCTTCATCATTCTCCTGTAACACCACATTTCAAATGCTTCAATTCTCTTTTCTGCTGCACCAATAGTCCAAGTTTCACTTCCATAGAGTGCCACTCTCCAGACAAAGGCTTTCAAAAATGACTTCCTAATACCTAAATCTATATCAATGTCAACAGATTCCTTTTTTTGTAGAAATGCTTCCCTTGCCTGAGCCAACCTACTTTTTATATCCTCTTTGCTTCGTCCATCACTGGTTATTTTGCTTCCTAAGTAACAGAAGTCACCTACTTCCTTCAGCTTTTCACCTGCCAATTTGACGTCCATAGAGGTTTCTGATTTATTTCGGCTGCATTGCAGTATTTTTGTTTTACATTTATTAATTTTCATTATGAATTCTTTTCTCAAGACCATTCAAAAATTCATTCAAATCCTCAGGCGTGTCGGCCAAGATTACTATGTCGTCGGCAAATCTCATAGTTGAAATTATTTCTCCTTGAATCTTCACTCCCACTTTAAATTTTTCTCCAATTTTCTTCTTTTTTCTTATATTCCAGTAATTGGAATTATTGTGGAATTATAAGTTCTTTTTTCTTATATTCCAGTAATTGGAATTATAAGTTATCTTTTCACGTATTCCAGTAATTAGAATTATTGTGGAATTGTAAGTTCTTTGAAATTATTGTGGATGTTCTTTCTTCACATATTCTAGTAATTGGAATTATTGTGGAATTATAAGTTCTTTGAAATTATTGTGGATGTTCTTTTTTTCACATATTCTAGTAATTGAAATTATTGTGGAATTATAACCTGAAATAAATTACAAATTTCAGATATTTTTCCAGTAATTGTGTTCATGTTATGTTGACCAACTGAAAGCTAAAATATTAATTGTTAATATGGCAACACTGTAAAATGGCTTCAAAGCTAACTTTACTTTCCATATATATTGTTATAAAAACAACTCCTTCTGTAGGTTGATTTGTGGAAGGAAAAATTCATCCTGTGCTGCATTCTCCCGATTCCAGAAATATATTTTCTTCTGCTCGTGCTGGAGCACAGACCTGTTAAGTGGAATTGTTTTCTTGTGCTGATTTGCACAATACATTGAACAAGGGAGGGGGGAATTTCTTATTTTGGATGTTCACTTGGGGAGGATCTTAAGAAAGTTGCAATGGAGGAAGTGAGGTTAAATTTTAAGGTATTATTGCAAACAAATTTTATGGATGACTCCGTATCATTCTGTCTTTATTGTCTTCTAAAGCTTCATTCTGGGTGGTGTTTTTCTATTATACTTATCAACATTTCTTGAAAAGCAGATATATACTGATATAAAACTTGTTGTTGTTTCCCCTTGTAGATTTATCCTGTGGATGGACTGTGGACAACTATGACCATGAGGCTGAATCTGGCAGTAACCATCAGTTGGTAGATGAGGAAAACGTTGGCTATATCATTTGTAGTGATGAGCAGCTACAGCGGATTACCGGCAAAAAGAGAGTAGTTAAAAATCGTCCATTTGTGTGTCAGGTATGTGGGAGAAGTTACTCCCTCCAGTGCAATCTGCGGAGACATGTCAGGGAGGAGTGTGGCAAGGAACCCAAGTTCATGTGCCCGTACTGCCCGCACAAGACCAAACGTAAATCAGACCTGAGGAAGCACATTCTGTTGAGACATGCTAACATCATTAGTGATGGTCCAAGGAAATTATTATAAGGCTACAGTATGTAATTTGTTTGATGGCATTGGCACTGAAAGATTTCTTGGTTAATTTTAAGATGGAGTACTTGTAGCAAAACTGAAAATGTAATAACTGTTCTGAGATGGTTGTAACCCTACTTTCTTCTTCTTCTGCACGAAAGGGTCACCTACGACCACGCGGAATCAACTCTTATTGGCCTTGATGTTTGCCCAATAACTCTTCATGCGAAACGATTGAGAGAGTCTTCGTTGCTGCGGCCAGACGTGTCTGGTAGGTCTCCTCTCTTCTCCCTCAAAACCCCTGTTTGAGTGATTTTCCTAATTTCCCCTTGACCCTTGAGATTGGGAAAACCTAATTCAGTCAAGTCCTTTACCACCTGTACCAATAAAATTGGACCTTGTTGCCTTTTTCTGCAAAAACGTATAGATTTTATGTGTTAACGTAGTTGGGTCCATTCTGTCCAAATGTCCCATGAATATTGGATCCTTCTCAAACGGATTCAAATAGACGTCAGTATTAGGTTTTGGAAGGTGAATTCCATCTTTGATTCTTGATCCCAAAATTTTTTTGCATGATTTTGCGTTCCTTAATCTCTAATTGATTTCTCAGAGTTTTATGTTGTAGATTAAGTGTCACTTCTGCATAAAGTTCTGCTGGTAAGGCTACTGCTTCATAATGTTGAATTTTACAGTTACAATTTTATAAACTTGTTTTGTCAAATGGAATGCAGTTTCCATTTTCTGTAGTCTTGCTTTTATCGATTTTCTTTCGTTACCGGTTTCATTGATCCATTCACCTAAATACTTGACGTCCTTCACTCGGGAGATCTTACAATTACCAATGCGGAGTGTATTCGGAGCATTTTGATAACAGAAATGCTTGGAGCAATTAACGCCATGTCATCCGCAAATGCCAAACAGTTGAGTGTTATCCCTTTGAGTTTTGGTCCTAGTCTATGGGATGGTGCACCAGCCCATCTCCATTCTCGGACGACTTTTTCGAGTGCACAATTAAACAACAATGGAGATAATCCATCTCCTTGACGCTCTCCTGTATCAATTGAACCTTTGAACTTGTATTTAAGAGGGTATCTTTGATGATTGATGTCATCTTGCGATCTAATCCAAATTCTGTGAGTACAGCAACTGGGGATTAACGGTCAATGCTGTCATAAGCCTTTGCAAAGTCAACAAAAGTAATGACATAATTTTTGTTTGACATTTTACGGAAGTAAGACATTGAGTTTCTCAAATTGATAATTTGCTCTGTATACGATCGCCTTTCCGGAACCCATCTTGGTATTCACCAATCAGCAGATCCAGTTGAAGATAGGCACGGTTCAAAAGGGCTTTCGACAAAATTTTATACGTTACCGCGAGTAATGAGATCCCTCGGTAATTGTTTGGATTCGTTTTGCTACCTTTCTTGTATAATGGATGGATGATCGACATCTTCCAATCTGGAGGATTTTTTTTTTTTAGTTTGCCAGATTTCATCAATAATTTCTTTGAGTTTGATGATGAGGTTTTCACCTACATTTTTCCATAGTTCTGCAACAATCTGGTCCTCTTCCGGCGCTTTGTTGTTTTTATTATTTTAGCTTGTGAATTATGTACTGTATTCAAATACTCCACACCGCACAATAGCATTACGTCCTATATTTCTACTTCAACCGAACTCCAATCTATCAAATGTTTCCTCAATGGATCAATAGACATCCCAAAATTGTAGTTTTGTGAAAGTTGGTTCTTTATGAAGGACAAAAGCACACTACTCTCTTAGTTATAAGATGTCAGCTTGCTGTAGGCCTGTCACATCACATTTAGCAACCCCAAACCAATACACATAGCACTTCTAATGGTAAGATATTGGCTTGCTATGAACCTGTCGAATCACATTTGGTGACTTCACGAAATCTGAGCCACAGGCCACAGGTTGCCTATGTAGAGTTATGGTATCTTTGCTAGGTAGCAGTGAAAAATGTAATGTTACAGTTGGTGCGTGTGTCGTCCAAGAGAGCTATGCTGGACAGAAACTGAAACTTAGCAGCCAACTCCTGATGCAAGATTTTAGCAACTGCATCAAGCCTTTGTTTGTGCTTCGTCACCAGGATATATCTACACGCAGATGTAATATGCTGTATTGTTTCTGACTGTTGACAGCCGTAGCGGCACTTAACATCTGGCACAGAGGGATCTTTTACAATGAACTTGAGGTAGTTCCTTGTAGGGATGACTTGGTGTTGAATTGCAAGCATAAAACCTTCAGTTTCAGGAAAGATCTGTCCTGAAGTGAGCCAGTAGTTTGACGCAGTTATATCAGCATTTGCTTGACTCACCTCATTTGGATGTCTTCCGTGCAAAGGTTTTGCTTTCCATGCTTCCATCCTCTGAAGGTCAGTATGTAGGTGGTGTTGAATCTCTTGTTGACACAAGACCAGTGGCCTCACTGATGGCTCTGTGAAGTACAGATGATCTTGCTTCTGCGTAGAAGTACTCCCGAAGGCTGTCTATCTGTCGTTTCTTCTGGTTATCAATGTCAACGAACCCATGTCGACCTAGGTTTCTGGGTAGAGTCATTTGCTCTATTGAAGATCGTGGGTGGTGTTTCCTTCCTTTTGTAAGCATCGTTCTCATTTTTTGCTCAAGACCTTCGATGTCCGTTCGACACCATTTGATTATATAGTTTGTTGCATCCACCTTAAAATTTTAAAGAAAATCAAATTTGCATTTTAACTGTGTTACAAGAGGGCAGATGATCTTGATGTTTTGCCCCTTAAAACTAGAGCAATCATTATCTTCATCTTCTGCACCGAGCTGGGTTGAGGTCAGCTTAACAATTGAATAGGTCGGAGTTGAAAAGCATTAAGTCAAAAAAGGTCATTTTCTAAAGAATTAGTATTCTGAAGTATTGACCCAAGGGCCTTGGAACGTCATAGGAAAGAATTAAGTCAGCCTTCTGTTTAAGCCAGAAACCACTGCTATGTAACAGAGGAGAAAAGATGGTATATTGGCTTTCACGGCCGGTGAATTAAAACTCGGCATTTCTTCTAGGTTTGTGCCGTGTCTTGTGTGGGGTTTCGCCTAGGACAGCAAGCTGGCTCATCGGCGGGCTCTTGGTGTCCCCGCCCGGCCCCCCACAGGAGTAACGAACTGGGCGCTACCTCACTTAAATAGAGTGCAACTGCACTACTTGACTGCAAGAACTAAATGTCCAAGCAGCCTCAACCTCCCTATGAAAGCTTCCAAAAAGATGGTATATTGGCTTTCACGGCCGGTGAATTAAAACTCAGCAATTCTTCTAGGTTTGTGCTGTGTCTTGTGTGGGGTTTCGCCTAGGACACCAAGCTGGCTCATCGGCGGGCTGCGAAACCCCACACAAGACACGGCACAAACCTAGAAGAATTGCTGAGTTTTAGAGGAGAAAAGCATTAAGTCAATGACTTGCTGCCTTTCAGCGCCGTATTCCGTACTTAAGGTTGGCCGCACTGCAAGATTCCAGCGTGTTACAGTGCTATTGTAAATTACATTTGTACAGGGTTTGGAGGTTTTTATGTTAAAAATCCATTTTAAAATAAAATAGCATGTGAAATATCCATTCTGGATGGCTTTATGCCACACTAAACTCACCATGGAGCTGAAAGGCATTAAGTCACATTTCCAAAATTGATTTGAATAATCATCATCTGTCTTCTACTCCAGTTGCCCGGGTGTAGTTTACGAGCGCCCTCCACATCCGTCTGTCCATGTACCATTCTTCTTTCAGGATTCTATCCCAGCTAACTCCCCTTGTTCCAATGTCCTCCTTCACCTGGTCTAGCCATCTCTTCCTTGGTCTTCCTATCGGCCTTCTACCAACCACATCTGTGTGTAGTCTTTGTTTTGCTATCCTTCCCTCGTCCATTCGCTTGACATGGCCAAACCATCTCAAACGGGCCCGTGTCACTTTTTCTTTCAAAGTTGGGTACACTCCAGCTTCTTCCCTAATTTTTTCATTTCTTACCCTATCCCTCCTAGTATTTTGGACCATTGTTCGTAGAAACTTCATTTCTACAGCTTGTAGTTTGCTGTCCTTCTGTCTGGTTGTTGTGCAGGTTTCTAGGCCATATGTTATTATGGGGGTAAAGTATGATTGAAAGAGCGTCTGTTTTGATCTCAAGGGGACTTGTTCGTTCCAGAGTAGGTTCCGAACTTGATGGTAGAATTATTTTGAATAATATGTTTCTTAAATTAAAATTGATATTCCGCTAACACAAATATAACCAGAGTAGTTGCTTCACAACATAGATGACTAATAAAGTGTGTTTGTTAAGTTCTGTTCTGTCAATGACGTTTCATCTGACTCCTGAAAAGTAGTGAAAACTGACTGAATACTTTTCAGCTCCGGCCGATTCAATTGTTCAAGTAGTATGGACTACTAACAGACTTGCTTCTTGCAGAAGTCACAAGAAATGGGGGTTACAACCTTGTTAGGGGCTACAATCCAATTATGGTATTACATTCATGTTTCTGCAATGTATTTTGAGTACTATTCACCCTTTAGTTACTTTGTTACCTTTCCACCTTATGTATAACACCTTGCACATTTGCACGCACTGTAGCTCTAGATCAGGGTCATCCAGCCATTGCGCTCGGGGAGCACTGGGCAATCAGGCTAGTGCTCCTTCCCCTACCACCGCTACAGTGTGGCAGCGAGGAGACTGACGATGTTCGGACCGCGCTGAATAGATATGTACGTACAGTCGTGCGGTCGACGACTTTTGTGGGTTTGTTGACATCATATTGATAGGGCAGTTTTGCCATTTAAAAAAATATACCGCATATACAAATCGAATGGCACTCCGATGTATGGAATGTGCAGGAAACGAACGCAAGTGTTAAGTAAAGAATATTGTGATTTATTTCAAACTGGAATTTAAAAACACTTGACTCATTTGAACAGATAGTACAGACCTTGGGAGACCTATGCTCCGTCGTTTTTACGAGCTTTTAGTTTTTGAGGAAACAATCTTCTCTAAATTTGGTACACTATTTCTGGACACAGCTATTCGTAAACAATTGCGCAAGTTTCTATCACTCATCGTTGCGCGAAGTTTACTTTTGGTAAGCTTAAGAACCGAAAAGAAACGCTCACAAATGTACGTTGAGCCAAACATTGCTCACTTTGGCGCGGTGGTGAGCAGACCGCGTGCTCAACCAGCCAAGCTCCTCCCACCACTACCGAAACTACACTACCTTCCGCCAAGGAGCTCGGAGCACTGGCTTGGAGCGCGGCCGGAGCGCTGTGTGGATGGCCCTGATCTAGATGCTACAGAATATTAATTAATGCAGTTCTTCTCTTGATTGTGGAATTGATTTACCAATAGATGACTGTTTACTATTCCTTTACATGCACAGGGTAATATTTTGTTTTTGTCTGGGTTTTTGGTTTTTGAGAAATGAAGGTTTTTCTTTTGCCCATTGTTTTTTGTCAGCTATTAGGTAGTGCAGTGTACACACAGTGACATTGAGATGGTCACCGTAGCTACCCCTTTAGTAGTTATACCTTAGCAAAACGCTTGCCATGCTGGCTGAGTGGTTATCGTGTCGGACTACCAACCCCAAGCTTGCAGGTTCACTAGTGATTTTTGAAAGGTGACAAAAATCACGACACGTATGTCATACGTTGTTGGCATGTTAAAGAACCCATTTGAATTCACTAGGTCATGTTCATAATGGCAAAATTAATTTCGTCACTTTCCGCCAACAGAAAGTTCCTCCATTCTCTACTAGAAAGCTCTATAGTGTCAAGGAGCTTAAATATCTAACCTCCTTGACTTTCATAGCATTCCAAGGAACGACAAAATTCGACATGCAAGCTGCCCTCTGGGTGTCAAATAACAAAGTTTGCAACCGGCACCCGAGGCCATACGATATTATTATCATCATGAACAACAAGATCTGATTGCTGCAACACTTCATTGGATATGCAAACAGTTGTGAAAAAAACAAGACAATATTTAGAATATGTCCCGCAGCGGGACTTGTTGAGATGGCCTGAGTAGCCACCCCAGTCGGTATATCCTTGCCAATCAGAGAGAAGGTGTCTGAATGTGTGAAGAGCGTCGGGGCAGAAAACCAAAGGTTCCACGTGCAAGTCCTGGGGCCGCCAGAAATTTTAACTCTTTAGTTAATATTCTGGCGGAGCCTCCGAGGCTTAGGCGGCAGCATGCTGGCCTCGCACCACTGGGACTGTGGGTCAAATCCCGGTCACTCCACGTGAGATTTGTGCTGGACAAAGCGGAGGCAGACAGGTTTTTCTCCGGGTACTCCGGTTCTCCCTGTCACAAAAAATTCATTCCAGCAACACTCTCCGCTGTCATTTTGTTTCATCTGTCATTCATTTAATCATTTCCGCAGGGGAGTGCGACAGGCTTCGGCAGCTGGCACAGTTCATATCCTCGCTGCTAGATGGGGGCTTCATTCATTCCATTCCCTGACCCGGTCGGTTGACTGGAAGCAGGCTGTGGATTTTCATTTTCAATTAATATTCTGGCGGCGTGTACTTTATGTACTTGACATGACCTAATGGCTGATAAACCTCACTAAGTATTCAAATTGTCATGTAAAAGAATGACAATATTTCAACGTTTACATATCTTGACAGATCTTAAAAATTGAACAAACATCAAAAGGGCACTGTCAATCAGCACTTCTACAATAGTCCCTCAAATGTGAATAATAGTGATTTTATTGATTTATTTGTTAAATATTCTTCGTGCACATTCCAATGACATTGAAGGAAGCAGGTCTTCCATATTTTATGATGTTGTTCACCTTTACGCTGCTTACTGTGAGTTGTGTTGGAGTATATCTCGTGTATGCTTGTATTCTCAGCCAGTCTACACTAGTAAAGGATTAAGTTTTGTATATGGCTAGCAGAACAAATTTGTGCATGTGCAGAGAAATATATTTGGATGAGAATGTGTTTTGCCTTTGCGGCTTCGGTGGCGTAGTTGGTAGCATGCAGAGCTTCTATGCCCAGGATTGCGGGTTCAAATCCGGCCGAAATTGGCGGATATTTTAAGAGTGTTAAAAATCCCTCAGTATGCCTTCCTTCGGAGGGGAAGTAAAGCCAGCGGGCCCATGTCATAGATTTAAGACATGCAAAAGAACCTTCCGCCGGCCCCGTGGTGTTGGGGTTGCGCGCCTGCTTCTCGCCCGGAGGCCCCGGGTTCGATCCCCGGCTCCGTCAGGGATTTTAAAACTGACGTGAGGGTTGGAACGGGGTGCACTCAGCCTCGTGAGGACAATTGAGTAGCTGTCTGACAGTGAGACAGCGCCCCGATCACGAATACCAAGATTAACGGCCGAGGGGACCCGACGCGCTGATCACGCGTCACCCCAATATCTGCAGGCCAAATGGCTGGGCAGCGGTCGCTTGGTCGGCCTTAGCCCGTCATGGGCTGGATAGTGCCAGGGGTTGACTTTTTTTTTGTTTTTTGTTGAAAAGAACCTTCCACTGACTATAATGGTGTGAAGCTAAATTTGCAGGTTAGATTTGATTAATGCTCAATTAAGTTCCAATGTTTGCTACCAGGTGCCGGTTGCGGCTAGATGTTGTTGACGGTATCATTTGGTAGCAAAATTAGGAACTAGTTGAAATTGATCGTCTGCAGTCCTTACCTGAATTACAGATAGACTGACACACACTAATACAGCCATCACAATTAACACCGGTTATCAGACAGATTCTACACACACCCAAAGTACACGGGACACATTTACACCACATTCAACAAACCCAATTCATTCATTGTCGACTTATTCAAAGGAATCAAAGAAATTTGCTCTGCAAGTGTGTTGTGATTTGGCCATACCATAGCAACCAGCAACGGTTTGGCATAAAGGTACAGGGTACAATGTGAATTTTTATGTTGAAGGAATATTGACCTTGTGATACAAATATTTGTTGCTTGGTTGGTTCCTTAGTTTAGGGGCAGCGACAACGCGGTCATGTAGCCCCGTGTAATTTGGGTGTGTGTAGAATTTGTTTGATAACCAGTGTTAATTGTGATGGCTGTATTAGTGTGTGTTATCTGTGATTCACGTAGAAGGACTACAGACGATTATTATTTTCAAGTAGTTCCTACTTTTGCTACCAAATGCTACCGTCCACGACACCTAACTGCGGACGTGGCTACTAAATGTCATCGCAGTCAGCATCTGGCGGCAAAATTTTGAACTACTGTAGCGTTATCGAACTAACCTACAAATTTTAGCTTCCACAAGTATAATTTAGTGGAAGGACCTTTTACATGCCATAAACCTATGACATGGAACCGCCTGCTTTACTTCCCTTCCGAAGGCATACTGAGGGATTTTTAACGCTCATAAAAAATCCAACGACTTCGGCCGGGTTTGAATACGCGACCTTAGGCATAGAATCAGCATGCTACCAACTACGCCACCGAAGCCGCTACAAATATTTGTAACACATTCTAAATTCAATGCACAATATAAATTTGCAGTGGTGTAGACTTGGCTTAAGAAGTAAACATACCAGCTGATTAAACATTTATGAAATACAAGTCACATTGATCTTCCTGCACAAATCAAAGCATCCAATATTTTTATTCTTTGTGGAATTTATTTTGGAGCTGGATGAAAGTATTTCAAAGTTATCTCTGTGAAAATGCTCTAAGTACAGGGTCATTATGTGTGTGCGCGCGAGTAAACACGGCAAGCTAAGCCGGCTCTGACTGGCGCAGATCGCGGCCGCGCGTACCCGGTCCAGCCGGCGGTTGGTGCGCTCCGCTGACTCACATCGTTAGTTCGCACGTGTTTTGTCATTCATATGGGCGTGTATTTGCAAAGCTTAAACGTTAGTGTTGCACGTTTAGTGAGTATTGTGATTACTGTGATTGTTGGTCATGCTAGACACCAATTCACATTGCGCGAACGTGTGTATCTATAATTTGTATATGAAAAGCAGAAAATCTTGTTCTGAAACAAGACGAAAATTTTGAATCGAGTTTCCAGGAAGACCTGTGCCTAATGCCAGTACAATTAGGAGGCTCGCTAAACGATTCAAGGAAACAGGCTCCGTAAATAAAAGAGTTGACAGACAATCTTTCATCAAAAGATGTCAGGCGTGTGTTACAAGCATGGTGGCCACTACTCCTGGAAAATCTGGAAATCCTGGAAAACTCCTGGATTTTTATTAGGTCTGGAAAACTCCTGGAAAATAGCCACTGTTAATTAATTATAAAAATCTTCCCATCCACTGCTGAAATTCCCAGGCCGCTCTTAGTCCTAAACTTCATTGCATCGCGGATGGGGTAGCAAGGGCCATCTAGCGGTCGCTCTTCAAATCATGCTCGGCTGCCATACGCGCCTTCCCCCTCCCCTCACCCCTCTCCCCGCATCTGCGCTGGGTGACTGCTGCAGCCCTCACGTGACGGTGTGGGAGAACATGCCATAGTATTTTTGTAAAACATATTGAGTATAGATAACTTCACCGCAATAAAATTGCAGGAGGCATTCTTTTCTCATTTTTTTATTAAAGCGGATATTTGAGTCACAAAGGTTTTTTTAAAACAACAATTAAATCATTTGTGTGTAGGCTTGTGTATCAATAATGCAATCACCACTATGTTTGTCAACATCTGTATAAGTAAACCAAACACAACTGCTTTATTTTGGTGTTGAAGTAGGCAACCAATAAAGGGCCCCGTACTCGCGCTTATTTTTAAATCTGGAAAAATGAGAATTACTCCTGGAAAATTCCTGGAAAACTCCTGGAAAATCGTTGACCGATTTGAGTGTCCACCATGTACAAGAGAGGGAGGACATTTTCAGCATCGCCTATGAGCTCTTTAAGTACACATTATTGAACATGTTTGGTAAAAGTGTGATAGTGGGCGCCGAAAGCCAGTTGGACCGATTGCGCTCGGCCGCTATCTGCGCTTGTCACATCCGGCTTAACTTGACGTGTTTACTGGCGCACACACACATAATGACCCTGTACAATGGAAAATTGATTAGGATATACACCAGATAGATTTCAACAGCCTTCCATTCTTATTCTGTATGTTTAAAATTATTTTTCTAATAATGTTAAAAATGGTTTAATGATGCTTCTTGTAAAATGGTAATTTCTATGCCGGAATAAGCTGCTGTTGTTTCATTTACATTGTTACATTGTCATTTAGGGGCTTTGAACATCTTTGTTATAAGCCTCATGTACTTGTGTATATATAGTTTGTCTCAATTAAACTCTGTCCATGCACCATAAATGGCAAAATATGAATGTTCTTTATATAGTATGCTCTAAACAATACCATGCTTACATTTTTTTAAACAGAATGCAATTACAACTCAGCAATTTTTCTAGGTTTGTGCCATGTCTTGTGTGTGGTTTCACCTAGGACACCAAGCTGGCTCATCAGCGGGCTCTTGGTGTCCCCGACCCCCACACAAGACATGGCACAAACCTAAAAAATTTGCTGAGTTTTAATTCACTGGCCGTGAAAGCCAATATACCAGTCCATGCAATATTTGACAATAGATAATTTCTACAGTTTTTTAAATGTATTATCATATTGATTTGTGAAAGTAATGTTTTTAAATTTTGGAATGTCTGAAGACAGGAGAAAGGTAAGAAAAGAGTTCTTTCAATAGTTTAAAAGATTTTTTTCTTATTTTCAATTATTATGCTTCAAGCTATGACCACCGTTAGGGAGGAGAGTACAATAATTACATTAAATATTCTTAAAATCACAACCGACAGTAGTGGCTACGCTGGCTAAAGCTCAGCATTAGGTCATGGGGCCAAGCTCTCTGCTGACTCGGTAGACGCGTGGATTCGAGCCCCACCGTCGGCCGTCCTTGAAATGGTTTTCCGTGGTTTCCCATTTTCAACACCAGGCAAATGCTGGGACGGTACCTTCTGACAGGCCACGGCCGCTTCCTTCCACATCCTTGCCCAGTTTCATTCACCATCTTTCATTTCATCTCTCATTAACTCCTCTCATGAGGTTGGCGTCAGGAAGGGCATCCGGCCGTAAAAATCATTGCCACAAAGACTTCCATCGCATCTCATCCCCGACCCCGTTGGAAAACGGGAATAATAAGGGGTAGACATACATACATTCTTAAAATCACAGTATTTTCTGAATACCACTTCCATTCTGTGATTTGTATAACTTCAACATAAACCATTTTATAATCCATGTACTGGTACATTGTTTTACAGTAATCCTATGAGCAGTTAGTAGTACAGTACTGTACTTTAAAAAAATATTATTTGGAATAAAAATATTTGTTACCTGTACCAATGTTGTTTTATGAACTACTATCTGTGATTATCTGTATTATTCTTATTTATAAATCTGATCATTATTATGGTCCTTCATACTTTGCTAATTTGGCTCTGTAGTCACCACAATTTTAGAAGGAGGAGCTTTTCTAAGGTATACCCAGTTGGGATTATAACACAATTCTCTTTTGTTCATTTAACTGCTTTAAGTGGTATTATTTTTAAGCTATTCTTATATGTAAATCTTCACATAATATGTAGGCTGAGCCTGGCTGCGCCACCATTTGTTGATTATTGTAGCAGGAGCCCCGCGGGGTAAGGAGAAGGACACAGTAATGACACGGTGCAAGTTGCACATAAGTCAAGCAGCATTGCGTGCGCTACCTGTCTTAGAAGCGCAGATACGCGTCATATCTCCACGGCCAGCTACTGTAGCTGAGTCATATCCTTCTCGTGCAACTGTACCTGTCAACAAAGCAGAGTGACATGTAACACAAGTAAACAGAGAATAGTTCCCATCTCGACCGCCGGCAATCAATACGTGAAAGGGTAATAACTCCGCTATAATGTGTACCTGCCTTTGTTGTTAGACGAAACATAAGCACTCTCATCACCATCTAGGGTGATGTGCTACAGTGACTACTCTTTGGCATTGTCTTGTGTTGTAATTCTTGCTTGCAGAGGGGTTCTATAATTTTTCCAACAAAATCATATTTATTAACTCTGTATATGGCAGATGTTTCAGACCTTCAGCCACATTGCCTCCTATCAGCCAAAATATTTCAAATGCACCAGTAAGCTCTGAAAATGTAGAATTCCTTGAGGATTTAAATTGAGACCCATTATGATGTTTGAAGCCAGTTGTCAGTGTTGCCTTAGTAAACAAAAGTTTGATGCTTTTCAGTCGGTCAACACGTTATACCCAAATGAGATGGGTTATTCCCTAATCCTGAAAAAAATTACATGAGATTAATAAATATTAAATATTAATAAATATTTAATACTTATTAATCTCATGTGAATGACTGTCTACCCCTTATTATTCCTGTTTTCCAACGGGGTCAGGGATGAGATGCGATGGAAATCTGTGTGGTGGATAGTTTTTACGGCCGAATGACCTTCCTGACACCAACCTCAATTAATCTCATATTCACAGTAGTTAAAAAGGGATGTAAAACCAAGAACATTATTATTATTATTATTAATCTCATATTCATTAATTTAATGTCATTTTTTTTTTCAGGGTTAGGGAATAACCCATCTCTTTTGTGTACTATCGTGTTGACCGACTGAAAAGCATCAAACTTTTGTTGAGACCCATTGCGTTGTTTTTCTTCTTTTCTTAATCAGGTGTGTTAACCACCGGTACTGAAGCAGCCAATAATTCACATGCATTGGTAAGTATGTAAAATGATGGATGTCTCTGTTATTCTCTAGATTATACTACCCAAATGTGAGGATTAGAACTGTATGCTTCAGTTTAGCTGATGGTTTCAGCTTCAAGCTAGCTCCCAATGCTTAGCTCTCCTCTTATTCATCAGATACATTCACTTTGCATGGCTAGGCAGTGATGTAGATACCCCTAATTTCAATCCAACCTGGTAAGAGAGCAAGTCCAAGTCAGCTCTAGACTCAGTGTATTATTATTATTATTATTATTATTATTATTATTATTATTATTATTAAATATCCCAAAAGTACAGGAACCCTATTTTACCAGAGGTACATTAGGGTTGTAGATTAAAAACAAAGCAAATACAAATATTACTAACATAGTTTACAAAAAAAGTTGTTGATGATAGTGAGAAATTGTCCTAAACAGCACTGCCTCTTGAAAATATGGTACCGGCTTTGAAAGTTCCAGGTTACAGCTATTAAGGTGGCATTGTAAATAGTATCTTTCCTTTTCAAAAACAGGACACTCAAATATAAGGTGATACACCGATTGAGGCAATCCACAAAAACATGAATAGTCGTCTGTTGCTATTTTAAAACGTTCAAAATAAGACTTGAATTTTCCATGACCAGTTAAAAATTGTGTGAGGACAAAGTTTGGCTCTAATAATTTTGGTAACAGTCGATTTTGTACTTTCGGGAAGAATATTTCTCTTGTTACAGATCGTTTCAGGCTACATGTCCATGCGATATTCCATTCGTGTACTATGTAATTCCTTATCTGCCTTTTAACGTAACATATTGGAGACTTACTATATGTTATTTCAAGATGTGTCATAGCCGCTGATTTTGCTAATTGGTCTGCTCAGTGTCTTAACCATACTTGCTAAGGCAGCCAAACTGACACTGATCAATAGAGTTCTCTCAGTTGTCTAAATATTTATTGGCTGATGTTATGAATGTGTGAACACACCTAGTGTGTTGAAACCGAGTGGATTTTTGGGGGCAAATGACCTAACTGTTCCGTCCCTTAAAACAACAATAACTAAGTAAGAGTGGGCCAGGAACTTCTTCAGCGGACCGAAAACTTGGAAATCACTTGGGGCGAGGTCCGGTCTGACATCTCCCAGTGAAATGACCGAAGCTTGTTGGCGGTTCTGGTTGCCACATGTGGTATCGCATTGTCATAGTCGGCTGAAGAAGTTCCTGGCAGGAGAGCGATTCGCGTGCAACGATGACGCCAAGACAGCAGTCCGATGATGGTTCCACAGTCAGCCAGCTGAATTCTACCCAGTGGCGGATCCAGAGGTACACCTCGGAGGGGGCACTCTAGGATTTCAGAGTAGCTAGAGAAAATATGTAATAAAATTACTAAATTTGTATTTAATCTACACACACTACACATAACATTCAACCAATTCTACAAGAAATTCATTATATTAAAATGTTTATTGATTTCAGTTTCAATAACACAAGTCATTGTCATTATGTAAAAAAGAACTTTTTAATTCTACAGAATATGTACATTTCCACATTTTAATGCACATTACACAGTCAAATATGTATTAAAACTACCTGAAGACTATCTGAAGACAATATACAAGTCTACTACACAAATGTTACAAAATATGTACATAGTACCAACATTGTCAGTCACTGACTCACAAGTAGTCACATAAATAAAAATACCGGCCACGGCCAGTCAAATAGTCAAGTATTATAGGAAGGCGCTCCTCGGCACAAAGGATTATGAAATACATTTCTACTTCTACCTGTCCTAAACATAAAAAATTGTATGTCGATGTAGCGATTATATTAACAGTGTTGCCATTACATACTATATGATAACAAACATTGACCACATTCATGAATGCAGGCAATACAGCAAAGATTTTACTTGCAGTGCAGTTTGCAGAAACAATCATTTTTATCGGCAATATCAATGTGGCAGACAACTGGTTTTTCGGGGGGGGGGGTCACTTGACCCTGGTGCCCCCCTCTGGATCCGCCACTGATTTTACCACAGGGGCATCTCAGATTTAATGCTGTGATGGGACAAATGTCTGAACATATGTGGAGACTATGTGCAAAAGTAGTGTGAGGTTCGTAGAACAGTACGTATATTTGTAATTACCTGTATGTATCCTTTCTGGGGGGCTAAAAAAGAATAGGAGCAAAGACTTTTCGATCCACCCTCGTAGTATTGAAGCGCTCTTGTTTGGGTTGATGGCAGTTTGTCCAGCTGTGAAGATTATCCTTGTCCTTTTTACAGGTTTATGTTGTCTTTCCCTATGTATCTCTTATTCCACCCACACCGGCCACTTATTATGTTTGTATTACAGTAGAACGTCGTTTATCCGGACGTCAAACAACCGGAACGTCAATTATCCGAACGAGCAAAAAATTTAAAAAAATAAAAAATAAAGATGGAGCAGCGTGTGCTTACTGTTAAGAGGAAGTGCGCGCTGCCTACAGTAGTGAGTCGGTTCTCGTTTTCAATTATTGTTGTCTCGCTTGTCTCCTACCATTTGTTTACTCTCTGATGTCTCAACGTGTTACACAGTATGTGAGTGTATTACTGTATTACGTTGTGAAAATGGCTTCTACGAGTGGGAAAAAGGAAAAACGAAATCGCAATGTTTTATCGATGGAGAAAAATGTGGAGATCATTAATATAATAAATTGGATAAGGGTGAGAGTGTGCAGTGTCTGATAAAAACTTAAAGTGTTAGAAAATCCACAATTTATGATTTGAAGTACCGAAAAGGTGAAATTCTGAATTATGCATCGAAGTTAGATAGTGAATAAGGGTCTAAAAAGAGAAAAACCTTGGGATCAGCAACGAATGAAAAATTGGAAGAAGCGGCGTACTTATGGTTTATTCAGACAAGAAGTAAGGGAGGTTCCATTTCTGGATCTTTGTTATGAGAGAACGCGTTGCTGCTAAATGAGAAGCTTGATGGTTATCACCATAATGTACTCGGCATGTTTCTTCCTATTAAATAAACGCATGTTTGATTATCCGGAAAAATCTTTATCCGGAACACACTCGGTCCCAATTAGTCCAGATAGACGACGTTCTATTGTATTTCCGTTTTTTTTTATCAATCTATACCTCTACAATAGTTGTTTTTTACTCACTCACTCACAGTCACTCTGAAGGCTTCTATGGGACCCGAAGAGCTCGCACCGATCTCACAAAATACTCCACTGAACTCTGTTTTGGGCGAGTTCTTGCCAGTTGTCTACATTCAGATGTCTACAAAGCTTGAAGATTTCATTTTTCCAGGAACTTTGTGGTCTTCCTACTGACCTTTTTCCTCCTGGTTCTTCTATAAAGATCTGTAAGACCACCCTATCATCTCCCTTCCTTAGTAAATGACCAGCCCATTGAAGTCTTCTGGAGTTAATGATGTTGAGTATTGGTGCTAGCTGTGATAGTGAGTGTATGTCTTTATTTGATCCTTTTTTCCAGCTTTGAGATGCGGAGTCAAAAGAATGGTCCAAAAATTTTCCTATACACTTTATTTTCAAAAACTTGCGACTGGTGCTCTTCCTATTTTGTTAAACACCATGATTCTGCACCATAAGTTAGAACTGGCATAATGATGGTATTGTATATTTTCAGTTTTGCATTTCTCATCAAAAATTGCTAAATTGCTTATAGCCTCTCTTATTCTTAAAACTAGTGTTATATCCTTACAATTTCATTTATATAAATGATTTTATGAGTAAGGAACGTTTATGTCTATGAAAAGTGTAAGGATATCCATTTTGTTTTAAGAATAATTGTTACACTTGTGTTAAGAATTAGATAGCTTGCCACGGTGGGTGAGTGGATAGCGTGTCGGTCTACTGACCCCAAGATTGCAGGTTCGCTCCTGGCCATGGTAAATGATTTTTGAAAGGTGGCAAAAAATACGACACGCATATCATACGATGTTGGAATGTTAAAGAACCCATTTGAATTCAGTAGGCCATGTTCATAATGGCAAAATTAATCTCGGGAGTTTCCGCCAACACAAAGTTCCTCATTTCTCTACTAGAAAGCGCTATAGTGTTCAAGGAGCTTAGATATCTAACCTCCTTGACTTTCATAGTGATTCAAGGAACAACAAAATTCGATATGCAAGCTACCCTCTGGGTGTCAAATTACAATGCTTGCACCCGGCACCCGAGGGCATACGATAGTATTATTATAAGAATTAGATATAAGCAATTTAACTGATAATAATAATATCGTATGGCCTCAAGTGCCGGGTGCAAGCTTTGTTGAGTATTGGTGCTTGCTGTGATAGTGAGTGTATGTCTTTATTTGATATTTTTTTTCCAGCTTTGAGATGCAGGGTCAAAAAATGGTCCAAAATTTTTCCTATACACTGTATTTTCGAAATCCTGCAGCTGATGTTCTTCCTATTTTGTACAGTAGTAACAATTATTTTGAATGTGCTGTTTCTATTAGTTTTTACAAATTCAAAACTAATATGAGCCTTTTTTATGTTACAGATCTTATCTTTGGAGGCTGGAATGTTGTATTAGGAGATTTTCAGCCTGCCTCTGTTGATATTGCGAGACCTAATGCATTTGGCTGTCCACGTTGTGGTAGGCAATACACTTACAAGCACAATCTCCTGAGACATATGAAACTGGAGTGTGGCAAGGAACCCAGTTTCTTCTGCCCGCTCTGCCCGTATAAGACTAAACACAAGGTCGATCTGAAACGGCACATGACCAAGACAGCTCGTCATTCCTGCTGGAAGGAAAGTCATATGAAATCAAATATCTGATGAATGTGTGTGTGGTGCTGAAGCCTTCCGTCCATGTTTACGATGTACTTTTACACAAGTTGATGTTTTGAAAAATATATTGGTGTTGGGAATAGGGTTTGTCTGACCCGCTTTGTTTTTGAATGTTTAATTTTCTCTTAAAGGCAATTTATTGTATCTATTTGATGTAAAAATTATTGCTCTGTTTTGTTTTCTTTAAGATGTCAATAAAATTAAATCATGTGTGGTAGTCATAGGAAAACATACTTCTACTTTACTAGCTAAAAATTTCCTATCCTCTTCATATCTGCGATAAATGGATATTCTTTCCCTCAAAACAAGTCACCAACATCACCTGATGTGTATTTCTTGAAATGAAAATCCACAGCCTGCTTCCAGTCTCCGACCGAGTCAAGAATGGAATGAATGAAGCCCCCATCTAGCGGCGAGGATATGAACTGTGCCGGCTGCCGAGGCCTGGCGCACTCCTCTCGGGCAATGATTAAATGAATGATAGATGAAATGAAATGATAGTGGAGAGTGTTGCTGGAATGAAATTTTGACCGGGAAAACTGGAGTACCCGGAGAAAAACCTGTCTGCCTCAGTTTTGTCCAGCACAGATCTCACATGGAGTGACCGGGATTTGAACCACGGACCCAGCGATGAGAGGCCGGCGTGCTTCCGCCTAAGCCACGGAGGCTTTCATGTGTATTTCTTAATTGTTCAAATGTTATGGGAATATTGGAAAGGAAGGAGATTGCTGCATTCTATTGTATTCTTGAGGTGTATTTTGACCTATATCCTGAAGTACCGACCTGTGAACTGTTGCCATGGAACCAGGCTGTCTCCGAGTTCAGCAGCCTAGTGGGTTCCAAATCCATCGTTGATCACCCTTGAAATGATTTTCTATGGTTTCTCATTTTCAACTTCAGAGAAATCCAGGACGATACCTTCTGACTTACTATCAACTCCTTGCCCAAATTAATAAATTCCATAATCATTCATTTCATCTCTTATTAACTCCTCTGATGCGGTTGGGCGATGGCGGATCCAGGCCTTGTGGGGCCCTGGGCGATATGATAAGGTGGGGCCCACAACAATAGGAAATAAAAAAAATCAAATCAAATGTAAAATAGTTGTATAATAATAATAATAATAAAATAAGGAATAGTTACAATATTTTGAATACACTACTGTACTTTTTTTTTAATAATATGAAAGAAACCTTTAAGTCCCCTTGAAGAAGATAAGGCCTATGTAAACTATGAAATATTAAAATATTACTTTGCGACTTTTTTCCCGGCTGAAGTCTTCTATCATTTCACTGAAATTTAAACTTGCTAAACGGTCACGGGAGGTCATAGCTGCACTGAAGAAAGAATATGAATTATAAATTAGTTTGAAAAGTATAATTAATTAATTAATTAAATTTAAAAATCCATGGTGCGGGTACTCCTGTAGCGCGGGGCCCTGGGCGGTCGCCCTCCCCCAGATCCGCCCCTGCGGTTGGGATCACGAAGAGAATCCGGCTGTAAAATTCTCCCTTCCTGACCTGGTAGAAATGGGAATAATAGAATATCACACCCATGTTCAAAAGTAGAACATCATGAAGAGAGTAATAAATAATTTAGGAAAGGTATTTTGGGTTTATGCCGTGAGTAATACTGAATAGTAATTGTTATTTATTGTATGGATATTCTTCTTCTTCTACTTCTTCTGCTTTTACGGCCTCATTGGACCACTTCAGTCAATCATTTCTTGGTCCTCTTCTTCAGTAAGTTTCCTTTCCGAGTCGCCCAGTAGCTCTTCATTCGCTCTGATCTTCTCAGGCATTCCTCATCTGTAAATACCCTTTTTACTGTATTACGTTTGTCTATTTTAGCCTGAAATCTTATTTTTATATCTCTCAGTTTTTTTTAATTTTGTTGTTTTGTTTTGAAAGTCATCCAAGGTTATTTCCAATTCTTTCATATCTTCTCTAATTTCCTTAATCCATCCTACTTGTTGTTTCATATTCCAAAGTTTCACTACAATATTTCTAGATAACCTGGTTTCTGGTGTCCTCATGATGTGACCAAAGAAAGAAAGCCGTTTCTTCCGAATAGTATCAGTGATGGTCTCCAGTTCTCTGTATACCACTTCATTTGGTACTATCCGCCACTGTCCATCTTTCTGATATTTTTTATTTATGCATGTTCTAGCTATTCTTCTTTCTACTTTTAAAATTTTGTCGATTCTGTTTTTCTGAGTAACTTTAAAAAGAGTTTCACTTCCATAGGTCACCTCTGGTTGAACCACCGTCTTGTAATGTTTTAATTTTGTTGCGATTGATAGACATTTTCTTTTATATGTAGACCATGTTAATTTTTGGGCTTTTATCATTTTATTAGTTCTTTCTTGCCATGCAGGTTTCTCATCCAAGTTGTAAGTTATAATTTCTCCTAAGTATTTAAATTGCTTCACTATTTTAACTTTCTTGTTATTTACTGTTATGTGATTGATTACGAGTGGATTTGCTACCATTATCTCTGTCTTTTCAAATGATATCTTTCACACAACTTAAACGTGCGATATGTCGTACAGCAACATGACGTGTATTGCATTTCGTCTACGAGGTTTTCAATTTTATTTTCACGTCAGTAAGTACAGGTTAGGTAGGCTAAATAAAGTATATGAGTCATCCAGTTGCAAAACTTGTTTAATCGACTTCTGAATAAGAATCATTTTCATAAGAAACATTTATTTCTCTGGACTTTGCCTCACGTATCTTGCATGTTTGTTTTTTCTACCTTTTTCTTTTTGCTTCATGTTTTTGGTTTTTTGTTTGCTTTGTGCTTTTGCTTTTGAATTTTACTTTTTGCTTTTCTTTCTTGGTTTTGGTTTTGTGTTTGTTTTCTGCTTTTGCTTTTATTGATTTTGCTTTTTGCTTTGTGTTTTTTGTTTTTTGTTTCCTGCTTTTGATTTTGTTTTTGAATTTTTATTTTTGCTTCGTGTTTTTTTTTTTTTGGTATTGTGTTTGTTTTCTGTAAAATCGAAATAAAACAAAATAAAATAAAACAAAATAAACAAAACAAAATCAAAATAAAACAAAACAAAAAATACCATTTAAAACAAAATAAAACGAAATAAAATAAAACAAAAAATTAACAAAACAAAATCAAAATAAAACAAAACCAAATAAAATTAAACAAAACAAAATTTTAAAAAAGTAAAATAAAATAATGAAATAAATAATTTTACGACATGATCCTTATTCATAAGTGGATTAAACGAATTTTGCAACTGGACGACTCATATATGGAATGTATGAGGTTGGATCAAATATAAACGGGAATTAATTTTTAAAATTTATTGCATCAACAAAAAAAATAACACAAATAGAGATCACTTTTCTACATAGTGTCCTGCCTTCGATACCTATTTTGTCCATCAGATTGGCAAAGTTTTCATTCCGTCCTGATAGAAAGAAGAGGGACGAGTGCGGAGCCAGTTGCGCATTAACTCTTCTACACTTGCATCATCAACTAACCGCTGTCCTCCTAGGTCTTGTTTGAGTGGTCCAAACAAATGGTAGTCACAGGGCAATAAATCTGGACTGTACGGAGGGTGTTCCAGAGGTATCTAATCAATTTCCTCCAGTTTTTCCCGCGTTACAGCGGCTGTATGCGGCCCTGCATTGTCGTGTAGAAGAATGACGTTTCAGATCGGTTGCCGGCGTCACTTGTTGCGATACGCATATTCCTATGGCTAAAACAATTTCAGAAATGTTTATGCACCGATCTACTTCAATAATGTCACGAATGGCAACAATGCTGTCTGCAGTGATGCTTGTCCGCGGCCTCCTTTCATGAGGTTCATTTTCCACAGCTTCTATTCTTGCCACAAATTTTTTGCCCACTCATACACTTGAGTCTGCGACAGTGTTTCTTCCCCAAACTGTGTGCAGAGCCATCTCAAAATTTCCGAAGGTTTGACGCCCTCTTTTACGAGAAATCTGATAATGATTCATTGCTCAACAGACGTTTGCACCTGTTGCTCAGTCATAGCTTACTGAAGCAGCCTAGTTCCTCGCAGTGCATGCGCACGCAATCTCCTTTTTCAGACACCCCAACCAACATCCTGGCAAAGCCCCGTCTCAGATTTATTAATAACAGCAGAGTTACATTCAAATTCCTGTTTATATTTGATCCACCCTTGTACAAGAGCTCTGGTCTTGACGGACCCCCCTCCCCCTACCCTTCTGCCTATCCTCCTCCTGCCGTGTCACTTGGCCGAGGCTATGCTCGCTTCATTAGGCGATTCCTTTCCATCTGGAAGGTGCAGGTAAGCCAACACGCATCATTCGGAACAACTCACATAGTTGTTTAGTTTTACTTCACTTTATTTACACTTCAATTCAATTTGCTTGTAACAATTTTACAGTTTACATGACGTAAGGCGCATGGATTTGGGCCCACTACCCCAACTTACGAGGTTCCCGGCTGGCTTTGACGTAAGCTTATTCACATCTAAAATTTTAGACTATTTGATTTCTCTTGTCAGATGAATAGTGACAGCTTTATTTTGTTTCTTTAGGACAGATCTGGGTTAGAGCGAGTCCATAAATTATTGACCCAAGGACATCTGCCTTCACATGAACCTTACTTTAGGGATGAAAAATCCAAGCCAGCTCAGCAATAAATTTGAATACAAGATAGTACAAATTGGTCAAACCATGGGCAAAGTTGCACTCAAAAGAAGAGAGAGTTTTTTATAAAATTTTAAGGACATTTGAATGTGTTTGTAGATATAGTTGTGTTTTAATGTGTTTTTTATTATGTTGATTGATGAGTGTCGGTGATGTGTTGGTGACTTAATAATGACGTAACAGGGCTGAAGAAGGGCTAAATATTTGAATAGCTCAAAACATGTATCCTAGTTTTAGGAAGTGATATTTTGTCATAATATAGTACAGTATTGTTCGACGGATTTCCTTGTTGATTATTAGATTGATTAAAGAGTGATGTTGAGTGAGTCTATCAATTTCAATGCTGTTGGAGAGGCATTGATGACATCCTTCCAGTCACCACTGAAACGTCTTTTGGGACATTCCTCTACAATGTGTTCTATGGTCTGCTCTGAAGCTTCACAGTCACACAATGGGTAGACACAGAGTCCCCATTTGTGCATGAAGTACTTAGTTCTTCCGGGTCCACACCGTATTCTGTTTAGTTGACACTAGGCAGTTGCAACCCTGATGTATGTGTGGGGTCATCGAGGCCGTGATATTGGAATATTTATCTCAACGACAGGATATCATTCCACAGCTTCTTCACATTTGTACACGAGTATACCCATTCTGACAAATTCAATCTTAACCTAATATTTTTATCTACATAAGATCCACATCACTGTTCCTTCTTCAAGCTGGTTTTATATCAAGATTTATTTATTTATTTCGCATTTAAAATATTTTTGTAACAGGTCTGGTTTTTTAAAAATTTTAGTGTATGTGTTTTTCAGGTTTTAGATGATTAATTTTTTAGAAATAGTTTTGAGAACAACCTTTTTTATTGAAAAATGTTCATGTACTGTAAGTCTTGCTTTTCTATTCACAATATTATTTGTGCTGAGGAAGCCCACAATGTCACCGAAACCGGTACAATAAAAAGTACAAATTAATATTGACTTAAAGTTTTTAAACTTCAGCACTTATTATAGCCTACTACAAGATTACAGCAGTCACCACTGGGATCGCTGATCTTGCCATTACTTATCGAATGCCTTAGTATTCAGATATTTTCATCATTACATTTTATCAACTCCAAATAAGAACAATGGGTTTAAAACAATACAGATATTATTTTAAATTTTGATATTCAAAGAAAGACCATCACAAGCAGTGCCGGATTAAGGTAAAATGAGGCCCAAGTCCCTCAGATTTTTGGGGCCCCTTTATTTTTTTCAAATAATTTTTATTTTTTAGCACCTGTACATTTAATAAAGTATATACAAGAGTTTTTTTCTCAAGATGAATAATACACTTTTTATTAAATCATATACTGTATACATATATACATACATTTCAATTGAAACGATCATCGTTATTTGAAAACATTTCAGATGATTTGATGAACAATTTAACAAATCATACTATTTTTTACTTCTGTAAAATGTAATCAAAAATATTTTTTTTCTGTTTTTTTCGGTCAATAAAATATTTTACAATGTCATGTCATCAAAATCAATTTCCCGCAGAACATATGAATCGTTATACATTAAACTTAGCAAGTCCAATCGTTCTTGTGACATGATACTTCTTTGCGCTCTTTTGATCCGTTTCGATTCTGAAAACGAGCGCTCCGCAGAACAATTCGTTATCTTGAGGGTCAGGAAAATGCGAAAAGCAATTTCAACGTTCGGAAAAACAGACTCAAGCTTGTCTCGAATAAGAATTTCGTAAAGTTCAGAATGAGTAATTTAATGTAATATAATGCTGAAACTGTCTCAGTTCGGGATAAAATTTTTCTAAATCTTCGGAATAAAATTGTGGGGGTCCCAGATAATTGGGGGCCCTAGGCCTGGGCCTAGTCGGGCCTAATGGGTAATCCAGCACTGATCACAAGAATAATAATGTTATACACATTTAAAATATGTAGCATAAAATGTTTCTTCACTCAGATAAAAAGATTTTATGGTTCAAATGTTTCATGGTTCTGACATTTGTTTTTATATTACCATATAATTATGTTTTAGGAATTTATTTTAATTTATTTTTTTATTTATTTTTTGGTAAGTTTTTATATCTTAAGTTTGTTAAATATCTTTTTCTACTGGATCCTTGTTTCCAAACTGGGTGCCTTCAAAATTTTAAATGTTATAATTAATCATGGGGAGTAATTTGATGATTATTAGTTAGGTGCAGTGGACCATCTGTCCAATGTACGTAAGGGTACAATATGTGCTAGAAAATATGAATTGCAGAGTGGCTGATGAAGGGTGCAATTGTTATAAGCCCAGAAACATCTACCTATGTTTTTAGATAACTACAAGTAATTTAAAAGTATTGACAAGACGAAACACTTCTTGTATAGTATAAATTACCCCATTATACCTTTACCGTTCCTAACTTTACACAATTGTTTTCTATACAATTTTTCCTTTCGTAGCTAACAATTGTTTTAGAACATCTATCAGACAAACTTTTCCATCCAAAACTCTGAACCATTTCACTTTGTTTGTCCACCTGTGGTGACCCTTCCCAACTATTATTTTGTGATATGATTAGTTGAGGTTAAATTACTCAAGTTGCAATATTTATTGCATTCTTCTAATCTGATGTAAAGTTTATGTATTGAGATATAAAAAAAGGAAGAATGTGTCTTTATTAAATACAGTATATATATTTTTTAAACAATGCGCAATGTATTGGAATCTAACCTGTTACTGTAGTGCATAGGATTCTACATCCTGCTGCACATAATTTTATTTTGTATGATCCCCGTTTAAATCAATGTCTTCTTTGAGAGTATCCTAATAATATGATGTAAATATTTTAAATAATATTATTTCTCCTTTAAAGCTGTCTACTATTTGTTATTTTATGCATTTCTTTTCTTTTCATGGTATTTATTGATATATTTTTTCTATATTTTAGATAACTCTATTGGATGGAATGACATGAAGAATGGATTTGAAATATTAGGTACTTCCCCCAACAGCTATCCCAGCAGCTCTGTTCATCTGTCCTTCCCGAGTGAACTAGATGTAACGTATCGCTATTCGGATGAAGGTCAAGTGACAAAGAGAGTGAGATACCGTCCATTTAGATGTGAGTCGTGTGGCAAGTCGTATTCTCTCAAGTGCAATCTACGTAGACACGTGCGAGAGGAATGTGGCAAAGAGCCCAAGTACTACTGCCCCTACTGTCCGCACCGGAGCAAGCGTAAAGGAGACCTACAGAAACATGTGTCCGCAAGACATCTCTCTTCAATGTAATATTGTGTTTAGTGGACATTATTTTTGATGTGTTCTGTGTTTATCAAGATAAGTGTCATGGGCACTTGAGTGGAAAGTTCTTCCATTGACAAGTGAACCTCATAAACTTGAACATGCCTGTTTGTGTTGAAACATTGTATACATGTTGCTCAGACTACAACAAAAATATATTAATAATATAATAATACAGGGTCTTTATATTTGCTTGGCAAGAAAATGCCGCTTGACCTTGGCCGCCAGTCCCCGGCCAATAGCTGGCTCTTACAGGTTAGAGCGCGCGGTCTTCGGCCGTATTCCCACGTTCTTCCTGCGGTAGACGTGTGAGCTCCGAGCTAATTAGGTGTTTTATAAAGCTACTGTGTACTGTATATCGTATTGTATGGTGTTTTATTATGATTGTGTATAGTGCTGTAATATCTTATGTGAAATATTCGTTACGTGAACGTGTATATCTGTACAATCTGACAAAAGTTTCGAGTGAAATTTCCAGGGAGACCCATTCCTAAAAATCGGACATTAAAACAACTGGCTAAGAAATTCAAACGTACAGGTTCAGTAAACAATAAAAATAGACTTAAAGGTCGTTATTTCGGTATTGAAGGTAAATTAACTGGAGTAACCGGAAATTTCATAGGGAGATGCCGATTATGTTTGGCAGTGGATGGGGAACATTTGCAGCATCGACTGTGAACATGGTGAGTAAAAATGCATGACACTGATTTTAAGCACCGTATTCTGCCATACATATGCGTGCGCGGCAGCCGGCAACTGAGCCATAACTGGTGGAGTGCAAAAGCGAGAATGTCCTTGCCAAGCAAATATAAAGACCCTGTGCTTGACATCGGGTCAGGGGATACAACTGGGGAGGCGGAACTAGCGCCCAGGTGGTCTCATGAGGGATAGGAAGAGTGGGAGGGTTAAGCAAGTAAGTGGAAAGGAGGCGGCCGTGGCCCGGCATCCCGGCATTTGCCCGAAGTCGAAGTGGGAAACCACGGAAAACCACTTCGAGAATGGCTGAAATGGGAATCAAACCCCCTCCACTCATTTGGGCCACCCGAGGCTGTGTAGACCCCGTACCAGTCCTCATACCACTTTTTCAAATTTTGTGGCAGAGCCGGGAATCGAACCGCGGACCTCCGGGGTGGCAGCTAATAACGCTGAGCACTACGCAATGGAGGCGACTCATCCTTACATGCATACATTTATTTGCAAATGTTGACGCTGTCCATGGTGGCAAATCCCAAAACTATGCGATTACAATAACTAATCAAGTTAAACAAAATAAATCATTCATACAACTATAAAAATACATTTTAGAATATAAAGATTAATCGCTAGAAGATAATAATAGAATAATAATAATAATAATTTACACTTTCCTTCATCCATCAACTCATGTACTGTAAATCACTATCTCCTGATCTGGTGCTTTCTTACCAACTCCTTGAGGGCTGAGCAACGTAATGGAATAGAGTACAAACACTTTTCTCCCACACTGTAGCCTACTGTCTTATAGTGTAATGGTTAGTGTTCTTGGCAGCCGTCCCTGAGGTGTAGGTTCAATACCTGGCTCGGGCAAGAAACTTAATTCTGGTCTGAATTTGGAATGGAGTCCCCTAAGCCTCATGAGGATAACTGAGTAGTCTACCCACCTCAATAATCCTAGAGGTTTTCCATGTTGTCCCACTTCTACTCCAGACTCTGGCTACTTTCTTCCCAATCTTTGCCTCAATCAGGGGCATATATAGAGTTTTATTTTGGTGGGTGCTCAACCGGGGGTTGGGGGGCATTTTATAGGCCCCAAAGAATAGGAGGTCCGGTGTTCTACCCGGGAAACTTTTGTATGGTGCAAAATTATGAGTTTTAAGGCTATCTGGCATCACTTTTCAACCAATTTGTTGTGATGTTTTATGTTTGGTTAATGTCAAACACAACTAAGGCCATTTTATGTTACTTTTTATTAATACAATAATCTTGCTCACTTGATAGTGTTTACATGGAAAGAATTAACATTACTGTTTTCATTTACAACTTACACTATAATATAAAGTAAAGATTTCTTGAAGCATTGCCTAATCGGTTTATAACTTCATTGTCAAGTAGAATTTCCTAAGTATGTTTTCAACCAACTCAAACTCCGTTAGGCGGTAGCTACAGAAAGAGGCAAATTTGCCAAAAGTTTGATAAGGGTATAAACGTTAGGGAAAAAACTTTTGTCACACGCTTCAAGGGCACTTGTTGCTGTTCTTGGTACGTTCTTAAGAGCGAAGGCACTGGAGAGTAATAAGAGGTTATGTTGTTACACATAATATTGTCAAACCGTCGCCTTGCTTTGCAATCTTGCCACACGTCGTTTAGTAACAATAGTACATGATAAGTATATTAGTTTTTAATGTTTTAATTCATAAACAAATATTATATGTGTCAAAAATTGGGGGGCCTCCCGTGCACCCCCCTTATATATGCCGCTGGCCTCAATTGCAAGTAGACAAGCTCCAAAACACAAGGGGTTGATGAGCGTGATATCTGGGCCCCTAAATAAAACTACCACCTGCATAATATAGTACAAAAAGTATGATAGTTCTGAATGCAACAAAATTAGTTCCTGCAGTGCAAATTAATAATTGCAAGAAGGGCACAACTGGTTAGAGCTATACAGTGTTCATATGTCCTGCATCCATGTTCAGATCTGTGCATCTTATCCCTTTCTTGATATTTTCAATACCATCATAGATGTACAAGCAGTGTGACCAACATGTGTGCAAAGTTTCAGTAGGATAGGGTACTGTGTTGGGTCTTATTCTAGTATTATGTTTACATTTACATATCGATGTTTATACCATAAGGAGGTAACCAACAGTTTTATCTAATTCACTTATCGCCTTTAAAATGTATACAATCAAATGATCTCGAAAGAGAATCAAAATCCGTTGAGCCATTATAATTAACACAAAAGTGATAAAAATGTCCAGCATAACTCAACACATTGCTTGCGTTTCGCCCCAGCGTGTTAATTGGGCTCTTCAGTTGGTAAAGGCACACCTACCAAGACGTGTAGATCATTTGATTGTATTCAATGTCAAAGCAAGGTTTATTGTTTTTGGAAGTGGAGTTTTTGACTCCCGTGGTGCACTGGCATGCTCGTGACGTGGCCACATATGTGGCGAGGCGTCTCAGTGTGCACCTGCACCTGCTACGCATCTTGGTAAGTGTGCCTTTACCAACTGAAGAGCCCAATTGGCACATTTTTATCACTTTTGTGTTAATTTAAAATGTATATCGATGGACAGAGATTTGAAGCTTACCAGGTGCGTCACCTAGGAATTATCAGATGCTTTTGAAAATATTTTCAGTGGAGTTTCTTTAATGTGTAGGCAATGTCAGCGTAAGTCGTCTATGTCCTGCAATGTCCATCTTAAATGAAAGTTTGATGCTTTTCAGTTGGTCAACATGATCGTGCTAAAATGAGATGGGTTATTCCCGAACCCTGAAACAATGCTTAGATGTCATACTTGTACCCCCCTTTTAATATTTGCAAATTATATTCTTCAGATAGAATCTCGTAAAACCCCACCCAATATAATTAAGCATAAATTAGATTCGACTGACTGAAAGTTATCAACCAATTATTTACAAAAAAAAGACATGTGCTGTGTTCATCCTATTCCGAATGATACAGTAGATAGAACCAAGTGGAGAACAGCTTGCTGAACAACAGACCCTCATAAAAATTTGCAAAGTGCTCCGTGTGTTATAAAATAGGAATATCCATAACCATCCATGTTGTGCACAGGAAAGGCAATCGAATACGTTAGGTATTAGGGAACCATTCGGTCTGCGTCATGTGGGACAAACATTCGGAAGATGAAGACAAAACGTACCTTTTAGGTGATGCACCCAGTATATTTGCTAGTTTCTACTTTGCTTCCATACGAACACTCCTTTGGTGTTCTCAGTAGGTTTGTACTCGACTAATAGATAGGTACATAAACGTTACATTTATGATTGTTTTGTTCCTGGCTCATCAGAAGGTAATTACTTGTTGAACTGGAAGTTAAAATGTATTTGGTATCTGAAGAAACTATTGGAAATATTATGGTAAACCAACCGCCATGTGAGATATAGTTATATTTATGTCATTATAATTAGTAATGTACGTGGTGTTATGACTTTATAATATACCCACAAAATCAAACCTATATTCCCTAATTCAACTAAAATTGTCTTCTGAAGTTCCAGAAACTTGTTTCTCTCTTAAAAACTTAGCAATTCTTCTAGGTTTGTGCCGTGTTGTGTGTGGGGTTTCGCCTGGGACACCAAGCTGGCACATCACCGGGCTCTTGGTGTCCCCGCCCGGACCCCCACAGGAGTAGCGAACTGTGCGCCTCTTTACTGCGAGAACTAAAAGCTCAAGCAGCCATAACCTCCCTATGAAGGCCTCCAAAAAGGTGGTATATTGGCTTTCATGGCCAGTCCAGGAGGGGACACTAAGAGCCCACTGATGAGCCAACTTGATGTCCTAGGTGAAACCCCACCCAAGACACGGCACAAATCTAGAAGAATTGCTAAGTTTTAATTCACTGGCCGTGAAAGCCAATATACCATCTTTTTGGAGGCCTTCATAGGGAGGAGGTTATGGTTGCTTGAGGTTTTAGTTCTCGCAGTAACGAGGTGCAGGTGCGCTTCATAAAAAGGGAGGTAGCGCGCTGTTCGCTACTCCTGTGGGGAAGGGGGGTCCGGGCTGGGAAACCAAGAGCCCGCTGATGAGCCAGCTTGATGTCCTACGCCAAACCCCACACAAGACACGGCACAAACCTAGAAGAATTGCTAAGTTTTAATTCACTGGCCGTGGAAGCCAATATACCATCTTGTTTCTCTCTTATCAACACAAAGAGTTAATGTTTTTAGCACACCTCATATGTACAGTATACTGCACATATGCTTTAAATTTTATAAAAGTTAAAAATAAATAGGAATCAGATATATATATATATAGAGAGAGAGAGAGAGAGAGTGTGTGTATTTCCATCCGTCTTTTAAATGCTTGTAACATACTGTGTTTTATTCCCGAACGTATTGAAGATGTTTATCAGAGTGTTATTCAATGCCGGAGCAAGTGTTAGGGGTCAAACAAGCAAGTGAGAAATGAATGGTTACAGAGAGGTTCAGGTAAGAAAGTTAAGTTTGAGATCTTGCCTCTAATCTCTTAATTGCACATTTTACAAGTGTCATTTTCAGTGATTAAAAGAGCCAGTATGTTAACTGCATATGGTGAAAGTTTCCTTGCTCAGAGCTGTCATGGTAAGTGATGGAAAATGTCATTACTGATTGCTCTACTAAGAGGAGTGTTCAAATGAAAAGGTACGAAACGATACTATGGGTGCAATTTATTCGTTATTCAAAAGTAATGACCACAGGCCTGTGCACAGGTGTCCCATTGCTTCAATAGCCACAGGATTCCCTGTTCCCAGAAGTCTTGTGGTTGTGACAGGATTCAATCCTGTACGGTGTCCTTTAGTTCGTCGTCAGATGGGAAACGTTTTCCCTTGAGATGAACTATTAACAGTGACGTGTATTGTGCGATACTCCATAGCCTACGCAACTCCATCAAGAAAAATCGGCCTGGACTGCTCATGAGGGGAGTGATTCTGCTCCATGATAATGCTCGCCCACACGTCTCTAGCGTCACACAAGATGTATTGGCCACGTTCAAGTGGGAGCAACTTGAGCATCCGCCCTACAGCCTGAACTTGTCACCCTGTGACTTCCATTTGTTTGGTCCATTAAAAAACATCTCAAGGGAAAACGTTTCCAATCAGACGACGAACTAAAGGACACCGTACAGGATTGACCCTGTCACAACCAAACACTTCTGGGAACAGGGAATCCTGCGGCTGGTGAAGCAAAGGGAATCGTGTTGACCGATTGAAAAGCACCAAACTTTTTTCTTCTTTTTTTTGTCTATTTTATGTCTCGTATTTTACTGTTTACAATAATAGAAATGGTACATGAGTACTTCTCTTGCCAGCACTTGTAATGTGGTCTTGCTGTTATGATTCATTTAAGTAAATAAAGGAGTTTGTTGTGAGCAGGAAGTAGACTGTGATTTGAATTTAAATACGGTAATATTTCTTTACCAGGATAACAGAGTACTGTAGTCTAGGGCATGCTTCACGACTGGATTTGGATTCAGAGAACCAACCTTCGAATCCTGGTCCTGATAGTGGTCATCCTAGTTTGAATTTTTCCTGGATTTTCACTCTATGCAAATGCTAGAATACTGCATTAATTTAAGTCCTGGGGAACCCATATCAGACCCTAATGATTACACTTGCCCACACTACTACAGTAACTTCAATAACACAGGTTCTCAGACAACTTGCATAGTATATGTCGTAGTCAGTGAAATCTGTCATTTCATGAAAATCCTAGGCACTTCTCAAAACGTTGGCATATGATGTAAAAGAGGGATAGTTGCCCTATCTGAAACGTGGTTTCACGAAGTGACTAATTTTTGCCATCACATTAATATAATTATTTTTGTACATTAGGCTATCTGATGGAAAATCCAGCCCATCTCTTCATGAAGTAGCAGTATGGAAGTCACCATGGACATTCAAGGCTGTTATTTCTTGAGGGGCATTTTTGCCAAATAACGATTTCTGTAATTTTTTTGTTCAGCTTGCACATTTTAATATAATTCTGTTGTTCTCTTGCTTTTGTTTTATTGTTGTAAATTCATTTTAAACTATAATAAATAAGGGTCTAGTCATCACGTTTGTAGATTTTAAGAAAGCATACGACAGTATCCATCGTGAATCAATACTGAAAAGCCTTAAAGAATTTGGCTTACATCAAAAACTCGTTAACCTCATTAGTATCACTTTCAAAAATTTGAAGGCAACAGTTAAATTTAGAGGTGAATTATCAGAATCATTCACTATAAGAACTGGACTTTCACCATTGTTGTTTAATTGTTCATTGGAGAAGGTTATGCGTGAATAGAACAAGAAATGTCAACCAACTATCAAGATCGGTAGAAATATTAAACTCGACTGTCTTGCTTTTGCGGACAATTTAGCATTACTTCCAAATACAATAGAAGAGGCTAAATTTCAAATTGAGCAACTAGAAATTATAGCCAAAAAATGGGATTACAAATTTCATTTGAAAAAACAGAAATGATGCCAACTTTTAAAGTTGATCTACCAGTCATTCAACTGAACAATAATAAAGAGATTAAAATTGTTCAGAAATTCAAATATCTTGGGGAAATAATAACATGGAACACAAATGAAAAAGAAGCAATAGAATACAGAACAACTAAATTTAAACAAGCACAAAGACTTACCTGGCCAACCTATAAAAAGAAATCTCTTTCGATAAATGCTAAGCTGAAACACTATAATTCCATAGTTAAACCAGAGGCAACTTATCCTAGTGAAACTTTATTCAAATTGAATGTAAAATCTACAACAGACAAATTACAGAAAACTGACAGCAGAATTATTAGAACAATTCTTAACAAAAAACACCAAGTTGATGGACAGTGGAGATTGTTGCCTAACAACATCGTCTATTGTGAATGTGAATCAATAATAACTACAATGCGTAAAAGAAGAATTTCCTTTTTCTGTCACATATCAAGACTGCCAGAAACCAGGATATTGAAACAACAATTTGATTACGTTTTGAAAAATAAAATCAATAATAATTGGTTCAAAGAAGTTCAGGATGATTCGGAAGAATTGGGTATAACTCGGCAACAAATCAAAGACAGAGAAGAGAAGAGGATTCTGAAGAACAAAAGCATACGTCTCAACTAATAACAGTTGAACGGAAACAATATACTATATCGGACACACAAAGGGCTTCAGGTCGGAGAGGATGAGAAAGTTCTGGGAGGAGAAAAAGAAGAAATTTACTCAAATTTATTGATTTAAGTGCTCCAATGTGGGCATAAAATATGTAAACAAATAAACAAGCAATAATTTATTTTTGGAATAGTTTGTGTATGACTGCGAAAAGTTACTGTACGACTCCATTGTGTCAGTCATTTCATGAAGTGTCGATCTTCATGCAATGCCTCGGCTGATCATGTAAGATCATTTCTTACACATCTGCCTAAATGAGTCCGTCACTGCATGAAGAAATGCTTCTGATAGTTCCTTTATATACTATACGGCGTCTTTTCATGAAATGACGGATTTCACTATCTGACACATACACAAACAAGTACGGTACTTACAGAACTGATGATCAAGCAAGATGTTCTAGCCTATATTTGAGGCAATAATTCATGAGGACTGGAAAATGAGCCCAAAGCCGGGATTCAATCCCGAATATCCTGCATTCCTGGCAGGCAAGTTAGTCACTACACTACCATGACCTTCACCTGACAAGGGGCCTTTTCCAAGTCTTGGATAAAAAGGGCAGTATACATTGATATGAATTCAACCATTCGTGCTGATCGGTATTGAATTTATGATAAGAAATGGTTTTCATCTTTAAATTATTCCACCTTTCCAATACGGTTTTTTATTTATTTTTTGTCATGAAAAGGGCGCTGTCAAGCAACTAACGTCCATGCCCAGACCACAGGAGATTCGGTTTCATATACTGACTGCAATCTTATTTTCAAAATAACATAATTACACATTACGTGAATTTTTTATGTGTAGGTTGAGTCTTTACTTTTATTTGAAAGCCAAGAAAATTGGTAATGAAATGTTGCTTTCCTTTTTTCTTAATGTGTACCCTTGTTGAGTAGAGGTGAAATTTGTCATAACTTCTCTACTCCAAAAAGAAAGAAAAAGTTGATTTTGAGTCTATCATAACTTTTATATTCTGTTGTTACTGATTGTGTTCACAGCATAGGCTGTACAGACCAAGACCATTCATGTTTATCATTTTTGAACAAGTACGATTTCTTCATTCCTCTTGGATCCAACCAAAGATGACAAATTAGAATTAGCCCTTCATAGGTTACGTAACTTCTGTTTAATTACTACACATATACAGTGCTTATTCATCATCATCATCATCATCTTGCACAGTTTCCAGCCACTGGCCGGGTCTGTTTGGAACACAAGCCTCTCCAACGTCTTCTGTCCTCCCACCATCTCTCAGCCTCCACCCTTGTCCAGTCCTCTCCTCTCTTCCTCACACTTTCTTCCACCCCCCTTCAGCCACCTGTCTCTCGGTCTTCCTCTCGGTCTCTTTCCTTCCCACTTCGTCTCGTGTACTCTCCTGGGTATCCTCTTCTCCTCCATTCGCTTTACATGTCCATACCATCTAAGTCTAGATTTCTCTATACCATCCTGTAATGGTTCCTCCTTCATTAATTCTCTGGTTCTCTCATTTCTTATTCTGTCCATCTTTGTAGCTCCAATACTGCTTCTCAAGAACCTCATCTCACTGGCCTGTATTTTGCTCTTCTCCCTTCCTTTCATAACCCAGGTCTCCGAGGCATACATCAGGATAGGGACATAGTTCGTCCGATATATGATCTTTTTGCTGTTCTGAGGGACATCCTTGCTCCATAACATGCTTCTCACACCCCTCCGAAATGCTTCTGCCTGCCTGCCCCGCTCATTTATTTCTCTATCGTTTCTTCCATTCTATTGTACCAGGCTTCCCAGATACTTGAAACTCTCCACTTTCTTCAGCTGTTCCCCTCCAATTGTTATTCCCGTTGTGGTTCTTTCCTTCTTCCTTGTTGTGATCACCATCTCACTCTTATTTATGCTAAATTTCATCCCATGTCCTTGTATTATTCCTTCCCACACTTCCAACTGTTCCTGTACCTCCTCCTCCTTGCTTCATGTATATAATTATGTTACTTGGTCATAATTTAAATTATAGATAAGACGACAAAATTGATTAATTATGAGTGTGTTGCTGATAGAGGTTGCCTCAAGGTCTGCACAGATTGGGATTGTTGTTAAAAAATAAAAATGTCAATTGATGTGCTCAAGCTCAGTTCAACGAGTTCCTGCATATCCTCAAGCTTCATGCCTGGTGCCATATGATGGCAGTTGTTCGTTCATACATTGTCCTGCAGATGGTGGCTGTCCTGGATTTTCTCCTCATGGACCAGCAGCTACTGTAAAGGTAACTCCAGAGGAAGATGACTTGGGGAGTAGGCCGGCCATTTGATGGGTCCTTGTGAGCTGACTCTATGGTTGGAAAACTGACTGTCTGGCCATTCAGCCTCAGTATGGGCATATCAAAAGTACCTCACAAAATTTGCCTCCAATTTTGCCATTTTGCAAAAATAGATCATAATCATTGTGTGATTACGCTAAACAAATATAATGCACATTGTGTGCAAAATAAATGACAACTAGTGGAACCGAAAAGAAGCTTTTCATGTATAAGATGGATAAAAATCTTTTAAGGAACACTATGTGCCAGTAACGACTTAATACACTTGTGATGTCAATGGAGAACCTAATAAAAGTCATAAGAAATACTATGCTTTTGCCATCCACGACTGCCTTTCAGTAAGCAGTGGATAAATGAGAACAGAAAAAGAATGCTATTTGGTACAAGTTTTATGCTACTGACGCGATAACGATCAGAGATTGGACATGATCTAATTTTGACCTGAAGCATGTATTTACGAGGTTTGCGTCGCATGGCTTCTATAATCCAATCTGTTCTAATAAGAAATATCATGACCCTTGCGATTTTTGTGTATGTGACTTATGTAGCGAGAGATGTGACAGATATTACATGCAGTATTGTGAGACCTTGTGTGACTACGCTTAACAGGCTTAATCACATTGTGCGTACTTTTTACTCTTTATTCTACATTCTTTTCTTGTATGGACATTGGCTGTGATCAATAAATAACAATTTCCCGCTACATTTGAAGACAATGTTATTTTGATGACGATGGACTCCGGTCAACCTATTTACTCACAAACTACACCATATCATCACTTTTCTTTGACATCATTCATCGTAAAATCTTACACCAAATAGAGATTTGTATTTCTCCAGTGACACATGGTCTGGCTTATGACTTTATCAGTGACATAAAGTTGATCTCATCAAAGAAGATGATGTCAACATCAAAGACCATGTGGTTAAATAATCGTGCACTCTTTGTTATATGCATGGGGACTGTGCTGTATTTGTGTACTTGAGAAAAGAACTCACATTGTATCTTCTTGTATTGTAGATCTCTCCCTTGGATGGAATGATTTGGAGACTGAATTTGTGGCAGCAGATATTTCTGATAGCAACTTTCCTACCAGGCTTGTTGGCCCATCATTTCATGGAGAGCAAGAGATCATCTTTGGCTTCATGGGAGGAAGAGATTTCAAAAGTTCTGCCAGACACCGTCCATTCTCTTGTCCGAATTGCGGCAAATCTTATTCTTTAAAGCGTAACTTGCATCGACATGTGAGCAAAGAATGCGGTAAAGAGCCAACATATTTCTGTCCGTATTGTCCGCATCGAAGCAAGCGTAAAGAGGACTTAAGGAAACATGTCACTGCCAAACACCTTGCTGCCAATAAACCCAAGAGACCATAACAATTAGTAAAACTAAAACTATGGAAGTCATTGGAGGAAGTGTATCAGGAGAGAATCCAGACGGTAGTATTCTAAAGTCAGAGTGTCTACCAATTAAGGTTAATAGATATTATCATGATAAATTAGAAAATCCCCTGGGGGACATTCATAATTAGCCTAATTGATAACTTTTCAGTAACTTAATTATTCACAAAGAATCAGTGCCGTAGGGAGCTATCGCAGGCCCTGGGGAAAAAAACTTCTGGGCCCCATTATAAATATGTTTCTTCCGTGACATCCTCCTCCTTCTTTTATAACCCTAAAATAACAAAAAGAAATGGCTTAGAGGAATAAGACAGTCTACAAATCTTCCTGTGTTTTTAATTATTCATCTTTTTGCACACTTGAAATTTGTTTTCATATTATTGACATAGTCACATTTTTTTTATTTTTTATTTTTATTTTTTATTATTTTGAGTTTGTGGCTTTCCTCCATTTGAGATTTTGTCTTTGAGCATTTTAACACTTCAAATTAAGCGTCTCGATGGAAATGGGAAAGAAAGCATAAAAATATGGGAATGCTTTTTGAAAATCTTAAAATATATATAGGAAGGCATTAGAAGCTCTCGCTTTTCAACATTTCAACAATCTCATTATATGTAAATAATATTTGAAAGTCCAGCTACTTTACCTGCTTAATATTTTGTATAACAAATGTTCAAATGTACGAAATTTTTATTTCCAATTTCTTTTGTTTAATATTTAGCAAAGATTTTTTCGTTATTTGCAAAATATGAAGACTGAAGATCAACATTGGAAAGACTGAATTCAAGACTAACATCATGGAAACCCCGTCCACAATTCGACTTGAGGGGGCATCATCTGAAAACTCCCTGCAGTCAATTACCTAGGAGAGTGGATCTCGGCAAACCAGAGTGAGAATCTGGCCATAGACACCAGAAGCACCAAGTTCGAGAGGGCCTACCACTCCTGCCGCAGATCTACGCATCAAAGTCCCTCTCCAAAAACCTCAAACTCAAACGCTACAATTCAGTAGTAAAACTATCTGTTTTGTACGTCTCTGAGTGCCTCGTGATATCCAGAAAAGGCCCACTCAGGAAACTCGAACTCAAGGAGAGGAAGATCCTGTGGAGGATACTAGGACCCATACAGGAAGCGGGAGGCACCTACAGAATTCGGCACAATGATGAGCTTTACAGCCATCAAGAAGACATTGTGACTTGTATAAGAAAAATGTGCCTGGCCTTCTATGGACACTTGACCCGCATGATCCCTTGCCGGCTCACCAGTAAGATCTTCACAGTGGCAGGAAGAGGGAAGGCCTCTAGGACCAAGTGGATCTCTACGGCCAGGATGGATATAGACCACCTAGGGATCCCACTTAAGTCGATACAGGACCGCCAACAATTCCGGCAAGCCATCCGACAGGGAGTATTTCCTGTATCACTGACAGCTAGGAAGAACACCGGAGTCAGCAGACCACCATGGACGGAGGAAAGAAAGCTGGCTCATAGTCAGATGATGAAAAAGTACTGGAAGAAGAGAAAAGACAAAGCGACGAGGAGATACGAGCCCCGTGGTCCTCAGTAGGTCCAAAGGACGATGATGAAGAAGAAGAAGAAGTGAAGACTGAATTCGACCTACAAAAGATTTGAAAGATGATTTAATCTCTCTGGGCCCCTCAATATGCCCTGGCCCCAAGGCTGTAGCCATGTTTGTCCCACCCTCTCGTCAGGCCTGCAAAGAATAAGCACTAATTTTCTTCCGTCTTTGTCAATACAATGTTTATTTAGTTCAATTTAGGACATGTTTTGAGCTTGAATTGGGCTCTTCATCTATATACAGGGTTATTCACCCAAGATGTTACACGGCAATAACTTCTAAACCACTAAAGATATCGGTATTCTGTTTTCAATTTTGTGAATGGTGCTAAGGGGCTCATAAACTAACTTATACTATTTTTTCCTTTTATTTTGAATAGCTGAGATATTGGTATCAACTTTGGATTTTTTAATGGAACTATGCTAATTTTTGCATACAGGGTAACAGATTTCACTGAGACAAATTCAACGGTGTTATTATTTCTTAAATCGGACGAGTACATTTTGAGAAATCGAGGATATGAAAATTGTGCCTGGCCACGCCTTCTTTTGGTGACGCGACGTGCGAATGGTGGCTACGATCCTGATTTCAGGATATTCATTCTGTTTTGAAGCAGATTATGCCTGTGTGCGAGGCTAGGCAAGGTAAGGGCACCGATAAGCCGTGACACAAACTCAGCCACCATTCGCACATCGCGTCACCAAAAGAAGGCGTGGCCTGGCACAATTTTCATATCCTCGATTTCTCAAAAAGTACTCGTCCGATTTGGGAAATAACAACACCGTTGAATTTGTCTCAGTGAAATCTGTTACCCTGTATGCAAAAAATAGTATAGTTCCATTAAACAAACCAAAGTTGATACCAATATCTCAGCTATTCAAAATAAAAGGAAAAAATAGTATAAGTTAGTTTAAGAGCCCCTTAGCACCATTCACAAAAGTGAAAACAGAATACCGATATCTTTAATGGTTTAGAAGTTATTGCCGTGTAACATCTTAGGTGAATAACCCTGTATATAAAGCACAAAGTTTGTCTGTTTGTCTGTTATGTATACAAATCTACACCGTTTCACCGATCTGAACCAAAATTTGTATACTTACCTTTTGGAACCCTGCGGGTAACCCTGTCAACTTTAAATTTCGGACAGACCACCCCTTTCCCTGCATTTAGGCCCTTTTGCACAAATCTACACCGTTTCACCGATCTGAACAAAAATATGTATACTTACCCTTTGGAACCTTGCGAGTAACACTGTCCACTTAAAATTTCGAACAGACAACCCCATTCCCTGCATTTAAGCCCTTTGGTCCAAATCTACATCGTTTCACCGATCAGAACCAAAATTCGTATTCTTACCCTTTGGTATCCTGTGAGCAACACTGTCTGCTTGAAATTGCGGACAGACCACTCCATTCCCTGCATTTAGACCCTTTGGCTCAAATCTACACCGTTTCACCGATCAGAACCTAAATTCGTATACTTACCCTTTGGTACCCTGCGAGTAACACTGTCTGCTTGAAATTGCGGACAGACCACTCCATTCCCTGCATTTAGGCCCTTTGGCCCAAATCCACACCGTTTCACCGATCTCAACCAAAATTTGTATATTTACCCTTTGGAATCCTGCGACTAACACTATCTGCTTGAAATTGTGGACAGACCTCTCCATTCCCTACATTTAGGCCCTTTGGCACAAATCTACACCGTTTCACCGATCTGACCCAAATTTTACATACTTACCCTTTGGAACCCGACAAGAAACACTGTTCACTTTAAATTTGGGACAGACCACTCTATTCCCTACATTTAGGCCCTTTGGCACAAATCTACACCGTTTCACCCATCTCAACCAAATTTTACATACTTACCCTTTGGAACCCGACGAGTAACACTGTCTACTTGAAATTTTGGACAGACCACTCCATTACCTGCATTTAGGCCCTTTGGCAAAAATCTACACCATTTCACCCATCTCAACCAAATTTTACATACTTACCTTTTGGAACCTGAGGGTAACACCGTCCACTTTAAATTTCGGACAGACCACTCCATTACCTGCATTAAGGCCCTTGAACTAATCGTGTCGGAAGTTAAGCAACAACACATTCTTCCCCGCCTGTGTTTTTTATTTAAAATATGTTTTTCTATTAGTTCGTAAGTTTGATGTACCAGTTCAGTAGTAGTGGTAGTTGTCTTAATTATCATCCTTATCAAAAGGGCAAATTACCTGGATGTTAGTTAGTTATTGTTGTTTTAAGGGGCGGAGCTACGAGGTCATCTGCCCCTAACCTAGATGTTACGTCAATTATATTACTAATCACCAACACAAAGTCTTCCTCGCCTGTGATTTACTTTGTAAGTTTGTAGTGTCAATTCAATAGTGATAGTGTATGTATGTCCCCTATGCGTTCATATACCATTCAGCCGATTGCGATGAAACTTGGGTGAGTTGTTGTGTGGATTCCAGGGAAGGTTTCTAGCTACAAATTATTTATGTAATAGAAAAGAGTGAGGGACTTAACAGGAAGTTTTAAATACCACAGTAACCCAATTGCACAATGCCAGTTGTGATAATGATGATGATGATGATTGTTGATTTAAGGGGCCTAACATCGGGGTTATCGGCCCCTAATGAAACTAAAACTAACTACAAAACTTATGGGCTAGAAGAAGATAAGGACAAAAGAAAGGAATAAGGGAAATAAAAGACAGGAGGAGAGGAAATGTTCTTAACCCTGGATAAATGAGAATTGAGGGACTTGGAAGGAAGGAGAGCCACGAAAGGTAGATAACAATGGGAAAGAGGAGAGGGTCTACCCCAAAGGTAATGGAAAAAGGGGTAAAACCAGACCCAGCTCAGGAATCCCTCGGGGTTGCCAGCTCCCGAACTCACCGGCCATGAGCCCTTGTGGGTGTAGCACTATCCAGGGTGCACCAGAAGTGGTGGAGCTACACACACCCTGCCTCCTTGAGGGCCTTGAGCAGAAGACAGGAGATATTATGAAAAGAAAAAAAAGGCTGATCCCTCGAAGAATGAGGGTATCAGGAAAGATGAGACAAGGGCCAATTAAGGGGGGAAAGTGAAAGACTTCCTAGGCCTCGGATACCCGAATACGGTCGGGGTCGGAAGAGAAAAAGATTTGACCAAGGGAGGCCGACAGGAAAGAGAACTGAAAGGAGCCTGGCACCAGGAAGTAGAAGCTATGCCGGACTCAGCTGGGGTCTCGTGGTTGCCAACCTAGGTGCCACAAGTTGTGAGTCCCTGGAGGGGCCAGTTGTGAGAATAGCTTGCTGATTCATCGCGAGGTGACAAGGGAGGACTGTTTAGAGCCCGCCGTGTAATCTGCTGTGTATGCTGACGCTAGCACAGGGCCGTTGCTCTAGCCACTTTGGTGTTGCGAAATACTGAGTGACTCCCCAGCCAATGTAAATAGGACGGGAAACCCCGAACGTGTGTCATCATATTTCGTCATCATCTGGGATCCTCTCAGCTTTGTGCAGCTTGGACCCGTGCAGTATGCCATAAATGCTCTTACACTAGAAGCATCGTGTGTAGGCCTAAGCCGTAAAATAAGGTTGAGACTTTGGAAGACATCTATGGTAGAAATCCGAATTACCTGTATCAGTTTTAAAATTATACCATGTTCGTTTAGTAGTCTTTTTTGCATTACCTTATTATTATCATAAGGGTAAATGACCTAGATGTTATGCGCATTATACCACTAATCACCACCGCATTAAGTCTTTCTCGACTGTGATTTTTAAAATCTTTATTTTTATTACAGTACATTGTGTACATTGTAATTTTGAAGTGTCAATTCAATAGTACACTGCTCACAAAAATTAGAGGATATTATAAGGTCAACTCATAATGGTACAATAATATACGAGATCATTTAGTTTTTCAACCATTTATTACTTTCATAATGCTATACTGACAGATAAAGCAGCCCATGATTCCAGAGAGCCCCTGATGAGTGTTTGAATCAAATGACATGAATGAAGAGAGAATATGGCAAGCAAACAAAGCAACAATAACACTACCATAATCGTGGGCCATGGGTGAATATTGGTCTTCAGTATGGTGTATGGTCTCCTCGAGCGGTTAGCACTGCTGCTCACCTGTGTGCCATTGATGCAATGAGATGATCAATCAGTTCTTGGGGGATATGTGGCCACTCGTCCATAAGAGCAATCTGCAGCTGTGGAACAGTTGTGGGAGGTGCTGGTCTGCCTGTAACGCACCTGCCTAATGCATCCCTCACGTGCTCTATCGGATTTAAGTCCGGCGAGGAAGCTGGCCACTGCATTCACTGGATACCCTCCTCCTCCAGCATGTCGTCCACCAACCCAGCTCTTTAGGGGCATGCATTATCGTCCATAAACACAAAGAAAGCACCTATGGCACCAGCATATGGCACGACAAAGGGTCGGAGATCTTGTCTCTATACCTTACAGCGGTCACAGTACCACGTGGGATGATGTAGAGGTCCGTACGTCCACCCAGGCTAATTCCAGCCCACACCAGCAACCTACCACCGCAATATGGGAATCATTTTGTACAAAAGATGGGTTGTTTCGTGTTCCTCGTTCGCTCCAGATGCGAAGATGTCGACTATCCAATTCCACGTTGAATCGCGACTCATCAGAAAACAAAACTGAGCTCCATTCGGTATGTCTCCACCCACGATGCTCCTCCGCCCAGTTTCTGCGATCTCTACGGTGTTGTGGAGTTAACCTGGTACACACCATGGGCCTACGGGCATTGAGGCTACGAGGATGAAGTCGGTTACGGACAGTTTGGGTTGATACTCTGCGTCCTGTTGCTGTTAGAAGGGCACTTCTCAGTTGAGTTGCATTCTGCCGTCTATTCCAGCGGGCTGTTAACACGAGGTAACGGTCATCACTTGCTGTTGTTGCCCGTCTGCGACCTTGTCGTGCCCTTCTGTGAACAGTAGCTGTTGTTTGAAAACGATTCCACAATCTTGAGATCACACTTTGAGACACCACAAGGGCTCGAGCCACAACTTGTTGAGTCTGTCCAGCTTCCATCCGTCCTATGGCCCTCCAAGCCATTGATTCAGGTATATCACGTTGTGGAGGCATTGCTGTCCCTAAGTCTCATCATTCACTAACTGACAACGGGAATGGAATGGCTCTGACCTCATCAACAAACCACCGCCGTGTGACCCTTTGACAGCAACAGTACGACAGTGCCCTCCGTCTTGTGGTGTATGTGCAGGGGTGACGCAAACACGCGTTTACTTTCTCTGGGAGTAAAGGAAAGCGATTGCATCTATTGCTGTACGAAACACATAGCATACATAGCTGAGTTTACAATATCCCCTGACTTTTGTGAGCAGTGTAGTTTTCCTTATCATTCTTATCATAAGGGCAAATGACCTAGATGTTACACCCATTACACCACTAATCACCACACACAATAAGTCTTCCTCGCCTGTGAGTTTTGAAATATTTATTTCTATTACGGTAGTTTGTAAGTTTGACGTGTCAATTCAACAGTAGTTTTCATCATCATCCTTATCAAAGGGGCAAATGACCTAGATGTTACGTCCATTATACTACTAAGCAACACCAAATTGTCTTCCTCGCCTGTGTTTTTAAAATATGTCTTTCTATTAGTTTGTAAGTTTCATATACACGTTCAGTAGTGGTCGCTCCTATTCGCATCATCACTATGTAGCTGTTTTTCGTCAGAAGAAGAGACAAGTGGATGCTCAGGAACGTTAACGATTTATCGTCTGTAAAATCTGGAAGCTTCTCTTGGAGGAATTGCTTCGGACATTTATCGTACAGGTGAAACCATAACAAGTCGAAATTTTTACCAGATAGCGATCTAAGTGGGAGCTCTTTGGCAAAAAATCAAGTATTTCCCGAAATGTGATTCCTAAAAATAACTTTTTCTATTATTTTCTAAGTTTCATATGTCAGTTCTGTAGTAATTTTCAGTATCATCCTGATCATTTGGGCAAATTATCTACATGTTACACCCTCATTGTCATTGGGGCAAATGACCTTCATTTTAAGTCCGTTATATAGCTAAACACCACCACATAAAGTCTTCTACGACTGAGATGTCACGATTTCTGGGACCAGTAACGACATATCTCGACTCAGACTGAAGACAAATATCATGAGAATGATCATTATTTTACAGAGCCTTCCCATAATGACTTAAGTATAAACATCGTCACTGGGTTTGATAACGTAGGTTTGATAATGTAAGAAATGAATACATAAATAAATACAATTTATCACGTTGAGTGTTAAGGAGACTTTGAGATATTATCATCATTCCACCGGGCGAAGCCGGGTAATACTGCTAGTAAATTATATTCTAAAGATCAGGAAATTATTTCTCCTATAGATAATCTTACGACGTTGGTACATTACTTAAAATACTTATTTAAAAGAAAATCATTTGACACCAGACATGTCATGATTAAAAGTACTAAAATTTCACTTTTAAAAAGATAGTCTATGTCAAAATACAATAAATTTAAAAATCCACAGTTCTAGCCCTTCCGGGAGGTAACTCGATGTTTAAAACATCCTTCCATGAACACTACTCCTTTAGGACAGGGGTTCTCAACCTTTTAGACAATGCGACCCCCTTTTTAGGCTGAGTATTTTGGTGCCCCTCCCCGAAGTTTTAACGTTAGAGATTTCAAGTGATCAGTCAGTGAAACTAACTTTTAACAATGCTTGTGCTGACAAATTTTGGATAAGTCTTAAAAAGGAATACCCAGAACTGTCCACAACAGCATTAAAAACTTTGATGCAATTTTTTACATCTTACAAAATAATGTGAACAAGGATTCTCCATAGCCTAATGGTGAATTTAGAAACCAAATCAAGAAATTGTTTGACACAGGAAAATGACATTGTTTTGTGTGTTACAAAAATTATTCCAGACATTCAAAAATTGGTTAAATCCAAACAAACTCAAGCTTCTCATTAATAGGAAAAACAACTAAAAGTTAAGTACAATGTGAGTGTATTCTTTTTTAATAAAGAAACTACAGCAATTAACTATTTTTTTTAAACTTTAGCTCCGTATCTCGCGGCCCCCCAAGGGGGTCACGACCCACTGGTTGAGAACCCCTGCTTTAGGAAATATGGACCTGAGAATTTACACACCATCAACCTCTAGGGATATGAGCTAGGAATTTTAGATAAATAAAATATAATAAAGTATGAGAATACATTCTTTAATTATTCTTAAAAATTACAATCCTTTTCTTAATTATCGTCTGCTCTTTTTCTCCATCCATCAGCTGTTATTTTGTTTCATAATTGAGTAAAATTTTCAACACTCCTTACATGCCATGCATAGAGAATTATATCAGCTTGAGTACCATGCTTGCTAGCACCTTTGTTTTGCCATGTTGATTTTCATGTTTTACTCACAATCAAGGGTTACTTATCCATCTCTTCCAACAATACCTTCAAATCCTCCTCATGCTTAGCTAATGTACCAATATCATCAGTAATAATAATAATAATAATAATATTATCGTATGGCCTCAGTGCCGGGTGCAAGCTTTGTTATTTGACACCCAAAGGGTAGCTTGCATGTCGAATTTCGTTGTTCCTTGAAGCACTATGAAAGTCAAGGAGGTTGGATATCTAAGCTCCTTGAACACTATAGCGCTATCTAGTAGAGAAATGAGGAACTTTGTATTGGCGGAACTCTCGAGATTAATTTTGCCATTATGAACACGGCCTACTGAATTCAAATGGGTTCTTTGACATGCCAACATCGTATGACATGGTGTCGTAATTTTTGCCGCCTTACAAAAATCACTTACGATGGCCAGGAGCGAACCTTCAAGCTTGGGTTAGTAGACCGACACGTTGACCACTCACCCACCGTGGCAAGCTAATATCATCAGTAAACCAAACCAGATCAATCTTCTCTCTTTGAATCCTAATTTCTACTCTGTGACCTTGTTCTTTTCCTCGTCTCGTCTATAGCTCGAGGTACAGGCAAGTGGGAACACCCACTTTTAGAGTGGTAGCCACCCTGAAAGTACTGGATCATTCCAAGAAATACCAATTCTGTAGCACAGTAAACAAGAAGGACATTTCAGCTGATAGATAAACTTCCCAAGTTCTTGTCTTACCATACAGTTGCCTAATAAGTCTTCCACTTGAGGTATGGCAGATGTCATAAAGACAGGAAGCTGTGGAGGCCAAGGAAGAAGAGTTGAGCTGAGTTCCTTTACTTACTATTTATTTATATATGGCTTTTAGTGCCGGGAGTGTCTGAGGACATGTTCGGCTCGCTTGAGGCTGTAGCTGCTTCAAGCTCCCACCCATAGGGTGAGCTACAAGCTCCATCAATTTCAATTAGTTCCAACCTTCGTTACAAGATGTCAATGATACCTAGTGGTGAACGTTGGAACTTTGATAGATCGTTCCAATGAAATCTAACCTAGAAATTTAGCTTCACATAAGTTTAGTCTGTGGAAGGATCTTTTACATGGCCATAAATCTGTGACATGGGACCTCCTGCTTTACTTCCCCTCCGAAGGAAGGCATTCTGAAGGATTTTAACGCTCTTAAAAAATACGACTTCGGCCAGGTTTGAACCCGTTATCTTGGGTACAGCATTTCAGCATGCTACCAACTATGCCACCGAAGCCGCTTTCCTTTACTTACTGCATAGATGTCATGAAATGGTAACCCTACACACACACATGTACACTGTTTCTCCCAGGGTGACGGGGACAATGTGTCAGAAAGAAGATCTACATATCCATGATGGCAGGTCCATCTCAGAGCGAAACCAGCATTTTATTGTTTGTGTAGGACTGAACATTTTGTACCTTAAACAGGAGTTAAGTAACATTCCGTGTATGTTGCCAGAACCGTGATTAACATGCATTCAATGCAGGAAATCATAATTCAAAATTTAAATTATAAGCCAATCAATACTTACACAAATATATACAGGATGCATCTTAATTATACCGACAAAAAAATCAGGGACGCTTTGCGTGTTATGTAAAAGACTATGCCGCAATCGGATTGGCGGAGAAAATTTTTCCCTTCGAGAAAATTAGGTTACTTTGTTACTTCCGGGCGTGTGATTCATATCTATGAACTCGCCGTATTTGCTGACCAAGGGAGCAAGCCGCTGGCCACCGCTGTGATTCAAGCAAGGGAAGGGAGTGTGATAGAAGGAGACAGAGATATGCTGGCGGGCATGCGGCAAGCCAAGGCGATCGAGGAAACTTGCGCATGCCCGCCAGCATATCTCTGTCTCCTTCTATCACACTCCCTTCCCTTGCTTGAATCACAGCGGTGGCCAGCGGCTTGCTCCCTTGGTTAGCAAATACGGCGAGTTCGTAGATTTGAATCGCGCACCCGGAAATAACAAAGTAACCTCATTTTCTCGAAGTGAAAAATTTTCTCCGCCAATCCGATTGTGGCATCGTCTTTTACATAACACGCAACGCGTCCCTGAATTTTTTGTCGGTATAATTAAGATACACCCTGTATATTATATATTGTACATGTTTCTAGCTGACATTGAGGTCTCCTACAGCTCAACTAAGAATGAAATCAATTAACCCTCTCAGTGCCACGCGCCGATCAGATCGGCTCTCGCTGCTCGCGCCAAAACTGCCAAAGCCGATTGATTCGGTGCGCTGTTTATCTTATATTTGTAGATGTCTGTAGGCATATGTCCGTGATTATTTCATACTGTTGGAAATGTGAGGTTCCAAGCTTGCCTGTGCAGTGTCTACTTTTTCCCTTCAAAGTTCGTTATGCGATAGATTTGAGTTTGAATTCACGCCCTCCCTTACCGCTCCCCCAATCACTCACGTTCCCGCCAAAATTGCGGTGCAGTTTTTGAAGTTTTCTGCCTACTTATGTATCCAAGAACTTCATACAGCTGGTGGTGTTTCTTCGAATATGACTCTTAGGGGTCCTTAATTTAGGCTCAGGATTGATTTTTTACAAATAAAATTGAAAAATTGAACAATTATCAGAATAACCTCCATTAAAAAGGTTTAGATGCAATATTTACTTTTACGAACCAATGAGGTATTGGTTATAAAACAAAGCAAAAATAATGATCCTATCGTTGAAAATGTGGTTATTATGATTTTATGATCATTGAAAATGGCTTGGCATGCTTGGCAAGTATTTCAGGAAATGACTTGACACTAAGAGGGTTAAGGAGAAAATAAAATACTATAGATGTAGGGCCTACTTAAGCCAAATGTTTGCTTGTTGAGAAAAATGTTTATGAAATAAATTGTAATTAAAAGAATGAAATAAAATAATAAAAATGGATACCGTATCCTTACAATGTAATATTAATTGTAAATAAATAAAATATAATATTGGGCTTCACATTATTTATTTTTCTAAATGGAGAGTGTACTGTATAAGCCTTCATGTACTGGATTTCAAATTTGTGCAGAGAAGACCTGCATATACTCTCTATATACTAGTAAGTGCAAAAAGATGTGCCTTAATTTGTGGATGAAGCAATAATTGAGATTTTTATGAAGTGTAAAGGAATAACAAGATGTGTATGTGATATGGTTTCTAAACTTCTACTGGGTAACTTAGGATTTGTTCTATATTTTATATACCGGCACTGTACCTGTATATTGTTGCACAATGTTACCATATAATTATACTAAATTATGTTAAGTAGTTTATTGCCCAATTGATGGTATATTGGCTTTCACAGCCAGTGAATTAAAACTCGGCAATTTTTCTAGGTTTATGCCATGTCTTGTGTGGGGTTTCACCTAGGAACACCAAGCTGGCTCATCAGCGGGCTCATGGTGTCCGTGCCTGGACCCCCCCCCCCCCCCCCCCCCGCACACTACCCCTACAAGACACGGCATAAACCTAGAAAAATTGCTGAGTTTTATTGATTAATTCTTTGGTTATTTTCCAAATGCTGATATGTCAGTCTTAATGAGTCTTGTTTTCTGTGATGATATTAGTTCCTGGCAGACAAGGGTGTGTGTGGTTTTAATAATATATCACACGTCCAGAGAAAAGATTATTCTGGCTTTTGAAAGGTCTATGGAAACTTATCTATAAACCCAAAACACACAAACTAAATCATATTTTGACATATTAACCTTTGGCAAATAATGACAGAATTGTTTTGTTAGTTTTTTATTAATTTAATTTAACCCTCCATCGGGCGCATCCTATCTGAGAGATGAACAAGCAATGCTTTGTCTACTGGTCGGTGGAGGAGGAACTGGTACAGCCTATCGTCCTTCTAACTGATATCGGGCACGGTTCTGTTTTACAGTGAGCGATTTCATCTCTCAGATGTATTGCGCCCTGAGTGTACCTCGTGGTTTCTCTCATAAGTATGGCAAGTAAGCCTGGTTTGAGCTTGAATGACCCGAAAGTTGTTGCGGAAGTTCAGCAAATGTTACTTTTCGACACAGTACGATAAATGTTCATACGCGGACTGCATTTTTTATATGCTTATGTAAAAATGAGTACTTCCACAATATTTTAATTATCTGTATGTCCTTGATGAATCTTGTATATTATTTTCAAACATGTGAATACATTACATAGATTTATCAGTAATAAAGTTCATAACACAAAACAAAACCAAAATTTGCAATAGAATGTCACACAAGCTTTATCAAAATTTACATCTCACAGATGCATTGCACTCGTTCATGTCTCGGATGCAATGCACCCGACGGAGGGTTAAAGACTTGCAGCTATCCTAATTAGAACTGTTTGTTTTCCCTAGATGTGAGATCTCCTTATGTCTAGCTGCAATGCATAATATTTATGTCACAGAGATGAATGTAAAGGACTGTCTTCCATTCTCCTGAGATTCAAACTAGGACATCAGCTTAGTAGGCTGACGTATGTGTTGCAGTATAGTCTGGTGAAATGGAGTTTGTCTCGGGGTCTCAAACCTTTTGCATTCTCATCTATATGGAATATTTGGTTGTTTTGTGTCACAGCAGAGTGAGTTCATTGGGTTCTTGTTTATGTTGTTTTATATTCCCCACTCATGCTGTGATGAAGAATTATAAATAAATAAAGAACATTGTTTGTTACACCAGTGCCTATTGTTTCTTCCTTCAACTATGCAGAGTGATTCCAAGCTGCAGGGTGTGTGTGTCCTGTGGAGCATAATCAAAGAGGTGATCAACACAGTAATGTACCCAATTAAATTGAGCGGGTAATGACAATTCTTTATCACACATACCAACATGGAAAAAATAATATAGATTCATCATCACAAATCATTTTACTCATTGCTGAGCGTCGTGACCCCAGGAACTGTCCACATCACGTAATCACTCTCTGGTCAAAATTCGACCCTCCTCCCATCCCCTCCCCCGTAATCATTGCATCCCCCCCCCCCCTGTATTACGTAATTACAAAGCAATACCAAATATTTTTTGTTTCATCATGATTTATCCATAAGTTATAGATAAATGAAACAAGAAACACAATGTCAAAGACTCAGGTACACCTATTACTGTAAAAAGAAAATAACTTTTGAGTTTTCCTGAGGTGCTTTGGAGACAAAATAGCACAAGAAATGTATGCATAATTGACAAAAGTTCTACTTTATTTCATCGAAAATACTTTTTGAACCTCTTTAGGATCTGAATAGAAGTATTCTTTGAACAAGCTGAAACGTTTTGCTAGCTCCTATCTGTTGGGTGAGAAATGTAACTGTTTACCTTTGCCTAAGCTATGTTGTTTTAATGGGCGCCAAGACCTCAATGCAATGTTGAAATCTAAATTTGTATTTAACAACGTCTAGCTCTGGCAGAACACATTCAAGACTCTATTCACTCAGATCGTGGTATGATTTGATCATTAACCCAACAAACAATTGGTCTATATCTAATGCTACCTACTGAAAGCAAAGATTGCATTGTAAAAGAAATGAATTTATTATATAAAACAAGTATAGCAAAATTAATAATAATAATAACTATAAAATTTAAATTGGAGCGTTGTGATTTGAATATTACCGATAGAAAATTACGTGAAAACGGAGTCTGATAAATTGATTTTACTCTTATTTCCAAGCTATGAAGTTACTGAAATATGAAATGTAAAACAAAGAAAATGAGAGATTGCGTATTTCTGCGTCATTGGCGCTTACCACTGGAAATTGCCAAAGCATTTCCCTCGTTCTTGAAGATGTTGTGAGCTTCCCACAGTCTCCTGGACGTCGTCATCTCCGTCGGAATTTGATGATATTCTGGTAGCTTAGATAATTCTATGGTCCATACCTCGGACCCAAACACTCGTACAACCAAGTTTTACAAAAGTTCGTCGCTGACTCCACTGAACATCGGAGCGACACGCACTTGCGACCGTACTCTGCAAGTTCTACACAGATTGTCCCTAACTCCACTGAACATTGGAGCGACTCGCACGCGCATCCATACTCCTCAAGTATTTCACAGATAGTCCTCGTCCCACGGAACATCGGAGCGACTCCCGCGTATATCCACACTCGGCAAGAACTATACAGATTGTTCTCGTTTCACGGCGCGTCGAACGATATATGCACACGTTGGCTCCCCCACCATGGTACCGACATCTAGCTTACGTCGTCCTCACTGATTGGTTGACCCACCACGCGATCTTCTCCTCCTCCGGGTCATTACACTCGGCGGGAGGGTTCCGTTCCAACAATTCGTCTTTTCTAGACCTTACGACCCAAGATTGCGTCATGCTTCTCGACAAGATTAAGCGTGTACTTGAAATCCCAGTGAGTCACGTCTCTCGATATACCCTAACTGACGAAAACTCCGTAAAATTCCGTAATCAGATAATTTTCTATGATATCGTCGTTCGTAATAATTTGCTGGATAGCGTTTTCTAAGACATAGAAAACCTATCTGAATGCTAATAATTTTTATAAAATGCTCCGAAAATACCTTAATAATAATTATAATAAATTAATAATAATAATAAATTAACATGAAAATTTATCTTGGCTGAACAATTTGCCGCGTAAATAAATATAGAATGGCTTCCTACTGACTTATGCCAGTGGCATAAAAACCCCTCGAAAAACACGTTACATATTCGCCTCGGATCATCGGATGATTTACCGTGACGACGGTCCATTATCCGATTATCCCAGACACGTTAATAAACCCCATCCAAAATACATATTACATAAACGAAATCACCCTAAATTACAGATATATACACTCATATTTTTTTTTCACGCACTTTGCGTCAAAGTTTGTTGTCACTATGGATCGCACTTTGCAACCAGTTCAATGTTTTACATAGGGAATAGTGTTCCACAGATATTTCCGCCTCTCAAATTTCTCTATGTTGGAGAAATAGACATAATTAATGTGTGAGCACTATGTATTTATGATGTCATATCACACGCATTGAAGGTGTTCTGATATATTTATATCACCATAGAACTTCCTAATTTCACTGGAGGTCCCCTCCTTATGGTGACATTTAATTCCACTTATCACTCAGCACACGATCACACTATTGTGGCAGCGCCTCGTGACCATAATACTTAATCTCTCTTTAACGTAGATTAAATTAATATTGACTTCTGAAAAAAAACAGTAAATGCGCATTACATATAACACCAAATATTTCTGTGCCGTAAGCGCCCTGTCTTGTTAAGTTCCCGTTAACCATATTCTACTTAATACTAGCTCTCAACACAGACCATTTCTCCTCACACAAATAATACCATTGTACAGATTATCTTAAATTACACACTTACAAATCTTACATGGCGAGGCCGTAAACAGAAATCACGTGTGCTGATATGTATGAGTTTCATGAAGGACTGTCTCGCATTCTGATGGCCCATCTTTTATCTCGTGGACGCCTTAAGCTAACAAGCCCTATTCAAGCGCTCCCCCATCTCTTGGAGATAAATGGGAACCCATCAGCGCTGCCAAAAATGGCCTTGGTGCATCGAGACAATTTAGTGCTCAACAGCATCCGACAATCCTGTCATATTTCCCTGTACCTTAAAAACTCTCATTTACTTACATACTACCCCCCTGTGTGACTTCTGATACGCCTGCCTAAAGACCAGATCTTCCACGCACCAGACACCACACTTACTCATTTGATAGGCTGGCTCGCCAGCTAAACACACTCACTTTATGACACATATTTTCGTAGACTATGTATATTATACGTCCCGTATAATCTGTTTCCCTCACTATTCTCCAGCACATATGCTGTTTTTCCAATACGTTTGGAAACTATAAATGTTTCTGCGTCACCTGCTTCCAGCCTTGCAAGTGGCTCCCTTAAATGAACGTCATCACGTTGCTCTGCCTACCTATTTCTCAGTATCTGTAACGATGCCCTGTTGCTACTGTCCACACATACTAACCCTACCTTCCTATGGTGTCACACCTCTACTCGACACTCTATGACCTAAAAATGTCACTTCTGACTGACAGAATGACGACTTAGACAGCTTCAAAGTGAACCCTGCCTGATCTAACTTCTGAAAAACTATATTTAAATGACGTAGATGCTCCTCAAAAGTGCGTGAACTAATTACCATATCATCTATGTAAATGGTTACAAACTCTCCTGTGTCATCCCCTAATGCGATGTTTAAAGCCCTAATTAAAGCTGCTGAACTACTCTTTAACCCATAAGGTGTTCTACAAAATTGATAAAGGTTATATTTATGACTAAAAGCTGTAAATGGTCTATCTTCGTACATAAGTGGCACTTGCCAAAAACTGGAACTCAAATCTACACAAGTGAAATACTTCTTCCCCTCAAATGTTTGCATTAATTCCTCTATTGACATAGATTTCAGCTGATCTGAACTAATTCTACTGTTAACCAAACGAGCGTCTAAACAAATACGAACAGTGCCGTCGGTCTTGGGTACCGTGATCAAAGAATTAACATATGGACTGTTAGAGTGCTCAATAATCCCATCTTCAAGCATCTGATTAATTTGTGCCTCAACTGCACTCTGATAAGCGAAAGGTACAGGATATCTATGTCCTGTGAATACTGACCTATCAATAACGTTCAATGAATGTGTATAGCAATTGGCCATACCAATGCGATCCTCAAAAACTCTCCTATTACACAATAACACATCATAGAGCCGAACACACTGTTCATCCTCTATATTACCCTGAAATGCAGCCTCACGTAACGAGTCCTCTAGACTTCCGTTCGTAATCACACTGCCCACAAAACATGGAGAACCCCGCTCTACGGCTGGCGATATCTCATTTAAAGTACAAATCACACCTACAATACTACTCCTCTGAATATGGTCATTGAACGCTACTTCTACTTCAGAATCTCCCCATTTAAATTTCAAACTCCCTACATCATAACATAAGTTACCAGACACTCTACTTAGCCACTCTGAACCCAAGATAACACTGAATACTAAATTTGGAATTACAAGGCAAATCTGCTTCTCTACATGATTATTAATTTTAATGTCTACTAAAACTTGCTTAGAAATTACTTTAGACCTCTTCCCAACAGCTGTGATAACAAAAGTGCTTTTAATTGGCAGCTCCTCAAAATTTACTCCAGTTCCTTTCATTTTATCATAAAATGCACTACTTATGCAACTCTTCATACAACCACTATCAATTAAAACATCTGTGTACGCCTCGGACACGTTAAATTTAACTATGGGGCTCTTACTAACCACTTCCTGAATAATACCTTCATCATTTAGTTCATGTAATAATTCATTTCTCACATTTAGGTCATAGGGTTCCTGTATAATTGTATGGACAGGGCATGCTACAGACTGAGATTCTGACCTTACTTCGCAGCCTGGTTCGCGTTTAAAGAACCGCTACAGCTGGCCGTAGTACTAGTTACTACTGCACTGGTCTGGTTGTTCTGAGTTGTGTTGTCATTGTTTGGCTGTATATTACTACCACTAGGCTGTCCTCTTCCTTGACCCCTATTCTGGTTGTAATTATTGTCATTATAATTTCTCCCTTGATTTCCCCTGAAATCATTGTTTCTCCCTTGATTTCCCCTGTAATCATTGTTCCTCCCTTGATACTGATTACCATAGCCATTTCCTCTGTTCTGATTTAGCTGATTATTATTATTTCTATTTTGAGCATTGGCCCCTTCGCCACCGTTCCCTTGAACTTCCTGATGCCTGGCTTCATTAGGTCTATTATTATTATTACCCTGGTTCCTATTGAAATTGTCCTCATAACCCCCTCTCCCTAGTGCATCAAATGTGCTTAACAAATTTTCTACTTGTGATATAGTCTTTACATTCTGGATACAAGCAGCCTCCTTGATCCTATAGGGAAAGTGCCTAAGTAGCAACCTCACCACATCACTTTCCTCCTTCAAGCCATCCAGATATTTACACACTAATACCTGCCCTAAAAAGTATTCGGTCATGGTGGAGCTTCCTTTAGGGTTATATTTACCACACACTACTCCCTCACGATGCTGCGACTGAATAACCTCATTCCAGAACTTTTCACAGAATTTCATTTTAAAATCATTAATATCAGTAAACTTGTCTCTGTAGACAGCAAACCAATTCCTCGTTTCCCCCACAAATACTTGTTCTAAAATTTCAACTACCTGGCACCACTCAATACTACCATTTTCCAACCTCTCCCCGAATTTATTTTCTATAGTGTTCATGAACTCCATTGGGCACCCCTGTCGATTGCTGAACTTACCCAGTTCTACCTCCCTGTGTGTGCTATTCACAAAAACTGGCCTATTCTGACTATTTTCTTGCCTGATCCTAGCTTTTAATTTTAATTCTAATTTTGCGATTTTCTCCTCAGCCTTCCTCTCAATACTGTTTACTGTTAATTTAATGTTTCCTTCTGATTCTTCTACTTTATCATATAGCTTTGCTTGTTTCTCCTCAATCTTGCTAATGCTCTCTTTATTACTCTCTCTTAAATCATTTACTTCTGCAACTATTTGTGAGTGGACTTTCTCAATTCTACCCCCCAGCTGTTCCTTAACCTCTTTAGTAGCTACCTGAATTTTGTCAATTTCTCCCCCCAATTGCTTTTTGACCTGCTGTGTTTCCAGTTGCACTAGTTCTTTTAAATTTTCAGCCTGTGTACTGATTCTAATTTCCAACTCCGCCTGTACTTTTCCTAATTTTCTGTCTACATCTGCAATAATCTCTTTAGCCTTTTCTTCCATCACCCCCCTGATCTCACCTCTAATCAGTTCGAATTTGTCACTCATTTCCCTACTGTTTTGTTCTAATTTAGCATTTAAAGTTTCAGTACTCTCTCTATTTTCCTTACTGTTTTGTTCTAATCTGGCGTTTAAACTATCGCTCAATTCCCTATTACTCTCTTTATTTTCCCTACTGTTTTGTTCTAGTTTAGCGTTATTCTGTTCTAACTTTGCATTTAAAGCTTCTGTACTTTCTTTATTTTCCCTACTGTTTTGTTCTAGTTTAGCGTTATTCTGTTCTAACTTTGCATTTAAAGCTTCTGTACTTTCTTTATTTTCCCTACTGTTTTGTTCTAATTTAGCGTTATTCTGTTCTAACTTTGCATTTAAGGCATCACTACTAACTTTGTTCTGATACATAAACTCGAGAAGTAAAGTTTTTAATTCTGGTTGGCCGCCTACACTCCCTGTTTCAGTATCGGGATTTACCTCCGCTACCCCGGTACTACCATCACTCGACATACTGCTCGTATCATCACTCTCCCGTTGATGACCACTACGTAGCCTCATCTGTCTTTCTTTCTCATCCCCCATAATGATATACACTTATACAGACAAATAACCCCCAAAATACAGGCACAGAAATATATACCCTTCTCCTTCCACAAATGTTATTAGGTTTTCATCCCCACGTTGGGCGCCAAGTGAAACGTTTTGCTAGCTCCTATCTGTTGGGTGAGAAATGTAACTGTTTACCTTTGCCTAAGCTATGTTGTTTTAATGGGCGCCAAGACCTCAATGCAATGTTGAAATCTAAATTTGTATTTAACAACGTCTAGCTCTGGCAGAACACATTCAAGACTCTATTCACTCAGATCGTGGTATGATTTGATCATTAACCCAACAAACAATTGTATCAGGAGAAGGAATTGGTCTATATCTAATGCTACCTACTGAAAGCAAAGATTGCATTGTAAAAGAAATGAATTTATTATATAAAACAAGTATAGCAAAATTAATAATAATAATAACTATAAAATTTAAATTGGAGCGTTGTGATTTGAATATTACCGATAGAAAATTACGTGAAAACGGAGTCTGATAAATTGATTTTACTCTTATTTCCAAGCTATGAAGTTACTGAAATATGAAATGTAAAACAAAGAAAATGAGAGATTGCGTATTTCTGCGTCATTGGCGCTTACCACTGGAAATTGCCAAAGCATTTCCCTCGTTCTTGATGATGTTGTGAGCTTCCCACAGTCTCCTGGACGTCGGAATTTGATGATATTCTGGTAGCTTAGATAATTCTATGGTCCATACCTCGGACCCAAACACTCGTACAACCAAGTTTTACAAAAGTTCGTCGCTGACTCCACTGAACATCGGAGCGACACGCACTTGCGACCGTACTCTGCAAGTTCTACACAGATTGTCCCTAACTCCACTGAACATCGGAGCGACTCGCACGCGCATCCATACTCCTCAAGTATTTCACAGATAGTCCTCGTCCCACGGAACATCGGAGCGACTCCCGCGTATATCCACACTCGGCAAGAACTATACAGATTGTTCTCGTTTCACGGCGCGTCGAACGATATATGCACACGTTGGCTCCCCCACCATGGTACCGACATCTAGCTTACGTCGTCCTCACTGATTGGTTGACCCACCACGCGATCTTCTCCTCCTCCGGGTCATTACACTCGGCGGGAGGGTTCCGTTCCAACAATTCGTCTTTTCTAGACCTTACGACCCAAGATTGCGTCATGCTTCTCGACAAGATTAAGCGTGTACTTGAAATCCCAGTGAGTCACGTCTCTCGATATACCCTAACTGACGAAAACTCCGTAAAATTCCGTAATCAGATAATTTTCTATGATATCGTCGTTCGTAATAATTTGCTGGATAGCGTTTTCTAAGACATAGAAAACCTATCTGAATGCTAATAATTTTTATAAAATGCTCCGAAAATACCTTAATAATAATTATAATAAATTAATAATAATAATAAATTAACATGAAAATTTATCTTGGCTGAACAATTTGCCGCGTAAATAAATATAGAATGGCTTCCTACTGACTTATGCCAGTGGCATAAAAACCCCTCGAAAAACACGTTACAAAGCTAAGGCTTCTGCTAATGTTATAAGTAAAACAAAACTGACCTTTACATTCGACTTACAAAGTAAGGCTTCTGTTAATTTTGCAAGTATTTGTTAAGTAATTACGTAATCATAAGCTTCGAAACCCCCCTCTCTTTGCGATTACATGATATTGTGGACGGCCCCTAAGTGGCGCCATCCTGCATGGTTACCAGCTTTTGTTAAAGTCTGCTGAAGAGGTAAATTGCCTGACATTACATCGTCCAAACATAGGTATTTGTCTTTCTTGTTTCTATATTAAGCTATTGTATAATTCTGTTCAAGTAATGAAGTGCCCTCCCCACCCCGTGGCACTACAGCCCATGAAGGGCCCAGTCCTACCAAGCGACCGTTGCCCATCCATTTGGCTTGCAGATTATGGGGTGACGCATGGTCAGCGCGTCGGGTCCCCTTGGCCGTAAATCTTGGTGTCCATGACTGGGGCGCTGCCTCACTGTGGGACAGCTACTCAATTATCCTCACGAGGCTGAGTGCACCCCGTTCCAGCCCTCACATCAGTTTCTAAAATCCGTGACTGAGCCAAGAATCAAACCCGGGGCCTCCAGGTGCGAGGCTAGCGCGCTACCCCAACACCACAGGGCCGGCAATGGAATGCACTCTATAAATAATATATTTGAGATGTGGATAGGTATGCAGAGTATGAGAACAGGGAATCTAGCAGGTTATAATGACCTCAACTTGGTCGAAGAAGCAGACTTGCCTTGTAGCAATATACTCAAAACGATTTTAAAACAATGAAGATAGCCTATAAAAGTTTACATGTCATAAATCTATGTCATGGGCCCACCGACTTTACTTTCCCGCCGAAGGAAGGCATACTGAGGGATTTTTAATGCTCTTAAAAAAACGACGACTTCTGCCGGGTTTGAACCTGTGATCTTGGGCGTCGAAGCTCAGCATGCTACCAACTACGCCACCGAAGCCTCCTAGAAATGTTAAAAGCCATTCTTCAGTGTTGTCTTTTAGAAGATTTTCAATTGGTCAACACAAGTGTGCCCAATTAAATTTCATTTACAGTTAATTTCCTAGTGCCTGAAATTTTATACACTTAATAAAACACTTCTCACACAGATAGGGAATACAAAAACATATCTTATGTGATGTGATGTGAATTGAGTTGTTATTGATTCTTTTGAGGTTATGTGTCATAGTGGTCCTGCAGCCCCATGTATGCAGAATTTGTCTGATAACCTGTGTCACTGTGATGTCTGTACTACTGTGTGTGTATTTGCAATTGAGGTAGGATTTGAGTACAAAATGGCTGTGGCCTTAAGTTATGTACCATCTCGGCATTTGCCTGAAGTAGAAGTTGGGGAAACCACCGAAAATCACTTCCAGTATGATTGAGGTAGGAATCGAACCCGCCTCTTCTCATTTTTGCCACACGAGGCTGAGTGTACCCCATTCCAGTCCTCAGACCAGAATTTAATTTCTTGGCAGAGCCAGGAATCTGTGATGACAGCCATGAATGCCAGCTACTACACACCGAGGCGGACTGTTATCCATTGAGATTGCTTTCCATTTCTGAGGAAGTGCTCTAGAAAGACCGAAAGATGTACAATTAGGTATTATTAAAATTTAAAAAATCCTACTGACTACGCAGAACATTTTTCAATAATTTTGTTATAATTTAATGTCACTCAATACAGATTCAAAAGTACAATATGGTTCAGTGTTCAATGTCATGGTATAGTATATTGCTGTGGAACTCAATAGAGAAGGAGCAGATATAGGGAGCTCAGTATCCTTTCTCACAACATCATCCAATATTTACTTGATTAGTTCCCGAGTTGTTTCTTGTTCTCTAGCTGCTTTTATTGCTGTTGTTGTTTAGATCTTCAGTCTTTTGACTGGTTTGATGCAGGGAGGCCTGTCCTGAGCTAATCGTTTCATCTCTACATAGCTACCACACCCTTCATCCGAGGCAATCTGTTTAACATTTCTAACCTTGGTCTACCCCTACAGTTCTTGTCCTCGACCCTTCCTTCCATTACTAAGCTTGCTATTCCTGGGTGTCTTAGTATGTGTCCTGCCAACCTATCTCTTCTCTTCATTAGCAGTCGCCAGAAACATCTTTCCTCTCCCAGTCGTCTTAATACCTCTTCATTTGTAACCCTATCTACCCATCTGATCTTTATCATTCTCCTGTAACACCACATTTCAAACGCTCCAATTCTCCTCTTTTCTGCTGCACCAATAGTCCAAGTTCCACTTCCATAGAGCGCCACGCTCCAGACAAAGGCTTTCAAAAATGACTTCCTAATACCTAAATCTATATTCGATGTCAACAGATTCCTTTTTTGTAGAAAGACTTTCCTTGCCTGAGCCAACCTACTTTTTATATCCTCTTTGCTTGATCCGTCACTGGTTATTTTGCTTCCTAAGTAACAGAAATCTCCTACTTCCTTTAGCTTTTCACCTGTCAATTTGATGTCCATAGGGGTTTCTGATTTATGTTGGCTGCATTCCAATATTTTTGTTTTACATTTATTTATTTATTTATTTATTGCTGACACACATGTTCTCCTGCTTGCAGATTTGTTGTATGAAGACTGGAGTGTCCCTGTATTCTCAGCTATCGGCCCTCATCAGCCAGAGTTGGGCTGGACAGTTGGTACTCCTGCCGGGAAGGAAGCACAAGTTGGCATGTTTGGTTGCAAAGAGTGTGGTAGACATTATACATACAAACACAATCTTCTGAGACATGTCAGGCATGAGTGTGGCAAAGAACCCAAGTTCTTCTGCCCGCATTGTCCTCACAAAACCAAGCGCAAAGCAGACTTAAAATTACATATCCGACTTAAACATGGGGTGTTTTAAAACTTCTACATACACTGGTGGTAATGTGATAATCTCCATATACTTCTTCTGTGAAAGCTGTTCAATGATTTGCAAACTATTGTACTTTTCCATTGATATCAGCAATAAAATTTCTGTTATCAATGTATTATTTGTTTTTTTGTTCTTTATTCTTTGCATTCATATGGCTTTTACTCACTTTCCTCTCTTTGGCAGTGTTTCTTTGTATACGTTTGTCAAGAGCATCTTGTTTGGAATTTAATATTTGTTGGAATGCAAATCTATAGTTTATGGTGTTAAGTTGTGATATTTCTAACTGGTTTGTGCACAGCACATAGTTTTGTCAATTTGTTATGGTATAATTCCTGTCCCTAAAGTTTGTCCTGTAGTCATAAGGTAACTTCCATGTCTTGTTTAATATTGAGTGTCTCACCTAAGAGATATCAAGCACCTGTATCCCAAAGTGCCCAGGGAATTTTGTACTCCAATTGAGCAAATAAAATTAAATCGAATTTCAATGAAAATTAATATTATCCAGTCATCTGAAATGTATCATCTTCTTCTTCTTCAATTCCCTATGCCTCCAAGCGACGCGGTAGCCTCGTTTGAGCCATTCCGCTCTATTTCCGCACATTCTCTTCATTTCCACAACAGTTTTGCCCCTTTTTTGTCCCTATCTCTCGTTCCGCTTCCACTCCGGTCATCGTCGTTTATATCCGTCCAATCCGAAGCTACTTGTAGTTCTCTGAATCACTTTACCTCCACATGGGTGATTAGCCCAATGTAGAGTGGTTTGTTAGGTTACCTTCCCATCCTCCATATTTATTCATCCTTACCCACTTAGGTATGGTTTTCCCGCCATTACTCGGGTGGCTGAGTGCAGTGGTTTCCCACTGGGCAATGGGACCGCCACATTCCTACGCCTACATCTGAAATGTAGGCTAAGGCAAAATGCTGCCAAACAGATTAAAAGTTTCAAATTTCTTTAAAATTTGATTTAAACATTGACTAACTTACTTGTAATGTCAGTTTAAATGCAAAATGTCTTTCTGTTTGCCATTAAAGGTAACGTTTTCATAAAGTAAAATTTTATAGAACCAATGATTCAGTCTAGTCTATTGGGATATGGTTGGTTCCTCAGTTTAGGGGCTGCGACAATGCGGTCATATAGCCCCGTGTACTTTGGGTGTGTGTAGAATCTGTCTGATAACCGGTGTTAATTGTGATGGCTGTATTAGTGTGTGTTTTTTAATTTAAGTACAGACTGCAACTTAGAATTTTTCAAATAGTTCCTACTTTTGCCGCCTAACGCCACCGTCAACGACTACTAGGCTTAGTTCAGAACTCAGCTACTAGACGCCTCCGCATTCGGCTCTTGGCAACGGACGTAGATATCTAAGAGCGTTGTTTACATTCTTAACCTATCCAATTTAGCTTCACACAGGTGTAATTAGTGGAAGGTTCTTTAACATGCCATAAATCTATGACATGGGACCGCCGGCTTTACTTCCCCTCCGAAGGAAGGCATACTGAGAGATTTTTAACTCTTAAAAAATTCGACGGCTTTGGCCGGGTTTGAACCCGCTATCCTATTGGGATATAAATTATTATAAAGTATGGAAATTTGAAATATCATCTACATTATCGATACAGTTGCGTAAAATTTCTTGGTTAATTGCATCCATAATATAGCTTTGGGGCTATCAGGTCGAGCAGTATTTTAATAGCCGACGTTTCGAGACAACTGCTTGTCCCTTTTTCAAGGTTTGCCAACAAAGAAAGAATGAAAGAAAGAAAGAAAGAAAGAAGGAATGAGTAAACAATGGCATATGGCCTCCATAGATAAATAGTATAAGATTGGAAGCCATGTCAAAACAATTAGTTACTCCATGACCTCCTGAGACTAAGAAGATGTTGGTAATGAAACTACAGAGGGCAGCCATAATTTACTTAAGGGATAACCATCACCTCTATTAAAGTTCTGTGGTTGTTAACTTATTTGAAGCGATTGAAATAAGTAAAAAAACACAAAACTTTGATTGGTTCCTCAGTTTATGGGTTGCGACAATGCGGTCATGTAGCCCCGTGTACTTTGGGTGTGTATAGATTCTGTTAATTTTATTGTGATGACTGTATTAGCGTGTGTTATCTGTTTTTAATTCAAATAAGGACTGCGACAATAATTTCAAGTAGTTTCTACTTTCACTACCAAATGCTACCGTCCATGACACCCAGCTGTGAACTTCGCTACTACTAGATGCCATTCGCAACCAGCGCCCGATGACGAACTTACGAGCATTAATCAAACCTAACCAACAAATTTTTACTTCACACAAGTGTAGTTAGTGGAAGGTTCTTTTTCAAGCCATGGGACCGCCGACTTTACTTCCCCTCCAAAGGAAGGTATACTAAGGAATTTTCCACCAAACTTTAATAGAGGTGATGGTTGGATGGTTACACGAAGTGGTGATGAGGGGCGGAACGTTGAGGTGAGTGGATGTTGGCAAATTACTCTACTGAGATGATTGTTATTTCAAAGGCTGAAACATGAAGGTCATTTGCACCAAAGTTGACAGACGACTCTCCATTCTGGAGCATTATTGTGATTTCTCAGAAACTTAACAATTGTTCTCATAGGAGCATAAGTTCTTGTTTTAAAAAAGAAATTGTATTGAAAAGTATTTGTAACTTTACTTTACTTACTGCTTTTTGTGGTTATCAGGGCCGTGGTGGTAATTATTACTATAAGGAAGAGCCAACTTGTATCATTTAATTTCCATATCATTTATTATCTTCCATCCATGAACATCTCAATCAACTTGAGATATCGCTTTATATAAGAACAGAGGAAAGAATCCGATAATAATCCTATCTTTTTAGCACGGCATGAACATCTCAATAATCATCCCTCATGGAATTCAAAACTCAACACATCTAACATCTTAGCATAGAATAATCTGCATGGAATAAAAAAAATCAAAGAGATAAGAAAAACAAACTAAAATTATACATAGATACTATGTCCACAGATGTGAAAATCTATAGCTATGAACAAAAGAACATGTAACCTCATAGGGTTACATAACAATTGTTAATAATTCAATATGGAAAATTAAAAATGACAGTAGCCAAAGATATGCATCAGGAACTTAATTCACAATAATTCATATGTATTAATATTGATTGATCATCTTTCACTAGATCAGCATAATGACTTGTATATTGGCTTTCACGGCCAGTGAATTAAAACTCTGCAATTCTTCTAGGTTTGTGCCGTGTCTCGTGTGGGGTTTCGCCTAGGACACCAAGCTGGCTCATGGGCGGGCTCTTGGCGGTCCGGGCGGGGACACCAAGAGCCTGCCGATGAGCCAGCTTGGTGTCCTAGGCGAAGCCCCACACAAGACACAGCACAAACCTAGAAGAATTGCTGAGTTATAATGACTTGTGTTATGAAGGGGACGAAGAACACAGCAGGTGAGTTGAGGAATACAAACCTCCCTCCCCTTTGAACTATCTTGACCCATTTCTTAAGGAGCATATATTATGCAATAAAACCTCAATTGCTGATTATTTATTTTTTAAGCAGATTCTTCTTAACTTTATCTATTTTCTTTATAGTTTGTAGTTAAACATTAGTCATTGGATATGATGAGTTTTTGGATACCCTCTTTGTAGAATCTGTCTTACCTGTTGAGAAAGTGATTCCCCAACTACTGGTACCATTTTCACACGGTGTTGTATATGACTGAAGTTGAACTAACAATTGCAATGATCATTCTACCTTTATAACCAGATGAATTAACTGCAATAATTGGGATGGGGAGGAGAACTGAATCTTCGACCTGTGATTCTCTTTGAGATATTATATTTTGCAGCATATGTATTGTGATCGGATCCGTGCCTGCCTCCCTTCATGATTTGATGGCCAGGCATACCAATGGTAAAATATTCCCTGTATCATCACCATCATCTATTTATGTATCTAAAAGTTGTACATTGTGTCATGCTTGCCTACTTGAAAAAGAAAAGTAAGTTCAAATAGAATGCAGGGTTATTTCCAGTGGTGGCTGGTGCAGAAAATCAGTTGTGTGCTGTATGTAATCCATCCCCCTTCCAAAAAATAAATATACTGTGTTTAGAAACACAATTTACTGTATAGAAACACTCACACTATCTCACGCAAGGGAACTCGGTAGTGCCTCGTTCCACATCTCATGATACCATGCCGCTTTGAATACAAGTAAGTTTTCCTACACATGTATGTCTTTAATTTGGGTTTCCTTTAATATGCTTTAATTCTCGGTCCTACCATGTTCTAAACTTAGTTTCCTTTATCAGTCTTAAATGGGACCTTTTCTGGTGACACCTTGCCACCTCAAACCTGGCGAAGTATAGACAAGTTTCCAAATTTCATTTTCGCTCCATTTAAATGTTTACAACAAAGTGTTCAAACAGATGTGCTTTTTTGAACTACGACTAAAAATGTGTGCAACGGAACAGAACAATCTTCAAGAATATAAAATTGGATCACGATATGAGTTAGCCCTGTTCGAGGCCTTATTTGACTCGGTTTCCATAACCAATTGTTTCTTCATGTTTTTATATGTTTCATCTGCACTTTTAAGTGCATGATATGTTCCTTTTATGTATGTCTTTCATCATCACAATACCATCTTCATTCTTTTCCACGTTAATTTCTTCATGTTAACAAATGTTTTAGTACTGCCCGATGTTATTTGGCTGATGAAGACACCAATAATATTAAAGGTGTTGAAACATGTACCAAGGATGACAAGTAAATAACTTGTTCAACTAATAAATTGTAACAATTGTTTATACATACGTAAATTCACAATTGTCAATACGGAACCATGTATGACTCTCAGAGTTCAATATAGAAACCCTCACCCAAGAGGCTCTTCGCTGAGTTTTCCATACTGAACAAACTATAGGTCATCGATTTACAAAATGTTGCTATAGGATAGGTAAGTTGGGAGTGTTAAAAGACCTTCTGGCATGAACAGCTGATGGCTTCCTCTATTTTTTTTCACCCTTTGCTTTGAGCGACTCCCTCTAAAATGCTGCCGCAGAGTCTAGAAGGAGCCTCCTGCTACGTTCTCATTTCATGTGACCGGTGCTACCGCTGTGTGCTTGAATGAAGAATTGATGTGATGTCTTGGCTCTGGTCTTGGCTGTTGTCGCAAAAGGCAGAGATCATGTTTGCAGGTAATAAATGTCGAAATTCTCGCTGAGCTGCGATCAACACAGTCAGTGCCGGACGGGGAATGGAGGGCACGACTAGATACCTCATTGTGAGGGGAATTGATATATGTATTTCCAATCATTTTACTGGCATCTATTTAATACACTGTATTTGATTGTAGATAATATTATTAAAGAAATTACTTTTCAAATTAAACAATGTGCTGCAGCATTTCAGCACATAAGGTACGGCTGCCTCTGGTTATTTCTTCTTCTTCTTGAAGTGCCTCATCCTCCAAGAACATTGGCGATCAGTAGCATGATCTGCTGTTTGTCCATAGCTGTTCTAAACAGTGACACTGTGTTAAGTTCAAACCACTGGCTTAAGTTCTTTAGCCAGGATATCCGTTTGCATCCTGGACCCCTAATGCCATCAATCTTCCCTTGGATAATTAATTGCAAGAGGTGGTATTTGTTGTTGCACATAAAATGAACAAAGTATTCTAGTTTTCCCCTTTTGATGATACTGAGAATTTCCGAGTCTTTGTTCATACACTGCAGTATTTCCACATTTGTGACTTAAGCTGTCCATGATATCCTTAAAATCCTGCGATACGTCCACATTTCAAATGCTATCAGTTTCTTACTTAAAACCTCAGTAAGTGTCCATGATTCAACTCCATAGAGCAGGACACTAAAAACGTAGCATCGAAGCAGTCGGGTGCATAATGACAGATTTAAATCATGGCTGGTCAAAACTTTTCATGAGAGAACTTCTGGCCTGCTCAATTCTACAGCGAATTTCTTGACTCACAGTAAGTCCCAGTTATCATTGATTTGACAATCAATCACATTATTCATAAAGAAAATACAGAAGAAAATTTAAAAAACTCTCCATAATGAATTTTATAAAGAAACACTTACCGTGCATCTAGTCTGAATTCTAAATCATTAATTGATCTGACCTGTGTAATGGCAATTTGTATTTTATATCATGTTTTGCTCCATGCTATTATATTATTTATGAAATGTGCTGTTGTGCAGATTACAGTTTCTGGCTGATCGAGAACTTTCTCTGATTTATAGATCTCATTGGCGACTTAGATTCCATCCAGTACGATGAACCTGGTGCTATTGGAATGCATGGTACAACTGAATTCTTGGTTCGCAATAACCGGCCGCATCAGTTTTCAGAATTTTACCAGTGTCGCAACTGTGCCAAAGTGTTCTCCAAGAAGAAAGCTCTTTACAGACACTCATTGGAATGTGGAATCGAACCAAGATTCTTCTGCATCCATTGTCCTTACAAAACAAAGCGTAACCTTGATTTGCGAAAGCACATGCAACGCAAACATACATTCCTGGGCATTGATACTCCCAATTATCTCTAGCAGTGTTTATGTTATTGTTGTTTTAAGGGGCAGAACTACGAGGTCATCTGCCCCTTGCACGGTTTATGTTTCAGTCATTAGGGTCAGGGTTTGTATGGCTAATTGGAATCTATTCTATATAATGATTCATTTTTCAGTCAATCAACACTTTTAATTTTCTAATTTGAACTCTTCAGCTCCACAATTTGCATGACTGGCAAGATACAGGGTATATATCTATGACTTTAGCCATATTCCTTTCTTTTCCCCGTATTGATTATGATACCTATCATAATAAATTTCCACTTTACAATACAATACTTTTTTCAACCTCTACTTCATTTGATACCTGTTTCGGCCTATCAAGCCGTCTTCAGCCAAAAAGACTGGCGGTTACGCGGTTCTACCGGTGGTTGGCGCGCTCCGCTGATTCATATCGTTAGTTCACTCGTGTTTTGTCATTCATATGGACGTGTATTTGCAAAGCTTAGACGTTGGTGTTGCACGTTTAGTGACTATTGTGATTACTGTGATTGTTGGCCATGCCTAGACACCAATTCACATTGCGCAAACGTGTGTATATCCATAATTCGTATATCATCATCATCATCTTGCACAGTTTCCAGCCACTGGCCGGGTCTGTTTGGAACACAAGCCTCTCCAACGTCTTCTGTCTTCCCACCATCTCTCAGCCTCCACCCTTGTCCAGTCTTCTCCTCTCTTCTTCATGCTTTCTTCCACCCCCTTCAGCCACCTGTCTCTCGGTCTCTTTCCTTCCCACTTCGTCTCGTGTACTCTCCTGGGTATCCTCTTCTCCGCCATTCGTTTTACATGTCCATACCATCTAAGTCTAGATTTCTCTATACCATCCTGTAATGGTTCCTCCTTCATTAATTCTCTGGTCCTCTCATTTCTTATTCTGTCCATCCTAGTAGCTCCAATACTGCTTCTCAAGAACCTCATCTCACTGGCCTGTAATTTGCTCTTCTCCCTTCCTTTCATAACCCAGGTCTCCGAGGCATACGTCAGGATAGGGACATAGTACATCCGCTATATGATCTTTTTGCTGTTCTGAGGGACATCCTTGCTCCATAACATGCTTCTCACACTCCTCCGGAATGCTTCTGCCTGCCTCCCCCGCTCATTTATTTCTCTATCGTTTCTTCCATTATCTTGTATCAGGCTTCCCAGATACTTGAAACTCTCAACTTTCTTCAGCTGTTCCCCACCAATTGTTATTCCCGTTGTGGTTCTTTCCTTCTTCCTTGTTGTGATCACCATCTCACTCTTATTTATGCTAAATTTCATCCCATATCCTTGTATTATTCCTTCCCACACATCCAACTGTTCCTGTACCTCTTCCTCCTTGTTTCCCCAAATCATCAAATCATCGGCAAACACCATTGCTTTCTTCTTTCCTTCCCCAATTACTTGTGCCACTCGGGTCATTATGTCATCCATCAGCACAATGAAAAGTAACGGTGACAGTGCACTTCCTTGTTTCAGACCATTTCTCTGTTCCAACCAGTCTGATCTCTCTCCTCCCACTTTCACACAGCTCATGCTTCCCTTGTACATCTCCTTTATCCTCTTTATAGTCCATTTCTCTACTCCTCTACCCTCCAGGGACTTCCATACTTTGTTTCTGCATACACTGTCATATGCTTTCTCAATGTCCAGGAAGGCCATCAGTAGATCTGTTCCATACTCATAGTGCTGTTCTTGTAACTGCCTTACAGCAAAAATCAAATCCACTGTGGACCTTCCTGCTCTGAAGCCATGTTGTTCTTCCCTCATCCCTCCTTCTATCCTTGTCCTAATTCTCTTTTCCAAAACTTGCTCGAAGATCTTTGCACAATGACTCATCAGTGTTATTCCCCGATAGTTTCTGCAATCTGTTCTACTACCTTTCTTGAAGATCGGGACAATTATTCCTTTTTTCCAGTCCTCTGGGGTCTTCATTTCCTTCCATGCTGTCCTCATCACTCGGTACAACCACTGTATCCCCACCTCTCCTGCTGCTCTCACCATCTCCACACTCAACTCATCCACACCCGGTGCCTTCCCTCCTTTCATCTTGTTCATTGCATCTTCCACTTCTTTCCATGTTAAGTCCTTTTCTGTTTGCAGTTCATCTTCCTCTTCCCCGATTTCTTCCTCCTCACCATCTTTTCCATTTGGGTTCAGAAGTTCTTCAAAATATTCTTTCCACATTTTCTTCAGTTCTTCCCTATCTTCTATCTCTTGTCCCCTTTTGTTCACCATTCTAACATAATCCGTAGGATCCTTCCGCCTCTTATTTTTTACCATCCCATACAGGACCTTTTTTGTACCTTCACTATCCTCCTTCATCATCTTTGTCCACTCTTCCATCCACTTTCTTCTCTCCTCAGCCACTACTCTCTTCGCCTCCTTCTTTCTTTCTTGGTACTCTTCCCTTGTCTCTACCGTCCTATTTTGATACCACCTCCTAAAGGCTCTATTCCAGAAAGTCTTGTTCTGAAACAAGACGAAAACTTCGAATCAAGTTTCCAGGAAGACCTGGGCCTAATGCCAGTACAATTAAGAGGCTTGCTAAACAATTCAAGGAAACAGGCTTCGTAAATAATAAGAGAGTTGACAGACATTCTTTCATCAGAAGATGTCAGGTGTGTGTTACAAGAGAGGGAGGACATTTTCAGCATCACCTATGAGCACTGTAAGTACACATTATTGAACATGTTTGGTAAAAGTGTGAAAGTGCGCTCCAAACACCAGCTGAACCAGGTACGCGCGGCCGCAATCTCCGCCAGTCACAGCCGGCTTAGCTTGCCTTGTTTACTCGCGCGCACATACGTAATGACCCTGTACAATTGATCACCCTTTGTAATAGAGATAATTATTGGTGGTTTGTTTCTACAAGTAGAGAAACTCAAAAAGGTTTTTTGCATACATAACAGCTTTATCAGCAACCTGACTACAAACTACCATGGAAGGCATTTGCAAAAGCAGTTCTGGCATTATTTGATGAAAATGAGGCATTCTTTGATATGCTCTGTTTTTATAACGAGGCTACATTCAACATTTCCGGGTAGGTAAATAGACACAACTGCCACATATGGGAAACAGAAAACTCCCGCACCGTGGTAGAACACAACCGTGACTCTCCGAAAGTAAATTTGTATTGTGCATTGTTGAAGGACAGAGTCAGAGGAGAGTACCGCTAATTCATAAAGGCACCTAAACAAGTTGGAGTTGTATGCTTTGCCATAACATCCTTCCAACAAGATGGTGTGCCATGTAATTCTGTGGATATTGTGAGAAGTTTATTGGAACGTAACTTTCCAAGGTGCTGGATTATGAGAGGTAGTCATACGATATCTTGGCCCTTTCCCCCTAGAAGCCCAGACATTACGCTGCTTGAATTTTTCCGATGAGGTTTTGTCAAGAATCAAGTGTACCTAACACCAGTTCGTGATCTGCCAGGTCTACGGCATCGCATTCAAGCAGCTATTGCAAATGTTATACCTGCAATGCTACAAAATAGATGGAGAGAGGTGAAATACAGATTTGACATGTGTCGAGCCACTAATGGTTTGCATAGTGACAGATACTGGGTAAGTAGAAAAATATTTTGTGTTTCTCTACTTGTAGAAATAAAACACCAATAATTATCTCTATTACTTTTGAAGATATCATTTTTGTTTTGTTATGGGTCTACAATTATTTTTTTTTTGTCAATTTGATTTTTAATTTTAACTTTAAGCCTTGCGATTTGGTGGTATACTTAGAAGCCATTTTTCAAGTTGGAACAGGTGGAGTATAGTAAAATGCCTTAGGCCATTCCCATCTATCATTCCCCTTTCATATTGTCCAGTACTGAATATTGGTTGGTTCCTCAGTTTAGGAGCTGCGACAACGCGGTCATGTAGCCCCGTGTACTTTGGGTGTGTGTAGAATCTGTATGATAACCGGTATTAATTGTGATGGCTGTATTAGTGTGTGTTATACATAATTCAGGTAAGGACTGCAGACGTCCAATTTCAAGTAGTTCCTACTTTTGCTACCAAATGCTACCATCAACAACACCTAGCTGTGAACTTGGCTACTAGATGCCACCACAACCAGCACCTGGTGACGAACGTTGGAACTTAATAGAGCGTTAATCAAATCTAACCTACAAATTTAGCTTCACACAATTGTAGTTAGTGGAAGGTTCTTTTACATGCCATAAATCTATGATATGGGCCCGCCAGCTTTACTTCCCCTCCGAAAAAGGCATATTGAGGGATTTATAATGCTCTTAAATGATCCAACGACTTCGGCTGGGTTTGAACACGCAATCTTGGGCATAGAAGCTCAGCATGCTACCAACTACGCCACCGAAGCCGCCTAGTGCTGAATGTATGAACTATTCAACTACTCGCCATGTGAACCTAAAATTTCAATGCATGAGTAGGAAGTTCCTTGTATCATAGAACATTTTGAGGGCTGAATGAACTCCAATCTTCCATTGACTCAGGGCCGTGGAGAGCGGCGACGGGCCCTGGGGATGGAATCTCCCGGGCCCCCAAGACCCAAAAATTAATCAACAGGAAGTTCAGTTCACTGAACTGCATGTTAAAAGAGGTGGAAGGGGTATACTGTACACTGTGCAGTACTACGGCCTCTGTGACATATGACATCATTTCTTTTCATAATGAGAACATGATTTTTACACAAAGTCAAGGCGTATTTTAAAATACGTTTTACATATAGGGTTTTTATGTTGACATTCTTAAAATTTGCTGCCCTAGAAGAATCACGCCCTTGAGTCTAAGCCTAAACACTGATAAGTGTTTTCGTCGAACGGCGGTCACACATCATTGTACATTAAACAAAACTAAATTTATTTTCATAATTAACCACAGGTATACTCATACGTAAATCAAGTTATTTATTATGTGTTATCAGTAGATTGCAGCTGATCAGTGATTGTTTTCACAAAATAAGAAAATGTGAATTTGAACTATGTTTTGTAATTTGCAGTCAGTGGACTTCTTATAATTTAATATTGCTTTGCAGTAAGCAAACCTAGAGCCAGGTTCTCCTAAAACTCCCCAATCCTATCTATGACTGGTGACCATCGGGGGTGGATTTAAGCCAAGATAATGGGGGAGTGGACACACCGGGGATCTGAGGGTATGGAATATCACCAAGCTCAGAGTGGGGTCCGGGGGTCCACCTTACGAAAATTTTGCAAAAAATTAGGTCCAAATTATTGAATTATGAATGAGTTTTTGAATGGTATGGACTCTGTCTTACAGAAAGAATTCATGATGAAAATTAATAAATGTAAAACAGAAATAATGGAATGCAGCCGAAATAAATCAGAAACCTCTATGGATATCAAATTGACAGGTGAAAAGCTGAAGGAAGTAGGAGACTTCTGTTACTTAGGAAGCAGCATAACCAGTGATGGACGAAGCAAAGAGGATATAAAAATTAGGTTGGCTCAGGCAAAGAAAGCATTTCTACAAAAGAGGAATCTGCTGACATCGAATATAGATTTAGGTATTAGGAAGTCATTTTTGAAAGCCTTTGTCTGGAGCATGGCGCTCTATGGAAGTGAAACTTGGACTATTGGTGCAGCAGAAAAGAGGAGAATTGAAGCATTTGAAATGTGGTGTTACAGGAGAATGATGAAGATCAGATGGGTAGATAGGGTTACAAACAAAGAGGTATTAAGACGAGTGGGAGAGGAGAGATGTTTCTGGCGACTGCTAATGAAGAGAAGAGATAGGTTGTTAGGACACATACTAAGACACCCAGGAATAGCAAGCTTAGTTATGGAAGGAAGGGTCGAGGACAAGAACTGTAGGGGTAGACCAAGGTTTAGAATATGTTAAACAGATTGCCTCAGATGTAGGGTGTGGTAGCTATGTAGAGATGAAACAATTAGCTCAGGACAGGGAGGCATGGAGGACTGCATCAAACCAGTCAAACGACTGAAGACTCAAACAATAACAGGCCATTTGGGTGATTATTTTTGTGATATTTTGGAGTAAAATGTTGGTGACCATTGACATTTAGTGGCTATAGAAAAGACTCTCCGTTATTGAAGTAAAAGCTCTCGCACCTTCAAGTAAAACCCCACGGTGTAGCACACCAATGACCGTGATCGGGGTCTACAGCAAGTCTGCAGATCAGAGGTTCGAATACCGGTGCTGACAGCGGCTATCCTGATTGTGGGTTTTCACACTCCCTCCAGACAAATGCCGGGATAGTACCTTATTTCAAGTCCAGGGACACCTACCCTACTCTTAATCGTAATAATTACAGTAACAGTCATAACGGGCAACGCATTCCCACTTTTCCCAGTCGGCAACTAAGAATACGGTATCCGATTGATCATGTCACAGAGGCCATAGCACTGCACTGTGTATACCCTGTTTTTCGTCCAGCAGTGGGTGGTTTCAGAGGGTCTAAGTTTCTACTCTCCAAGACAAATAGTTACAACCATGTTGCCAATACAACTCTCTTGTTATACAACAACCACTAGCCTCCCCTTCAGTCTACACAATTCGCACGTTTCTTGGGTTTCTATTTTGCTCGCTGTTTGAGAATCTTATAATTTACTTCATTAATATTTGTGAAAACTACTGCTTTACAGTCAACTTCATTCAATAATATGGAGGACTTCAGATACAAACAGGAAAATTAACTCGTCCGCAAATACTGAATTATAGGCTATCTACAGTACTGGTTGATGCAAACGATTCCCAACCGAGCGGCAATGGTTCATTGCCTGCCAGTGATACTAGACCTACTAGCTACCAAATACATGGGTTAAATGTCGCAAGCCCCTAAATGAATTAAGAACTGTAACGACAAATAGGTCTATTATTAATTGTTGAGTAAGACTACGAATGACACCGCAGTCGGTAAGCCGAATCCTGCATTCCTGCCGCGGCTTCGTCAGGACCCGGAGTCATTTCCAAGTCATAGAAAAAGGGAGAAACTCATTTTATGTTCAATGGTACTGAGACGTTAAAGCGTACCAAGAAAGGGCTTGATTCGCAAGGGAAATATCTCTTCGCGTCCTGAAAAATAAGTGCTTTGCAGATCGATGTTGCTCTTTGGAATAAACGGCGTAGAAATGTCCAATAATAATAACAGTCACTGCACCATCTCAAAACAAAATTGTATTTAAGTTATATTAATATTCGAAAATGCTTCATCTTAATTTTCTTCTAAATTAAGCAGAGTTCAATATTTGGTCTTAGAAAAGTCTGCGCGGTTGCCTACATGCAATATATTCATTTCTCCATCGCCATGCACACCACTGACGTTACTTATTGTTGTTTTAAGGGGCGGAACAGCTAGGCCATCTGCCCCTACTACTGACGTTACTTATTGTTGTTTTATGAGGCGGAACAGCTACGGTAGGTCATCTGCCCCTACCATTGACGTTCCATGAGAGGAATTGGAAAACAAAGTTGACTGGTTCAGTGTCCTAGCTTAATTGTCATTTTTCTCCTGGTTAATTAAACACTCAGTCCAGAAAAATACTGGATTGTTAACTTAGTTTCAGTCTTTGGATACATTTCTGAACTCTAGTACCAATAGTAATATAGGTTTTCAATAAATCCCTTAATCAGAAATGATTTGCGCACAAACCCAAGTACCTAGGATTGTTGATCGTATTGAATGAACCAGTTATAATAATAATTATATTGCACCTAAGCATACAGATTATTCAAATGTTAGCATTGTTTTCTCAATTCAGTATACGAGAAGATGAACAATATCGCATGCGTTTCTTCTATCTACGTTGGACAACAGAATCATCCCACTCTTTCGCAAGATATTTAGCCAGGAATGATAATTTTTACATAGTGCGAAAGTGAATTACTAGGGAACGATGACCTCGTTGTTCTGCCCCTTAAATCAGCTATAAATTGAATTACTATGTGGACTCAACTTTAAAATGTAGTTTACTTACCTGCCTGCACGTTATATGATGTGTATAGCTAGACAATATATTCATTTCAGTCACTATCACCTCTAAATATCTAAGCTCGACGTGACGCACCAAACTTGAAACTCTTGTACTAGCTGACTAAACACACCAGGGCAGCCAAGGCTCTCATGGCTTTGGCGAAATAAGTGAAGGGATGAGAAAGTTATTTGAACGATTGGTGCATAAGCCGAATAAGCTAAATATAGAATAATGGAATGCTCTCTCTGTCTTCAGGTATATTCTGAGAACAATACATAGCGAAGCCCCGTCGCCTAAGTTGACCACTTTGAGACAGTTGTTCTTCCCACAAGCGCTATGTAGAGGAAAATATTGTCCACTTGACATAATAAGTTTCTCAGTCCTTGTAATCTTGTTCACAGACAGTTCATTGCATTCACTAAATGATTGCCAGTAGCGAATTCAAGTCACATAAAGGCAATAATAAAGCAATGCTCGATCGGGCCCATCCTCCTAGGACGCCGGGCCCCCCTGGGAGGGTCGGGCCCCGGGGCACCAGCCCTGCCTGACCCCCCCTCTCGTCGGGCCTGCATTGACTACAAAGAAGGATAAAATATCAAACTATCACATATTAAAAATCATTAAAATGCCACTGGATATTACATCCACACATTTTCCATAACTTTATTTCAGACGCCCTATAAAATTTCCTGTCAATACAGGGTAGAGAGCTGGTTGGTTGGTTCCTCAGTTTAGGGGCTGCGACAACGCGGTCATGTAGCCCCGTGTGCAGTACTTTGGGAGTGTGTAGAATTTGTCTGATAACCGGTGTTAATTGTGATGGCTGTATTAATGTGTGTTATCTGTAATTCAGGTAAGGACAGCAGACGATCAATTTCTACCAAATGCTACCATCAACAACACCTAGTTGTGAACTTGGCTACTAGATGCCAGAAGCTCAGCCAGGGTAGAGCGCCCACCTATATTCTCTCTTTTTTATTTTCTTTCTTTCTTTCTTTCGTTCTTTCTTTAATGTGTCTATGAATGATGTCTTATGCTAGTTGTGTACCCTCTTTGATACACCCGTGGCTCATGATCGCGAGAATAACGGCCACATAAAACTACAAGCTTCCTTTTTCTCTCATATAGTATTCATAGATATATTAGTAAGTATAGGGATTTATTTTATGGCTGAAATTCTTTTCCGTCCAGTAAGCTCATGTCATTGTTGATCATTCCAAAGTATCTAAGATGCAAATAAATATGTGATATTAAATTGTTATTGATTTTGAGTATAATGAATGAGTTGTGAATATTTTGTGTGTATTGTTGAAAAAGAGCAATAAAATTGAACTTGTATGAAATACTGTTGTGTGTTTTTATGGTGACTCTTCCTCATGCTTCAGAGGAATATCTAAGATCCAGCAATAAAATATTAATGGACATGACCCGAAATTCTGCTTGTGGTTTCACTGGGTACCTTGTTTATAGGGTTGTCAGAAGTTCTGTTTTACCTGGAACAATTCTGTTTTTTCTTGTTTTGTTCCGCATTCCATTTTAGTCTTTAACGGAACACCAAATATTCTGTTTTTTTGGTTAATTTGATAATATATTCAATTTTGCACCAATTTTCAAATGCCCCACTTCAGAATTGATTGTAATATCTAGCTTGTTTTCTGGTGATACTGGTGCAAGTTTGAAAGACAAAATGATTTCTATGTCTGTGTCAGAGAGATGGGTACATGTTATAGATTTATTAGGGGCAACAACATTAAGGAATATCTTAGCCCTTGTGAAGTTAATACTCAGCATTTTCCCCTCCAATGCTTTTACGGAGTGAGTTTTTTCTGTCATGAATATGAAATGGAGAGATGATAGAAACAGAAGCTCCATTAGTTTGATAAAACAAGAATTGTTCACATATTCCAATTATGACGAGCATATTAGTGAATTGTATCAGAAGGTACTTACAAATAAGAAATCCATGCAAAGGGTCGTTCAAATGAAAAGCATTTGTTAGTTGCTGGTGTCATAGGCCTATATGATATGTCAGCAATATCTAATTTGTTTTTGTATTTGATTATGTAATGCTTATTTAATACATACCGGTACCGACAGCAGTGGCTACTCTGGCTAAAGCTCAGCGTTAGGTCATGAGGCCAAGCTCTCTGCTGACTCGGTAGACGCGTGGGTTCGAGCCCCATCGTTGGCCGTCCTGGAAATGGTTTTCCGTGGTTTCCCATTTTCAACACCAGGAAAATGCTGGGACGGTACCTACTGACAGGCCACGGCCGCTTCCTTCCACATCCTTGACCAGACTCATTCATCTTCATCCATTCCATCTCTCATCCTGACACGCAGGTCGCCCACGGGCGACATCTATAAAGACCTGCACTCGTCATCTCAGGAGGCTACATGACAAAAAAACAAAACAATTATGTGTATTATTTATTACAACATTTAACAATCTTGATTAAAAGAAACAATGTTTTGGGACGTGTGTTCCGTTTTTCCATTCTTGAATTCTGGCAACCCTATTTGTTTATGCTATAGAATATTTTATTTTCATTCATAAACTTGGCATTGTACCTTGCAAATATTTAGGAATATTTTTTGTTTTTCTTTGTTTACTATGAAACAAACAAAAAATTGAAAGAAAAATCATGTCCATGAAAGTCTCAAATCACAGCATTGTTGTTGGTGTTGATTAATTTTAGGGATTTTGCAACATTGTAGCCATGTGCACTTGGGTGTGTGTGTAATTTGTCTGATAACCTGTCTTATTGTGATGGCAGTATTAATGTGTGTATTTGTAATTCAGGTGAGGATTGGGAAGGAGGTGGCTGTGGCCTCAAGTTAGAAACCAACCCCTCATTTGCCTGGAGTAACATGGAAAACAACTTCCAAGATGACTGAAGTCACGTCTTCTCAGTTTTTGCCTCATGAGGCTGAGTGAACCCTGTTCCAGCCCTCAGACCAGAATTAAGTTTCTTGGCAGAGTTGGCAATCGATCCCGGACTCCAGGGTGACAGCCAAATAACATCAAATACCATTTTAGAATTATTTATGCAAATGATTTATATTATAATCTCTCTTAAGGTGGACATGCTTTGAAGCATGTGTTAAACTAATGATGATTTTTTTAATTTTTTGTGTGGCCTCCTGAGAGGCCGAGTGCAGGTCTTTTTAATTCACGCCCTTGGCGACCTGCGCGTCGTAATGAGGATGAGGTGATGATGGAGATGTCACATACACCCAGTCCCCGAGCCACGGGAATTAATCCCAGGAGATTAAAATCCCTGATGGCCTGGCCAGGAATGAAACCCGGGACCCTTCGGGCCAAAGCCTAGCACGCTAACCAATTAGACATGATGATGATGATCAGGTGCCATCAAGTCGGCGTCGACTCCTAGCGTCTGCATGGATGGACTGTCTCCATATGATTTGGTCTTCAGTCATATACAGTACTTCAGATCCTTCAATGACATATTTATGTTGGATTTGATGGAGTCAATCTTTCTCAATGCTGGCCGCCCTCGTCTCCGAGATCCTTCCACCTTTCCAAGCATAATTGTCTTTTCCAACGAATCGGAAGTCTCATAATGTGTCCACCTTTATGTTCTGGAGGTCCTAAAGTACCCACCTTATTCACTGGACATGGATGACTTTGATCTTTTCTCCAAACTATAGTTACCATTCCGAGGAAAGCATTACCATATACGAGACACCATACTTCAGGTGATAGGGCACATCGACAAAGACAGTGTTGCTACTGATATCGTACAACAGCCCCATATATGGCAAAAGGTGCAACAGGTGATTACATTGAAGGCCTGTAGAGGTATAGTGTTTCTGTGCAATAAATGGTTTAATGCTCATAGGATGATTCATAAGTAATGGCAACTACTTTTTATTTCCCGGCAACGTGCCAACACACAAAATTAACTATTTACAATAGAATATATATTACATGAACTTCATAATATTACCACCAGGTGGAGTCTGAGTACACCCATAAGTAAATTAAAATAAATAAAATAAAAATAAAAAATATGTAAAATAATTAAATATAAAAGTAATTTGATAAATAAATAAAGAAAGCAAAAAAATATATAATTAAAAAATAATATATAAATAAATAAGGCTGTATAAATTCATTGGTTCCTCAGTTTCGGGGCTGCGACAATGTGGTCATGTAGCCCCGTGTACTTTGGGTGTGTGTAGAATCTGTTTGAAAACCGGTGTTAATTGTGATTGCTGTATTAGTGTGTGTTATCTGTGATTTAAGTAAGGACTGCAGACGATCAATTTTCGAGTAGTTCCTACTTTTGCTACCAAATGCTACCATCAACGACATCTAGCTGCGGACTTGGTTACTAGATGCCACCACAATCAGCATCTGGCAACGAACGTTGGAACTTATAGATCGTTATCAAATCTAACCTACAAATTTGGCTTCACACAAGTGTAGTTTTTTTTTTTACATGCCATAAATCTATGACATGGGCCCGCCAGCTTTACTTCCCCTCTAAAGAAAGGCATACTGAGGGATTTTTAAAACCGGGTTTGAACCCACGATCTTGGGCATAGAAGCTCTGTGTACTACCAACTACGCCACAGAAGCTGCCAAAAATATAAAAAAAGAAGAACAAAATAAATAAAAACAACAATGAATAAATTAATAAATAAAAGGTAATTGCACGATCCCAATATCAGCGGTGCATACAGGGGGTAACGGTAGGTGAACAGTGTGCATACTTTATCGATACAAAATGCTGCTGATGGTATTGTCCGTCTTCCCCATCGATGAGAACGAACTGTGGACTACTTTGAAGGATGGTAACCATCAACATGCTTCAACCCTCATCAATAGATAACGCGTCAACAAATGCTGTTAAACAGGTTGTACGAGAATAAAACAATGATTTCAAAATGTTAAAGATAGCTTTGAAGCCATTTTTCACTGATGCCTTATTAACAATAAAATTAATATTGTAACCTTTACTTTGTCATCACAAAATCATTCCAATTACTGGAATATGGGAAAAATAACCTGAAATAAATTACATGTGATTAAGATTTATATATACAGGGGGATTTTTTTGCTGGAGCAGGGCCAGCGGCCAGCTACAAGGCGTCCACACGCCTCGCGCCAGTCAACCGGACTCGGTCCGCAGTTAGCGCGCAGGTAGAAACCGTAACAGAGTATGTTAATTAATGGTAAATTCACCAGCAAATTATGATTCACATGATGGCCACTACTCCTGGAAACCCTGGAAATCCTGGAAAACTCCTGGATTTTTATTAGGTCTGGAAAACTCCTGGAAAATGATGAAAACTTTGAAAACTCCTGGAAAATAACCACTGTTAATTAATTATAAAAATCTTTCCATCCACTGCTAAAATTCCCAGTCCGCTCTTAGTCCTCGACGTCATGATATCGCGGATTGGGTAGCAAGGGCCATCTAGCGGTTGCTCGGCTGCCATGCCGCCTTCCCCGCATCTGCAAGGGGTGTCTGCTGCAGCGGTAGTGCCCTCACGTTACGGTGTCGCTGTAAACAAACGTGTTGCGATGAGTTCATCGCTTCGGCCTGCTCCCTGTTTCTGTCAGCATCTGCTATATTTTGGTCTTGAAGTAGGCAACCGATAAAGCCTCCCCCCGGGACTTGCGCTCATTTTTAAGTCGGGAGAAATGAGAATTACTCCTGGAAAATCATTGACCAATTTGAGTGGCCACCATGCATTAAAGAACTTACCTTTTCACAGAAGATGCTGAAAATGTTCTCCTTTGGCTGACAGACAGACCGTGTAAATAAATTAGCGTTTATACGTTGTAATTCCCTTCTGTGATCAGTGCAGGATTGTGGCCGCCTCGAAGCCCAGATTTAGCACCGTGTGATATTTATTTGAGGGGTAGCTTAAAAGACAAGGTGTATCGGTCTAATTCCCATACCCTAGAGGAGCTAGAGAACAATATATGGCAGCAGATATCCCTCATTACGGAAGGAAAAATACAACGTGTAAACGTTAATTTATTTACACAGTACAACCCATGTCTGTCAGCTGAAGGAGAACATTTTCAGCATCTTCTATGAAGAGGTAAGTTCTTTAATCATCATTTGCTCGTGAATTAACCATTTATTAATGTCTATTGTGTTACGGTTTCTACCTCCGTGCAATCTGCGGCCCGAGTTAGGTTGGCCGACGGAAGGCGTGCGCGCGCCGGGTATCTGGCCGCTGGCCCCGCTTCAGCAAAAGAATCACCCTGTATATTGTAATGGACTATTGAAAAGGTTTAAGTATGAACACTGTTCACCTTAGGTTGCCTCCTTTACGCACGGCTGTCTACAGACAAGTAATATTTTTCTCCTTTTCCAACAGTCCATAACAATATCTGTATCACATATAAATGATTTCATGTTATTTTTTCACTTATTCCAGTAACTGGAATTATTTTGTGTTGACCAACTGAAAGTTATAATATGAATACAAAATGTTCTGTTTGATGTTGCCCTCTTCCACAGAGCCCAGCATCCTTACCCCATGAGGTGGCAACATTGCGAAGGTCAATTGACATACAGTACTTTCCATTGTATAATTTCAATTTTATTCGACTTCATAATGGAAATCAGTTAGGTCCGTATTAACAGTAAAATTACTAAGTCAAAATTGAAGGAATAACTCTGTCAATCAATACATATATTATACAATTTATCAATCAGTGTACATGTTTCAAGCTATTATTAGCCCTACTTCAGCCTTATCATGTCAAATACAATCATGCCAATAAATCAGCATATCAATATCATTTCATCATCTACAAAACACATGCTAAAATTAAAACAAAACACATGCTAAAAAACTCTTGAACAACACTATAAAACATGCTATAAAATCCAGTGATGTCATGTTTGATGACTTAGCGTTCTATGTTACAGTGAGCTTGACCATATAATTGAGCCTCATTCTTGAATGGGGCCGCTGGCTCCGTGGTTCAAATCCCGGTCACTCCATCTGAGATTTGTGCTGGACAAAATGGAGGCAGACAGGTTTTTCTCCGGGTACTCCGGTTTTCCCTGTCAACAATTTCATTCCAGCAAGACTCTCCACTACCATTTCATTAATTAATCTGTCATTCATTTAATCATTGCCCCAGGGGAGTATGACAGGCTTCGGCAGCCGGCACAGTTCGTATCCTCGCCGCTAGATGGGGGGCTTCATTCATTCCATTCCCTGACCCGGTCGGTCGACTGGAAGCAGGCTGTGGATTTTCATTTTCTTGCATGGGGCTAGTTGTTCAATGATGGAGGTCTCTTAACATGTTCTCAATTAACATTAGAAACATTGTATAGCCTATTTTGTGCGTTGGCATATTGTCGGGAGATAATAAATAGTTGCCATGACTTGTGAATCACCCTATGTACATGCAAATGGGGGCTGCGTGGCGCAGTCGGTAGAGGCGCTGAGCTTCTAACTGAATGGGAGTGGGTTTGATCCCCACCCAGGTAGTGGATTTTAGAAACAAAGCTACCACTTTTGGAAACGTAAATAGCCCTGGGGTTCACTCAGCCTACACCAGAAATGAGTACCAGGGTAATTCCTGGGAGCAAAGACGGCCGGGCATGGAGCTGGCAACTCCATCCCATCTAGTGCCGATGTCACAAAAAGTGGAAGCCTCTACCTTCCACTACTCCCAGGGCCTCCATGGCCTGTACACAGTTGGCTTTTTTTTTTATGTACGTGCATATGTTGCCACTACATTCTTACTAGCTCTTGTGTATGTGCAGTATTACATCTTCTTAATGTGAAGAACTAGCTAGAACTGCAGCTTATCAGCATAACCAATAAATTTGAAAGGGTTTATTCATCAGTAAAAACAAGGTCCATTTATTTGTTCCCATTAAGCATCTCCAAGCGGTACAAAGAAGATCATCGAAGAGGTATGAAATTTTATGGAAAATTACAATGAGCTCTAGAGGATAAAGATAGTTATTGTTGTTTTATGGGGCAGAACAGCAAGGTCATCTGTCCCCAAAATAGTGTTTTTCAACTTGTTTTCTTTGGTTTCCAGAGTGTCCGTCTCTCTTAGTTGCTAACATTCTTAGCTGTCACCGTGCAGACCCGCGTTCAATTTCTGGAACTGGGTACACTCAACCTCGTGAAGCAACCCTGAGAAGAGGCAGGTCGTTTCCCACCACTGTCATCCTTGAAGTGGTTTTCCTTGGTTTCCCACTTCTACTCCAGACAAATGACAGGATAATACCTAACTTGAGGCCAAAGCCACTTCCTATCCAAATTCTACCTCGATTACGAGTACACACACTAGTACAGACAACATAGTGACACAGGTTATCAGACAACTTTGACACACACCCAGGTACAAGGAGATAAGGCTGTGATGTCGCAAAGCCCCTATTGAGTGAACCCCGATCCACCTCAAGACTAGAAATAAATTTCTTGGCAGCACCGGAATCAAACCTGGACCGCCACAGTGACAGCCAAGAATTTTATTATCCTCCTTGAACCCTGCGTCCCTTCCAGGGGACATACCACATACCACATACCACATGGCATGCTAAATCACAAACCTATCTGCTTGAAATTCTTTCTTTAAAGATTTCTTTCGATTGGAAAAAATGTATTCAATGCTGATATCTTGCTGATGTGTGGTACTATGTGTAGTTTTATCCATCTTATTTAGAATAGTTACTGATAAGTATTTCTTATATCACAGATGGTTCTTGGAGTTGGAGTGGATATGAAAACCAGACCATAGGAGATGATGCTTATACCAGAAGTGAACCAAATCAACAGTTTGGAAGACAAGCTAGAGGCTCAGCCCATCAACCAGTGTCATTCAGCTGTCCGCATTGTAACCACAGTTACACACGCAAATACAATCTTCTGAGACACCTTAAGCTTGAATGTGGCAAAGAACCCATGTTTGCCTGTCCCTGCTGTAATCACAGAAGTTTCCGCAACGCTGACTTGCAACGCCACATTCGCTCACAACATGCACCAAAAAATAGCAATCTTAATAATTGTCATTAAACTTCAATGATGGTTGTGATAATTATTGCTTTAAAAAGCACAAAATTAAGGTCACCTGCCTCTTCAATGAACCTAAAATAAATCTCTTGGTGATTTCTTTTTCTTTTTTTACTGTAACCTTATCGTGATTTTACTCTGTAAGTGTACTGTAATCCTTTTCTTTTTGATATACAGTTAAAAACAGGAGGTAGGTAATTACTACCACGTTGCAACCTATTTTGGGTAAAATTTAAACTAAAAAGGAAACAGGTCCTATTTATAATACTCTAATAACATATTCACCACATATTTGTAGAGTATTCCTTACTGTTATTGTCATCACCATCATCATCATCATCATTTTCCATCTCTAGTTTCCCGGGTGTGGTTAACAAGCGCTTCCCATTTCTTCCGATCATGTTACACCATTTGTTTTTGGACATCATCCCAGTTAAAACCGTTCTTCTCTACCTCTGACCGTGCAGTCTCTGTGCACCATTTCCTTGGTCTTCCTATTGGTCTTTTTCCTCTTATATCCGGTTTGAAGTATTTCTTTCCCGTTCACTCCACTCGCAGCCAATAAAGAGTACCGTAGTGCCTGCTCAGTTCGCTTTTTGAAGCCCACATGATGAGTTACTGTTACATTGTGTTAAATTCTATCTCTATGATTGCTTAAAAGTGTTTGGAAGTGTCATAATCACTAGAATACAGTAACTAAAATGAGTGTTAGGGGTAAATACACATTGCTATGTTTAGAAGACAAAATGTATAAAGGGATACATATAAAGCCTTTGAATATGTATTGTAACTTTAATTTAATACAGAATGTACATATTATGATGTTCATCCAGGCTTTCTTTAACAATTACATACATTGTATATTATATTCCTAATTACGGTATAGCTTCAGATAACTATGCATTTACTGTAAAGTACAATATTTTATAAAACATTTGTATACAGTAATTTGGACTTTCTATAATTTGGACTAGACCTTTCGCCCCCCTTAAGTCTGAATTAGTGAGAGTATATTGTATTTTCAAATTAAAACCAAATGTATTAGAATTTTATCTGGTAGAAAAACAGTCTGGACTACTGCACAAATTTTTTATGTAGTGAACATTTCATTAGTTTATTATGAACAGGAGCTAAGATGTACTAGGTTAAAGTTTGCCCAAAATAGGCTACAAAATTACTGTCCTTAAGATTGGTCTGAACATAGTTCTATGCATAACCTAGAATTACACACAGACCAGATTTAATTCTTAGGAGGTTATTTTAAATTAAAATCTAAATATGGTAAGCACTCATAAAAATTATATTTTTTCTGCACAGTGTATTTTAAATTATACTGCTGTATATCACGCTTAAAAATAAAGTATTCACTTGTTATATAGGCCGTTAATGTATTCTCACAGATTAATTTACAATTTTTAAAATTATAATCATGTTGGAAGCCATTTTTCAGTTTTGCCTTAGAAATCGAAATTTAATATTTTTCAGTCAGTCAACATAATTGTACCCAATTGCAAACCTGAAAAAAAAAATCTTAATCCCATTTAAATTTTTTCAGTGTGCAATAGTGTTGACCAACTGAAAAACATTAAATTTCAATTTTTTTGAATTACTGTGTTTTACTATAAATCGAAAGTCTCATTTGAACAATGACAATACTAAAATGAATTAAATGATCTCCAAATTTTTGTTTGTTTCTTAATGCATATGTTATGTTTTGGTAGCTTTTAAGCATCGTAAATGAAATTGCAATAGATGTTATTCCCTAAACCTGACTAAATAATATCCATGACATTAATTAATTTTAATTCACATTAATAATATACTGGTAAATTAATTAATGTCATATAATTTCATAGGAAGCAAAATAACCAGTGATGGACAAAGCAAAGAGGATATAAAAAGTAGGTTAGCTCAGGCAAGGGAAATCATTTCTACAGAAAATAAATCTGATGACGTCAAATATAGATTTATGTGTTAGAAAGTCCTTTGTCTGGAGTGTGGCACTGTATGGAAGTGAAACTTGGACTGTTGGAGCAGCAGAAAAGAGGAGCATAGAGACATTTGAAATGTGGTGTTACATGAGAATGATGAAGATCAAACTAGATAGAGTAACAAATGAAGGGGTATTGAGATGAGTGGGCAAGTGGTGACTGCTAATGAAAGAAAGAGATAGGCTGGAAGGACTTAGTTATGGAAGGGTCGAGGATAAACATTGAAGGGTTTAAACAGGTTGTGGTAGCTATTTAGAGAGGAAACAATTAGCTCAGGACAGGGAGGCATGGAAAGCTGCATCAAATGCAAACAACAACAACAATACAGAATAACATCCATAACCATTTGGGTACAATATTGTATAAAGATAGGACTTTTCAATTTTTCCGCCTATTCAATACTTTTAATATTAGGCTAACAACTTTTAGGGGTACATGTTTCGGGGCCTGTATTATTCCCTTCCTCAGCCCATGTTCCTTAAATTAGGACACATCGTGAATAAACAACATCGAAGTTCTCAACATGATAGAAAATACAATGTACAAATAAATAATTAAAACACTAGTTAAGAACTAATAAAAACAACATACAAAGGTTCTCAAGCTCTCAGGTACACTTATTGCACATGTTTGTATCCTGTGTTATGAAGAAGACGTCATTTAACACTCATGAAACCATGTTGATACAAAAAGCATGATGTGACGTTGAATTGTTCAATGTCTATAATTCTATTTCTTGGAAGGCGTATCTTATACTGTCTTTGAAGCATACTTAAAAACACTTCTTTCAAAACGATGTGGCTGATGGATATATTGAAAAGCAATTGATGAAAATTGTAGTCATACTCCTGTGCTCAAATGGGTCTTTTTGCGGTCTTTCTTTTGAAAAAATTCTTCTGTCCACGGTACCTGAAACGAATGACATGAAAATATCTGAGTTCGATTCAGCATAAAAAGGAAATATAAATAACAAAAGAACCCATAACTAAAGACAAGTTTGAAAAACTTACGGTTAGAAGTTTGTTTCCAAGTCGTAATGTGAATAGTTACTTTGTTACTCTTTGTCTTCAAATTAAACCCTCTCATTTCGAGAAATGTATCAAAAGTGTAAAAAGGATATATTTAATCCATGTTTTTTTTTTTCTGTCTACTAAAAAAGTGTGATAGATAAGAAAATTGTTATTCCCTGTCCAGTTTAATTGTGTTGACCGACCGAAAAGTGGAAGCCATTTTTCATTATTGCATTAGTAATCAAAATTAATGCTTTTCAGTTGATCAACAATATTGTACCCAATTATAATGGGTGTTTCCCAAAACCTGAAAAAGAAAAACTAATTATTAATCCCATGTACATCTTCTTAGGTTTAGAGAAACACCCATTATGATTACAATTGGGTACAATCGTATTGATCGACTGAATTTCTATGAAAAGCGATTCTTTTATTTGTTTACGAAGGCAACACTGCCCCTTAAAGACTCCTAAAATTTAGCTTTGTTTACACACAATTGTCATTCGAAACTATCAATTTCATTCTTTTGTCGTATTCCTTCCTGAGAGGCCGAGTGCAGGTCTTTCTAGTCGACACCAGTGGGCGTCCTGCATGTCGGGATGAGAGATGGAATGGTAGAGGATGAATGAAACTGGGCAAGGATGTGGAAGGAAGCGGCTGTGGCCTGTCATAAGGTACCATCCCAGCATTTGTCTGGTGTTGAAAATGGGAAACCATGGTAAACCATTTCAAGGACGGCCGACGGTGGGCTCAAACCCACGCGTCTGCCGAGTCAGCAGAGAGCTTGGCCCCATGACCTAACACTGCGCTTTCGGGAGCGTAGCCACTGCTGTCGGTAATTTCATTATGAGTGCCGTAATACGCAGCCTAAATCAGTTACTACTCTGGTTTAGAGTTTTCACTAAAATAATAATGATTATCTACAGGTAATAAACTGATACTCGTAGAGATACAGAAGACAATCTAAAGTTAGGTAATACAAATTTCATAACACTTCCTTTCAGACAATATTAGTTGTTGTTGGTATTGTTTGCTATTTTCGTGCGTTTCGCACTATCATTTATCACATAGGCGCTGAACATGTTCGGTTTCCTGCTAAGGCCCATGATTGACAACACCCCAGTGTCTTTTTTTCACACTTTCACAAAAAAACAACACTTCAACCTAGTGTTATTCACACCTTCTTGTTTACTTTGTCCTATGCAGTCTGGGCTCTCTATTTGTTCGTAGATATTCCAGCAACGTTGACATTACATGCTCTGTCTGTTCCTTAGTCACCTGGTAAGGTTTGTTGACATTACTTGCTCTGTCTGTTCTTTAGTCACCTGCTAAGGTTTGTGGTGGAACGCTAGCATTACGTATTGGCAGCTGGCAGAGGCATGGGTACATAGTTTGTTTTGCAATGGATGTTACCTCAAAACAACCCTCAGCACAACCGATTTGAGGGGTCAGTAGCGCAAAAGAGAGATTGATATTTATTAAGTGGTTTAAGACTGAAACGAGCAGTGTACAGCAATTACAACCTGAGATATAGTCACTGGAATGGAAGAAACTCTCGAAGAAAGCATATGTTGATTTCTTACCTCAGATCATTCCTCAGACACGACCGATTTGAGTGATCAACAGCACAAAAGAGATATCTTGATTCATGGAGTGTTTTAATACATAAACCAATGGTGTACAGCAATTACAGCCTGAGGAATGGGTAATTGAATGAAAAATTAAGTGGAAAATATCAGGGAAAAATTGTGTTTTTACGTAACTCAAGTAAGGTGAAAGGTAGATGATTTATATGCCCAATGACATATCTGGGCATATATACCATTCATTTAAAATAATAATTGAGCAAATTGGCCAGGTAGAATGTCTGGAATGACTGACTTTAAGTTAGTTTTCATCAATTCTTTTTGATATAATTATGGATGTGTAAAAGATACATTAAGTTTTCCTTTATGACTTGCTAAGTAACGGAAAGTTTTTATGTTGTGATACAAAATGAAGTTGTAGCTGTTGTTTCATTTAGAAAATTTGGTAAATTATGGACAGCCCTGATATAAAGATGTAAAATATTTCATTGTGTACACTGGTATAGGCTGCATTTGTTTGCCAAATGACCTGCAGACATTGCATTCAAACCCATACAGTAAATCTGCTCCCTAATAATAATAACTTTAACCAATACTGAATATTTATGGATGTGAGAACAGCAGAAACTTTTGTAATCCTATGTATCATTTTTGTGTGAGACTTTGAAAAAGTCATTAAGTTTTGTAAGAATAATACACAAAAACATTGTACAGTTATACTTTATATGAGCAATTATATATTTCATATAATTGAATCTAAGAAGCCTCCGTGGCTCAGGTGGCAGCACGCCGGCCTCTCACCACTGGGTCCGTGGTTCATATCCCGGTCACTCCATGTGAGATCTGTGCTGGACAAAACGGAGGCAGACAGGTTTTTCTCCGGGTATGCCGGTTTTCCCTGTCAGCATTTCATTCCAGCAACACTCTCCACTATCATTTCATTTCATCTGTCATTCATTTAATCATTGCCCCAGAGGAATGCGTCAGGCCTCGGCAGCCGGCACAGTTCATATCCTCGCCGCTAGTTGGGGGCTTCATTCATTCCATTCCTGACCCGGTCGGAGACTGGAAGCAGGCTGTGGATTTTCTTTTTCATATAATTGAATCTCTAATTAATGAAAGTGGAATAATGGAAGAGAATAATACTAAAATGATAATTAAAGATTTTGTGGAAATAGAAAAGAAATTCATTTAATGCTAAGCTAGTAATATAACTCTGAGGAATATAAGAAATAACATGTAAGAGAATCAGAAAGTTGAAGTTAAATGATTTATCCTCACTCCATTCAGGCAAAAGCTAGAATGGTACCCTGTTTCAAGTTCTAGGGCACCTACCCCAACACACAACTAGTCACCACAGATGCATACAACTAAGTCTTGTATTATTAGAGATAAGAATCTCCAAAAACTTTTAATATGCATACAAATATGATTTTTAAATAGTGGAAGAATGCATGTAAAAGCCCTGCAAAAAATTGTAAAAGAAAAATCAAAATAATTTAGTATAATAAAAGGTTCAACTTGAATGATTTCAAGAAAAATATTACTATAATAATTATTAAATAAAATGTACCATACAAATCTCAGTGATCATCATCATCATGTATGCCAGCTTTAGCATTCTTCTGACATGCTCATCAAGTACCCAATCCACCTCAATCTCTCTGAAATCATTTTTTCAGTGTTGCCTTATTGACAGTTGGTATTGCACCATTTCAGCCGGTCAGCACAAT